>OZ010612.1:37960965-38150965 GCA_963932145.1 Acanthosepion lycidas
TTGTGCAACTAACGGACTTTGCTCGCTAATATTATCCGTTAAATCTGATGACAGTTGGTCCCGGGACCGTTAATTCGAGGTTTTACTGTACTTACGCACACATCATACATGTTAAATATACCGCGTCGAGTTGTATACATACATACACTAATATATATATATATATATATATATATATATATATATATATATATATATATATATATATATATATGCATGCATTTCTAACAATAACAAAGATTGTATTTCGGAAAACAAAAGGAAAATTTTCCGTGAAACCCAGATTGGAGAAGACATATATATATATTAAAACACACAAAAACCAAGCGACTCCAAAAGGAGCACTCTTGAAAAACACAGAGGGAAGAAGAGGGCTTAATGCCGTAATAAAAGAGAAAATAAGACAAATCATATATATATATATATATATATATATATATATATATATATATATATATATATATATATATATATATATGTCGCCAACAAAATCTTGACTACCACACAGACACCATATGGTTGATGAAAATGACCGAGAGGATCTAATGTCCTTGAATAATATAAAACATGAACTTCTGAAAGTTTATCCATAATTTTGATCCCAATATAAAATATATTCAAAAATTGGAATACAATAAAAAAAAACAAAAAAAACTGACAGACCTTGTCGGCCGAATTTAATCAACCTTCTTTGTTCATATATATATATATATATATATATATATATATATATATATATATATATATATATATATATGAACAAACAAGTTCAATTAAATGTATATATATATATTAAATTACATTTGTATATATATATATATATATATATATATATATATATATATATTACATGCATAAACAACATAGGCAGAAACATATTACAGACGCATTCTTTTTAAATATTGGTATCTGTATATGATATATCAATGTATGAAGATAAATGCCCGAGAGAAACAACCCGAAAGCTACATAAATAGATGAATCATTTTATATAGATGCAAATAAAAACTTTCAATTTATTCCTAATTGACCCTATTGTGCACTGGATCTGTGTTCTGTAGCTATCAATGTTGATCCTCATGAAAATAAAAACGTATTTCAGCTCAAATTAATTTTTTTTTCCTTCAAGCGCGTCAAATATTCCGGTGTGATGTTGCGTCTACACATGCGCAGTCGGAGATACCACTGAGGACATGCGAGCTGTTGTTAAGATCGATACAGAAAATGTCATAAAATGATACATTGAAATGAATAAAAGGGAAGTAAGTGAATCAAAGTCGTTAGTAAGAAAAAAACTATAATTTTGTCTTACCTCCTGTTGTTATTTTATTAAAGTTATACGAATTTATTTGCTAACTTATTTAAATTATGAGCATCATATTTAAAATGTGAAATAAAAGAAATAACTTTGCCTTATTTCACCAGAATAAAAGAACAAATATTCAAGAAATAAAAGAACAAATATTCAAGAAATAAAAGAACAAATTATTTTTATAAAATTTCGCTCTGGTGTAATTCATTAGAAAGTTCTTTGTTATCATACAATGTTGCATCGAGGAGAAAGCCAGACAATAAAAAAGGATTTGATTATGTTTTCGTTGTATGAATTCCTGCTAATCTATATCCACTACTATTTGGAGACTCAAACCTCTTCATTGTGTATTTGCTGCGTTTCAGCTGACCCACACTTCAGGCCTTCATGAAAATTAATGAGAAAAAGGAAACCACTTTGCCCTACCGTATGATACCAATCAATGGCTAAAGAACTGAGGGGCCGAAACGTTGCCTTAACATCCAGCAAATGCACAAAAGGTTTGACCTTTCGAGAAGTGTCGGATATATTAATGACCCTTTTCATGTGTTGCTGGTCGTCTGTTTTCTCTAAAGGCTTACGGCCATATAACAATGAAAGGCAGATTCCCTTACGTTCAACGAAGTTAAGAAACGTCGAGCCTGGTCAATATTTAGATGGGTGGCCGCTTGGGAATACCAGGTGCTATAAGCTTGGATATGCGGGTGGTGTAATGGATAATGACACGGAATTCTTAATCAGAGGGTCGAATTCCAATTCCAGTTGGGTTCGTTATATTCACTTACGAGCAAATACCTTTGGAAAAGGTATGAATTCACCTCTTTTCCCTAGTAAGATATGTACCACTAAATCATTATCACCCCAAAATTGTTACAGTCTAAAAATATTTTCTGGCTTTAAATAATCGGAAAAGGGTTGATAAAACGTAGAAAACGAATCAACAACTCAATGTTTTCTCTAAATCATCGATTAATCGATATATTATTTCTGAAAGGAATTTTGCAAATTCAAGATTTGTTGCGACGTTAGCGGATTTTATTTTTTGTTTCGGTGAAGTCAGATTTTATGATCCTCCATTTTATGGAGGGGACGCGGGAATCGGGTCGACAGACGAGTCTGCACTAAACGTCCGTGTCATGGGGGGCTGGGAATGCCGCACCTGCCGAGTCACATCCGTGCCTCTAGGTTGGCTTTCCTACGCCGTGCATTGACTGGAGGAGATCCGATTCTGGAGGGGATTGTTAGGGACGCGTCCCCTGGCCTTACCATCAGTCCCCCCATCTCGCGGGTTGAGCGCGGTCGTAAACCCCGGGATCAATCGGTTTTCCTTCGCGAGTGTCGGTCGGCCTTGAGGGCCGTTCCCCGGTCCAGTGACCTTTCTCGGCCTAGGAAGGTCTTCTATCGTGAATTAGTGGAGAGGCCCGCGAAGGATCTCCTACGAGATACGCTCGGCTTGTCGGAGGAGGAGTACTGCTCCTACTGGTCTTGGGCGCCAGCGGCGGATTACCTCAGTAACCCTGAGTTTTCGCTTAGCTGGCGATTGGCTCGGAATCGGCTGCCTCTCAACGACAAGGCTTTCATATGGGGCTTGGCGGATTTGCCAGACTGTGAACGGTGTGGCCTTGGCTTAGAGGAAACGGCTGCGCACGCCTTCTACCATTGCCCCCAGGTCCGCCCCTTATGGGACCATGTCGGCGAGCTGACGGCTCGTCTCGCTCCCGAACAGCTTGTGTCCATTGATCGCGCATACGCGTGTGACAATGTGTCGCCCCCGTATTCCGGGATGAAACGGATGGTGTTTCTGACGCTGATGGCCACGGCTCGAATGGTGATTTGGACGACGCGAAAGGAGGAAGTCTTGCGAGGCAATCGTCTTTCTCATTCGGATCTGATTCGATTCTTTGAGCATCAGCTCAAGATGAAGATTAGATCGGATAGAAAACGATTGCATTCGACAGTCTTTAGCGAAAGGTGGGTAAAAGAAGCGAGCTTGCTTCGTGTGAACGGGGCTAGCCTTGATTTTCTCTTCTAGGTCAACCTATTGCACATCGGGGTGGCTTCCTGTGGAACCCTCCCCTTGGTTAGGTTAGACAAGCTTCAGTGTACCTAGTTAATGTGAGTAAGTGTTGTTCCTGGCCTGCATCCCGGCCGTTCTTTGGTTATGATCCAAGTCGAGATTCCCATCCTCCCCAGTTTGTTTTGACCCCCGCCCCATTTTCATCTCGACTGGGTCAGTTTTATATTTTCCCATTCCAGCCTAATATTTTATACTTTTTCCCACTCCCTTAGCGAGAGCGTCTCTTGATTTTGTCCCCTGGGCAGAATACAGCGGCCTCTCTGTTTTATGGGTTGGACGGTCCCTACTAACATCAATTATGTTTAGTTTGTATTTGTGTTTATTTTAAGTTTATTATTGGGTTCATTTCCCTCCCCTCTCATTTTATCATTATTAGAATTGTATATATATATATGTCATCATTAGAATTTTCATGGTATGGGGCGCGATTTTGGTAGGTCTCCCTTGAGAGCACGTGGTATTATGGTGGTTGAAGGATTATTTGGTGATGGACGAGTTCTTTTGGTGAATGTGTAAAATGTAATGTACGAATGGGTCGCGAATCTGATTAGCTAGGTATAAGATAGTTAGTGTTGACCAGCCTCTACCCCTCCCCTTTATTGGCCTTGTGCCACAATTTGTACTTTTTGTTCAAATAAATACCAGTCAGATTTTATGATGTCATAAATAATGAACGCTTTCTTATGAACTTTGTAATAACAATCATCGATGAGTCACAGTTTTAGATTTAATCCAAAATGCTAGTTCGACTTAGAAATACAATTTAGTAAGTTCATCAGCGCCTCTATAGAAGGAAACATGAGTTATCACCAAAAGATATAAATCATCTTTATATATTCGATCGGAACAAAAGATCGTATCGTTTTCTTAAGTGAATATCAAGACAACATTTAAATATTTCTACATAGATTTATTGGCAATCTTAAACCTTCGAGTCCGTAAAAAACGGTATGTTAAAAGGACGGTATTACATCGCTAATTTTACTCTCTTGCTAATGTTTATTTACAAGATTATAAAAAAAAATATTTGAACCAATTAAAATGCGATATTTATTATTTATTATTTACCATTCCATAAAGAAATAAATTCGAAAAGAAATATTTTTATTAAAAAATTTATAAACATTAGAAAATTATGAAAACATATAAACCAACAATAATGCAATATATGCGGTAAAAATTTGAAATTCTTTAATTAAAAACAAGGAAAAGTTTGTCCATTCAAAGAATAGTAGATACCTGCTCAAAATCTTGAATGTTTGTGGTCTCGCATAAAATCTAAAATTAAAAGAATCCTTCCTCTGAGAAAGAAATTCTCTCAACCTATTTTAGTGAAGAGCAAATGACAGAAAAAACCAGGAAAATGCATCTTTTAAAAATTTATTATTACAGTGACTCATCGTTATGTTTATTTAAATGTTCTTGAATATTTTTAAATATTTAATTATTTGCAAAATGGTAAATAGTCAATATTTCATTGTAACTGGTTAACATATTTTTGTTGTAAATATAAACTTGTTCTTGTAAATAAGCAATCTAATAAATAATGTTTAATATTTTTGTTGTCAATTCTCAAGAATAAAGAAAATGCACTTTTCATATTTTTGGATTTTATCAAAATTCTAATAATCGCTTTTTAAAGCAATAAACATTGGCGAGGGTGTAAAATAAACGGTTAATAGCGGTGTCAAGGAAATAACAGTTCATTTGACACACCTTTTTTGCGAGCATAAGGTTAAACATTGTCAATTTATTTTACTATTCATGCCGTTTTGTTCCACTACATTTGTTCATCTTTGAGGTGGCTTCATGATTCCATCCCTACGAATCTTGGCATAATTCTGGATGATGAAACGGACTAAGTGTATTTTATAGGCTTTCAGAGAACTAAAGTTCTTCTCATAAAAAGAAATTTGCCGGTTTCAAAATAAAGGAGTGATCCAAATATGCATGACCAAGTTAGTACAGTGGGTGCAGTAGAACATCCCACACAAGCTGGTACCAATTTCTGTAATGTTTGCACCGACATAGTGAGATTAGTTGTTGTCCTGATAGAAGTCGACATCACATCGGATTGGCCAATTCTGAAAGCTTTTCATCGGTTGTTGCCTTTAATCGTCAAAATGTGAACAGTAATTGCCCTAATTCAATCTAGTACACGATTCTTTTCAAATTCTCAAAGATACACAGAATCATCTTCGGATGCAGCCCGGTATTTTGAAGTGGTTAATGTTAGACAATCTCCTTACTTCTAACGGCCATTCTCGTACCGTAATAAAGAATAGGTTATTTTTTGTACTTGATCAGAAAATCGCTGCTGGAAATGGATCCATTAAATTTATCCGTTAAATCATGGGCCACCCAATCATCGTAGTAATTCACGTATCCAAGTCAACGTTCATATGGGGGATGTTTCTACGATTCCTTGTTTTAATCAGCGTTTCGATTTGTTTATCATCGACAGTTGCAGGTTTGCTTGATTGTTATTGAACTTCAAGATCAAAATTTCCCATTCTGAACCTAAAGAACAGTACTCTCAGCTATAGCACCATCTCCATAAACGATACATATAGTTTTGCTGTTTACACTGCGTTTTTTTCCTTTTCGCCTTTTTCACTTCAAACGTAAAAAGATTTAAACGCTACAATGTTTTACATACAATTAAAAAGACGCGTTAAAATGTCACCTTTCAGAATATATATATTTCATACATTTAAATCTCGAGGGAAACAAAATAACCTATCCACTGAAAAAAATACGAATGTTTGTTCCAACTCAATATTTACATTTAATTAGAAAACAGTTACCTGGCATGGTATTTTTTTAAACAATGGAAAATGTTATAAACAGCAATGTACATAAGATTTTCCATTGTTTTTTGTTTTATATATATATATATATATATATATATATATATATATATATATATATATATATATATATATATATATATAAGCGACGGTTTTGCCTAGCTTTTATTGATAACTTTCACTTTATTTTACATTACTGTCTTGTAAATATTGATGATGAAAGGTCATTTTTAATTGATTCCTTGAAAGTCACTACTCACTGGATGGTCTTTTAGTTATAATCCTTGATCAATAATTTGTTTTTAATGTTTATAAATACATTTTACAGATACATAATAACTATCTCTCGAAAACGAAAAGAACAAAATTGGCTTTTAAGATTTACCTTTGTGAATAGACCAACTTTAATTTAGCCGAAGTATTGCAAATAAAGCGTTTTTTGTTTCATACTGTTTATCTTAATAGCAGTGAATTATGAAAACAAATTTATTTTTCTTTGTTTCGATTTCTTACATTATTAAGCGGAAATGATATTAAAATACTTTTAAAATCATTGAGTTTAATATTCAGTTGACATTATAAGGATGGTCAATAGATTATTTATAAAAAAAAAACTTTCGTTATAGACAGCATTTCAACATCTGACGAATAGAGATGTAATGGGCGTAGGGCTTATACATGAGATGAGAAGATACAATACTGGGGCTTCCAGAAACACCGACTCTAGCATATCACTCAACACACACAACGAATACAAATGTCCTCTGGATTAATTTCTATTCTTTGTTTTAGGCAGGAAGAGGGCATTGTTTCAAGTAATTAGATTAGAATAATTACACACACACAAACTCTGTCATACACACAGACACACACACGCACACACACATATATGCATACGTGTTTGTATGTGTGTATTCGTATGCACACAATTCAATTTTATTGTAGAAGAGTTAAGTAAAATGAGAACTTTCTTAGCAAAAGTAAAAACAAAACGCAATATAAGAAACTGTTGTTGATAGGTGTACACTTTTACCGAGATGGAACTTATTAAGTTATTAAAGATTTATCTAAATAAATATATTGGTGATTGACATTATAGACACTTTCTATAATCATAATCAATGATAAAATGAGTTTAGATCTATCACAGTCTATTTCTAACATAAACATGTTTATGTTATAATTTTCGAATAAATTATATATTATAATTAGCAAAAAAGAAAAATGAAAGCGATACTTTTGATCAGAAATATTTAGATCCATGATGACAATGAAGACTCCTGGTGTTAAACGAAACTTTTCTTAAAACTGAAGTGTAAACATTGACGAAAGCCCAAAATATTTCAGTGTCTTTGATGAGGAATGTTTTTTCAACAATTCCATTTTCTCTTTTGCACTGATTTTACTGAGATTTCCAGAAACGAGACACGTACTTATAAATGCACCCGAATGTAAGAACATGATGTTTATATGCAGTTCTTCAAACCCACGCACACAAACACACGCACACAAATGCGCGTGATCACCCAATACATGTATGCATGTACATAAAATAAACTGATATATTGAATAACGGATAAATATAAATTGAATATGCCAGTGTTTACATAAAGTTACATAGATTTGCGTACATACATATATGCATACACACATTCACCTATATATATATATATATATATATATATATATATATATATATATATATATAAAGGGAGATGTACAAGGACAGTTAATATGTAAGACCAAACTATGACATATACAAAAGCTTCAGCTGACAAAGTAGAAAAAAAAAATTAAAATCGGAATTTCGCCTCCGGTGAAGTGATAAGCTTTTCAATGTCAGCAAGTAAAGGAGTAGCGGGGACGATGGAGTGCCGAGGTGAAAAATGAGAATAAAAATGGCGGAAGACTTATTGGAGATTTTGACGAGTGGCTTGAGCCAAAAAAAATGTTATATTTTCCCTGACTTATCTATCTATCTATCTATCTATCTATCTATCTATCTATCTATCTAAATTTTATATATATGTAAATTTAACACACAATCTATACTTATTTCTCTTTAATTGTTTGACAACCTACTTTTCTTTATACACAACCTTGCGCATCCATAAACCTGTACATACATACATACATACATATATACATAGATATAAAAATCGGTTAAAATCGAAAGAAAATTGCAAAAAGTTAAAGGTCGATTTTCCCCTCTGACTCCTGTTCGTTAATTCGTTCTCCGAAGTTTGACCAGAATTCGAAATCTCCTGTCAAAAGTTGATGACTTCAATAAAATGGGTGCAAAACTCAAGATGAGCCGAGTTTCTCCATCTCATCTACATCGTGAGGAGGCTTTCGATCAAAGTCTGTTGAAATGTGTGAATGCGAGGAAGTCTCGAATGTTAAGACTGTCTGAATATCGTTGTAATGCTGTTTCTCTAAGCGCCTCGAGAGTCACGAAGCGATAATGAAGTGCACACAAAAACGCCGGTCTCGAATGGCCAGTTAATTGTGTCAGGACACAGTCCGGTTTTGTTGAAGCGAGTTGGTCGGTTGCTTGTATTACAGCTGAAGTAGGAAAGGGCACATAAGGAAGAAAACGGGCTGAAGGAGCTGTAGTCATTTGCTACGGCCAAAACATCGGTGTACAATTACAAAGAAACTTGACCCACTTGACCCCCACAAAAAAATGAAGGTAGGGTTGTAAATTATTTTGTAAAATTTCACCTTTCAGAACCAGATTCAAGTTACAGCTGAGGTATAATTACTATTAGGGTGGTGCAAAAATAATGACGTAATAATGTCGTTTTTTGACGTATTTTTTAACGTCAAAAAACGACATTATTACGTCATTATTTTTGCGCCAACCTAATAGTTTTTAATGTTCTCAAATCTCTTGAGTCGTGTTTACTCTCATGAAAAGAAACAAACGATTCGGTTTGATCAGTAGTCAAAATATTGAACATCAATTCAAAATGTTTATAGTTACGCGGTCTCGGAGTTAATTTCTTCTTCTTTTATGTGTGTTGTATTAAGAGACAGTTATCTTCCTTACTATTATGAATGAATTCTAGCTGAATGCTACTATCAAGACTGACTGTATCGAGTTAAGTGCCAGACCACATATCACAGCAATGTGCCATGTCCATGATGTAGGAGATCATGGTCTTCCACAAATTCCTTTCCTTTGTGGCTGTATGCAATGTTTGTCTCCCTGCTATATCTCAACGTCTCTGCTCTGTTATCCGACCTCGTTAATTAAGCTACTCGATGTTTTCCTCTGCTCATCTTGCCTTCACTATATCATGTGAATGTCATAGTCTCGAAGCCTACTTTCTACTAGAAATTACAACTATCACTTACTGATTCTAAATACAATTATCCTTTTATTTTATTTTCCTTAAAACTTCCTCATTGTTCACATACTCCATCCATAGCAAAATCAACGATCACTTTTCGAATTTTACTGTCGTTTCCAATACATATAATACAAATACTGTACACACAGGTACGGACACGCACGAACACACACACACATATATATATATATTTTTTTTGTCTGTGTATTTCAGTCCGTATATTTTTCTGTGTATGTGTTTGAAACTCTGTTGTAAATTTATATTTATTACACCGCATCCTTTTGAGACCAGTGAACGAAGACTGAACCACTCATGGAACCGGGTGATTCCAGTCAGCATAGTTGCAAAGCATGTAACCCGATTGGGTAGGTTTGGGTGATGGTGGCTGTTACCATTGGGTCTTAAAGACAAACTCAAACTCAATCAAGCCAGTGATTACACGCTGTGCGCACTGACACCCCCAAGCGGCCTTCAGCGTTCTGTTTGTAACTCTAAATACACAAACGCACCAAAACTGGACCCTTAATCAGCAGGAATGCAAATGACTGGTGTAATGAACTGGAAATAAACGAAAAAGTGAAGAAAACTGGAAATTGCGAGGAAGAGGGGAGTGGTGGAAGAAAATACTATAAAGTAGAAGGAGGAGGAGGTTAAAGCGATAAGTAGGCTTGAGAAAGAGGGTGGAATAAGAGTCGGGTGGGGGGGGAAAGAAAGGCAGATAGAAAGATGTGAAACGGGATAAGTACGAGAGGGAGGTGCTGATAAGTTATCGACCTAACGGACTTCCCCAAATCTGACTAAATGACTAAACATCTGAATTTGGGTGAGAGAAGTTATTCGTTGTACTGAAAACTCAGTACACCCTCTGAGTATAAAAAATAATACTTCTATCAGTATTTATATATAAAAAAAACCCATATGAGTGAAGGGGGCAATCATTTGTGTAATATGATGGGTGGAATATGATGATACGTAAATGTGAACATAGCAAGACAGGTAAACTGAAAAATATGAATAAAATACGATAGATCAATCGATCGTTAGATAGATCAATAGATAGATAGATATGAACAGACTGACATAGATATGAATAGACTGTCAAAGATAGATAGATAGGTAAATATGAATAGAGAAATATACATGAACAGACTGAGATAGATAGTTTTGAATAGACTCTCATAGCTATAAATAGACCATCATACACACACATGCGCACAACACACACATATATAGATAGACAGAGAGAGATAGATAGATAGATAGATAGATAGATAGATAGATAGATAGATAGATAGATAGATACGAATAAACGGAAATAAATTAGAATTCCAACAAGCAGAAAAATGAAAAACAAAGAAAGTTAATGGATTGATGAGGAAGAAAATTCAGGCACTGTTTTATTCCCCGGGGCTAAAAGAGTGTGTTTCTGGCCGGTGGCATCCTCCGAGGAATGCTGTTCGTGTGGCATGCAACGATGATTCTACTGCTTTAGTTTTTCGAGTTTGATTAAAGAATAACACAGGACGAGCTTTCCACGTCAATATTTGCTTGTAAACATTGGCAAAGCCACGGCATTTGCCCCTTTTGAAATAAGCACAATGGAAGACGTACTCACATACATACTGAGTAAACACATAGCACTCGAACGCAAAGACTTTAGAATCGAATATAGATCATCACTCACAACGACACATTCTTACACTGATATTCACTCTTTGAAATAGTCAGTTTCCTACATATAACAAATTTAAACTGTATTGTTTTCATATCTGACTTTTAAAAACGTATTCGAGAACCATCTTGATATAAGTGGGAAGTTTTTCCCGCGAAAGATGTTATTGTTTGTTAATCAGTTTTTTCAGTGTAGATATTTCTCTCTCCTATCTTGTTTCTCTCTTCTAACAATGCAAAAGGGATTCAGAATCAATATATATTCTTTCTCCCTCCATCCTTGCTTATTTTACGATTGTTTTACTGACTTAATTTTTTTCTTCTCTGATGATCTGTTCTTGAATGTTCCTCTTGCCATTTTCTCGTTCAACTGGCTTGATTCCAAAATATTCATCTCTACCATGGCTTACATATCAATATTATGTCTTTCATCTTTCCGTTAATCGTTCGATTTTTATCATTTTAAAAGTTTATCGAAACCTCTATGGCTTTTCGTCTGCTTCCCTTTTTCTAATGATCAAGATTTTCTTCCCTTTTCTTTATTTTCTAACTCTTCTTAACATGGCGGCTTTCATTTAGACTCTTCGTATTTTTTACTTTTTGCTTTTTCTTTCTTTTTTTTCTTCTCTCACTCTACTTCACTGAAGCCTTTCCATTTTCCTGCCACTTTTTCTTTTCTCTTCTATCTTCTTTTATTTGATATTTGTAACTTTTGGCCTTTATTTTCCTTATTTCACCACGGCTTTCTCTTTCATCACCTCTTCTCTTTCACCACTTCTCTTTCACCACGGCTTTCTCTTTCCCTTTTTCTTTTCAATACAACACATTCACTTCTCTTTTGCTCGTGCCTTCATTCTCTTTTTCTCCATTTCCAATAATGGTGTCAGCGTCGTCAGTGTCGGTTGTGTTGGCGACCGGTTCACTCAATATTAGCCAACATAATTAAAAGACAAGCAAGTAAACAGCCGACAAGGAAAAGATATTGGCTTGTCGTTGCTGACATTTTTTTGTTTTTGATCTCGGGTTCAAAACAATGACAGACACTGAAGACGGCTTAATGAATATTACGATTTGGCGGGAAAGCAAGGAGGCAACGACAAGTCTGTATTAGGCTGGCCAGGAGATATATGCACATTCGTTTGTGTGTGTATGTGTGTACATGCGTACACCTACAATGCACATATAGGCAAATAGGAATGGATTCTTACACTTCAGCTGCATGCACTCATAAACGACTCTACAATCATATCAAGCCTCATGCATATAAAACATGCGCAGAGAAGCATTTTTTCTTAAAAATTTGGCATAATATTCAAAATAATACTCCCATAGCTATATATTGTCTCATTGACTTTTTCTCTCTTTATTCCTCATGCAACTGAAAAGTAAAATTATTACCTGTAGTGTCCTTCTAAATTTAAGAAAAATTTTAACGATCCTATAGGTTAAATAGAATGGTTTGTGTGTGTGTGTGTCCAAGATGCCATTTTGAATTTCTTCTTCGTGCTCGTTTCACTATTTCTTTTGTTTGTCTTACAATCTGAAAATGATCCATAAATCGCTTCTCTTTTGTTTATGTCAAAGGTACGCTCAATTCTGCAATGAAAGATGAAAGATATATATATATATATATATATATATATATATATATATATATATATATATATATATATATATTAATGTTAGTGAGTAAGGTATACTGGTACCAGAAGTAGAATATAAGAGTGGCTGCAAAAAGAGAAGTGTAACAGAATCAAAAATATCAGTAAAGAATGGTGGAATAGAATGGACAAGATGTTAGAATTACTGAAAATAGAATAAATAAGTGTATGTATGACAAGGAAGATGGAACCAAAAATAAGTAGAAAGGAAATAACACAATTGTAATCTTTCATGGATATAAGAATGTGGAGTTGGATAGCGAAAAGACTAAAAAAAATGGAAGAAAACTTAGAAAGGAAAGAAAACGAAGGTATTAAGAAAGGGGAGAAGGACAAATGGAGATTATTGGAAATAAAATGAAAACGAATTGGCAACAATGAAATAGAATTAGTAAAAGAGAATAGAAAAATATTGAAAATTGTTTTCTCATTGATTGATTTGTCTTTTATGGCTTATCAACCTTTTGCAGGTTATTTAAAGCCGGAAAATATGTTTCTATTTTAAGAAATCTTTAAAGATAATAATGATCTACTAATAAAATGATACTAATTAATCCAAAGTTAGGAGTGATATGTGAATTCATAACTTACGCGCATATACCAACGGTATATGCGCGTAAGTTAATATAACGAACCTGACTGGAATTTGAAACTCAGCTCTCCGTTTTCTAATTCCGAGTCGTTATTCATTACACCACCCGCACATACAAGCTTACAGCACCTGGTATTCCTAAGTGGTTACCCATGTAGGTACTAACCAGGATCGACGTTGGTTAACTTCAGCGATCGTACGAGAAGCGGTGTTCGAACGTGACAGGACCATAAGCCAATATGGATGAATAGAATAAAAAAACAATAAAAGGGTGACAAAATGTGAGGAAATAAAATGTAGGTAAATTATGAGAGTGAAGAATAACGTTTCATTCGAGGAAATTGAAAAGTTTCATAAGGAAAAATAACGAGAAATGAAGAAGAAATTAAAAAGAAAAATACTGAGAAAAAAAGAATGATTGGAAGACAATATTAAAAGAAAATGTTCACAAAACAATTTTTATGGTTGTGAATTTTTAATTCAACCTGATTCGAACAAAGTTTTATTGTCAATTCGTTGGTGATACGTTCGATACGTTTGTGCGCATTTAGGGAGAATAAGGGTTTGATCAATTATTATAAGAATTGATTTAATTTTCAATGATTTTAAATTAAATATGAACAAATTTTAACCAACATCCGGTATTTCGAAACCGTAGATTATAAAACCCATTGCAAGCTATCAGTATAATACTGAAAAGCATTTTTTATGCCTCTAGTAAATATGGAATGTTTAATGAATAGACGTTTGATTTTATGACAATAAAGTAGACCATCAGGTAAGATAAAATAATGAATGATGGACAGAAAAGTCAAACTCAAAGACATAAGCCACAAAAAACAGGGAAAGACAAAGAGAATGAATAGAAAGAAAAAAAGAACAGAGAATTGTATAAATGAGAAAAAGAGTAAATGAGAAAAGAGAGAAAAAGAATAATAGACAAAGATTAAGATAAAAAAAGAGGAGGAAAAAAGAAAACAAGAATGAATTATAAAAGAAAAAGAGAAAAACAACTGGGTTGAATCAAAAACAGAAAAACAAAAGGACTGAAAAAGACGAAACATTAAGGAATTATGGGGAAAAAAAATGAAATGGAATCTGAAAGAAAAAAGTGAGAAGGAATGTGAAAGAAAAAATAGAAAAGGGATAACAAAAACAAATGAGAAAGTCAAGAAGAAGAAGAAGAAAAAAAATGAAAAAACGAGAAGTAATGGAAAAGGAAAAAGTTGAGAATAAATCAAAACTTGTGAATAAATCAGAAATAGAAAAAAAAGTGCATTGATGAGAACGAGAAAAAATCTGGTAGAGATCAGATAAAAAAGGAGAAAGAATTGACAAATCGAGAAGAGATTTGACAAAGAAGGAAACGTGAAAAAAGATTTTAACGAGAAAGAGTCAGAAAATGATAAACGATGAGACAGAACACTGAATAAAGTTTGCAACGAAGAAATACACACGATTTGAGAATATTGAAGTAAAAATAAGACAAAAATCCCCCACCAACCCCGGCCTAAAAAAAGGTTAAAAGCGCCATGATGGTGCATCAGTCTCATGATATTATTCGAATTATAGTTTCAATACAGAGACGTATTTTCTTGAGTAATGCCAGTTAGGTTGAAATGCATTTCGTTAGTTCAAATCAAAAGAGAAACTCAATCGATCAGATGAGATGAGGTGAAAGAAAATGAGGTTTCTATTTTTGATAGAAAATGTGAAGATAGAAAGACGGCCAGAAAGCAAATATTTCTTTAGAAAATTTTGGCCAGTGAAGAAAAGTGAAGTTAAAAGGAAGAAAAAATGACTTGCACTTAATGCTTAATAGCATGGATTATACACATTTTGATAAAGATAGTTATAACTTTCTCAAGTAACTTTCACTGTTTTTAAAGTGATTTTATGCTTGTAAAATGACATAAAAATAAGTCACTTTTGTAGTTGTCAAAATAACATAAAGTATACACATAAATATAAGTGTATTCCAGTAGAAATAGCCATAAACTCACCCTAAAAATTAAACCCACTCATATATACACTTTCTATTGGGTGATCACGCGCACATGAGTACACTCTCGCACATATCGAAATATAAATAGACATAGAAAAGTGGGAATCAGTGACTATATATGGAAAGAAATGAGAGACCAACGCCCTCTATTGGATGAAGCTGAAATAATAGAGAGATAACATCACTGGAAAATAGAAAAACTTGAGCAATTAGCACATATGCTAGGTCACAAAAATCTCCTAAGCCGGCCAAGAATAGACATGAATACAATATGGGGATCAGTAATACTGAAAGCAAGAGAAAAACAACAATAACAAAAAATATTGCAATATAAGCTCCTTTAAATTTTTTTTTCTGAGACATTAGGTCTATAAGTTCCAAAAATTAATTCACTGTTGTGCTGAAGGATACAGGGCCTAGCGTTGATTGAGTAATCCAAAAAGTGACTTGAACCAAAGAGTTGTAAGTTCAATGCCTAGCCATATTAGAGGGGAAAGAATCTGAAGAGTTGAGTTACTAAAGGGAATTAACTGAAACTGAGATATTCCCCACCAAAAAAGATAATGTCAGGTGGAATTACAACAATCTATCCCTCCCCATGGACTAAATAAAGGATTCGGTTCGAAATTCAACGTATATTACCTGAAGAAAGCCGAAACATCGTGGATATGGCAATAAATGCGAGGACAACAATCCGAACGATAAAAATAGTATAAATAGTTACAGTAACTCATCTCAGAAATATAGACGGAAAGAAGAAAGCTAAGTAAAAGGTGGTTCGGAGTAGAAGAGCGAGACATATTAGAAACAGAAAAAGAAGAGAGTAATAGCTAAAGCGTTAAAGAAAAGAAACAGAGAGAGAGAAAAAAAAAGGTCAATACGATTTGGTTTTAATTCTAATAAAGTTTTCTTTAAAAGCCTAAAAAAAGGAAACAAAACAAAAGCGATGCTCGAAATTTGGTTGTTTTCTATTTTTGAGTTTTTAATTTTGAATCTTTACGAACACAAATGAAATATTGTATTTCCCGAGAAAGCGGTCATGATTAAAATTTTTATTCCATCTACGCCACATATGTGCCCATGTATGGATGTACGCAGGCACGTTATTTCTGAGTGTAAGTGGACGTTATGCACTCCATAATCTTCGTGTTTGTCTCTATCTCATGTGCATCTCACTATCTGCTGTTATATGTATTGGTGTGCGAGTACTTATATTAATTCATACTTTGACATGAACTCCTCCACTTACACAATGAGCTACGCTATTTTTTCATCTTTTCCAGCCAGTGAGTTAATTAACGAAAACAGAAAAGCTTCAAGATCTGTCTTTAATGAAACAGAAAAAGAAGATGTAACCTACAGGCGGCTGTTGGATATCAATTTCTTTTTCAATATAAGCTGTTAAGTTAGATTATCTGGGTCAGATGACCGACTCATTTCACTTTGATCAATTCATATTTCTATACTTAGTCGGTTTTTACAGAATTGTTAAAAGTTTTATAGCCGCAAAATTTACATGTGAGATTTTTATCTTGTTTTTGCATTCACTTTCTAACAAGGAATTGTAATTTGTCTTGAAATATCGTCATGAAGTCCAGTTATTTAAACATTCGTTTGATAAGGAAACTGTCCATAAATTTTGAATGGGAAAATACGTGATTTTGGAAAAATTTTAAATAATATCCTTTTTGATTCCTTACAGACAAAAGTTGTTGGAGTATACTGTTTTCTTTGCAAATATTATCTTCCTTCAGAGATCATGATCTTTCACAGATTTCTTTTTCTTTACTATCAATGGATTTCTATGTCTTCTTTAGAAAGAAAGTAGGTTCTTCTTAATTTATCCGCAGTATTGAATTCAAAATTATCTTTCTCCTAAATTGACTGCCATCGAAATCTAGAGGCCCCACTGAATCCTGATATAAAATCCATACCTGGAACGAGAAGAAATTGAGTCATACTTTCCAAAGAAGTAGGATGCACACATTAAGTACAACGTTAAAAAACAATAAAAGAATTTAATTGGAAATAACTCAAGTAACACAGGTCCATTGAGAATATGGCTTTCATTAGTATTATAAATGCTCTATCATTAATGTCTATTTGAATAAAGGATATACTTTTATAAAATCATAGAAGATTCGAGTAGTTTTCTCAATATTTGTAGTAATTGGGGATTTAAAATTAATCCATCCAAATTCTCCATCAAGCCAATCGGAATGTTTATATTCTGTGTACATTGTTGTTAGGTTAAGCCAAAAATAATGAATTCTCAGACAATTTTTATTAATTTAATAATTACCGTTTGATTACAGAAATGAAAGATTTTGTTTTAATAAACTTCATATATACAAGTTTATTGATCTTGTTTTAAGGAAATTAGTTTTACGAATTTGTGGAGTGGCACAACCGCCTGTGTCCTGATGGAACATGACACATAAACGAAAGAAGTATTATGAAAAGATTCAGAAGAATATTTCTCATTGTGATAATATTTGACCAGCACTATTTAACACAGTTTGTATATATTCTTTCAAAAATTCATATTCTAAGTCATATAATAATTTAATAAACTAAAGTCTAAAACTTGATTTTTATAAAGTCGTGACGATCCACAAAAGTAAGCGAAACTGTGAATATTAAACAACTTGTGACATGTATTTCAGTGATATTTTGAAAAGAAAAAAAAGGATTTTTAATGTTTATTCCTGAGACTCTCCCGACTGGAGTAGTCATGTGTGTGTTAATGAATTCAGAACAAAGAGTAGGAATTTAGTCTTGGCCAATCACTGTGTGCAACGCAGTAATTTTATTTCTCACGTTCTACTCGGCCATGCCAAGAGTATTAATAACATTGCTTTGAATTCAAAGAACTGAATTTGCCTTTGATCGAAATATAGACTTTTTTCATTTAAGCAAGCTTTAATTTTAACCAAAATGATTATCGCAATTTCCTGGTTTCGTCAGCTCAAAGTAATCTTTCAAATTAGCAAAAGCTGCCAAATATCACTTTCCGATAGAAGAGAAGTTATTAATTATTATAATTAAAAGTAAATGATGCAATTCTAAATTAATAAAACTGATTTGTAAATAACAAGCAAAAGAAAAAAAAAAAAAAAAAAAAGGAAAAAGTTTTAATTTGGATGCCTATCTTAAAATAATCTCTTATTTCTGTTAGAAAATTAGATTGTTAATTAGAAACAATGCCATTTTATTCCAAAGAGGATATGGCAGCATTTTCTTTGAATATGATAAATTTATGGAGTAAAGCGCGTATATAATGGAACCATCATGACAGACTATCAGGAAATCACAAGACTTGAAGTTTTCACGTTCTAATAACACCTACCAAAATATTAACATGTAATATTTGTCAAAATATATTTCCAGCAGATCTGGTGATTAAAAAATAAACAGGGAAAACTAATAGCTTTGTCATAAGAAGTTCTGTTCAATTCGCTGAGTTATATTGAAAGTGTTTGAAGTTGTATTCATGGGTGTATTTCAGCTGAGATAGAAAGAAAAAGATAGAGAACTCTCTCTCTCTCCCTCTCTCTCTCTCTATATATATATATATATATATATATATATATAGAGAGAGAGAGAGAGAGAGATAAAGAGAGTCCACCAAATCTAATGATTAGAGATATCGTAAGTTAGACAAATTATTTTCAATCCATAAAAAACTCATATTGTTAAAAATAGTTTGTGGAGAGAGTGATACTATAGCAAAGTGGGGAGATCTTGCCATCTGCCCTTTTCAGTTCACTCTATATTCGTGGTTACTGAATTCGTCGGGCAGCTTATTGTCCTGTCACTGGTAATCCTACAGGGTCCCTTGAGCGCAGTCGTAAATGGCCGCGAACCACACATCTAAACGGCCACGATTCGCTTTAAAGCGATTTCATTAACATAAAGAGACAATTTTTCCCGCGTTTTTGACTGGCCATATTGGCGGCTTGACGTAAAGATAAGGCGAGAACAGATTGCATTAAACATATCAGAAGGACGGAAGAGACTACGATAGAGAGGTATTTGTGGGATACGGTGTTCATGCATATTGGGGAAGATTGAAGACAAAGGAAGGGAAGCGCCAGAAAAAGAGAACCTGGAGAAAGAGAAAGCAAGAAAGTGTGGAGAGAGAAAAAAGAAAGAGACGAAAGTGGTTTCTAGGCAGATGAAAATAATAGATATCAGCATAGATATAATAATAGTTAATTTGAAAGGAGGAAAAAAATGGGGTATTGCAATACAGAGATCTTACTAAGAATACTGTGAGAAAAGAAACGAAAGGAAGAGAAAGAGAGTGCGATGAGAGATAGAGAGCGAACAAGATAAATATATGAACTTTAAACGCACTAACCTCAGAGGTATCGTCATTTAAAGTAAATGAGCATTCAGTTGCCAATATGCTAACATTCTTCTTCGGTAACTGAGCGTATAAAGTCAGAGAGAAAGGAACTGACGCACCATCACTTTCATTTTCTCCTCAAATATGCCATGCGCCATGAAAGTGACAAGACATTACTGTGCCGTAAAAGTCGTCTGCATCCATTTGCAGTGGATGACATGATGTGTGTATAATCATAATCTCATACTTCATTCGGTGGCAATTATCATATCTTAACAGCAGTTTTTCACTAAAACACACACACACACACACACTCATACATACGTTATCTCAGGTTTGTGAAAAAAGAAGGCCAATTGTGTAAAGAAAAAGAGAAAAGCAAGATAGAGAAATAAATTGAGATAGATATATAAATAGAATGTGTGTATGTGTGTGAAGGAGAGATATGCTTAATGAATAATTAGAAGAAAAACGGTGTGATCATAGAAAGTGTAAAGATGTAGAAAGTGAGAAAAGAATGAATATATTTGATAATGGTCATTAAAACATAAAGAACTCTTTAATATTTGATGCATAATCCTAAATACTCTAACTTAAGTTAGAGTATTTACTATTAAGCTACAAATGTTTATCTTTTAAGTTATTTTTTAATGATCAAAATAAATTTTATTTATCTTTTAATGATCAAAATAGGAAGTAAATTTAAGTAGCAATGCTTACATTGCTATGAAATGAGCTTCTGTTATAGAATAGGGAATTTGCAAATTCGATTTAGGCTTAGAGTTTTAACTTCAACTGCAATTGTTCATGCCGTTAACATAATCACCAATTTGATCGACTGTTAGGCAAACAACAAGAGCAACGACGACAACAACAACAATAAAGAAAACGGCTATTCATGGAGGAGGATATGGCAGGTTCTATCAGATAAATATATCTGTTAAAGAATGAAAAAATAAGCAAATATAAGAATTTTGAAATTGAAAGTAAAAAAAAAATGTGACACCTTAAAACTAATGTTAAACTATAATAATTGGAGGTTTGAGTACGATCAGAAAAAGATTCTGTAAAGGGCATTAAAAATAATCTCTGGCAGCCTTCACTCCAAAGAGATTTAAATAATTTGGGACTACTCATCCACTCAGGAGAGTATTTTCAATGTAAATCAAAAATAAATACTGCACATGTTAAATATCAGTTAGCATCAGAATTTGTGCAACGGAATGCATATATTTACTATTGTAGGTCGTGGGTAAAGATCCAGTAAATATTGTGCTAAACAGAAAACAAATAATAATAATAATAATTGGCCCAAGCATAATACATACAAAGGCACAGAAAAGTCATAGCATACCTTCTCTGGTCAATCTGTAAGTATTAGAACATCGAAATCAAAGACTAATAATATGGATATGAGCCACCAATGGTAACATAAAACAATGAATCTACTATTCTCTAGCATATGCCAATCCAAACTGATAAAGACGAACAGACCTGATATTGTATTGTAGGACAAGAAGGAAAGAAATTGTTTGATCA
The DNA here is from genome assembly GCA_963932145.1 of Acanthosepion lycidas. Lineage (NCBI taxonomy): Eukaryota > Metazoa > Mollusca > Cephalopoda > Sepiida > Sepiidae > Acanthosepion > Acanthosepion lycidas. The sequence continues at coordinate 37,982,340 of OZ010612.1, forward strand.
TCAACACGTATGTCCCTACCGAAAGAAAGACCTCATTGAAAGCAACAGAATGTACCCATACCCGACTTCTCTCTTTGAACTGAGGCTCTATTGAGTGGGCTACATATAACCCCCTTCTCTGGTATTGGGCGTTATCTCCAATTTAGACCCCAACAAGGCTAGTGGTGGAGATGGGATACCAGCCATTGTCTTGAAGAAATGCGCGCCTGAACTAGCGCACGCCGTTTCTAAACTATACAACTACTGCCTCAAGGAATCTTGTTTTCCGGACTGATGGAAGTCCTCTTCGATTGTTCCTATCTTCAAGAACTCTGGCGACCCCTCTGACCCTTCTAACTACCGTCCTATCAGTCTCCTGAAGCCCTAATCAATACCGAGGTGGTTAACCACCTCACATACCATGATCTGCTCTCAGACAAGTAATATGGCTTCCGCTTTGCCTGATCTACAGCTGATGTGCTTACGGCCATCACTGAAACTGTCTACCGAGATCTTCAAAATAACGGGGAAGCTTGTGTCGTAGCACTAGGCATCTCCAAAACATTTGGTAGGGTTTGGCATACCGGCCTTCTTCGTAAGCCCAGGGTTATGGCATTACGGGTCGATTGTTTGACCTAATACAATCATTCCTGTCAAACCGTGAATTGAAGGTCGTTCTCAACGTATTCTCCTCCAGTTCCTATGCCACGAACGCAGGTATTCCTCAAGGCTCCATCTTAGGCCCCACTCTATTCCTTATCTACATAAACGGCCTCCCTGATGCCATAAATTCCCAAGTTGGCATCTACGCGGATGACACCACAATTTATTCCTGCCTCAAAAACAAATCTAGTGTAACTGACAAAACTAACCTGGCCGTGCGTCTCGAAAAGGACCTCCAGTCGGTTGTGAACTGGGGCAGGAATTGGCTGGTCAACTTTAACGCTTCAAAAACAAAACTGCTCTTTATTAATCACCACAGAGATCCTTCCTTGCCCTCCATTAGAATGTCTGACGCTCAACTTCTCGAGAGCAACTCTCTGCGGCTGCTCGGTCTCACGTTGACTGCTGACCTGAGATGGAACAAATACATTGAGTCAATTGCCTCGTCCACAGCAAGGAAAGTTGGCTCCCTGTGCCGCGCCAGGAAATTTTTCTCCCCAGAATCGATCCTCCAGATCTACAAATCAACAATTCGCCCTTGCATGGAGTATTGCTGCCATATATGGTGTCCCCTCTGTTTGCCTCGGGGTTCTTGATAGGCTCCAGAGGCGGATATGCAATATAATTGGCCCTGCTCTTGCATCTCGTCTACAGTCACTTTCTCACAGACGCGCCGTCGCCTCTCTCTGTTCTACAAATACTTTCAATGTAATTGCTCCGAGGAGCTGCATTCGCTGGTTCTCAGACTTCATGAGTCCAAGCGCCCTACGAGGCTGGCATCCCGCTCGCACCCCTTCACTGTAGAAACTCCTAAATGTAGCCGTCTATTCTACTCTAATAGCTTCCTGTCTCGCACCTCTCGCCTGTGGAACTCCCTTCCCTGAGAGCTATAATCTCCAGCTATTCAAGTGTAATGTCAATCGACATCTCCAGCTGCCTTGATCTATCCACTACCCTTCTTCTCATACTCTCTTTTATCACTCCTATCTGATCTCGCTCTATATTGTCTGTAAACCCTTGCGTACTAGTGGCTTCCCGCCTTGCTTGGGGTGAAATGCTTAAAAAAAAAAATGATTCAATATAATCTTTCAACTATATCGGTGAAAAATGTCAAACCAAAAAGGTGCAATGTGTTGATCTTCTGGAGTTTAGCATCAGCCATTAAATGAAAGCAGTTTTGTTCTGGTGGTATTACGATTTATAAGCCATTACTGGCTCCAGTTAAGCATTGATTGGAAGTCCTTTACGAGAGCAGCTGCCGATTTTACATTGGTGGATTTGTCGGTCTTGCTACTAAGACAGGAGTAAATAGTTGTGTGATCCGCAGAGATACCTAGTTAGGAACTGATGACATGGAAAAAGTCTTTTATGAAGAATATGCATTGGGATATCTAGGACAACAGCCGGAGCTTCGCCGTTCTTATCTAAAGCTTGATAGAAAAATTCAGTGATGGCCATTAACATATCGACGGTAGAGCGGGAGAAACAGAAGTCATATTGTTTATCCGAAAGGAGATCGTGCGAAGTAAGATTCAATAACAATCATTTTTGTTTTCGTTGTTATTGGAGCGCTTGGACCGATACTAAACGAGCCTGGTGAAAGATAGGAAGAACTGAAAATCCGAGGAAGAAATGAATCAAATCATACGACAACATTACTAAAAAGAGCCAGAATTCGAAGTAGAATGCTGGAGTATTGAGGAGACTTGCTGTCACTTGATCTCCAGTATAAGTAAATAGTTAGCACTCGTGTGAACACTGAGTTAGTGAACTACAACAGCACTACTACTACTACTAATAATAATTACTCAACAAATAAAATTATAGTAACAAATGCATATGAACCAGAAAATGACGTAAGAAATAAAGAAAATAAAAGATATAAAAAACACGAGTGCAAAATAGATTAAATTAGAAACAGTAAAAGTAGAGCGGCTGAAATAGATCAGATTGTGATAGATAGATAGATAGATAGATAGATAGATAGATTTGTGGAGAGTGAGATAGATAAACTGTGACAACAAAAGCCGCAGATATTGTGATAATAGAGAAAGACAGTTAAAGTTTGAATAAATGACAAAACTTGCCCCTGGTGCGATGGCATACGATAAACAGCGCACAAATCCCATGAGTCTTTATAATCGACTCAACGTTGCCACAGTTCCCTTTGTTTCCCGCCTTTGCCCGCTAAATGGCAATCATTAGATTAGCAATCTATAATCATTCAATTGTCAGGTTTCATATTCGCTTTGCGTTCGTTAAATCCAACAGACCTTTTTCTTCTTGGGAATTGAGTAAAAAATTCTTCGTTGCAGCTGAATTTTCACCTCAGTACTTTCAAACGACATCTCTCAGTGGAAAAGACAGCTTCTTTTTTCGGGCTAATTTTCGGATAACAGATACATTCAGTCATTTGATTAAGAAATGACCTAAAATTTGCCGGAAATTATAGATAATGATAGGCATTGTATTAAGAAAAGTAGATTTTGCGAGCTGGGAGAGAAATGAAAACACACGTATAAGTCATTGTATTTAGCTTTGTGAAAATATATTTCCTGAGAGTGCGAAACAATTTTGATCTTCCATTTTCTGACATCAAATAGGAAATGAACAGAAATTGCAGTAGTAGCAGTTGTAGCGATCGCCAACGCATGTTTGTCCGTCAACTATCAAAATGAAAAAAACTGATCAATAGAAATCATACCTTTCTTTACAATGATCTTTTTATAAAATTGATTTATTTAAACCCGTTTTTAGATAGCGAAAAAACGTTTATTTTTAGATTATGAGAAACGCATTTTACCAGTTTTTTTTTTATCAGTGGCAGTATATATATATATATATATATATATATATATATATATATATATTAAGACATTTTTATGTTTGAACATTCTTTTTATAGATACAAATATTTAAGTAAATGCTCTGTTTTATAATAAACAGTATTTTTAACATTTGCCGGCCTGAATGTCCGAGGAACTTTCATAGAAAATATTCGTCCTCCGACAGGAATCGAACCTGTATCCAATACGGAGCCGAAATTTAGCCTGACGTGCTCTTAACCGATCAAGCCACAGAGGATCGTTCGATTAGCAAGGTCGAATTTACTGCCTTTAAACTTCAATCTTCCATGGATCTCTCACGTACATTCATATCTGCTCAAAGCGTATCCAAATGTAAACACATGACGTCACACATTATGAAATGAACAAAGTCCGACAATTATTTTAAGACATTTGTATCTATAAAAAGAATGTATAAACATAAAAAATTACAGTAAACAACCAATGTGTTTTGTCTGTTGTTTTTCAAAATATCCTTTTTGTGTTCATATAATCTTTTGTTTTAACTTCTTGAGGTTTCTCCAATATATTCCTTTTGACAAATCCTGCAGTTGATTGAGTAAATTCTTCCTTCAAGTTTGGTCTTGTTGTTTTCTATTTTATTGATTAAGTCATTGTTTTAGCAAAGTTTTAGTTTTGGAAAATGTTATGTTGAGTTTATATATATTCTTTTAGTTTGTAGATGTGATATCGTTAGTCAGTAGAATAATATGTTTTTTTTATTTGTTGGGTTTGTCAAGAAAGATATATTTTGAAATATTTCATGAGTCTTTTGTTTCGCAAAACATAGCTATGAAATAGTTAGTAAACAAACACATGTAGAAAAATATTTTATATCAAGAACAATTTAAATATTTTAGGGGAAAGAATTATAACAAAGTGGAAAAAGTTAATATATGACGCGTCTCGTACTTTAAATTATTTTAATGTGTTTTTGGCTATAGAAACTAAGCTGATTTCCTCTAAATTGTTTTTTTTTGTTTATGTTTCCATCAATTTTATGATTATAATTGTGATAATTGATAATTATCACATTGTGATAATAGAAGATCTGCTAAGAAACATTATAAGAAACTGGATGCAAATTTATTCTGGATGAGTTAGCGATTAAAGCATTTTTTAAATATTTTCGTCTCAATAAATTGTCTTCTCTTTTAATTATTGCAGCATTTTGTAACCAAAATTGTCAGTCTCGTTACGGTGAGCAAATAATGCATTTAATGTGTTGATTTGAAAGAGATTCCTTTAATGCGTATATAATCTTTTATTTAAATTCCTTGAGGTTTCTCTGGTGTATTGCTTGTGGCAATTATTATAGGTAAGAGTAAATTCATCCTTCACGTTTTAGCTTATTATTTTGTTTTGTATTAATTAAATCTTTTATTGTTTTAGATGTAATTGTGACAAATTTTATGCTGAGTTTAGATAAATTCTTTTTTAATTGTAGGCTTTATCTACGAATTATATTTTTACAGCTGTTTCATCTTGTTTAAAGTCTGAGTTCATCAGATAAGCAGAAAATAAAATAATTGTGTCGTTCACCCTCGGCACTATTAGAAAACATTATTTGTTCAACAATGATATAACTTGAAAGCCATTATTGGCGAGTGTTTGTTTAATGTTACTTAATTCTTTCTAGAAAATTGCCTTAGAAGAAGAGATTACTTTCACTCTATTCCAATTTTATAATGTGGGGATTCATTTTTTTAATTAAAAAGTGAAGAGCTAAAAGTAGAACAGTTTTTATGAAGAGAGCTAATAAAAATATAACTATTACAATCGAAAATGATTGTTAACAAATTAATATTTACTATTTACTTTGTATGTAAAACAAAATTTCATTCATCTATTTGTTTTAAATATTCTGCTGAAATTCAAATATTATTGTATTTAAAATATATGGTTGATTTATTGATTTTATTGAACATTTTATGTTCTAAGTATATAAAGTTTGAGAACAAAGGACCCAAAGTGCTACCAATATGTGTATGTGTTAGGTTATCATAGACATGAAATTCATTTAAAAGCTTAAAAATATCAGCGTTCCAACATTTTCAGCGTTTCCTACTTATGCATGATTATAAGCAACGTCTGTTTTTATATCCCCCGTTCTTTTATTTACACTTTGTCATTAAGTTTACTAAAAATGTTTATACACACACAGACGCGTGCACACATACACACACACGTATATATATATATATATATATATATATATATGAGAAAAGTTGGCAAAAATATATTTATATATATAAAAATACTTGGCAAAATTCAGATTTAAATGGAAAACATTTTGCTTCACACATTTTAACTCTTCTGAGAATGCATAACCACATATTAAATCAAAAACTTGGCAATGAATGTCATTGTAACTTCAGAGCAAGAGGTAAATCAGGACTTGCCAATATCGCAGTGTTCATGATGCAGTAGTGAATCAGGAGACATATACTTACCTTTATTGTGGAAAAATGTGTCGGTCATACAGGATTTTCTGGTGCAATTTAACTCTTTTAAACCGCTATACAGGAGTCCACTTTGGATTGATTCTATGCAAATGCCTGTCTACCACATAGACAAAACACAGTTCTTGATAATGACTGAGACGGTCGAAAGTACTTTAAATAACAAAACAGACATGAACTTCGAACAGTTTGTCCACAAATTTGATCCTGATATACAACTTATTTAAAAACTGGATAATGTAATAAAAAATTAACAGAGAGATCTCAGTTAAATTTACCTAAACATGTCTGTCTGTCTGTCTCTCTCTTTATATATATATATATATATATATATATATATATATATATATATATATATACGAGGGTCATTCAATAAATGAAGGTGAATTTTTCGGTATAAGGACTTCTAATACAGATAGAAGCTTACTTTTTTCAATTTTTTTGTTTTACTTCTTTTTCACATGGATTTAATTTTTTTTGCAGATTAAAAAAAAACCTTGAGGGTTTTGGCGATTAACAAAGATGGCCGACCAAGAAGCATGCTCCAGGATCGAACAACTGTCAGTTATCAAGTTTTTGGTTGCTGAAGGGTAGAAACCAGTTGAAATTCATATGAGAATGTCAACTGTGTATGGTGCCACATGTTTCAGCCAAAAAAATGTCTACAAGTGGGCTAAATTGTTTAAAGAATGACGGAGCAGTGTTGAGGATGAAGACAGGCCTGGGAGGCCTACAGAAGTGAGGTCTCCTGAGGTGATCGAATCAGTCAATGACCTCATTCAGTCTGACAGAAGAACTACTGTGAACTGTTGAGGCAGGTCAAGAAAGACATAAAGAACAAACTCAGGGGTCATCAGTCAGAAGGAGTCATGTTACATCATAACAACGCAGAGCCTCCCACAGCAGCCCAAACGGTGCAGACCATCAACGAGCTGGGCTGGGAACTGCTCCCTCATCCCCCTTACAGCCCAGACCTTGCCTCTTCAGACTTTCACCTGTTTGGTTCCTTGAAAGCGTTCACGAGAGGCATGAAGTTTAAAAGTGACGATGAAGTCAAAAGTGTTGTGAGCGACGGGCTGAGACATCAGTCCAAAGATTTTTACGCTGAAGGAATCCGAAAGCTTGTGCACAGATAGGAAAAGTGTATGACAGTGCTGGGAGACTACGCTGAAAAATAAAAAAAAGTAATCTTCTATCTGTATTAGAAAACCTTATACCGAAAAATTCACCTTATTTATTGAGTGACCCTCGTATATATGTATACATGTGTGTGTCTATATATAACTAGCAAGCTCATGGTCTACCGAGCTGGTGTAATCTCGACTCTCCTGTTAGGTATTCTATCGAAATGACTTTCGCAAACTTAAAAGATTCCATCAACAAAACTTCGCGGTAAACAACGGAGTCCTTTTCCGCACAAAGATGGAGAGCCTAGAAACCATCGTGACTCGCTACCGACCATTATGGTCCGGACACCTTGCCTGAATGCCAGACATCCCTCTACCCAAATCCTCTTCTATGAGCTTGCATCTGCTAAGAGACCACGTGGAGTTCCACGTCGTCGATTCAAGAATCAGGTCAAAAACACCCTGCAGAAATCGATCCGGTCAATTGGGAGACGGAGAAAGAGCTGCAGAAAGAACCAATTGGTGAAGAACAGTCTGCAAAAAAACAATATTCTTTGAAAACACCAGAAGACAATTAGAAGTGAGTGAAAGAGAGCAAAGAACAACTGGAGCTCTACATTCCCCCGAATCCTCCTACCATGTGGTGCTTGCGGAAAGTCTCTTCAGATCCAACATAGGACTCATTTCACACAGAAGGAAATATCGATAAGCCACCCAGCAACGAGTTACACCATCGACATGCATACACAAATATATATATACATATATATATATATATATATATATATATAAAGACTTGTACCCACAGAAGAAGAAAATAGACTTAAACAGAATGAGGAAATCAGCTTAGTTTCTATAGCCAAAAACACATTAAAAATAATTTAAAGGACGAGACGCGTCATATATAAACTTTTTCCACTTTGTTATAATTCTTTCCCCTAAAATATTTAAATTGTTCTTGATATAAAATATTTTTCTACATGTAGTTGTTTACTCATATATATATATATATATATATATATATATATATATATATATATATATATATATAAAGACTTGTACCCACAGAAGAAGAAAATAGACTTAAACAGAATGGACGTCCAACACGTTCTCAAAAGGTGATTGTTAGCGAGAAGCAGGAAACAATCAAAGACACATTAGTAAATGGCGAATGAGGAGGGAAAATTGGAACACGATTAAAATAGTTTTTAATTATAAATAAATTAACGACTAAAAACAAAATCCAAAATCTTTTTTAATCGTGTTCCAATTTTCCCTCCTCGTTCGCTATAAAAGGATTTGACATCTAAACTAACCATGAGGTTTTCTGTTATATTTTTATTCCACTTAATTTTTCGACAAGGTTGCCTGAATTTTTAATATGTGAGAAGCAGATTGTTCCAAGGAGTGATTTTAAAACATATGTTATGGGTTTCGCCAGTTTGTATGGAATGCTGCTTTGTATGTTTTATGTAAAGCTTTAGTATTTTGGGGTGGTATTCTATTAATTTATCAAAAACATTGAAAGTACACTGATCTCACAATTATCCATGGTCAAACTACGACTAGGCTCATATAAAATATCATTGATCATTGCAAAAGCAATAGTATCACAATGCAATATATGGACGAATATAGAAATTAAAAAGAGCTATTCAGACCCAGCTGACCATTACAGGTCTATTACGAAAATAAAACAGCAACAAAAACAGCCTTCATGTCCGTAGAATCTGAATAGATAATGAATTAATCATTCTTTGAAAAATCCAATGCACTTTCCTTACAGAGAGATTTGCCTTTCATTCCTACATGAAGACACCTACTACACAATGACAAAATGCATTGTCTGAAAAAGCTTTCCCACTTTATTTCGTTATTACCACTTTTGATCGGATACACACACGCACACATACGCACACACGCACGCACACACACACACACACACACACATATATATATATATATATATATATATATATATATGCAGTAAGTTACACCCTGTACAAAGCCCGTGGGCTAGTCAAGGTAGAGGATTACGGTATGGGTTAGTTTATATCGATATATATATATATATATAACTATCTAGTTAGTTTTGAAACAAGATTAATAAAAATGAATTATTTGAAGGACGGATATGTGTATTAGGTAATCAAACAAGGAAAATAATTAAGTTTCATGCTGTTGTATTCAACTTTTTTTCCGTTTGTTTTTCTCACCTGTGCAGTTATTCGTTACTTTTCTCTTCCATTTCTTCAATATCGTCGATAATCTTTTTTCGTTTTTCTTTTAATTCTTTCTTTCTCTTTTTTTGTCACATCAATCACTTCACCATATTTACAACTTTCTTCTCTTTACTGAATAACCAAGCAAACATGTACTTAAACACAACCATATCGCTGTCCATCGTCGAGTAGGTCTTTCCTACTTCATCATTTCACCGCTAGAGGCGCTCTCAGCAGATTAGTACTAACCAGGTTGCTAAGCAGCAGAACAATAGTAACGATTACAACATTCTTATAAATTACAATTAATAGTAAAATATTGAGACCAGAACTAACAAGAAAAACAAAAAAGAGAGTAACACTAATAAAGAGAGTAACACTAATAAAGACATCAGCGTCAAACTTCTCACGTCAGTAAAAGGAAACAACATCAGTCACAGTAATTAATAATATTTATAAAAGTGATACGATTGATGTCTGTGAAAAACGCTTTCAGGAGCCACATTGCATTTTTGTAAGATAAGATAGAAGCTCATATCTCATTAAACCCTCCCTCATTGACAGTTTGTTTCCTTGGTAACTTTTTAGGAAAAAAACACTAACGCCGAGCAATATATATATATATATATATATATATATATATATATATATATATATATATATATATATATATATATAAAAGGCTCAAACACTAATATTCCATGGTTCCATGGTTATAATTTATTACATTGGAATCGTAATCACGATCCAAATCATCAAACCTACAGATTCAAAAAATTTTAAATTTGTAGGTCTGATGATTTGGATTGCGATTACGATTCCAATGTAAAAAAAAACTTATATTATTATTCTTTCCTCGACATTGAGTTCTACCTGTATTCTATCCTCTTGGGAATTTATATATATATACTGACCACTAATATTATCTATCTATCTATCTATCTATCTATCTATCTATCTATATATATATATATATATATATATATATATATATATATATAAATATAAAAGTGAACATAGAAGTCAACACTTAGACGCGACAGTCTGTTTCATGCTATATGCAATCGTCTGGCCATTTCAACTCTTCTTATTAATAATTGCCTAGTTTATTTCCAGGTAAACTGATAGCTGACTGTTCAAAGAAGACGTCAAAAGTAACTAGTGGGGACTTCTCTTGAAAATGGGCAAATGAAGATGACCCAACGTCTGGACGTCCTGTCACTGCTGCCACCGAGGAAAACATTGATTATGTTCACTACATGGTGATGGATGGCAGGCGATTGACTATAATTTAAATAGCCAATGCTATTATATCCCGTGAGAAAGTTTAAAATATTCTGCACAATGTCATGAAGAACGTTTCTGTTCAGTGGGTTCCATGTCTTCTGACACCTGATCAAAATCTTACAGGCTGATCATGTGTATATCTGGCATAGATTGAGGCAGATCCAGATTGTTTCATTGAAAGATTCCTAACCTAAGTCGTAATGGAAACATTCCCTCCTCACCTGCACAAAATAAGGCCAATGTCGTTGCATGGAAGATGATGGCCTCTGTTTTGGGTGGATAAAAAAGTCACTATTTATTGACTGTCTTCAAAGAAGTCTCACCGTCAATGGCCAAATTGTTGAGACAGTTACAAATGGCTAAAATATCCAAACATCCAGGAAATCTGACAAAAGGTTCATGTTTCCTCAGGACAATGTTCCAGCACACAGCTCCTTGGTTTCAATGGCTGCTTGTGTGTGATTGCAGCTTTGTACCGGTTGATCACATTCTTTATTCGCCTTATCTTACTACCATCTGTTCCCTAACAAGAAAAGCAAATACTTTCATTGTAAGAAAGTACGTTTTATACATAGAAAACAATGGTAACTGAAAATTAACAGGTACAATATTTAATCTCGGATTTCAGATAGCAATGAAGGAAGAAAAACAAACAATAAAGCATGTTGAGTTTTAGCAGTGAGGTGATATGAATATTTTACCTCTTATAGCCAACCTAGTTAACGCATCATCTGAGGAAGATGAGCCCCTGGTATATGAAATGTTTGTCAAAGTCTCCCCTGGAAGTACTTCCTTAGAAATATAAGGAAGTATTTCCCAAGGAAACTTTATGTTGTTTTAACACTTGGAGGTTATTCGACTGAGAAAAATGTAATAAAAACCAAAAATAAAATGTTTTTTACGATTCAAAAATCAGTAAACTCTGACTTACAATTATTTAGATTTCCATTTTCTTCGTTTTTTTTTTTCATTCATGACGTAGGCGAAAATTGCTCGCTAAAGCTTCCATTCCTTCATTATCTGTGAATTGACATGACAGTCTGTGAAAAATAGTGAAGCCTTCTCCACGGTACTGTATTCAGAATAGTCTTCTCAGACAGTGAACCACAAATGTCTAGACAGCCTAATCTATCCTTCTATACAACCTAACATTAGGGAGAGACGAAATGGATTCATTCAAGTGACTGCAACAGTCTAGGCTGGGTTTTGAACTCGGTCGCTGATTCGATGTTCGATAGCGATCACTGTTAAGTTACCTGTATATCCATTCATTAAAGGTAGATAGGAAAACATTGCATTATTCAATATCAGACTTGTCATAAAAGTTTATTCCGCTACGCAAGCGTATTTGTGAATGTTTCTCTTTATTATGGCTTACTATTACGACAGACAAAAAAATAGAAGTAATAACAGTCAGAATGGCACATTTGGGGGGGTTGTTAGTATATCACTCAGAACAGAAATATTAATTTAATTGTATTTAGAATGAGGGTATGGCATTAGCTTGGTAAACAAACCCGCCAAGTTGATAACTGCAGTAAAACTTATGTTCAGCTTTAGTATGAGTAACGGTAACATTTTTGAAAATCAAAATTGCATTGTCAAAAGAAGTTATCTGTTAGTTATAACTTAACTCCAATTGCTATGTATGATCTGATAGAAATAAACTCAATTCTTATCAGTTCAACGATGTAGTTAGTGAACTCTATGCAAAACACATGAAAACGAAATCTCTCACTCTCTCTTTTTCCCGCTCTCACTCTTGGTGAACATTTTATTTAAAAACGTTGGCTAGATTTTCTTCAGCAGTTTTCAATATATTTTCACAAATGTTTGCGTTCAGACATTGGATAGATTTGTGCCTATTATTTTACTCTATAAATACCAATGATGTTCTTACATGAAATAAATAATTATTTTAGGCCTAATAATGATATACGCCATGGTCTATTTTCATGATAAAATTATTAAATTGATCCAACGATCCTTTATCGCATTGACGTAATCTGAATTTTGAAAAATTATTCACTTCTTAATGGCAGAGCCCATGAAACTTGAATAAACTGAGATACTCTTGATAAAATAATAAAAAGAAGTAATTATTTTCGTATGTATAGACATGTAATTGAAAACATATAGAAAAGTGATAATAGATAAATGTATAGGGTCTGTTGTTAGGGTTCATTTATTAACGACTTTCAGTAAAGAGAATATACATAACACGATAAAATACTTGTAAAATTCTCGAAGGCGGAACACTTTTATTTATATGTTATAATATTAGTGCAATTCATCTAATTCTGATTATAGATTTCTGTACTGAGCATCATTAATCCTCATTTTTGATTAGGGCAGCCCACCTCTGAATAGGAATTATTCTTGGATTATGGAATTAAAATATAAGAACAATTAACTACGCAGTAAGTGATATCAGAGTTCCGCCAGGAAGAAAAGACAAACTTCCTTGTGTAAATAAATCTTTAAAGGGCAATTGTACACAATTGTATACAATTAACATTAAAATGTATTAAATTTTATTCGGCATATCTGTTAACTTGATGCTTAAAGCAGGAAAATCAAGCAGAATTTATGGTAGTTTCCACTTTAAACCAATTACTTCAGCAATCAAACCTTGTTTCAGTTGTCGTCAAGAATGAAAAGGAGGTCAAAAGAAACAAATGTTTTATTGTGGATATCACGGTCGGAAGTAAGTTCTATTTGTAGTGTAAATATTTTCCTTATATCAGCAGGGGATGTTTCCTAACACCCCACCGGTAGTTGCCTGAAACTACAGAGTACCGAACCCAATATATACGTTAATTTTATCTATACTTACATAATTACGGTAACAGTTAATTTATGAATTAGCTACAATAAGAAATTAATAACAATAACTAATAATGAAATAGAACAGCATTTTGTCATAAAACTTATATGTTCAATAGAAGATTTGTTCCTTTCGTAGATCTTAGCAACCTCCGCTTACGATGTTTTACTTTTCATATATAATCAACAACTTTAATAGTTACACTTAAAGGTCATACTTTACGGCTTTATCCGAACTAGCAGAATCACTTTTATGGCTAGGAGCAATTAATAAGTAAAACTTATTAACTGTTTATTTTAGGGGCTTTACTGAAACCATGGAAATGGAAATTGTGGATGAGTAATTTTGAAAAAATCAGATTCTATGATATATATATATATATATATATATATATATATATATATATATATATATATATATAGCTTATGAAAAACTAGGTAATACGTATGAGTAAACCTAAGGAGGATATAATCCAGACAGCTCAATGTAAATCCAGAACAAATAATTTAAATAAAAACAGAACACTTTAAGGTTCCATGTAATAAATTATTTCAGCACAACCATTTTAAAAGGACTGCGGATCATCAGACTTTACTTCCAAACAATATATATATATATATATATATATATATATATATATATATATATATATATATATATATATATATTGTTTATAGACAGTGTAGATATAACAATCAACACTGACGATAACATATTAAACGTTAAACCGACAGTCACCATGCAGTGTTGATTCCGACGTCTACACTATCTATCTATCTATCTATCTATCTATCTATCTATCTATCTATCTATCTGTAGATTGAGAGAGCGAAAAAAAAGTCTATCTCTCTATCTATCTATCTGTAGAATGAGAGGCAGACAGAGACGGAGAGAGAGAGAGAGAGATAGAAAGAAAGAAAGGAAAAGAATAAATAAAGGAATGCCAATAGTCATTGAAAAAAGATGGAAAAATATTTTAAATAACTCTTTAAGTAAAAAAAATAAAAAAATCGAAAAGAAAATTTGCAAATAAGACGAGAAAAATAAATTCAGGTAAAAATAAAGAAAATCTGTCGATTCCATTCGCCTCCGAAAAGAAAAGGGCAAGGAAGTGAGGAGGAATAGATGAAGTATAGAAAAAGAAAGAGATAGGTAGGAATATAATGTTAAAAGAGAGAGAATAAAAATAAAGACAAAAGAAGAAAAATGAAAGCGTTATGATGTTTTTGAAATCTCCAAGAAGTGCAGTCGCTTTTGTCGGCCATCTTGAAGCCATCGATCTCTCGTGCAGTAATTTAATAACGTCAAATAAGCCTGCTTGTAAATTACTCTCCAAACATGTTCCGCCGATTAACAAACGCTGTTGGAGAGCAGGGGTAGGAATGAAAGTAACGGAAGTGGTAGAGGTAGTGACGGAGACGCGGAGTTGTGCAGCTCGAGATGGTAACCTCTGACCTGTCGCCGGAGGCCGACAACGCACAAGTTTCTTTGCATTGGACGCGCTATTGTTTAATTCATAACAACGCAACATGGCAGATTTCGCGCCTTTGCGATGTCTGCACAGACATCGAATGAAAGAAGCGGTTAATATTTGCTCTGAAGACGTGGCTGTAGATGTGCAACTGTGGAAAGGTAAGATTGTGTTTTTATGTAGTTAGTTGAATCTGTCTAAAAATATGAAAAAAACAGAAAAAGAAATAAGCCTCTTATTAGGGTACAGTGATAGTTTCATACAGTGAGTTCGAAACTTACAGGATGCTAAAATATTGTTTCCCCGTCACACGGTAAAATAATCTTAGAGAATCTCAACAATCTGGATTAAGTATGGCCATATCAGAATCTATGCAAATTGAATCACAATACACTATTAATCAAATATGCAAATGTTGAATTGTTACAAGAAGTGTTTATATTAAAACAATATACATTATGGTTTTATTATTAGGTTTGATAATTAGATTCCGTCGTCATCTTTTCACAATGTTAAAAGTATCTTTGAAATTTACTCAAAAGTTTATTACTTAGTCTTAGTCTTAGGAAAATACGGAAACTGGGAAAATAGGTTCTCATGGATTAATTAATTTCTTTCTTTTTTTTTTTTTTTTTTAGTTAAGACAGAAAAAAACGACATTTTTGTACAAGGTGGTTACAGCCAATAAAATATGGATTCATTATGAGAATCCCAAATAAAGTAAAATGTGAATTGATCCAGGTTATTTTTCGACATCTTAACTTAAACTGAATTTACTAGGAAAAAAGGTTTTCACTTTGGTGGGACTCAAAGTATCTTTTTTACATTATCACAGCCTGAACAAACTGTTACTACGTAATGTCACAAGGAGCAAATGTCTCATTTGAATGACGTGCTGAGAAAGAAAAAAATCCCTAAGCAAAGAGGTTGATTGATTATTTTACTACATGACAGTTCCCACAGCAAACTATTACGGAGCAGCGGTGGAAGTTTCTTTCACATGCAATTTAATTTTCCTTAATAAGAAAAAATATTTAAACGTGGTTTAAAGTCATATGAAGTAAGTAAAAGCAATTTCATGACTAAACGTTAGGGTTTTAAACAAATAAACGATGTTAAAATATTCCGAAGATTAACATTTTCTGAAGGTCTTGAAAGTAGCTAACATATTCATTATTAGTATTTATATATTAATATAGAGTAGGTACGACAAAGATGAAATAACCTACACTTATTTTCATTGCGTTTTTTTCCGTTCCCAGCTTTGAAGGAATGCGATTTAGTGTGAGTTTAGAACTGAGAAGTTCCGACACATTCCACTATAGAGTGTACTTTTTGAACTATAGATGTTAAAATATTACACAATTCATCATTTAGGAGTAAGCATTAATCACTTACGCGCACGTGCAGGCACACATACACACACACGCGTGTGTGTGTGTGTGTGTGTGTGTTGTTGAGAAATATTATATTTTAATAAGAGCATTTCAAGTATTATACGGGAAACTAAAATTATTCATATACTTGATATTGTTAACACAAATTTTTTAAACATTTATCATCCACTGTTGGGGACATATATTTTAAGTGTCATATCTATTCAGGGCGTATGGAGAATATGTCTCTCCACAACTTCCTGTCATTTTTTGACAATTTACCATGATTCCTTTTCCCCTATTTTACCATCCATTCACCGAAACTCGTTAAGTAAATTATGCCTTATTTCTCATTGCTTTTCTTGCCTCTAATATACATACATACATACATATATATATATATATATATATATATATATATATATATATATATATATATATATATATATATATATATTAGATCATTGTAAACATTCGTGCCCGATTAGAAAATTAAAAATTAAATTTTACATACTTGCAAAAACATTTATTAGTCAAGTCCATGGTCTCTACTGTTTTTAACAATTGTTTCCTATCGTCCAAAAAGCTTGTTCATGTCATGTTCGTAGAAACTTTGCTTTTTTTGTTGGACGAAAGTTGTGAGGTAGTTTTCGACTGACTAAAACAAACTTCCGTCATTTAAATTGTTCTTTAGAGACCGTAACAACTGAAAATCCGAAGTTAAAAGAATATGGTGGGTGCTAGAGGGTGGGGTCCCATTTCAACTCTTTAAGCTTCTGAAAGGTTTGTTTTATAACAAGGCTCTTGCATTGTCGTGGTGGCCACTTTTCTTGTACCCAAGTCTCTTCAAATAGCCAAAGGTAGTTCAGATGTTCATATTTTTTTAAAAATATATTGCTATTTTAAATTGTATTTTATTTCGTCTACCGGCCTAGGGTTTGAAAAATTAATTTTGTTGTTTTTCATTTAGGTTAGATTTTTGTGGCATTGTTTCAGTCTGTCGGTCTGTCTGTTTCTCCCCTCTCTCTCCTCTCTCTCTCCCCCCCCCCTCTCTCTCTCTCTCTATATATATATATATATATATATATATATATATATATATCTTAAGAAAATCCATGACAATGTTTTTCTTTTTTATGACGCATTTAGACCTTTACGACTTCCTCGGAGGTGACATTTACACTGATGTGATTACACATACGCATGAAAAAGAGGTGACGCTGAAATTTGAAATCAATTTATTTTTAAATATGTGTTTAGCTAAATAGAGTAAATGATTTAATTTAGTTTTTTTTCAATGTTTTTATCACTTTTATCATAGATTTTCCTAAAATTGCTCTGATATATATACAAAAAAACATCTATATACAAATGTATAAATTCTTACGGAATATTTTTTAACTAGAGACTAAGTACACTATAGAAATCTATTTAACACAACTAAACAATCTCTGGAAACTGTATGTACACACACACACATATGTATGAATTACATAAAAATGAAACTCTTACCATTACTATTCATTTTTAATGTAATTCATTGATATGCTCTATAATAAATAAATTGAGCTCTTTTTTTGTGGATCAGTTTTAATGTTATATTATTAGGATCTACTTGGATTACTTACCCACAGATTTTTACCTATACACACGCACAAGTAGATTTAGAAAGAGATAGAGAGATTAAGGATAGATTGCAAGCTATAGATCAAACAAAAAATGCAAGCCTCAACTCACTGTAAAGGGTCATATAACAGAGAACTAATGGAATTCTCCTTCCCGCTAAATGAGAGAAAACGAACGCCAGTTAGATTGTCGTGTGAAACAGCAATAAACAATAAAAGATGTCAAAGGTGTGGACAGAGAAAAAGAAAAAAATCGAAAGTCAAATGCATATGCCAAAAATAATCAAATAGAAAGAAAAGGAAACATAGGTTGATTAACTTGCTTAAGTGGTTTGAATAAGATATTAATCGAGTCTATTGGTCAGAAGTGTTCATTCACAGAAAAAGTGCATGTTTTTATTCATTTATTTTACAAGTTAAGAATATATATATATATATATATATATATATATATATATATATATATATATATTTATATATATATTAACAATAGTTTTATTGAAATAGACTGACATACCTGTCTGTGTATTTTTATTATATTCCTCCAGTTTACTTATAAGTTGTCACTAGCTGAAAATCGAACTGTAAAAATGTAAGAAAAAATAGACTAACCATAGCAGTTGAATTCAATATAATATATGAGAGTGAATTTTTCCTACCTAAGAACACACACACACATACATATATATATATATATATATATATATATATATATATATATATATATATATATATATATATATATATCAGGTGATGGCTACAAAATTATCTGCGGTAGCGTGGAAACATTCTCAGCTCGTTTTGCTGTTCATAATTTCATCAAATGATCAGAATTGGTTGGGAATCTTTCCTCTTCGTTGAGCCAAGAATAGTTTACTAGCAATTTACATTAAGTCTACATCACATTGAAACAGCAGTTCTTGTACGATCATCGAACTTAAGTACCTTGTCAGTACCATGATTGGTGAACGCTTGGGCATATCAGCTTGGGTGTGCATGTGGTGCAATTGATAATGACTCGGAATTGTTAATCAGAGGGCCGAGTTTCAATTCCCGTTGGGTTCGTTATATTCACTTACGAGCAAATACCGTTGGGAAAGGGGTATGAATTTACCTCTTCTCTCCACCTCCAGCTATGGGTTAATTAGTATCATTAATCCATTATTATCTCCCTGGCAAAAGAAATTCTTACAATCTAAAGATATTCCTTGGCTTTAAATAATCTGCAAAGGGTTGATAACCCATAGAAAACGAATCAATATATATATATATATATATATATATATATATATATATATATATATATATATATATATATATATATATATATATATATATATATATTAGGTTGGTGCAAAAATAATGACGTAATAATGTCGTTTTTGACGTTAAAAAATACCTAAAAAAACGACATTATTACGTCATTATTTTTGAACCAACCTAATACATATATATATATATATATATATATATATATATATATATATATATATATATATATATATGTGTGTGTGTGTGTGTGTGTGTAGTTGTAGGGTACATAAATGAAACGGACAGATATAACCAAGAGTGTACTCATGTGCTGGTGTGCACACGCGGGCAAGCAAATAAATAACTCACCAGCATCGCATTTAACACGCTTCTGTGTAACTTTCTTTTTTGTGCTACGTAGCAGTGAAACTCCACGAGCAATTTGTTTACTTCCAACAATATAGATCCTGTGCCCGACGAGATAGCTACTACTCAGCGAAACTATAGTCGTACACCAAAACGTAGGTACACGTATATGTGCTAATTAATATATATATATATATATATATATATATATATATATATGACTGTCACATAATTAAATGAGTTCGACCAAGTTATATATATATATATATATATATATATATATATATATATATATATATATAATATTGCATTTATAATTTCGCATGTGGATGCGGATTCACATATGACGCAATTCCAAGAAAGAGTTGCAGTCTTTATTGATGCTTTTGTCGATTATTTTACTTGACATTCTCTTTTCACTTTCAGTTCATTCGCTCATTAACTGACGGTTCATCTGCCAAAACTTTATGAATTATACACAAGTCACTTACATGATAACCTGTGCTTGAGGCATGCATCTGATCTATTGCAATACTTGTCTCAATCCTTTATTCCCAGCAACCATCGCTATAGTCATCAGCATTTTCAACAGCTCTGTTCACCATCACTATCTACAGTAGTACCGACCAGATAGTCATCAATCTCTTGATTTGCAGTCTAAATACATTAGTCATATCATATTCAAAATTAGTTCTGTCTTCACCACAATGGCTTAGATCATCAGATGTAGCAGTTAGATAGAACACAGAAACAGAGAACGCAAACGCTCTTATGATCATATCGTGTTCTGCTTTAATATGTATTAATTTCTATTTAAAAAAAGATTGAACACTTAATTCCTTGTGTTTTTCTTTAACGACATTTATTTTGATATTATCCCAATAAAATATACCATTAGCACTAATATCTTTATTCTTACAACGTGATCACTTCTTGATTAGTATCTTTGTAACGACCTGAATCGTTATTGTTATAGAAGAGAACGTTAAAATGGTATGGATATGTCGTAAGAGTCAACAACCTTTACACTGCCATCCTACACAGTATTAGATTAGGCAAAAAGAAACAGACAGTAGGTAAATGGACTGACAATGTCATCGAGTGGACTAGAAGATCCTTCACAGAGACTCAGACATATGGTTGTAGCACTGTATTAGGTTTAAATTGGTTCTACTCAGATGAAACCAATAGTTTCTTTCACACATCATCGGAAAATGGCTATGATTTATACGTTGCCTAATTATTTTGAATAGGGGAAATACTATCTGTGAGCTTGCTCTGTGTAAGACATCATTTCTACAGCCACTATTCAAGTTGATTTCTTTTAATATGCGATTCCTGTGTCGAGCCCGGCTGGCATTGAGATCCACCTTAAAAAATGAAAAAGTAAAACAAACTATAATCGTAGAAATAGTGATGCGATGACCGTATAAGAAAAATCATTGTCATCACAATTATTGCTGCCAACCACTAATTTCTTTGATGTTCATACATTTTTTACGCGTAGCCAAAATGAAAGCGTCTACAATTAACCAGTTAAACTTTTCTTGGTGAATTTTTAAATAAAAAATTAGAATGCAAATTTAAATACCAGTTTATTTTTAATTGTATATAAATCATGCAACTTATGAAAATTATCTTTTTGTTTTCGTTAAGATATTTACTAATTTATTATTAACCTAGCAGCCATTAAATCAAAATAGGTAAACAAACGGAGTGGATGGGGGTGGTGTTAAAAGGTATAACAAAGACAACCAACAACATGTAAAAAACAGGAATAATCTAAACATTGAATTAGCAAAAGCTTTCAAGAGTGGGGAAAACCACATTGTACGCAAGTACAGTTACTATCTGCCAATATAGACCAAATATATTTTGATTTCCTTTTAGAAGAAGGTTAAATTCTTAGCATTGGTTGATTAAAGAGGGAGGGTATTCCACTTATTCACTACTCGCTGCTAAAAAGAATATTTTCCTATGTTTACACGATAGAGAAGTGGCGGAATGTCTTCTGATGGATTTTATTACTCACTTTTAGTAACATTCATTTCATCACTTGAAAATACTAAATATTATTCTAAATACCTGTATTAAATCAAATCTAAGGCGTACAGTTTCAAGTGAGAAGAGACAAAACTTTTAGGCCAATCGGGGTAGGACATCAATTTCAGGAATGATTTTTGTAAAGCGATTTTGTACTTTTTCCAGCTGATCACAGAAAGTAGAGAGTTTAAGTGCCAAATTAGCATGTTGTCAAAATTATTAGGTTGGTGCAAAAATAATGACGTAGTAATGTCGTTTTTTGACGTTAAAAAATACGTCAAAAAACGACATTATTACGTCATTATTTTTGCACCAACCTAATATATAAAACTTGATTGTACTATAAAATGTCACAAATAAAAAGAAACGGATTTTCTTGATTTAATAATATCTTTTTACGTTTGATAAGATTTTGAAGATAGTAGAATCATTGTTGGTAGAAGATGAAGCATTGTCTTGATTTTATTATTTTATAATAGATGAATTCTCGGATAACATTTTTAGTCGTAGTCGTCTTTTGAAACATCAACAATGGGCAAAATTTCCGCGGTTGATTCAAGCGATCAAGATCAACTAGCGATTGCCTGAACTCCATTATTATTAAATAAATTAGAAAAACTATACCAAATCTAAGCCAGGCATTTTCTGTTATAAAATTCCAACGAAGTTGTCACAAGTAAAGCTTTCGTCAATGTATCAATAGTAATCTTGTTTTTAAGTTAGTAGTAAATGTTTGTATGAAGTAAGTTTGGATTTAATGGCAAAATATCTTCGAAAAATTATTGGGGAGAGAGAGAGAGAGAAACACAGAGAGAGAGAGGGAGATATCTAAACTGATTAAATACCAATTAATGTTCTATTTAAGGTTAGAGTAAGAGACTGATGTCATATAAATGCAAGATTCCCTCATTTATAGTCCAATGACAACAAGAGAAAAGCATTACTCATTTCAAATAGGAGAGAAAATTACCTTCTTATTTAACGTCAACTGACTTTAGATACTGAGAAAACAATATCACTGTTATCAATCGTCATATGATTATTGTCTATTGACAGTTGTAAGCTTTAGTTAGCAGAATGAGAAACTTTCTTTGCCAAGCCAATGTTCCATTTGATTTACCTGTCCAGAAGTTATTGAATCGTGTTAAACACAAAATAGTTAATGAACCATGAATATTCATGAGAATGATGTAGGCAGGTCTTTGTTAATAATATTGATCGACTGGAACAGGTGACATTTGTGCAGGCAGCTTTTTAGGAGTGAATGCATATAGCAAACATACACAAAGCTTATTTCATCAACGTTTGTCGTTGACGAAGGTGATACATAAAGGAATTTGCTTTCATAGAAATTAAGGGAGTCTAATTATTTTCTCTCCCTACTTTCCTTCATCATTCATATATACACATATAATTTTATTATTTCAAATGTTATTTTTAGTGAATACTCGGGTTTGAAACAGATGCTTCGTTTAATTTTAATTTTAATTTTAAACAGTGTATACTACGTCTACCGGCCTGCGCGTTCAAGAAAACTTAATAAAGAAAATGTATTTTTCCAGCAGAGTTCGAACTTGTTCTCCTCTTTCAATATCCAACTTTAGTGACCACTGCTTATTCGATCAACGCCACCTACGTGCTCCAGCAGTAACATTTTAAAACTATTATTAGCAAAGAAGCCCCTATAATTTTGTCACTTTTAATTTGCAGATTTTACGAACCGGTAGAATTGCGTTGTATACTTTGTAAATATTTGATATGAGCTCAAATTAGAAATTCATGTTTGTAAGGAACACAGTGAAATATTAAGAAATCTTTCCGTGAATATCAATGTTTTGTTTGAAACAAGTTCTTAATAAGACTTTTTCGTAAAATATTAATTTGCATCTTTTTTTTAGGTAAATGGTATACACTAAATTTGTAATCAAAGTAATTTCTGATAATCAAATTTGCTCCCAACATACGAACAAGTGTAATCAGTTAAAAGCCTATTTGAAAAAAAAAAATCTACCGAGAAATTGCCTTGTGGAAGGATGTCGGATTGGTTGCGATTATATTGAATTTTCTTGTGGATCCACATATTAATCTAATGTATGTCTACGCAGTAATTTTCGTCTTATGTTTAACGTAAACATTACGACTTTTCTTTTATTGCTTATTACTTTTTTCTTCTTTCAAACAAACACACAATTCAGTTGCATGTATTTGTACGCAATATAGTTTGTTATAGAGTATCTTTAAAGGTAAGCAGATGTCGGCAATTATTCATTGTCTTTATAAATATTCATGGCTTCATTAGATAGTTGACGAGTTCCAAATTGTTGGGAGTATTTTATGCTATAAACATGGAGTCCCGAAAAACTGCATTATAGACGTGATTTTAAGGACGATAAAGCATGGTTTAGAACATTATGGACAAGATTAGTTCTCACTGTAACTGACAAGGAATAAAAAATTGTTTGGTTGATAATTATGTTGATAAAAGAAATAATGAGAGTTTTTGAATACTACAGACTATAGATTTATTGATTACTACTTTTGTATATCCATTTGAGCACTGCAGGCATGGGCTAATGAAAAGGAGAGACATGTATAAAGACCAACAGACTGACAATATAAGAAACAAAAGAAAATGCGCTGAGGGATTTTTTTTTCCTTGTATATCTTTATGATACATTATTGCATTTCCAGTGAACACTTCTAAAAATCTATTGTTTTGTGATATTAGAAAAGAAAAAATTCTACATTAAAATGTTGCCTAAAATATTTTACATTACGTTTTGATTGAGTCTTCTGTAAAGGGAATCATTATTTATAGATGAGATTTGTAATTTTAATAATTATATTGAGAATTCACCGGGAGATTATTTTCAACACATTGCATAATGTTCTCGGTGTAAATACTGAAAATACAGATGAGGAATTTTCAGCACCCCATCGGATTATACATATTTCATGATAGTTATATTGAAAATTCAGTTAGAGAAATAGTTTTGCTAATCGAAATGTATTTAATTATGCAGTTTTTGTTGCTAAGATTTTATAAAATATTTAATTAAACACTTTAATTAAATTTGTAACGTGTTTGGTCGACGGAAATCATTTCAATATTGGCGCCGACGATATTACCTATATTTTAGGAAGGAGGCTCAATATAATAATGTTTATTGTAATAATGAAAATTGTGAGGCCAAAATCCTAAATTTTTTCATGATTATTATAATTGTGATGATGATAGTGATGACATTTTCAGTCTTATTCATAAATAGAAGAAGCACGTATAACTACAGTAGATGAGAAATATCACAAGAGGCTGAAGTCAGTAGTAAGAGTTTTTAATTGGTGAGAAACAATTTGGATGTTGTATTGATGTGGTACGAGCAGTTTTCAAGTTGGAATAATTAGTTTGTTTTTTCCCTCAAATCGTGTCCATTCAAACTTCGCCTGTAATTGAAGAAGTAAATCTATTGAGAGAACTTGAATTTTTTTTTGAAACATGGTTAAAATAAAAATAAGTCATTAAAATAAAAATAAGGAAAATTACAATTACGAAAATATGATTTTAAAGCAGAATTCCATCCGAAACTCTCATGAAAAATTCACATTCAAGAGTATTTCAGACAGAATGCTTAATGTGATGGTATCTTCAGCTCCAAACTTATAACAACGAAATCAACCAAATATTGCTTGCATTTCAACATGTCAGATTTCTGTGATATAGCTAGAAATGAAATGCGATATTCTATATTTAAAAAGCTGTTAAAATCAAGAAAATGAGATATAAATTGGACTTGTTCAAAATAATAAAAAAATGTTTTCATATGTTTATAATTTAAGGCAAAAAGATCTAAGAAATGTAACCAGCTATCGTTATCAAGGACGAGAAAAACATATTCTGGAGTCAAAAGAGAAACATCTATCAATAAAAAGTGTTGAAAATATTCATACATACAACATGTTGAAGGAAAAAGAAAGAGAATCAGAAAAATAAGAACATATAATCACATCAATCAGCCATAGTAAAGAAATTCAAAACATGATTATTCAGAGGGAAGCAATTAGTAGAGCTCCATGTATAAATGCTCTTAACTGCTTATAATAGAGCTGGTCTTTACAAAGATAAACTTAACGGCTGCATCCTGTAAACAGACTGAATAAACAGCAATACTGTTTTTAACTAAACGATGATCAGGCGAATGTTATAAATAATCATAAAAAACCTTTTAATAAAATTGTGAATAAAAATATAAAAGAGTACGAAAAAAGAAAATCGAAATACAAAGATTTAAATCGAAAATCCTTCACCCAACAAAAGCGCCATATTGTCGAACACTTTAACACGCCACAGTTTTTTCCATGTCCAAACGTTCCACAATCCTGTTTCTTGTTTTACTATTTGAAAACCTCTGCCCCCTACCAGTACCCCAGATGAGCAATTTTCCTGTTTTTCATCTTGTGTCAATATCATTTGCGCACTCTTTTCTTGTTGGCATCGATACAGTAAAGAAAAGTAGAGTGTTACTGAGGGTGACACCTGGCGGCACTCTCAACTGGCTCTGTGCACTGTTTATTCAGTAGTGAATAAGAATTTCAAGATGGCTAACAAGGGGCAGACTAGAAGGGTGAAAGAGTACGGATATGGAAGAAAGGAAGGAAGGACATTCAAAGAAAAATAATGATTACATTTGTCATTGTTCTCTTGCTTTTCTGTTGTTTTTTTTAATAGAGATTTGTTTTTTTCAAGATGCCATTGCGGCTTCTCTTTTTAGATACTTTTCATAATTTTTTCCTTCATTTCTTCCATTTCCCTCACAGAATTTTAATTTCACTACGGAAAATGTGAAACCGATATCCAAAGAGGCATTGAAAAAGAAAAAAGATGGCTTTAAGAAACTAACAAAATCTCAAGAAACAGGAACAAAAATCGTTGTAAACAAAAAGTACTCAAGTTATATAAGCCCTCCTATATGAATTCTGGATAATTTCCTCAGAGATGAAGAATAGACTTGATGCAATACAGATGTGGTTCTACAGAAGAATGTCGGAGAATGCCATGGACGGAACATGTGAGCAACGAGGAAGCTTTAAGGAAAAAAATAAAATATGCTTTTACGTAGGACCGGAAAGATAAAGTTGAAATTTCTGCAACACATTATGAGAAAAGTTGGCTTGGAAAATTTGACACTCACAGTTCATATTGAAGGCAAGACGGGAAGCGGAAAACAGCGAGTAACATACTTAATGAACAGGGATGTCATGAATACGAAGAAATAGTAAGGGGTTACAAGCTGTTAAGAAATGTAAGGGGTAGGAAATCGTGGAGAGCCATAATCAGCCTTGTCCTAAAGGGACACGGTTTATAAAAAAAATATTTTCTCTTAGTATTTATACTATTTACATGCGGACTATTGTCCTCATTTTTGCTGTTATCATAAATTTCCGATCTTCATCATGTGCATGTCGATCCGATTAACTTATAGGGAATTCCAGACTAAACCCTTTATTTAATCTACGGGAGTCATTCCATTACCCATATCTGAGGACATCTTGACTAGTTCTTATTTTTAGTACTATTATTTTTAATTATTACTCGCCCTGTTTTCATTGAGTAAGTTTTCAACATGGGACAATAGTCTAGTAGATTATAGTATTGTAGGATTATAGGATTATAGTATTTGTGAATTTAGTGACATAGTAATTGTGAGTTCAATCCCTGGGTCGGCAATGTGTAGTTGGACACACTAAAAAATAAAAACTAGACCAGATATCTCTAGCGGGCTATAATCTTCCGAAGATTAAGTAACGAGTCCAGTTCGGAATTCCCTATAGGTTATCCAGATCGACATAAACCTGATGAAGGCCGGAGAACACACAGCCTAAAAGTTGTTATTAATAACGATGAGAACAATGGCCCGTATGTAAATAGTGTAAATAATGCTAACTCTTCATCACAGAATTCATACACGTTTTATGTGCTTTCGCCATTATTCGCTTTATTTAAAGACATTTTCTTGCAGCTACCATGACATTTTTATTTCCTCTCTCTTCTTTTTACATTTTCTTTTTAATTCATTTATCCACTGCTCTCTCTTTATATGATAAGCTAAATTACCCTATGTGTTTCAAAATCTTTGATTTTCTTTCTATTCCCCGTTCCAAATACCGACCGACTTGTTAATCAACTGATAGCCTCTTTCTTGAAGCAGATCTTTCTTTGATTTTTCCATTTTCATCACCAAAAGCGAAATTTAACAAAACATTCACGAAACGGCTATAAACAAATAACCATCAGTACGCAACCTAATGATTGCATAGCCAACGATTATTGCTAAATATTTTCTCGTCTAGTAGACGACCAACTTCAACTGCTCAAAAAACACTCACCATCTCTACAGTTCCACCTTTTCAATATGATCAGCATGATTTTTTGGCTAAAATATTTGTTTTTATTAGCTAGCATTATCTATCTATCTACCTATCTATCTATCTATCTATCTATCTATCTATCTATGACTGTTCTTATCTGTCTATGACTATTCCTGTGTATGTATGTATGTATGTATGTATGTATCTATCTATCTATCTATCTATCTATCTATCTATCTATTGTTTGAGAGTTATCTATAACTGTAATAAATTATAAACTGATTATAAACTGGTTTTCCTATCTATCTAGACTTTAACCACAGCCATAAGTGCACATACTCACACATACTGACACATGCTCAACATATACTTCGTTCTGTACGTACTTGGTTATTTATAACAATCTTAATATCTCGATAATGTGTAACTTTCTCTTTTGATGCATAATGCATACGTACGCATCTGAATCCATACAGATAGTCACATAAATAATGCCACTAGTTATGCATTTATCACCGAACCTGACGTATCGTAGTTAAGATCCATCCCAAGAAGAAGAGTTTTTTGTCGCGTACGATATCCACTCAAAGAAGGCTTCCTCTGTCATTGCTACTTATCGCCCCAACCGACGAAAAATCCTACACCAGACTACAGTTGTCAAGAGCCTGCCATTCTCAATCCAAAGGGCAAAATTTGTTTTGACCCAATCGATTAGCTGAAATTGTGATGTAGGTCAGTGTTTGTTTTTCCGAAATCTGTTCCTGAAGCAGAGACAGTATCTGGATGGAATAGGATCATTTGAAGGCCAGCACGGTTCGGATAAAGACAGTTTTACCTCAAACAGATTTATCGTTTTCCAACATAAATAAATATAACCAGAAAGTTTACTTGCCACTATCCAGGTTAAAATAGTTTCCACATTCCAGTTTCCACTCCAAATATCGAGTGAGCTATCTTCTTGCTTGCCTGTGCAAACATTGAATCGATGACTCATGCTTGTCGTGTGCTTAGAAGTACTTGGATTTTCACTGTCTCAAGCCTTTCATGTTCTCACTGAAATGATAATTCACGGATCTCCATAGAAAGAGTTCAATATTCATTTCGTTAATTTATTGTAAATGTAAATCAGTTGAGAGAGAAAGAGTTTAATTGATTTTTTTATCCGAAGATAAAAAATCAATCAAAATGTAAAAATCGATAATATTAGATCAAAATACGTTTCTTTGACCTTCGATTGGTGATTAACATCGACAAAGGCAACTTATCTATAGACTGAATTTTCCCGCTTTAAAATATCATTTTTCAATCCTATTAATTAAGAAAATGTTCATGCATGGAAATACAGTTATACATAAAATGCAATATAATATGTATAACATAGATTTACCTATAAATTTACAGGATGTCCTAAAAGTCACCAAAGTGTTTGAAAGTTTAATAAGTTTTTTTTTAAATAACTTTTTTAGTTTTCTTTCATGCAGTTTATAAAGAAATCTTTGGAAATTAATCATGTAAAATATATACGACTGAAAAATGAACACAAGTAGTGAAATCTTTCTACAAAATTCAAGGATCAATAATTCATATTTTACGAGCATATCGTCACCATTATTGTATAAGAAATTCTCCAAGTTTCAAGTAAGTAAAGAAGCGCTAATTGATCGAGTAAGTGGGGGGGGGGGTTATTGAAGAAGTTCCAGTCTCGACAGGTCTAATTCTCTCGGACGTAACCCTAAACCCCTTTTTTAATTGCATCAACCTGTTTCCGTACAAAAAAAAAAAAAAAAAAAAAAAAAAGAAAGATGGATAACATTCAGACAGACATAAAATTATTAGAGCTTGAAACAATAACGGCTGTAATGGAAAATACGTTAGAAAAGGCGCACGTTATTGCATAGCTGAAAATAGACGTCATTTAAAAGATGTAATCTTTCTCAACTAGTGTAAATTAATTTCCCATATCTACTATATATAATATAATGGTATTGTGAATAAGAGTTAAAAAAATAAAGGAGTTATTAAATCTTGAAATCCCTTAGTGACTTTTGGGACAATCCTGTATATGCTGAAGTTCCATTCCTTATTGAGTTTAATGAAATTTCAGCCAAATATCGTTTTTTTTTTTCTTATTGACTATACGTGGGAACATATGCATCTGCGTGGAGACGAATCTTAATGAAACAAAATATGAGTAGAAGCGATTTCATTCTATTCCTTTATTCACCTTAAGTAACAAAAAAATAGCCAACATGAAGATGATTCCTGGTAAAATAGAAAGCATGAAAATCAGGGACTTTGCCAAGAGCATCGATGATAATTAAGACTTAGAAAAGATCACTTGAATGAGAGCATTATAATGATTCGGCTCCCCGGAATCCTTTTCATTAAAACACAGACAACTATTTCGAGGTTATCAACGAGAGAAATGTAAGTCATTTAAATAAAAACAAAAACATTTCGGATTTTAGACGTTAACGAAAATAACGTTTTCACAGAATCTGTTTGATTTAATTGATTCGTTTTTTACGGTTAAGCAGGTTATTTAAAGCTAAAAATATTTTAGATTGTAAGGATTTTTTCGGAGATAATAATGATTTACTGATACAAGTTTTACTAATTAACCCATAGAAAGAGAAGGAGATGTGGATTCATACCTTTCTCAAGGTTATTTTTGCGCAAGTGAATATAACGAACCCAACTGGAACTGGAACTTGCTCTCCGATTAAAATTAGCTATATTTAGAAGAGTTGACAGTATCAGGGTTAGGATGTATATAAATATACACTAGCACTGCATCTGCATCTGCATCTGCACATAAATATTGCTTAGTGACTAGCATTTTTCACACCAAATCAATACACTTTCAATAATTGTATTTCCCCACCACCATGTATATATATATATATATATATATATATATATAACTATGTGGGATACTTTAGAATTGTTTACTTTACAATGTTTCGATAATAAACCAGCTTCATCAGAAAGAACGGCGCCATCAAGATATAAAAGTACTCTCCCCCTATGTAAAAAAATTCCCTATATACGAGTACCTGTCAAAAGTAAATAGACACTCTCATTTTCGCTTTTCCAATTCATGAGGCGCCAATGACTTAAAGTATCAAAATAATCATTTTGTTTCTTTTCAAAATTAATAGTTTTATTCCACATAGAAATATCCAGAGCAAGGGGGTCAGTAGAATTGTCTAATTTTTTAAGGGCGGAATTATTGGATAGTCAGAAGTAGGACTCAATGCAGAATTGCAGAAAACCTTAACATTCCTCTTGCTGCAATGAATAGTCATTTGAACGACCTGGATCTCGACCTATTCAGTAGTCTGTGGAGAGTGATCCAAGAGAGAAGACTTCCGACATAGCAGCAGCTGTCGATGTGAGTCATGGAACAGCTGCACAGTATCTCCATAGCATTGGTTATCAGGAAAGTGCTGTTAGCCTTTACTCACTATGGCCAACATTTAAAAAAAAGAGAGAAAGGAATGGGTTAATAGCATATCCAAGAAGAATCCGGACGTTATGCAATCTTTTCAGAAAACTCATCCTTTGCTCAATTTTGTACCAACGGATGTAACTTGATGTGGAGAAAGTTCAGTTAGATTTCCAACTGTCAAATACAGCTAGATAGATAACTATTTATCTACTTTATCGATGTTGTAGTGTAAATTTGTCTAAAGATCGTGATTCTATGGATTTTTTTATTTCCTTTTATTCTTTTTATTCGGTTTTGAGCATTCGTCACAACACTTGTTAAGAGGCTAGAAATATTGTTCTGTTTTTAAAAGAGGAATCGAAGAACAGAAGTCCATATATGTCTATATTTCTGAGATGAGGTATTATGTACACTATTTACATTATTCGGACTCATCGTTGTCGCCATATTTATTACAACGTTTCTGCCGCTGTACGCTCCGACCTTCTTCAGGTGGTTGGAATGTCGAACGGAACCCTTTATTTTGCTCACTGGGGTAAACTGTTCTACTTCCACATGTCATGTCTAATGGATGTCAGTTAGCAGTTATCTCCTCTTAATTCCCCTCTCCAAGTTCTCCACCTCCTTAACCAGGTATTGAACTCGCACTCTTTTGGGATATAGAACATCACTGGAAAATACGAAAACTTAAGGAATCAGCACACATGCTAGGTCACAAAAATCTCCTGAGACGACCAAGCATAGAAATGAATACAATATGGGAACCAGTAATAAGGAGTGCCAGAGAAAAGCAACACTAACAACGAAAATTGCAATATGATATCTGTTAAAAAAAACATGCAATTACAACAGCAAAAATTGCAATATGAGCACTGGTAAAATAGGTTGCTGAAGACATTAGGTTTATAATACCCAGAAATTCATACACAGATGTCCTCAAGGACACATGGCCTAGTGGATAAAAGCGTTGGTTAGATTCAGTGACAGGACCCGAAAAGTGTGAGTTCGATACTTGGTTAAGACAAAGGCGAGGAAAATAGTCCGAATCATGTAAATAGTGAACAGAAGTCTGTTTGTCTTTGTGATCGTTACTAAAGAAGACTTAATGAATAAAATATCTTTGATTGTACAAAACTAAAAAAAAAATTGTATATGGTATTTTGCTGTCATTTTTGGTAATCCTGTTGTTTCAAGAATTGGTACTATTCTTCTTGTGGCACTAGTCTCGACGAGGACAAGATTACAATCGAAACAGGCAAATACAAATAACCGCATTACTCATCACCCCCAAATAAATAATCTATCAGTATCATGTGTTATTGACATATTAACGCCTATCTTATCCTTAGATTTGTATTTGCAGATTAAACTATTACAGTAAATGGCACATTTAACTTGTAAGGATTTATACCAAATTTTAGTATTTTCTAATTTTAACATAGAGTCTTCTGCACACATATATGATTTTTTCCTCTAACTCTCTTCGATCTTTCCCATTGTTTGTTTAATGCGGAGAAATGTTATTGACGTTTTACAATATATAATTCTGATAAGCAATTTTTCCCGTTATTCGTAAATATTTTTTTTGTTCAGGACAACCAAAGGGATTCAAATAAAAAGAATTAATCAGGGACCAAAAGATGGCAAATATATAAAGAAAATAGGAAATAGGAACGAATTAAGGAAGCAAAATGGAAGGAAAATGTTAGGAAGAATGATAAACAGAAGAAAGAAAAGAAGAAATGGTGTAAGAAAGGGCGAAATGATGACAGAAAATAAAAGAAAGAAATGAATGGAAAAAAAAAGAAGGAAAACAGAAAATCTTGTCGCATTCACCCCCACCCCCCTTACCCCCTCAATTTGCAAATTGCGTGCTGCAAAGAAAATTCCACTGAAAACTATCGCCAGTCTTAAGTTCCGGAACAGAAAAAAATGGGAAAGGAATTTTGAGTAAGGGTCAAATTGTCGGAGAACCGATGGAGCCGAAATGGGTAAAGAGAAGAGACATTAGGGAATGTCAAGGGTGACAACAGGCCACGGCTATAGCGGACCCCAAAAGACTGCTAAAGATCACGTGGTTACTACACGATGCGATGAAGATTCTTAGGTATGTCTGCCCTAGAATGAGTGGGTGACGCGCTAAATGAGTCTGGAGTATGCATATGCATAATTGAATGGTGACTTACTAATCTTAGTGTGGTACAAGGTCAGAAATATTGAGCACCCACTGATAAATTAATAGTAAAAACATGCTAGACAATAACTCTAATCATTGTTTTGTTACGCTCCAAATAGGTTTCTATGTGCCCACATGAATAATACACTTATTGAGACTGTGTATGAGCAAAGATTTAACATGGTTAATATAAACAATTTTGCACAAAATATTTTGTTTTTCTTTCTTTACAATACAACCGAATCAATTGCGTTAGAATCAGAATGAGTGTACATATGAGAATGAGTGTGTAATGTATTTGCTTAGTTTTAGGTGTGGGTGTAATTTCCTAGTAGCAGCAGGCAAGGTAGCGAGAATGAAAGGAAATATGCGAAAATTTGTGTAATTAATGAAGATTTGAGAATTTCAGCTCGTATAGCGAACGAACGGCTCTAGTCAAAGGTTAACTGAAAAACTGATTTACTAATTTAACATCACAATATTTATAAGAAAAATATAAACTTCAAAAATCTAAGGTAGATATTTTCCCAATTTTTAAATATATATTTTGCGGAGGGAAAACGTTGATCATTTTGTAGAATGATCCTACAAATTTTCGTAGCACACAATAAACATTGTTGTTTGTAAATTAAAAACTACAGCACGTTTCATATGACGTTGCTGCTTGGTTAATATATACGAATATAGAAAGTCAAGTCTGGAGCCTACAAATTGCACAAAAATGAGTCAAATATTCGGTGTTAATACAGAATTGCTTTTTTTTTTAGTGATATCACTAAACTCCATTGCATTCTTCTATAATTTTTTAACGCGTTTCCACACACACAGACACACACACACACACACACACACACACACACACACACATATATATATATATATATATATATATATAGAGAGAGAGAGAGAGAGAGAGAGAGAGAGAGAGTGAGAGAGTGTGTATCAAAGATACTTTTAGAAACTTTGGGGACGGGTTCCACACCAAAACAAGGAAAAAATTCTATATAAACATATGTACGCAAACACTTCCTTTTCTTTAATTAAAAGAAATTTTTATCGTAGATGGCGTTTTTGGCCCTGTTACATTTGTCATTCGTGTACATTTGTAGCTAGTCTGTCTTTAACAATTTACGCGTGTAGTAGTGAGTTAACTGAGAAGTGTTCCTTTTTACAATAGCAGGATATTCATATCGTGTATAGGCAGATATGATGTTTACATATGGCCCCGCGAATGGTAATGGACGCGAAGCTGCACGCTTGTATCGGATTGCGTTTCCAGACCAAATGTAGCCGAGTTATACAACCTTTATTGCTGTTTATCGTCGCGTTGCTGAGACAGAATCCGTGGCACCACAAATTAGTGATCGGAGAAGACCGAGATTCGCTCGTACGTCTGATCACAAAGAACACAATTTACAGGCTGTCAGAGACTATTCAGGTATCAGCACACGTCAAGTAGCCATAGCATATCGTACATCTCATAGTACCGCATGGAAGGTACTTCAAGAGCAGCTCTTGTATCCATATTATTTGCAATGTGTGCAGGGCCTTTCTCTCTGATCACTCACCATTTGCCAATGGTTTATTGCACAACTTGTCGATCCTTTGTTGGTCCCTTCAGTCTTGTTTACGGATGAGGCAACATTTGGAAATGATGGAATAACAAATTTACACACCCAACTTTTGTGAAATCATGGATCGAAATCATGTTACAAAACAGGCTTGACACCAACATCAGTTAACCATTAATGTGTGGGCTGGAATTGTAGGTGACTCTTTGTTAGGGCCATATGTTCTCCCAGCACGTCTTACAGGAAATGTCTACAGGGATTTTATTTCGAACACACTCTCAGACCTGCTAGATGATGTACCTCTGCTAATACACATACGCATGTGGTTCATGCATGATGTGGGTCCAGCAAAATTTAGTCATAGTGTTCCCGATGCATTGAATGACATCAACCATGAAAGATAGGGGAGAACTGTAACAGAGAGAGGTTGACGCACATGAATGCACACAAGCAAATATAACGTTTATTGATTGAAGATGGAAAACACGATCTTCCGTGAAAGTTACAAACTGTGTCAGCACTATTAATAGGAAAGAATCTAGAACAATGATTTATGAAATCTGAGATGGCTGATGGATAAAGAATAAATTTCAAATCGGGTTGGCGAGGACTTGTTTATAAACAAATGCAAAAGGGCAGGGGGCGATGTTTAATTTGGGTCATTAAAAAAAAAATAGACGAAAATAATATTTTTGATAAAAACATTTTGAAGTAAATTGGACCGGGGAGGTAAGATCAGTGTATGTTTACCGCTAGCGAAATATGATTTAAACATAAGTTGTATCCGCTGAATTTGGTCATCGAAAAGACAATTGAAATGAACATTGAACTAATTAATTTTATCCACTAAGAGATTTGAAATAGATCTGAATTTAAACTTTGCTTATGGCGACACTCGTGTTAAGCGCGTGAACAACCTTGGCTTATAACCTTCGGTTTGCTATATAAACGGGAGTTTTGCTGAGTTGGGGAGACTTGGGCGTTAGACGAGAGTGACTTTGAGGGAGAGAGAGACATAGACTGTCGTTGCAGTGAGTCGGTCCAGTGGCGAGTCAGAGATTTTTTTTTAAGCTTAGCGCCCCGAGCAAGGCATGAAGCCACTAGGCTGCAGGGGGGTTGCAGAAGATTTGTAGCAAGAGCAGATAGGAGTGATAGAAGAAAGGATGAAGGGATGGATAGTGTGTAGATCAAGGTAACTGGAGATGTCGTTTTGAATTACATTTGAATAGTTGGAGATTATAGCTATCAGGGAAACAGTAATTGGGAAGGATGTTCCACAGGCGAGAGGTGCGAGGTATGAAGCTATTGAAGTAGAAGAGACGGCTACATTTTAAAGTTTCTACAGTGTAAGGGTGAGAGCGGGATGCCAGCCTCGTAAGGCGTTTGTATTCATGGAGACTGGGGACTAGGGAAAGCAGCTCATCGGAACAATTGCCGTGAAAGTATTTGTAGAAGAGACAGAGAGAGGCGACGGCGCGTCTGTGAGATAGTGGCTGCAGGCGAGACGCCAGATTAGGGCCAATCACATCACATATCCGTCTCTGGATCTTGTCAAGAACTCCGAGGTAAACAGAAGGTGCCCCAGACCATATATGGCAGCAATACTCCATGCAAGGGCGAATATAATGGTCGTTTTGTATATTTGAAGTATCGATTCAGGGGAGAAAAATTTCCTGGCGCGGCACAGAGAGCCAACTTTCCTCGCGGTGGACGATGCAATTGACTCAATATATTTGTTCCATCTCAGGTCAGCAGTCAACGTGAGACCGAGCAGACGCAGGGAGTCACTCTCAAGAAGTTGACTATCACACATTCTAATGGGGGGGGGCAGGTAAGGATATCTATGGCGGTTAATGGAGAGTAGTTTAGTTTTTGAGGCGTTAAATTTGACCATCCACTTGTTGCCCCAGTTAACAACCGATTGGAGGTCTATTTCAAGACGCGCGGCCAGGTTAGTTTTGACCGCGACACTAGATTTGGTTTTGAGGCAGGAGTAAATTGTAGTGTCGTCCGCGTAGATGCCAACTTGGGAACCTATGGCGTCAGAAAGGACGTTGATGAAAATAAGGAAAAGTGTGGGGCCAAGGATGGAGCCTTGCGGAACACCTGCGTTCGTGGGATAGGAACTGGAGGAGAAACCGTTGAGAACGACCTTCAATTCTCGGTTTGACAGGAATGATTGTATTAGATAAAACAGTCGACCAGTAATACCGTATCCCTGGAGCTTACAAAGAAGGCTGGCATGCCAAACCCTATCAAACGCTTTGGGGATGTCTAGGGCCACGGCATGAGCCTCACCATTATTTTGAAGTGCTTGGTAGACGGTTTCAGTGATGGCCGTAAGCACGTCAGCTGTAGAACGGGCGTAGCGGAAACCATATTGCTTGTCTGAGAGAAGGTCGTGTGTGGTAAGGTGGTTAACCACTTCTGCATTGATTAGGGCTTCGAAGACTTTGCCGAAGAGGGGTAGGAGACTAATAGAACGGTGATTAGCGGGGTCAGAGGGGTCTCCAGAGTTCTTAAAGACAGGAACAATGGATGAGGACTTCCAGCAGTCAGGAAATCAGGATTCCTTGAGGCAGTAATTATACAGTTTAGAGAGGGAGGGTGCTAGCTCAGGCGCGCATTTCTTCAAGACAATGGCTGGTATGCCGTCTCCACCACTAGCCTTGTGGGGGTTTAATTTGGAGATAATACCCAGTACTGATGACGGGGTTATGCGTAAGCCGCTCAATAGGGCCTCAGTTCTTAGAGAGAAGTCAGGTATGGGTACGCCGGTGGAGTCAAGCGTCGAGTTATATGAGAACTTCCGAGCAAGGCCATCAGCCTTGTCGGTTGAGGAGGTCAAGACCTCGAACTGGTTGAATAAAGGAGGTATGGAGTGTTTTCTATTGTTCAGAACACTCTTGCAGAGCCGCCAATAATCTTTGGAGCCAAATTTGCGAGAAGCAATACGCTCCCTCATCCGAGCAGCAAATATTGTCTTAGCTTCGTTGAGGACACGCTTGCACTCGCTACGAGCGGAGGCAAAGAGACGTCTATTGCAGTCCGACATGAGTGAAAGAAGTGGTTCCTATGGGCAATGGCGGCTGAGCAAGCAGCGGAGAACCAAGGGGAGGAGTGCGACTTGACCTTAAATTTCCTTGAGGGGATGAAAGCGTCGATTCCAGCTTTAACCCAGGATGAGACCTCAGAAGCACATTCATGGACAGGGAGTGTAAAGACAACATCCCAGGGGACATCGCGGAGGAAGTCACGGAACGAGTCCCAATCCGATCATTGGTAGTAGAACGAGGTTCTAGTAATGGAAGGTTCTTTGCGGTGTGTGGAGTTGAAGGAAATGTTAACAGATACCACGGCATGGTCAGAGTTACCAAGAGAGCTGTGTGGCGCTACAGGATTCGGGGATGGAGGTTAAACACAGATCTAGAAGGGAGGCCTTATCTGACAGGATGGGGGCAAAACGCGTGGGGAAGTTGACTATCTGCGAGAGGGATTGAGAAATTGAGAAGTTAAGTGTTTGAATGCCAGCCCGGTCAGTAGTAGCATTCTCGAGCCACTTGGTATGATGGGCATTAAAGTCACCAAACACGAATATGTGAGCAAACTGGTGGAGAGAGAGAGCCTTATCTATGCTGTCCGATATGCTGTCGAGTATCCCGTAGTCTTGAGAGGATGGGGAGCGATAGAGGAAGAAGAGATAGCTTACGGCATTGAGGAGAGATAGTCGAAGACACATGTACGAATGGTCTGGTGATTCGAGAGACAACTCTCTGGCCAGGGGCAGATGATCCTTGACATAGACACCAAGGCCGTGCATGTGGGTTCGAGAGTCTTTCCTGAGGATAGGAAGGTAGCCGGGGATCGAGAGATCAGAGGAGGGAATAGACAGGACAATGTTTGTCTCGCACAGGGCCAATATATCCGGGATGTTTTCAGTGAGGAAAGATTCCACATTGCAAAAATTTGTTCTAATGCCACGGATGTTGCTGAACGAAATGGGTTTAGGTGATTTTTGAGTGGCTGGTTTAGGTTTTCTTTTTTGGTTCATTTGAGTCTTCATGTGGAGTAATTGCTGGAAGATGAGAAGGCCTGAAGTACTTCAGACCTTAGTCTTCATGTGGAGTAAAAGTTGGAGGATGAGAAGGCCTGAAATAAGAGAAGCAGACGGTTATCGACCGCAACATGAGCAGAGAGGAGTTGGCACAGCCTGCATCATAATATGGCCTCAGGGTTGCCCACCGGAGGTGACTGCAGGGACACCTTTCCATGCGTGTCATGGCACTACAAACACCCCGGTATTATACAACTGTTGATCAGAGCGGCCGCTCAAGACGCTACGCAAGAGTTAGGGCTCCTAACTACCAGTCGGAAACAGCAACCAGTGAACTGTCAACCGTGTACCCTCAAAATGAAGAGGCAATTCCACAGACTGCACACGTCACGGAAGAAACACATCAGCACTTGTACAGAGGCCAGAGAAAGAGGGAGAGAGAGAGAGAAAGAGAGAGTACCGGGAACCCCTTAAGGACTTCAAGAAATATCATCGTCGTTGTAGCAGTCGCATTGAAAAGTCGCTGAAACTTAACGTTTGTCACTTACGACAACCAACTGAAAAGCTACACTTCCACGTAGGGCTGGAATTACGAGTAACATATCCTCCCAAGTTGATTTGGAACGAGTTAATTACACACACACCTCTCTTTGTTGGTATAATTGGTAGAGGAGTGGTCCTCTGTTCTTATGTTAATTGCTTTTCTATCCTTTCTGTAAACTCTTTCTACTGTTGTTGTTTTCTTATATAATAGACATCAATATTTTACCCATTGTTGTTCGGCTTCTGCAGATATTATTTCCTTGTTTGCCACATTCTAATTTTCCTGCCTCCCACCCTCACAGCCGTGCCTACATCCCCAATCGACCGTGAACGTATGGACAACACCCTTCTTACTGGATTTAAAAACTAACACAACGTGGCCAGCGGGCGGAATTTGGTTCAGACCGAGTGGGCGCCTCAACCCAAAGAGGAAGACGCCGGAGGTTGAGGGACTGAAGGGACGAGTGGTAGAAACCGGTTCCATGGCCCGCACGTTCCCCTGACGTCAATCCTTTGAATTTCTATCTGTGGGGCCACCTAAAACAATTGATATATGAAGCATACATTAATAATGCAGAGACGCTTCATCAACGTGTCATAAGGGGCTTGCAAAACCATTCGACACCGTGTTTAAAAAATCCCTCCTGTCCGATGGGTGCATGCGTGTGTAGAATCATGCGGAGGACATTTTGAACATTTCGTGTGTTGCTCTGTTGAGGTACAACGATGGATTTTTAGATAATATGGTGTGTCAGTAATCCTCAAAGTTTGTAAAAATATTAGTCAGTCCTCAAAGTTTGTAAAAGTATTTTGATACAATCTATCTATCTATCTATCTATCTATCTATCTATCTATACAGTAGCGGCCATAATATAAGAAACGGAAACAACAAGGACATAAATATGTGTATTACTTAAAAAGTAATGCATGATTAGCAATGAAATTTTTACCGAATAAAGATTAGGGTGTAATGCATAAATATTATAAAAAGTTACAAAAATTTCCATAATAGTTTTTTTTTTTAAATAAAGATTAAATGGAACAAAGGAAATAAGCTACTGGACAAAAGTTAAGGAACGATCTTGTTAATACTTGATTGTGAACAAAATATCTCAAAATTTAATATTTGGTAAACATCCCCTTATTTTCAATGTCTTCTCTGCATCGTCGACCACATGATCTAATTAATTTCTTGCAAAAATCAGCAGTAATTCCCTCCCATTCGCCTTTCAATAACTCTTTCAATACCAATTTAGTGCGGTAGAAGTTACTGACAGTGAAACAGAGAAACGAACGCAAAAGGTACTTTAAAATTTTTCAATGTATATATATATATATATATATATATATATAGAGAGAGAGAGATAGATAGATAGATAGATAGATAGATAGATAGATAGATAGATAGAGAGAGAGAGATAAAGAGAGAAAAAGTGAGAGAGAGATTTTACTCAACAAATATTTATTATTCAATACAATCTCCTTCGATATCAATATTCTTAATCCAATGTTGAATGTTAACATGGAACGTACTTATATACATTAAAATTTCATAGACCAAGGAATCGGTTTATTATCACGTGTCCGTCTGCAGACTTACTGATCCAACCTCGTGTACACACACACACACACACACACACACACACACACACATATATATATATATATATATATATATATATATATATATATATATATATATATATATATATATCAATTCCATTTTGTTTAATTCACATCACTCTTAAATATTTCGCCCAATACGTACGACACCAGACACCGTTTATAAGTGCCGACCCAGACACATCTTGGGGAGATATCCCATATAACCATCAATAAATTTTTCAGAATCTACTACACATCCTTCTTAACATCAGAGTCTACCAATAATCAATCGAACAGAAAAATAAAAATAATGTAGTCACATTTAATCGAACTTACACAAGTCATGTCAGAAAAATGCATAGAACTTTTGACCTGTGTAATATAATAAATATCCAGACTCCACTGTAGTTGACTTTGAATATTCCAGTATTTATCTGCCTTACTAAAATGACGTGTACACCATCGCAAGTTGTGAAAATATCTAAAACAAAAATGGAACAAGTCATCCACGTCCTTTTCAGAAATAATGTGGTATTAAATCCTTCCTGGTAGACCAAGTGTGGATATTAATATTGAAGAGATGCCAGGAAAAACAAGTAAAAAAAAACCCTTTAGTAATTACACATTTCGCAATATCACAATTGATATATCAGCAGAGCATACTTGATAGCAAATATTTCACTTGACGATGGACGGAGTATGAATCAGTTAATTATGAAATAAAAAATATAACAAAGGAGATGATAGTCAAAATAACAGAATATTATCAAAATAATCATGTTTTCGCATTTTTTAAAGGTAATATATTTTCATAAATGAACATTGAAATAATATTCTTGATTTATTAATTTAAATTGATCATGGGTTATGTTGACAATGTAGATATAA
Source organism: Acanthosepion lycidas (assembly GCA_963932145.1). NCBI lineage: Eukaryota > Metazoa > Mollusca > Cephalopoda > Sepiida > Sepiidae > Acanthosepion > Acanthosepion lycidas. The sequence continues at coordinate 38,024,540 of OZ010612.1, forward strand.
ATATTATCTGCAATGCTTATATTTCCGTATTCTATCATGTAATGTAAAAAAACGAAAGAAATCCTAAAATGAAAGAAAAATAGTCGCTAGAACTCAATGTCATAACAGGCATGGTGGGTGCATGTTTACTTACTTAAATTTTTATTCAATGGAAAGATGTTCTCTATTCTTATATCTTCAGATATAAATATTAACATTGCTTTTTTTTAATAAACAAAGTGTTTCTGTTAAGAAAACATACGTTGGTTCGCCTATTATCCGATTGACACTCCTTCCTCGTCTTTAAAACAGAACTAAAGGTGTATCTCTTGTTTCCTCTTTAGGATTTGGTTTACGGTTCCTTCTAAATTCTTCTCATTCTCTTTCACTCCCAGTAGCCCCTTACGTCTTAGTGGCATTGTCGTCTTGCTTGGGGTGAAATGATTAAAAGAATTCTAAAATAATAAAAGACGAAATTGAATGCGAAACAAATCTTGAATTTTTTGATTCCTCTTGATGGGTTGTGATCTGGCAGAATGTAGATGGGAACATATTCCTCCAACCCCAGTTGAAGATTGAAAAGTTAAACAACGAATTATGGGTAAAAGAGGGTAAAAAATTTTGTCAAGTAGACATTTCTTCGGAATATAAGTAAATTGTATTAATGATATTCAACTCAACAAAAAATCTGTTATCTGTATGTTCGCTGCGTGTATTGATTTTTTTTTTTTTGCAGTAAATTCCAAATCTTGCAAAATTTTTCCGATATCATCGTTTCAGCGAACATACTGTTAGAAGGTTAAAAGTCAATACTTGGTCAAATAGAGTATTCGAATTTTTTCCCTGAATGTTTGCTAATATAGCGAGAAATTTTCAGTTGACACATTTTTATTTTAGAGTAACGCAATTTTATCTTTAATCTATTATGAAGCATTATTATAAGCGTTATTATTATGAATCATTAGTAGAGTTATGAAGCCTTTTTGTTATTATTTCGTTAGAATTATCAATTTGAATAGAATTCCTCTTTCTGAATTATAAATCCATGTTAATGCTGCTGGCAACATTTGTTTTTTAAATTCCAGGCAAAAATTGATTTGATTTTACCAATACTAAAATATAATTTCAAAAGAAGAATCATGTGCAAAACTTTGCATTTTTTTCTTGGAAAAAGAGGAAAAACAATGTAAGAAATTACGGTGATTTTCTTTTATTCGAATTTATAAAGTTGGGTCTAACCAACTAGGCACTCGAAGAATCTACGTAACTTCGAAGTTAATAATATACTTGTATAATTGCTCTGAAAAACGTGCTAGTGTTCGAGAATTGTCATTTTCTAGAAAGATCATTGCAGAGATATATTTTGATGCTAATGAAATTCCATACAATCTGTACACCTTTTCTCTCCAAACACGCTGCGTCAGGTATTCCTACCTTTTGTATACAATCGGACAGACTTCAAATTCATCTGCCAGAGGTTGCAAGTAGTGTCAGCGATCACGTGGTGCGACCAAACGCGAACTGAAAGCGAGGATGGCCCTCGCCCGTTGTCAAAGTGGCTGTAGCCACAGGCAAAATGGAGATTTGTGAAGAGGTATGGAATAGAAATGTGGTGTAAGGTGAGGGAAAGATATGACAAACGTCGATCGTCCGCTATTGTTCAGCTGTCTTAGAGAGAGAGAAAGAGAGAGAGAGAGAAAGAAAGAGAAATAAAGAGAGAGAAAGAGCTTGTTTACTCTCTGTAACTTATGCTTTAAAGAAATTGAAGAAAATCTATTTCCTGAAAAGAAACGGACGAAAATGATAGTTTAACTAAAGATGCTACAAAGAAAAATGGCAATAATAACAATTTAAGACTTTATGATTAAATACTACAAACAGAGAAAACGATACTTACGGTACCATATATTTGTATAATGTATATTTTGTAGAACGACGAAAAAACATTTGATATGTGAATGATTACAGTAAACAGCTTAACGCATTTTATACTAAATTAGTTAGGATTTATGAAACCGTTTCAAAGAATGATACTTTACATAAGATAAATGAAAAGTTCGCTCTTTCTAAAATTGGTGATGACGTTTAGCAGGTTTAGTAAAAGTTAAACAATCGTTTCTTAGCAATTGCAATTTGGGTTTCCAGACATGGAATACTTAATAAACAATATTGATTTTCTTTTTTGTACTTTACTTAATTTTGACAGCAATGACAGCGTAAGAAATGAAAGTATGTTTATGTCGATTCTATTCGCTTAATACATTTCAAACAAAAATGTATAAAATTGTTCTAATGTACGAATTCATACACTTTTTTCTTTAAAAACCAATCTTCCGCCTTTCTTTGTGTATTCCATACATCCAAATTTCCTTTTTCAAATTAAATATGAATTTTAGTTATATTTTGGATGTGGTTAATATAATATTTTAAGATTTTGCTTAGACGCTTCACGAATTTTTTTTACTGAATTTGATCTTTATTTTCGCAGTTAATGAATCCAAGTGACAGTGTCATAGTATGAAAGTGGCTGTCCCCAAAGAGAGTATTGCCATTCTTACATAACATTTTACGTTCATGGTAAGAGTATATTTGTGAGAAAAAGGAATATTTTTATTTTGTGATTTCAGAATAAATGTATTTCAACATTCTGTTGGATTAATCCTATTATGACTAATTTAATGGTCAAAACCTTTTTAAAAATATAGTACAATATCCAGAAGTTTGAATATGAAATACGATGTGCACTTGATGATTATAAGAGATACTCCGGCCCTGTGCATCATGGCCAGCTTACCACTGTGTAATAAGAAGCTAAGAGAGAACAATAGTAGCTTTGCGCCTAAAGAGAGAGTATTAATCGGGAGTTTGTGAATGAATTTGTTATGGAAATCACAATTTTCACTTAATAGATAGCGAAAAAGCAATAACATAGAAGAACAACCATTATTATCACTTTAAAATATGGATCATATATTGGAATAGCTAAAAGGTTAATTCGTTTTTGTTGTTGTTAGAACGCAATAGTAGGATTATGTTTTAACTTTGTTCAACATCGCTTTTGATTGCATTATAACAACAGTCATATCAGCATGTATTTAAATATTATGTCAAAATTGTCATATTTATTTATTCTAATAGTGAAGATAGAAAAAATAATATTTCCGACATTTTATACTTTTTCATTAAAAAGAAAAAATATGACTAATAATAAAGCAAAACTGCATTTGGATGAGAAATTAGTGTTACGGATCAAACGAGTCAAAAATGATTCCTCTTTCTGGAAAATTCTCATTGAATTTTGATTTATGATTGCGTAGACTGGTTGCGATTGATAGTGGTCAAATAAAAAAATCGCTATTGGAGAATAATGAACGTTATTCTTATGGGAAATCGCCTGAATACTCAAAATATTCAATTCCAGAAATAAAAATCATTAGCGCTATCTTGGCTACGTAAGTGATTTTCATGTGCGGTTTCCATTTCAAGCGAAATTTTGTTATGGGACCTTACCGATAATAACATAATGGACTATACCATACGTAATAAATACTGTTCCTCAAGAGGAAGCAGAGAGTTCTAGACCGAATGTGTCGCGGATTGGATGAGGTGGGCACCTTTTGGAAAGAAGATGTCTGAAAACAGTTCCCATCCCTGAGAAGTGTGCACTCGTGCGAGGAGGAGGCCGGCCGTACACCTCGTGCCGAGTGCTCCTTCTACCGCGAATGTCCTCGTGCTTTGAAGCTCCTCTTACGGACGACGGATGGCCTCTCCGACGCCCAGGCGTTGTCTCGTAAGGCATTGTATCAATTGTTAGTTAGGGGGTCCGTTCAAGATGATCTGATAGACGAGCTCGGTCTTACGAAGCAGGAGGCTCGCTCGATATGGCCTTGGGCGCCTGGGTTGAAATGTCTCAATAATGATGGCTGATGATTCGTGGGGCCCTCTGGGTCGGCAAGAGACTTTGTTCAGCAGGCTTGGAGAAATATCCAAACTGTCGTCGATGTACTGGGGAAGTCGAGACCATTGGTCACGCCTTTTTTCAGTGAAAGACGGTAGTGCCGTTATGCAGGTTTGTTGAAGGCCTCATGGTTCGCATGCTGGAAGGAAAGCTTTTTGTCCTGGAAGCCAGTTCTGTTTGTAGCAATGTGGTGCCGCAATTGACGAAGGCTGAACACTATGTGTTCTGTTGCTTACTAGGGATTATGAAAGTCGTGATTTGGACGACGCGTCAGAAGGAATTCCATGAGGGCGAGAAGTTCACCTCTTCCTAACTGATCTTGTTCTTTAAGCATCAGCTTAAAGTCAAGATTAGGACGGAAAGGCGGCGGCTCCCCTCATCAGAATTTGGCAAAAGGTGGGTGAATCTTGCGCGAATGTGTAGAGTGAAAGGGGCTGACCTAGAGTGACACTTGGATGTCGGTTAGGTACAGGATTTTGTCCTAACAGGGTTGAACATAGGCAACCCACCAAGATTTTAGGTTAGACTAGGTTTTCTATTTTGAATCTTTAGTTTTCCCGTTTTTCTAGTAGACTTAGCTAGGGTATGCATGCGCATTTATCCCTTCTATTTCTGTCCTTATTCTTCTTTTATTTAAATCCCCATCCCCTCCCTCGTTAGGTGGTCAGTGATATCAGTTCTCTGGTGGATGCGGGGCGCCTTTCGTTTCGTGTGTGTGAATTTTCGTATTTGTTGTTGTGTATGAATGTGTGTGTGTCTGTGTGAATGCTTGGAGAAATGAATGTTTTTTCTTATTTTTCTTAGTCCCGCATTGATTTCGTCTCGTTAACTGATGTTTCTGCCACATTTATGGTTTGTGGTTTGTTTTATTACTAACACAGTTTTGTTTAGTTTTATTGTAAATATTTAACTCATATTGTAAATACTCATTTGGGGATCTTTTAAAAGTTGTTATTTTATGACCCTCCCCCCACAAACAATATTTGTACATAAGGTGGCTAGTCAGGACTTCATAGAGAATTTGAGGTATTATGGTGGACGTAGTAAGAAAGGTAGGAGTGAATGTGTTGTTTTGGTGATTGGGACATTGTTGGTGTGTTTGGGTCCATGTCTGAGACTAGCTAAGTTTAGATGTAAGACAGAAGATGACCGTCCTTCCCCATCCCCCTCTTAGGCCTTGTGCCACATTTTATACTTTTTGTATAAATAAATATTATTCAGTCCGAAGTCGGAAGACCGGCTGATCGGCTGATCGGTTGAACTCTCTGCCTTCGGGCGGGGATGAACCCGAACGAGGCTACGCCGAAGGGCGGAGTCTCTTTCGGGGTGGTAGACCGACCCTGAACCCGTTTATACGGGTTCAAAGGGCATATTTTTACCCGAGTCCACGGGATCGGAAACCCCTCGTTAAACCGGCCTTGTGCCACATGATGCCCTCGTGGGGGGTGACTAAATACCGTTCAGTCCCAAGTCGGGCGACCGGCTGATCGGTTGAACTCTCTGCCTACGGGCGGGGAGGAACCCGAAGGAGGCTACGCCGAAGGGCGGAGTCTCTTTCGGGGTGGTAGACCGACCCTGAACCTGTTTATACGGGTTCAAAGGCATATTTTTGCCCGAGCCCACGGTCTCGGAAACCCCACGTTAAACCGGCCTTGTGCCACATGATGCCCTCGTGTGGAGGTGACTAAATACCGTTCAGCCCGAAGTTGGGCGATCGGCTGATCGGTTGGACTCTCTGCCTTCGGGCGGGGAGGAACCCGAACGAGGCTACGCCGAAGGGCGGTCTATTTCAGTAAGGTAAACGGGCCCTGAACCCGTTTAAACGGGTTCAAAGGTCATATTTCTGGCCGAGCTCACAGGCTCGGAGATCCCACGTTAAACCGGCCTTGTGCCACATGATGCGATCGTTGGGGGGGGGGGTGACTAAATACCGTTCAGTCCGAAGTCGAGCGACCGGTTGACCGGCTGATCGGTTGAACTCTCTGACTTCGGGCGGGAAGGAACCCGAAGGAGGCTACGCCGAAGGGTGGAGATTCTTCGGGGATGTAAACCGACCCTGAACCCTTTAATACGGGTTCAAAGGGTTTATTTTTTGACGAGCACACGGGCTCGCAGATCCCACGTTTAATCGGCCATGTGCTACATGATGCCATCGTGGTGGTGGTGGTGGGGGGTGATTAAATACCGTTCAGCCTGAAGTCGGACGACGGCCGATCGGTTGAACTCTCTGCCTTCGGGCGGGGAGGAACCCGAACGGGGCTACGCCAAAGGGCGGATTCTCTTTCGGGGAGGTAAACCGACCCTGAACTCGTTTATACGGGTTCAAAGGGCATAATTTTGGCCGAGCCCACGGGCTCGGAGATCCCACGTTAAACAGGCCATGTGCCACATGATGCCCTCGTGGGGGGTGACTAAATACTGTTCAGTCTGAAGTCTGGAGTGAAGTCCGTCAGAAATCAGTCTGAGCAAGCTAGTCAGTCAGTCAGTCGAGTCAGCGACAATTACTACTAAACACTTTCTACTTCTCTATATATATTCCTGTTTGTAATATAGCTGTGTCATTCCATATCTGTATTCGAGTTCTTCTTTATTGGTTCTACCTTGGACTATCACCGTGGTACAAGAAACCGGACCATAACACTTTTTTTTAAAATCAACTGACGAGGAAAAAACGTGTTGAACACCATTGAATCGTCAGAAGGAAACGCCTTAGAGTACAGATATAACCAATAAAAATGGCAGCGATCGAAATAAAACAAAGATGTGAAATCGTGGATGTAACACTAAAGGAAACGATGTACAGAAAAACTTTTTTAAAATAAAGAAATAGCGTGGCAATAGTAAAACTATCTGTAGGTTCGAAGGTTAGCCTCGAGTGGATGTAGGTCTGTTCGTCTTGGGTTCTCTTTCATTTTCTCTGATCTGTCCACTAGTCTTTGTTCTCTCTTTGGTCAAGACAGAAATATGATGACATCTCTTTCAGTATCGTCTTGGAAGAAAATTGATAACATAATTAATGAACCTATGACTAAGATGGAATGATTACAAAAATCTGATACCAATGTTTAAATATTACTTACTAATGTTCCAATCTGTTATTTCCAAAACATTTCAGCCGTTGTGTCCTTTGGCTTTCTTCAGATGTCTTTGGCTTCGAGTAATATGTACCCTTTATTTAATTTGCATGTGAAATTGTTCTCGTTCCATTAGCTACAGTCAACGACGAAATTATTCGTACACCCATCAATTTTGAATATTTTTCCAGGTTTTTTATATGTTAATAATCACAAAAAAAGGAAAATAAAACTCAATTATCAGAATATATATAGGTTAAATACAACAAATTTGACTGGTGAATTATGCAAAATAGGAAAAGAAAAAATATTCGTAAATTAGAAAATATCGTTTTAAATTGATTGATTCCGGTAAGTATAAGCAACTTACATAATTATTTTTTTCAGTGAAGCCTTATAGACTATTTATTCAGTAAAATATTTGTGATAATTACTGCAAAGAACATCACGTGATGCATAGAGTGTCACTATTGTTGTTCTTACGTTAACAACACGATGTGGAAGAGAAAGGAGCTTAGCGTTGACTTGAGAGAGAGAACTATCAACTTCCACAAGTCGGAAAATAATTACAGCACTATTTAAAACCGGTTAGCTATCCTTAGATCTACGGAAAAATCTGTTATAAAAATTTTAAATAGTTTGACACGACAGAGAATTTGCCTGGGCGTGGAAGAAAACCCAAACTGTCAGCGAGAACTGCAGAAAAACTGTGTCGCGAAGTTAACCTCGCGAAAACGTTTTTTGAAAGACATCGTCAAACGTTTTTTGAAAGACATCGTCAAACGTTTTTTGAAAGACATCGTCAATAGTTTTGGATAAGATGGATATCAGCGTAAATACTAGCACAATACAACATTGTTTAAATAGAAATAGGTTGTATGGAAATCGACTACAACAAACCCCTCTTCACAAACCATACCCCATTGTTGTTCGGTTTTATTTTGCTAAAACATTCTTGGGCAAAGAAAATTGCTTTTGGGAACAAGTACTATGGAGTGATGAAACAAAAATTGAGATTTTTGGACGTAATGATGAATATTTTGCGCAAGATAGGTGAGACTTTCTTTCAAAAACGCAGTGGCAGCATTACAAACATAGAGGTGGATCAAGTGAGGTTTTGGGGTTGTTTTAGCTCAAGGAGGACTGGACAATTAATTGCAACATGAGGAATAATGAATATCAAAATTCTCGATGAAAATTTACAACTATCAACGCAAAATCTTCATCTCAGTCGGCGATTTCTTTTCCAGCAAGATAATGATCCCAACTGCGCGACTTCAGAAAAAGAAGATTGCAGGTATGCTATGGCCATCATGGGTCCTATTGAAAATCTATGGCAAGAATTGAAATTTCAAATAAATCGTCGGTCACCAAAAAAACTTCAGGAATTAGAACGCTTAACCATTGAAGAATGGAAGAAAATCCCAGAAAAGACTTGTTTGAGTCTCATCAAAAAGTTTAGAAAACGATTACAGCAAGTTATAAAGATGAGAGGCCATGCTATTGACTATTAATAATTGAATATTCTTCAATTTTTTCCTATTTTTCATACTGTTCGAATAATTTTGTCTTTTCCTATTTTGCATAATTCGCCTGTTAAATTTGTTGTATTTAATATATTGTTTTGAAAACTGAATTTTATTTCCCTTTTGTTGCGCTTAATTAACATATAAAAGACTTGGCATCATACGGGTATTAGATTCTGAGAAATGGATAAAAATATTCAAAATTGGTGGGTGTACGAATAATTTCGCCGTTGACTGTATGTCAGTATCCCATTTTGTTCTTTATTAGTACTGCTTACTTACTGCTATCCGCTTTTGAGTCTGAATCTGTACTACCTTGTCCAGGGATTGAACTCGTACTTTCTATGTCCCCAAATGCACAAACTAACTCAATTAAGAAAAGTGTAACGGAATTCATATCCGATACAACGCAAAAGAATCTTTTAAAAAGTGAAAAAAAATTCAACGAGTTCATGAGAACTGGAATAAGGCTTAATTCTAGGGAAATGTTAACAAACGAAACGTGTTCAGAAAACCAACAGAATAAAAATTGTCACTTCAAAGTTTAAAAGTAAAAGTTTTCACTGAGATTATAAAATTGGAATAAGGATTAGGAAAGTGGGTGATGTTAGTTATAATCAAGGAAACAAACAAATAGTATCGAAGTCGGGAAAGACGGTCATCATTACATTGAATAAGAATGATTGCTATGAATAGAATTAAGTATTAGAGTATGATTCAAGATGGCAGGAAGAAATGAATGAACGACTACCTGAGGAGTGTCAGGAATTATTTTAGGAAGAAAGTTCAAAATATGAACTAAATAAAAGGAACACAGGAAATATGAAAACAGAAGCATTCTGGACTCTTCGTAAACTGAACAAAAGAACTGAAAACAGAAAAAGGCAAAATAAATTCTTTTTATCTAAAAGTAAAATTTTCTGCCTTCCAGAAGCAGGGTTGTCATTTTGAAGAATTTCTGAGAATAATAATAATAATAATAATAATAATAATAATAATAATAATAATAATAATATATAATTAATATATATTAATAGATATAACAATAATAATAATAATAAAGATGATTATTATTATTATTATTATTATTATTATATTTGATATCTTCTGTATATCCTCGCAATCAAATGGCCCATTGTTTATGAAGTTTAACGTACGTGCTAATGAAGGAACAACAACAACAACAAGAAAGAATGAAAAATATAACCAAAAATAATGTTAAGAAAGCTCTAACAAAATCCTCAAAATGGAAATCCCCAGGAAATGACAAAGTACCCAAGTTTTGTCTCTGTTATCAATCCATAAAACTCTTGCGCAAACTTTATCAATGCTAATTAATAACCTCAATGAAATTCCAGAATCGATCACAGAAGCTATTACATAACTCCTACCAAAAGCGGGAGAAACAGATGCTCCAACAAGTTATAGGTCAATAACATGCTTGTCCACCACATATAAATTGATCACGTATGTCCTGATGAATTGTACTTACTCTTTTCTCAATGAAAATATATGGTTGTAGAGATCAACTACATAAATGATCCTGGAAAACTACAGGAAAAAGGCGGAAATCTCAGCACAGCTTGGGTAGACTACCGTAAGGCATTTGCTAGTGTGCCACACTCTTAGATTCTTAAGTCTCTGGAAAGTCTCCTCGATGATAATAAATTTTCTTAAATACATCATGGAACTGTGGAAAACCACATTATGCCTAAATGACGCCAAAGGTACTGCTACTTGCAATTGTTTGAATATCCATCGAAGAATCATTCAAAGCGATTCCCTATCGCTCCTTCTGTTCTGTCTGCCCTTAATCCCCCTTTCGCATGAACTAAGCAGTAATAACTATGAATTCAATGGATAATATCAGACTCTTTGCCAAAGATGACAATGAGTTGAAGGGTATCTTCAATACGATGAAATGCTTCAGTGATGACACCGGTATGGATTTCGGGTTAGATAAATGTACAAATGTAACATTCAAGAAAGCGAGATTTACAGAATGACAATAAATCTAGATTGCGTTACAAAGATTAAGGAACTAAAACAAGAAGAAGCCTATAAATACTTAGGAGTCAGCGAAGAAGATGGAATGCAGCATACCGAAATGAAGGAGTAAGAAATAAAGGAATACTACCGTGTACGTCTGGTGTTAAATACCGAGTTGAATTCGTAAAAGAGAATATCAGCTATAAACCCTTTGGCTGTCTATGTGGTACAATACAGTTTCAACATCCTTACTTTGGCCATAACTGAAATTAAGCGAATGGATGTCAAAACGAGAAAGATTCTCATTTGCCACCGCATGAATTATCCAAAGGCTGATGTTGATCGTCTGCTTGTATCTGAAGGAAACCGAGGATTAATTCAACTAGAATTGTCTTAAAAAACCACAACAATCGGTCTTCAAAGATATCTAGAAACTACAGAATACTGGATGATGATCTGTGTCAAAGAAACTTTAATCAGTACTAAAGGAGATTCACAAATTCAAAAGGGAATTTCTAGTGGACGAGGAAGTGCAAATAAACCAAAATACCCCTATTGCAGAGACAAAAAGGAAAGCATAAGCAAATGCAATGTACCAAATGCAGAAACGATTTCAAGATAAGCCTGTTCAAGGTCATTACTCTGCCCGTACTAAAAAAGCTGATGTAGGCAAAACCCGTACCCAACAGTAGATACGTAGTGCAGAGTTAAAAGCTGAAACCGAAGGTTTTATTCTTGTTGCACAGGATCAATGCTTGCTAATTAAATCACATATACAAGAAAATTGAGTTAACCTGAAATACAGATACTGTGATAAATATCCAGAAACAATTGACCATCTTGTATCAGGTTGCACGGTGTTAGCACTCAGTGAATATAAAACTTGGCAGGATAGAATGGACCAATATCTGCACTGCAAAATATACAACTTTTGCAGAAAGGAAACTGCAAAAAACTGGTATGAACATCACTCAGACCCGGTGACAGAAATAGAACCTGTAACAATTTTATGAGACTTTACAATACACACAGACCGAACAAAAAAAGCTAATCGCCCAGATATCGTGATCAAAGACCACAAAACAGAATGTTTTTTTCCTATTGAAATGACAGTGCTTGCAAATTGTAATATATGTTTGAAGATTTTCAAAAACTATCAAAATACAAGGATCTTGAAGTAGAATATAAATATATGGCACATTAGGACATCAGTAATTCCAGTTGTATTTGGAGCATTCGGATTGATTGGAAAAAGGTTCCGATAGACTAATTAAAAGGATTCCTGGTAGTCTATGCCTTAAATAAATACGAAAAATTGAACTCACAAGTACAGCTCACACATTAAGATGGGTAAATTGTGTACGATTATTTTAAAATGATCAGTGGAAAATGTCATGAAGCCCATATCTGACCTTAGGTCTCTGTTTGTGACTCGAAAAGAAATGTGTATACAATCGAAATCAAAGGAAATAATAATAATACATTCATCAATGCAGGATCTGCGGAAAATATGATGAAACTGTCTGCCATATTATCTCAGGATGTCCGGAACTAGCAAAAAAACCCACAGACATAACAAGGTAGCTACATATGTGCACTGGAAGATAAGCAAGAAGCACAAAATCGAAACTACTGAAAGATGGTATGACCACCAACCAGATATAGTTACCCAAAATAACGATGTAACTATCCCCTGGGATATGCCAATTCAAACTGAATGAGAAATAATAGCCAACAGACCTGATATTATCATAAAAACAAGAAATCAGGAAGTGTATGCTCATTGACGTAGCAGTACACTCTGAGAGAAACGCCTCCATAAAAACTATCGAGAAATTGGCTAAATGCAAAACCTGGAGTTCGAGATTAACAGGATGTGGGGAATGAAGATTGAGACTGTATCAATATTAATCGGAGCTCTGGAACTCGTGAAAAAGGAATGGACAGTGTCCCAGGTAACGTCAAAATACAAGTTGTCCAGAAATGTTCTCTATTGGGAACAGCCCATATACTAAGAAAAGTGCTATCAGTTAAAGGACAATTCTCCTATAGGGTCTAAAGACTATAGTTTGGACCCGGCTCTACATAATACAAAGCAGGAAACATAAAATGCACAAATGATAACAACAACAACAGCAATAATAATAATAATAGTAATAATAATAATAATAATAATAATAATAATAATAAGAAGAAGAAGAAGAAGAAGAAGAAGAAGTTTGAATTACAATAAGAATGACATGTTTATGTGCTTCTTCTTCTTCTTCTAGTCTTGTGTCATTGAGGACATTGGGTATGAATTTTTGGGTATTAGAAACCTAATGTCTTCAGCAACCATTTTTTAACAGTACTCATAATTTTTGCTGTTATCATTGCATGTTTTTTGTTGTTATTATCGCTTTTCTCTGGCACTCCTTATTACTGGTTCCCATATTGTATTCATTTCTATGCTTGGTCGGCTCAGGAGGTTTTTGTGGCCTAGCATCTGGGCTGATTCCGTAAGTTTAGGAATTTTCCTATAGAAATTAAAGAAATAAAAAGAACTGCAACCAGAATAGGTGACTCAATAGAACATGAAAGGGAACCAGAAATGGACATAAAAAGTAGGAAACATCACACAAACCACAGATCATAATGAAGAAACCGAGATACACACCAATCAGTGTGAAGATAATGCTGAAAATTTAGAAGAGCTGTAAAGACAGAACCTTAGTCGCAAACAAGCTTGCAATAAGACGAGTACAAAACACATTGAACCGAATTATTTTACGGAAACCAAGAATGGTGTACAAGAAGCCAAGGAAGAAATCATGAAGCATATAAATTAGACACAAAATATTTAAATCAAGGAACGAGAAGAACATCCAAAATTAAGATACATTAATTATGCAACCAAAAAAGCATAACCTCAAAACTATGAAACTCTACAATGCAGCACTCAAATTAATTCTGGATGAAGTAGACCCACATATAAACCTCAACGAAGCAAATAAAAAATTAAACATCAAGGTAAAAAGTCAGTCACAGACAAGAAGATCCAACTTAGAAAAGAAAAATAAGGAACGAAATTAGAAATGAATTATCATTTACTCGACGAACTAGCAAGAGGAACAAATGTAAGGACTAGAAAAGGTAGAAGAGTCAAAAGAAAATACAAAATTAGGAATGAAAATGAAGTCCTATTAGCTAAAGAAAAAAAACATAAAGCAAACAATACAACTGAAGGCTGACAGAATGAGACGCTCTGAAAAAAGATCAACATTCAACATAACAGCATCTTTTAAACCGATGCGAAGAAATTTTACAGAGAAAAAAAGCAAACAAAAATTGAAGTGACAACTTCCTCAACAATGGAAATGAAAAATAAAACAGAACCAACATGGGCAGGAACTACAGAAGAGAGGGAGGATGCTGAAGTCGAAATCTTCCGAAATAGAAAATCATCCTAACTTTTGGTTCTATTAGCTAAATACATCACACACACACACACAAAAAAAAACTAGCCATAGAACTTCAAGAAATGGTCGATGATCCCATTAGAATTCCGGCATAGGTAACTAAATGAATTACCTACCTTCTACCCAAGAATGGCAAAGCAAATGTTCGGAAAAACTACAGCCCAACTACATATCTTCCCACTACTTACAAACTGTTGACATATATTTTGACAAAACAAGTATAATCCTTCTTAGGAAAAAAATGACGTACTACCTCTTGAACAAAAAGGGTGCAAACGTTGTTCGTTCGGATGTAAAGACCAGTTACTTATTAATAAGATGAACTTGGAAAACTGCTTAAAGAAAAATCTCAGTGCTGGCTGGATAGATTATCATAAGGTATTTGATAGTGTACCCTGTGTTTAAAGTCTTTAAATATATACAATGTATCACTCATTATCATCAATTTAATCAAACAAATTATTTCGATATAGAAAACAAGACTTCAACTCATATAAATGGAATCTATAAGTCTTGTGAAATAAACATCAACAGAGGAATATTTCAAGGTGACTCTTTGTCTCCTTTACTATTTTGTATATCCCTAATAGAATTAACCAGCATACTTAACAGGATAGAAGATGGTTATAAGATATCTCAAAAGAAAATACGCCATCTATTTTACATGGATGACTTAAAGTTGTATGATTGGAATGACAGTGATAAAGGTCTCTTGAAAACAGTAAAATGTTTCAGCGATGACATTGGAATGTAATTCGGTTTGGATAAATGTGCTAAAGCCACTATTTTACGAGGATCACTAACACATGACTTCTCTATTAGCTTAAACCCTGGGCTAACAATCAAAAAAGCAAAAAAGAAGATTATAAGTACTTCGGTGTAAATGAGGTTGAAGGAATTCATCATAAAAATGAAAGAAATAGCGCGAAAAGAGGGTGCGATTGATGTTAAGAACAGAACTGAGTTATCAGAACAAAATTATGGTAATTAATAGGCTTGCCATTCCACTGGTTCAATATAGTTTCAACATCTTGAACTGGACTCTAAATGACATCAGATAATTGATTCCAAGAAAGCTTAACATGCGTCAGCCAAAGGCTGATGTAGACAGTATATTCATATGCCATAAAGAAGGCGGAAAATGTCATATTCAGTTAGAATTGTCATAAAAACAACAACTATTGGTTTACTAACATACACGGAAACAACAAAGGAGTGGCTGATACAATTAGTCAAACAAGAGGAAAACAGAATGAAAAGATATTCAATCATGAAAGAAGGTTGTAAATATAAAACATGATTTATATTTATTAAATTCTGTAGAAAACCAAAACAGAACCCAAGAGCCAACGGTTGCAGCAAAAAATATAAAAAAGAAAGCCAAGGATAAAACTCTTGAACAGACGAAACAACACTGACAAGAAAAACCTCTGTATGGCCAATATACAGAACGTGCTAATAAAGACAATGTTGGTAAGGTTAATACTCATCCATAGCAACTGAATAAAAGGCTGAAGGATTTATTCTTGCAGCGCAAGACCAAAGGCTTTTCACTAGGACATAGTGTAGATCCAAAATGCAGTTTCAGGAAACCATAACCCATCTAATCCCAGGATGTTCTGTAATTGCGTCAAATGAATATAAAAATCCTCACGATATGTGGGGCATTATTTACACTGGACAATGTGCAAACACTTTGGAGTAGATGTTGACAAACACTGTTATGAACATTACCCAGCACCAGTTACAGAAGCAGAAGACATCAGAATTCTATGGGATTACACCATCTTTACAGGCGGGAAGATTGAAGCAAATAGGCCGGATATAATTGTCAAAAACCGAAAAGAAAACTTTCCTACTAATTGATATGGCTTGCCCATTGGACTCTAATATAGCAAGTATGGAATTTGAAAAACTGAAAATCGAAATAGAAACAATGTGGAAATTGAAAACAAGAATAGTACCAGTCATGGTAGATCCTCTTGGAATGATAAAAAAAGAAACACAACAACTCATTGAAAAAAAATCCTTGGAAATCCCAACTTAAGAGAAATACAAAAAAAATGTCTTGATATGTAGAGACCACTAGTAACACTAGTGATGTTATGGGAGTTAGAAAAACAAATCATGAAATGTAAACATCAAAACACACCACTACCTGCCTTAGGTCTTCACGCAGACTTGTAGGTAGTTTGACCATAGCAGAAATCGAAATAATAATAATAATAATAATAATAATAATAATAATAATAATAATAATAATAATAATAATCCATTTTTCGTAATGCAGAATCTTTCTGTCTGAATTTCTTAGATGAGGGATTACTATTATTTATTTTATAACTATTTATTCGAACAGGCGTTCTTATCTCGGTTTTGAGCACAGCCTTTCTTTCAATGTAACCATTCAGTAACGTTCCCAGAATTCCAAACTTAACTGTTTATTCTATTCACGGGATGAACTATCCACACTCTGTTGTCTATGCTAAGGGAGATAACTTATATGAAATATTCTGTCGGAGTTATTCTTACCTGTAATGCGAGTACAACTCTTCATGTTTAGTTTAGACATATATTAGGTTGGTGCAAATATAATGTCGTTTTCTCACATATGTTACTATGTAAGAAAACGACATTATTTTTGTACCAAAATAATATTCTATCTAGTCCTCATTTAGCACTGCTGTTATTGTACGCACTATTTCGACTGAGTCTAATTCTATCAAAAAATAAGTTATTTATAAATATGAGTAATATATATTTAAAATAATATAAAACAATTTAAAAACAAACTTAGCGATCATTGCAAGGTAATGCCAGAAACTAACGGTGGAACTTTTTTTTCCTCACTAATCTATAAGTAGTAAAATTGATATCGTCACTGACCAACCAGATTGATTAAAGCAGTGACTCAGCTGAAGAGATGGCATTTTTAAAAGAAAGCTAAACTGACAGCGAGATACTTTATTGCCAGTTCCCTACAAGCAAAGATGTAAATTTCTACGTTTCGTCCTGTCCATATGTGAACTCTAAATGCCCAGCAATTACAGAAGGAAATGACCAGTTGGTCACACATCGATACTGACCTCTTCCTCATTCTTCTACTTTCTCTATTCTTGTTTTTTGCATTTGTTTTATTTTTATTCGGATATTAAGAAAGCTGTTCATTGTTGTCGTATTCCCTGGCCCCTATTTTCAACTTGCTCTATTCTGGTCATGCTGGGGACCAGTTGTGTAAACAGTGGTGATATAACGAGCAGAAATGGTGGGTTGGCTAGTCGTTAGAGAATTGATTTTTGAATCTCTGGTTCTGCTAATTGGCTCCAAAGATCGAAGATTCAGTTTCCATTTCGTTTCCTTCCCGCTTTATTCGTTTGGTTCATTCTCTTTTCCCTTATTCATTCCCACCCTTTTCTTCTCTGTTCATTCTGTATCCTCTTTATCTTGACCATTCTATCCTAGCTTCGTTTTTCTTATCTTCTTGATCCTTGAAGGTTTTGCTGAAATCCAGACAGTCAAAACTAGACATTGTCCCAACTTCTCATCTTCCTACTTCATAAATGATCGAATAATCTAGTCATTAGTGATTAGTAGAGTTGAATATCGATTTTCTGGGAAGATGGTGTATCCAGCCGTCACTTTAGTCACAGCAGAAAGGGGAAATGCTAAATGAAAGCCAAGCCTTTGGTCACTGCAAAAATTGGTTATATTCATTTAGTGATTCACTGAACTCTTTAATTATTAATAGTATTAGTATTGTGTAATTATTAGTATTATTAATATTAGTATTATTAAACAAACAAAATTCTCTTCCAATATTTGGCAACACTTAGAGAAGGGTACGATTTTAAGAAAAAAAAAACAAAAAAAAAACGAAAAACACTATTTAACAATGTTTAACAATATTTCGACAGTATGTCTGTCTTCTTCAGTTTATGTTTAAAAATTACATCCAAGTATAAAAAATACAAGTCTTTATGCAAACGTTGCTTGTCATGGGAAAAACGGTTGCATTGGCAATGTGACAAAATAAATGAAACGCAGCCATCGTGGATGGAATGCAACTGTAGCGTAAGAAACATAATGGTGATCGTGCTCACCTTGAAATTTATTTGATTAGTTAATAAAAAATAGTTTAGTATAAAGCTTATGAAGCTATCTTGTTCTTTTGTTCATTCACCCGGGGTGGGAAATTAGTAGTTTGAATATGCAATTACCTTCGTGCGTTTTAAGGATTGAATTATTTATGGATTTGGGATATTTTTCAGAATGTGTGCCGTAATAATAATAATATTAATATCATTTATGGTAGCATTATTAATATACAATTGTTTCTTTTCGGACACTATTCTTAGAATTTATGATAATTTTTTTTCTTTTTCGGCTTATTTTTTTTCATTCTATTTCTTCATTTATTCTTCTACAAGGCTTTGTAATTATCATTATTTAATTGATAATTAATTTTATTCACCTCATTTATGCAGTCTATTTCATTCATTAAGGCTTCATAATTAAACTTAGACCATTTTTCTCATCATGATTCACTTATCATTACCGTATAATCGCCATTGTTAAAGTACCGTCCTTTGTACATTTTATAGATATCCAACAGATAGAGTCAAGATTTGCATTCCAGACTTTCTTACTCCAAGAGAATCGATTTTACGATAACATTTTGGAGGTCAGCCGGTAATCATTTTCCTTCGCCTTTTCCTGTTCCCTGCAGTTACATGTGAAAGAGTCCTTTTAGAATTTTTTGTAAATGTCTCGTAGTCTGATGGAGAAAGATGACGGTAGGCATTCGTAAGGCTCGAGATACTATTGAATCTACTAGACTGGCTAACTAATCTCTTTTGCAGGCGCCTGCTCGTGCAAATTTGTCTTAATTATCACCAAGTGAACCATCCAGCGGTTTTTACTGTAACTAGCCTGAGCAGATCTAAGTTCCAGTTATTTATAAGAAATAAGAAAAAGTATTTAATTTTTTTTTTAGTAAAAACAGGAGCAGTTATGTGTTTGAAAAATGTACATCACTGGCAATAAGCATGTCGCTACATTAATGAACATATCTTTGTAGATGTTAATTTTCTATTTTCGCCCAGATATGTATGTTCTAATCAATTTTTAAAAAGTATATTGGGTATATTTCAGTAACATTTTAATTTTTGCTGTTTTGGTGAAAACCAATGGACATTATTTCTAATTTTATAGTTTCAAGGGATAATTTGAATATAAATGTGTGTGTGTGAGTATAAAAATGAACATTTTGGCCTGAAGATTGCGTTTAAGCATGAAACAGACCGTTGCCACTTGGTTTGGACCTCAGTGTCCACATTTATATTAACATACACTCTATCTTTGATATTGAGTACTTTTAAGCATAAATATAGTGTACCTTACAACTATATTTATATCAAATATATATATGGGAGACAGTATTTACCTATGTTGAGCATCCTACATCTTTTGTACACGTATGTGTCTGTGTTGTGCTTATATATATATATATGAAGAAATATAGTTTTAAGGTGTGCTATACTTATGGGATAAAGTGTTCAATATCATAGATAGAGCGTATGTAAATATAAAAGTGAATATTGAAGTCAACACTCAGAGGAGACAGGCTGTTTCATGCTTCACGTATATATATATATATATATATATATATATATATATATATATATATATACATTTCGGACATATGTGAACATGCACATCTGAGAATCTTTTCTTGTTTTGTCATAGACGATTTTCGTCTCCTTCTTAAAAGAAACATATTCATATTTCATGTAAACAAATCAACGTAATTGTCAAAATCTTAACCCAAACTCAAGAAATTAACGAAGGTGATTAAAGATGAAGTGGGTAAGAGACTCTCTTGCCAGCCATTAAAATATTTTGCTTCCTGATTAATATACGGCAATGAAAAATCTTTCTCTTTAATGAGAAGTTCTCAATGCTTAATTGTCCAGTAAATAATTGAATGGCATGATAATACTTGGAATAAGAAAATAATTCAATAGAATAAGACAAACGTCAAATCTACAATACTAGGCGTATTAATAATATTATGTTGGTGCAAAAATAATGTCGTTTTCTCACATATGTTACTATGTTAGAAAACGACATTATTTTTACACCAACCTAATAACAATTATCGTAACGTTAATAATAGTGATAATGATATCAACTCATATCCTCCTGGCTTCAGCTTAAACTGACGTCTTCCTTTTTTCATATAATGTGAAGATTTTGCTTAAAGTTCGTATTTCCTTAATTTCAAATGAAAACTTTGAAATTTAAAAAAATATTTCGGTGAAATTTTCGCTTTCCAAACTTATAGTTTGCAATTATAGTTTAGATATATGGGAAAGGAAAGATGCCATTTTAAACTGTCGTTAAGTGGATAAAGTTCGTATTTTCTGGATTTAATATGAAATCTTGAAATTTTACCAAAATATTTCCGTGAAATTTTCGCTTAGCAAAATTAAAAAGATGTGGAAAAAAGAAGGCGTCAGGAAAATATCAGTTTTGGTGCTGGTAATGATTTTATAATAATGGTTATTATAATGATGATGACATCTATAACGACGATCATCATTGTGTCAATGTTGGTGTATAGAGTGACTGTTAAAATTGTTAGATAATGATGATTAAATTTGATAGTGATAATATCAATTTTCATATTAATTTTAATAATTATTCTAATTAAGGTGACAAATTTAATAACAAAAATAATCATAAAGATTCATATTGCACCAGTAATATCTTGTAATGTTGTTGATAAAGTTCATATTTTTTATAATGTTTTCCTAATGGAAGTTATGCTCACGATGAAAGTAATTATTACCTTCAAAATGATTTTACAAATTCTCATCAACCGACTTTACTACAGCGATAACTGAAAATTGGATTATATTTAATCTCATTAATAGCCTTTAGCCTTTATTATCAATGTTAGAAAGAAACAATAATAGCTGCAATATATACTGTTAGTAAACGTGAAATACAAACAATAATTGAAAAATATTGCAAAAGAAATATTTGATGCTGGAACCATAATGTTATTGGAAAAAAGAAAACCATTTTAGAAATTAAAAATTATCCGATACTATTTGGTGAAATGGTATTGATTATTTTTAATCCTGCTTAATACTAAGTACAGATTATCACTCTCTTATAATATATAATTGTAGAGACGCATTCCTATTGATATATAACCTTTTATCCAAATCTTGGCATTAACTCGAACCTTAAGTTTGCTAGATGTCTGTTAAGGCTGACTTCAACTGACTTTTGAACATTATAATCAAGTTAGAATCCAATTATAAAAGTAGTAAATTTGGCACGTTAAAGAAATTATTTTACAAATTTGTATGAATAAGTTTCTGTTTTCCTTCTTCCATTTCTTCTATTTTCGATATTTTTCGAACATGGACTCTTACCCAAGAATAAAAGAGGAATCGACAAAAATAAAATTATCGGATAATAATGATGATTTGCAAACGGCTTTCAAGTTTATCACACTATCAGGTAAGAGAAAGAGAGAGTTGCGAACTCGTGTAAAAATGGGCAGACAATTATCTGCTAGTTATTGTTTTTGTTTTAGCCATTGGCAGTTGGTTGGCAAGGCGACGAAATGGCGGAAAATGGGGGTAAATGTAAATATGACGAGAATTGAAGTTTTACGTGGCGTCGGTTGCCATGGTAACGCTGTAATGCCGGAAAGCTTTAGTCGATGTATAGATGTTGGCACATATGAATGCCGAACTAAACACGTAACACACCAGTAGGTGTGATTAGAGAGCGGGTGGCCGCAAGTGCGGGGATTTTTTAATCTTGAAGTCCGAAACTATGAAACACTATCAAAATATATATTGGAATTATCATTTTAAGAAGAGCAAAATAAACCCTTTGTTTTAATCACGGAAAAATCGGTGATAGACAAAAAATGTAGATATCAGCGTTCTTGGAAGAATAACAATTGTCAATGACTTATTAATTAGTAATTAATTTAGCAAAGCATAAATATTTGTCGCATTACAGTTGATCATTTAGTATGTGTTAACAGGATATTAAAGGTACAACGTGTTTTTGAAGGTCAAATGAATATTTTGTGAAAATCACAATTTTCATTTTCTGATTTTTCTACATAGTCTCTGCTTCCTTGTATTTATAATACATTTATAAAAACGAGAACGATATTGAGATAGTCATCAAGATAATCATCAAGAGTCAACGTTTTCCAATATAGATTATTTTAAATTCTTAAATTCTTTATTGAATATAACAATCCCGTTTCCCATCCGATAAAAATTATTCCAATGAAATAAAGTTAGGGACATACATAATTGCAATTCGGAAAACATAATGATCCCTGTAAATACAGAGGTAACTGCGTATGCACACACACGTGCATATCTAAAGGTCTTCAAATTAAAAGACA
Source organism: Acanthosepion lycidas (assembly GCA_963932145.1). Lineage (NCBI taxonomy): Eukaryota > Metazoa > Mollusca > Cephalopoda > Sepiida > Sepiidae > Acanthosepion > Acanthosepion lycidas. Next base: position 38,046,970 of record OZ010612.1, read on the forward strand.
GAAATAATAACAATAATATAATTTGTATATATCTATATGTATGTGTACTTATATAAGTACGTGTATATATATATATATATATATATATGTGTGTGTGTGTGTGTGTGTGTGTGCATGCATTGATTAGTAAACGGCGTAAATTACATTTTAAATTAATAATATTTTAATTTTAGAGACATGTTACTAAGTTATACTATTTGTTGATATACGTAATATGTAATCGGTACCTATTTAGTTTTTATTAATTTTTGACGCAAATCTTAATATTTTTACCTTATTCGGGCAGAGCATTGGACCGTTAATAGACTCTTATTACTGATAATAATAAGAAGAAAGAGAAACAAAGAGGAATGCAATAGTAGTAGCGATGGTGGTGGTGGTGGTGAGTTTGGTGATAGGGACTTATCGGTTATTTTTTAACGTTCTTTTGTTATTTATTTATATAATAATTTATATAATAATAATAATTTATACACAATTTTTATTTTATAAACAATATAATACAAACACTTATAATGAACGTTTCTTTATATATTATTAGTAACTTTATATTAATTGTATTTAAGAGTAAAATATATTCGTATATTCATAGGATTAGGGAGGTTTGAGTATAGTTTCATAATATTGACAAAAGAGATAAAAGAAAAAGTCAAAGAAAAATCTGTTGAAAATTGAAGTTATGTTACAAACGCTTATAAATGAAGATTTTATCGTTGTTGTTCATAATAGCAATAGTAAAAAAAAAAAAAAAAAGAAATAGCAGGAGGAGGCTGTCACCTTGAACGTGATGGCCCACCAAGGTTTGGATATGTTCTGGAGCCAACGTACCAGCTGACACAACGAAAAATATTACTAAACCGCATCAGTTGTCATGTGGGTCAACAAGGACTGCGATCCCCAGTAAATAACCAAACTGAAATCTAAAAGTCTGCAACTGAATCAAACTCTACGCAACAAGAACTATGGGAAAACCAAGCCGAGGACTGTACTCACAGAGGCCCTCTATATTCATTAAAAGAAAATCCCACAAAAAGAACAATAAATAAATGCCCTAGGGAAGAATATATTGAAGTAACGATAGCATTTTACCATGCTACGATAAATCCGACAATGACAACAACGACCAACACACACTATAATATCTAGCGAGAAAAACACCCCGCAAACAGACTAAACATCGATGCCTACAAACTAGCCAATGTCAGATGTGACATCATCAGGAAAAACAGAATACCTGACACAGAACTCGAAAGTAACCGCGAAAACATCAAAATAAATTAAACGTTAAGAGCGAGGGGATAAATACCAACAACCCACATGCAGAGACACAAATAGAACCCAGTTGTAATAACCCCCCTGAGGTACACAAGCAAATCAGTTCAGCTATGTGGCATACGTAATACACGCTTAGACGACCATGTATCTTTCGATACATGATTAACGTGGCAGATTTTTCTCGCAGTAGTTTGCCATTTCTTTCTGCGGTAGACCAATTGCCATCCGACGAAGATAATGACAAATATGATAGAGAAACAGAAATTGCAAAAACATCCGATATAAATGGGAGAATGTAAAAGAAATGTCTTTCGAGGAAAGGCCAACAATTCCAAAACTAAGAAAGGACTGTCAAGTGAAGGAAACCATCAACTTCGCTAACCAAGCAATTAGAAAAATAAGGGACGAAATGGAAAGCCCGATGAACCTGACAGAAATTAATCATCTTATATACGCGGCTTTAGCAACGACCGCAGAAACAATTGGTGAAAAAGTAAAAACATAACATAAACGAAAAAGAAAAATGACAGTCTGGAAAGAAAAAATAGAAACCAAAATAAGAGGACAATTGTCTCTTCTAAGTGAAGTAGACAAGGGCGCCAAAATGAAAGAAAGAAAAAGGAGACAACTGAAACGAAGCCTTGACATAAAGAATAAGATTGACGTACCAAAAGTTAAAGAGAAACTTAAACAACTGTTATGGTCCAGGTTAGGACCAAGGAAGAACAACACGAACACAAGAGTAGAAATAACGGAGGTATATTACACGAAATAATAATACAAGATGTAGAAGGTGTTAGTACGACTGTCAGTCTGGTTTGGAGTGAACTACTATTGGCCCAACTAGATTTGACCCTCTCTCTTGAGAGGCGTAGTATACATAGTGTTAGGAAGAGTTCATTCTGTAGTTATAGGTAAGGATCCATGACACCCACCTCCCAAGCGGAGGTCTTTAATATTTTTTCCGGTTCGGATTAATCATAAAAGGCTCTGTAAATTTTCTTTTTCTGCTTGATTTTCGCGGTTCTGAAGTTGCTTGAGGCCTTTGCATATTGAATGTGTCAAATATTGTGTCCATTACTTCCTCCTCTACCTGAGATAGACCGTTAGAATCCTCTAACAACAACAAATTCAAGTGAAGTCACAGATAATGAGGCGTTATAAAAAAGGGAACATATTCTTCTGGCGAAATAGGATCTTTAAAGAAGATGCCAAGAAACTGTATCGAAGAATGGGAAAAATAAAATAGAGATAAATGACCCACTTAATATTCAGGAAGTCGAGGAGTTCTAGTTTAAGATGTGGGAAAGCTGCAAAATTGAAAGAGCTACATGGATCAAACAATAGCAGGAACAGCACACATATAGAGTACCAAAAATAGATGGATATCAATCTGAAAGAACCAAAAACTGGAAAGCACCAAATAGCCAATTTTTGGATAAAAAAACAAGTATCTAATATCCACCAAGACCTCGCACGGCATACAATGATATAATCATAAACTCAGAAAAATGCTCCAAGTGGCTCACGTGGGGAGTAGCATAATTACTTACCAAAACAGAAGAGACACAGAACCCAAAGAACTATAGGTCAATCACCCGCTTACCAACAATCACTTCTATCATAAACGAGAGGACATACAACTTGCTTGAGAAAAAGCAATTTATTCACAGCAGAATAGGCGGGTTGTAAAAGAGGAAGTTACCGGTGAAGGACCAAATAATCATCAATAAAACAATATTGGACGAGGCGAAAACAAAGAAAAGAATCTTATCGATGGCATGAAAAGGCGTTCGACAGTGTACCACACTCATGGATAGAGAAGAGCCTGAAAATATACGGTGTATGTCGCACAACGGTCAAAGTTATAACGGAGAGCATGAAAAACTGGAAAACTACACTAAACCTAAATCATACAAACGAGTCATTAACATCAATACGAATCAACATCAAAAACGGGATCTTCCAACGAGATTAATTGTCATCACTACTCTTCTGCCATGCTTTAGCAACACTCAGCTGCCTACTGAAGAACAATAGCCACGGATACAAGTCGCAGAATGGCAAACTGAATCATCTATTCTATACTGATGATCTTAAAACGTTTGTCAAGTATGACAACCAGGAGACATACCTACTCTTCATTGTCAAAACCTTCAGAGAAGACATCAGGATAGAGTTCGGAATCGACAAATGTGCCAAAGCCATCTTCAAATGCGATGAACTAACGAAAACTACAGATTTAGACTTTGATATCAACAACAAAATTAAGGAACTAGACCAAGGTGATACATACACATACTTAGGATTTAATAAAGGAGACGGAATGCAACATTCAATTATGAAGAAAGAGATCCGAAATGAAGACTATAAACACCTTAGCTATACACGTAGTAACATACAGCTTCAGCATTATTAAATGGAAGTTGAATGACATTAAAAGATTGGACGTCAAGACCAGAAAAATGCTTACCCAAATGAGGATGCACCATCCGAAATCAGATGTTGATAGGCTGTGCGTACCAAGAGCTGTAATGTCTAATCCAACTTGATCTAACTGTAAAAACTACGACAATCGGATTGGAAGCATACCACACAAAAACCAGTGACTCACTTCGACAAATAGTAAAACATCAAAACCACTACATCAACAAAAAAGCTGCACTCTCAAGAAACAGCTTAATATACCTGAAATCCTACCAACAAAAAACGAAGCGAATACCGTCTATGGCAAACGAGTAAAACAGAAAGCAAAATAACTTGACGAAATGAAATTTTAAAAAATTGGGGAGAAAAGGCGTTGCATGGCAAATACCTAAAATGAACGAAAGAAGGAAGATGTGGACCAACAGAAAACCCATTGAGGAAGACAGGGTTGAGTCAGAAGCCCTAATTATTGCAGTTCAGGACAACTTGCAACCAGATCCTATCATTGAATCAAGGATAGAGCTAATCTGAAATGCTGGATCTGCAGAAAATATGATGAAATTGTCGATCATATTATCTCAGGATGCCCGGAACTGGCAAAAAATAAATATACCCACAGACATAGGAAGACAGCGACATATGTGCACAGGAAGATATGCAAGAAGCACAAAGATATGGTATAACCACCAACCAGACAAAGTTACTCAAAATAACGATGTAGCTATCCTCTGGGACATGCCAATTCAAACTGACAGGGAAATAAAAAACAACAAACCTCATATTATCATAAAAGGCAAGAAATTCAGTAAGTGTATGCTTATTGACATAGCAGTACCATCTGAGCGAAACGCCTCTATGAAAATTATCAAGAAATTGTCCAAATACAAAGACCTGGAGATCGAGATTAACATGTGGGATGTGGGAAATGAAGACTGAGACTGTACCAAGTTGCTCAGAAAATCGCCCTACTAGGAACATCCCATATAGTAAGAAAAGCGTTATCATTTAAATGATAATAGTCATATAGGGCCTAAGGATCATATTTTAGACCCGGCTCTACGTAATACAAAACAGGAAACATGACATACACAAATAATAATAATAATAATATACTTATACACGTGTACGCATATATGCCAACGATTGAATTTTTATTTGAGACAGTTATATGCATATAAGAATTAAGATGGAAATGTAAAGCTGCAAAAATGATGCTGACTTTTTTTTCTATAATTAATGATTGTTTAACCTTCCTGTTTTGTTTTAGGTAAAATATTTGTAGTTTAACGTTCCAGACATACACTCGGTTTAAGATGTAGTTTCTGATAATGACCTAGTCTGACAACAGAACTCGAACAAAAACAGAAAAAAAGCATAAATATGCGAAAACTTACTCGAAAATTAAAAAAAAATCCAATAAGAAATTAAACAAATAGATCTTTTCGGTTGAATTCCAGACAACTTGTTTACATGAATTCCTGCTTCTTAAACCTAAACTGTTTATGAACCATGTCAATAAAACATTGTGACTTCTCTATACGTTTGCCGAGAAAAACAATGAGGAAAAAGCGAAAAGCCAAAGTTAAGTGAAAAGAAACAAAGGAAAAATGAATATCGTTTTTATGTTATTTTGTCTTAATTTCTATTTGATTAATTCTTAAAATTTGCTTATAAATGTTAAACTTTATTTAACCTTTGTTTTAATCGTTTAACTCCAAACAAGACAATAAAGCCACTAAGACGCAAGGAGTCATGAGAGTGAGAGAATATGAGAGAGAAAAAAATGCTAAACAGAGAGCACAATAAAAGAACAGCAATTAAGAAGGCAAAAGATGACTGCGTTTAAATTTTTGAAGATCAAAATTGACTGGGAAGCAAGAATCCGCAAGCAGAGTTCCACAAGCCAGAAGTGTGACAGAATAGACTATTAGCATAGAACTTACGATTACATCTAGAAATTTCAACGGTGAAATGATGAGACCTTACCGCCAATCTAAGGTTAAATTTATATTGTTTAGTTACGAAAAAGAAACATTTATCTGATCAATTACCATGGAAATCTGTGGCAGCAATCTTCAATACATGAACAAATAGTAGACTTATAAATGTGTAAAATAAACATTCAAAATAGATTCTTGCGATAATGTCTAATACGACGCAGGGAAGCAACTTTCCTAGCAGCAGAACAATAATAGATTCAATATAATCTTTCCAATTTATATCAGCAGAAAACGTTAGCCGAGAAAACGCAATGGGTCACTCTTCTGGAGGTTAGCATCGGCCATATTGATTGAAGGCAGAAAGGCTTATCTCATTCGATTAAAAAACAGTTTCATTTTGGGGTCGTTAAAATTAACAAGCCATTCCTTGCACAGTTAACAACAGATTATAGGTCATTTTTGAGATCAGCTGCCAATTTGACAGAAACAAACCGACCAGGCCTACAAGAGTAAATAAATAGTTACACCATCAGCATAGATACATACTTGATAACGCAAATATGCATGCCACTCTTACTCTGGTCTGTGTTTACTGGTAAGTCTCATGCGAGCTCGCTCTGCACCAATCCAGCTCCTCCAATTTGTGTTTCATTATATCGCCGAAGAACTGTGGAAGATCAGGCTTGACTCTTCTCTGTCCTGGCTAATAAACTTCAACAACATTCATTAACAAGTGTAAAAATAACAACTTTTATTTATGGTACTATGATTGATTAGCATCAGGAATACACAAACAAAAGGGATTTGAAGAAGTTTCACCGTATAAGGAATTCTTAAGCTGGGAGGAAGAGGTTGACTGGCGATTGCAGTTATGGCTAAACAGTCGTTTAACTATTTTAATGAAGGCAGTTGATCGAGGGAATTCAAAAAGCGGCGCAGAGAATATGGCTTTAGCTGATTGAGGCACCACGGTCATCCGACAGGAAGAGTGTTGGTCTACTAGTGACGAGACCAGTTCGATCTTACTTCTCTGCTCTTTCGGCGACAGCTTTTATGGAGGTGCACACCTCAGTTGGACTGCTCTGATTGGTCAGCCAATAATAATGTTTGACCAATGGTCATGTGTCATACGCCTTGGAGGGGGAGAAAGGAAAACCCGGAAGAACCCCAATATAATTGTTGGTCCAATCAAAATAATGGCCCTGTGTTGTAAGTATCAGAGGGGAAACGAGAAGCTTCATCCCAGCTTCTCATTGGTGGTCCAATCAATAAATTGTGACCTTCAGTGGAAAATCTCACCCACATTTGACTTGATTATCACAGGTGTCATCATCAATTATAATTTAAAGTTTATTATATTCCTGATCAAAACAAACCTGATCTATTAAGATCTACTCTGTGTTCCTCATTCCAACGAACAATTCCTTTATCAAAATTAACACTAAAGTTAAACAGACCTAAGACTGTACCTAACGACCAATCCAACCCAAGCTTACAATTTCACCTCTCACACTATAGACAAACCAGGTAATACGTGGTATCGCATTGCTTTAATATGAAACTATTTTTCTTTCTTTAGATATATAAATTAGATCGCCAATCAACCTTTGACACCAGTCATGGTGTCTTACATATGTTTATATCACACGTATGTATTTTTTAGAGGATGTTTAATATAATTTATATATTTAGTGTTTTAATATTTGAATGTACCTGACGTTTTCTTAAAGGGATTTCGTCAAACCTTTGTTGCAACGCCGATTTTTAAAATCAAATCTGAGTCTCACAACCCGTGATAAGAAACATGAAAAACTTTGTACGGTGATAAGATAAAGAATAAATATGATTATTGTAAAGGCTCAAACAACTCTCGTCATTGTGGTAGAATTTCGTTGTTTAGTGATTAACACAAGCCTCATGATTATCAATGATTCTTTCACTCTAATATCCTTGAATAAACATGACATTGTCAAAAAAATACATAAAAAAACAAAAGAAATCCACTTAAAATGGCCTGAAGAAAAAAAGGATTATTTTGCCTTGCTTTTCTCTTGCAAATTATCTGTTAACCATCATTTTTATAAGATGGACAGAAAAAGTGTGGGAGCAAATGAAGAAGAAAGACAAGGCAGACACAAAAGCCTAATAAATGATAAAAAGAAAATGTATAAGAAATGAATATATAACAGGAAGGAATTGAAATGTTCAAGCTTCTGAATAAAAAGCATTATATGATAAAAGTGATAATTTCTATTTTGAAGAGTGATTGGTTTAGTAGTTCGTTATTTGATGAGAGAATATTTTGATTCTAAGGTCAGGATTCTTTCCTGACAGTGATAGTTGCCAATTTTTATACCATTATCGAGTATAAATACTTGATATTTAAATCTCGATTCATTCCGTAATCATGCTTGCAAGTTGGTTGGTAGCGACCAAAGTTTATTTCAAGGACATGTTTTTATTTCATCAGTTTGTAATATAATGTACAAAAGGACTGACTTTTAATGAATATTTTCCCATGGTTGCCTTTGTCATTATCTGTCTAATTAGTAATCAGAATTGTTGGGTGATGTGTATTAATCAGCATCACTGTCTATATTTCTGAGATGAGATATTATGTACATTATTTACATTATTCGGACTATCATCTTTGTCGCCATATTTATTACAACGTTTCATACGCCCCGGGCATCTTCAGGTGGTTAGAATGTCGAACTGAACAATTTATTTCACGTGCCATGTTTTTTAATGGATGTCAGTTATCAGTTATTGCCTGTTAACTTCCCCCTGAAAGTTATGCACTGCCTTAACCGGGTATTGGTCAGTATAAGTAGTACCCTACAACGTAACCACTATCCTGGGTACATGGCAGCAGCCCCCAAAAACTGGGATAGACGGGTACAAGAGGAGGACAACAACACTCAGAAAACAGTCTGCCTACCTTATGTGATGGGGTTATCAGAGAAAATACAAAGGATCTGCGGTACATATAATATGAGGAAAATCTTCAAAAGCTTGACGACACTTCGCAGATATCTCTCCCGAATAAGACCCCCCACATAGAGGAGAACATGGCTAAAGACTGTGTACGCTATCCCGTGCAGCTGCGGAAAGAAATATAAAGAGGAGACAGCCCGCTCCTTAAGGTAAGGCTTGAAGAACACCAAACATCTGTAAAACGAGGGGAAGTGGAAAAATCAGGCGTGGCTGACCACATATGAAGAGAGAAGGGAGATCACCGGCCTCTGTGGGATCAGGTTGAGATCACAGACAAAGAACACCAATGGAAAATTCGTAAACTTAAGGAATCAGCACATACGCTAGGCCACAAAAATCTCCCGAGCCGACCAAGCATAGAAATGAATATAATATGGAAACCAGTAAAAAGGAGTTCCAGGAAAAAGCGATAATAACAACAAAAATTGCAATATGAGCTATGGTAAAAAAAAATGCAATGATAACAGCCAAAATTGCAATATGAGCACTGGTGAAAAAGGTTTTGAAGACATTAGGTTTATAATACCCAGAAATTCATACGCTGGTGTCATCAAGGACACATGGCACAGTGGATAAAGGCGCTAGTTAGATCCAGTAACAGGACCCAAATAGTGTGAGTTCAATACGCGGTTAAGGCAGTGGAGAACTTTCAGAGAGAAATTAACAGGAGATAACTGATAGCTGACATCCATTAAACGTGGAACTAGTGAGCGAAATAAAGGGTTCAGTTCGACATTCTAACCAGAAGAAGGCCAGAGCGTACAACGGCCGAAAAGTAGTAATAAATATAGTGACAATGATGAGGACAATAGTCCGAATAATGTAAATAGTATATAATTACAGGAATTTAATTTATATTTTTGATTGAAGAATTTGTTCTTTTTGGGTGTCGTATTTTTTCCTCTTGTAATAAATGAGACAAAAGGTGTAGCAAATCATTATTCCGATGAAAGAAAAGGATTAACAGTTATATTCAGTTCTTAGTAAGAGAAATGAAAAGAGAAAGAATATAGTTAGTGTTGTAGCAGGCAAGTAAAATGAAATATGACAGAAATTCTTATATTGCAGCTTAACGGTCTGAAATAGAACTGACGTTTTTTCCAAAGCGCTATCTGCTTTCCTATCCATTGTTAATGATTTATTCAGCATTCACATAAGATGTTTTATTTATTGAAATTGCTTACCGATATCGTTTATTAAATCGTTGAACGAGAACCAGAAATCCATGCAACACGCTGATTTATCAACTAATGACGCTTTATGCTAGAATAATGCCTATCTATCCCAAAATGAACGATACGTCATTTCTATTCTTTTATACTTATCATTTATAGGGACGAAATGGATGAATATTGTAATCAAAAGTCATGAGAGGATGCTGAAATTTTCCCAGCCTCAGTCAAAAATTTCTCTCCAAATTTCTGATGCTTGACCATTTGGTTATATTTTTTTTCAAGAGGACCGAGAACCTTTCTCTTTTGCTCGTGCAGTTCTTTGAAATATTCAGACCGATGCATAATGAATGCCGATTTTTGTCTCACTTTTGTTTCTTCTCCGCATGTGAGTAAATTTCTTTCTATTGTCCATGAGAGAGGATATTTTGTGCCAGTTAATTTTTTTTTTTTTCGAGTTAATTCATTCTTGTTTCATCCATTGAACTGGGGACAGCATTGATTAAGTGAACCTAATTACTTGGAAGTTGTGAGCTCTATCTCGGAATCAGATAGTACAAAAGTTCATATACTCTATTTCAGTGAACAGACAAACGACCAAATAACTAGGATGAGTTAACTGACCCTCTCGTAGGGATAGCAGAATGGTAACATTCCAATTTCTTGAATTAAATAAAGTGTTCCGTTTGAAATTCCAAAATGTTTACCGACTTTGATTGACACCCGGATAGCCAGAGGATTCAACAGATGAAACCTTTGGGAAGATAGAAACCATGATGAGAACGCTTTCCAGAACAGATTGATGGGAAATAAAAATAATTTTTCGTCTAAAAAATTCAGATAAAATTATTTTGTTCGTTAAATTTTCTCATTTCCTCTTATCTCGTTTCATTGACTAAAATAATCTCTGTATAAATAACACATATTTGCTTTGTTTATTGAACAAGATCCAAAATACAGACTTTTATTTATGTATATGTTCATAAGAATAAGGAAAGAGACAATATGGATCGTTATCTATTGTTTAATACGAAAATAACAACATTTGAAAGCATTGGGTCTAAATAAATTATCGGTGTGAAGCATAAACTTTTTCTTTTCTCTATGTATTTAATCATAAGTAAATAATCAAAGGCAAATATTATACTTGTCTATGTGTATGTTTGCGTATATTTCTATGCGTGTATGCACGTATGTTTCGGTATATTTGTCTGTGTTTATCCACGTGTTAGTACTTGTGAAAATTAGGTTGACATAACTAAAATCTAAGAGAGAAAATATGCGTGTATATCAGGCAGAAGACATAATGTGATGAAGACATGGCGACTCATAACTCATTAGTAAAGAAGTTAGGTAGAAAGTCTACACCCACAGACGCACGAGCACACACACGCGCGTGCGCTTGTATATATAAACGAGTAAACATACACGTGTATGCAGGACTATGCATATTCTTGTATATAGAAACGAGAAAGAGACAATGTGAAGATGGCAGGTGAGTAATACATTGCTTTGTGTATAAACAAAACAATTTTCCTTCAGTTGGCCGTCGGGAAACATCGGAGCCTCTTATGCGCATGCCCATCCAAAGATGCTGACAACAATAACAATAAGAAACAAAGCTACTCATTAATAAAATAACAAACATATCATCATCATCATCATCATCATCATCATCATCATCATCATCATCTCAGTCTTCATTAAGTATTTTAATACATTTTTACTTAATAATTGTGAAAGTTTATTTTGTATTTTATCTATCTTGCCGATCGCTCACTACTGCTTTGTCACATCTTGCCAATATTTTTCTTTATTTTTATTATCCATGTCATTTACTGCGTTTTGTCATTTCTTTCTTTGTCTTTAACCCTTTTCAGTCATATTTTTCGAGCCATTCATCGATCATTTATTGTTGTTGTTGTTGTTGTTGTTGTTGCTGGTGGTGGTGGTGGTGGTAGTGATGGTGATGTCTTTTTCTTCGCCATCCATTCTTTCTTTCTTCCTGTTCCCCAGTACGAAACATCGAGCAAAACTTCAGACCTAGAAGTGGCCCTTTCTGATCACTTTTCATATTCACATGTGCTTTTTGCACGCGCCACCGGTCACGTGACACTACGTATCCGCTTCCGGTAAGTCTGTCACTGCCAGATGATGTCGGCTGTCTGTTATCCAAAATCGCAGCTCGCATTTTGCCAGAAACCTTTTGTCTCCATTATATACTTTGCTTTTCATCTATTTAACAACTACAACCCGATAGTTAGAGCATCAGAATAGTGGTTGATAGATCAACCGTTTTGTGTATGTGATACACACACACAAACACACACACACACGCATATATATATATATATATATATATATATATATATATATATATATATGACTGACTGAAGCGTTTACGGCTTTATCTTCAAAGTTAACTGTCTGTGTCCTGTTCTAGCTAAAATAAAGGATGTTGAATATCGATTTTTGTGGTATGTCGGCCTTTCCTGCACGAGAATCACTGAATTAGCGGACTTTTAAGAACAACGATACTTAAATAATCTATCTATCTATCTATCTATCTATCTATCTATCTATCTATCTATCTATCTATCTATTTCAGTCTGTTCATATCTATCTATCTATCTATCTATCTATCTGTTCATATCTATCTATCTATCTGTTCATATCTATCTATCTATCTATCTATCTATCTATCTATCTATCTATCTATCTATCTATCTATCTATGATTTTGTGTTAATATACTTATCTGCAATAACGGAAGGCATATGAAAGTAGAAAGTCTAATTACATAATCCCATATTTATTTGTTTCTTTTTCTAACAAATAATTTTCTAAGAACATTTCGAACAAATCTAACAATTTACTTTTATCTCTGTGAAGATATCAAAAGAAAAACTCGTAGAAAATTTACTACACCTTTAACCGAAAGATAATAAGCTCAATAATTATAGGCCATTGATTTTCTTATATTTTTGAACGTCTTTTTGTCCAATAATTTTTCGCCAATCAGTTTAGCCTGCTTTTTCTGGTACTTTAGCGTTCCATTCATTGTCATTTATGAAACTCGATACTAGATTTTCTTTCATTTCGATTCTTTTTTCCACAAATCATTTCAATGATTATCCTTTTGCCGATCCCAATGCTGTTATCTGTTCTACTTTCTTCATCATTTTCATATTACACCCTAACAATCTTTTCTGTTCTAATTATCTTTTCTCTCTAGAAAATGAAAGCTGTTCGTTTCTGATCATTCAAGCAAATAATTGTAGATATAAAAAGTACTTGTTAAACTGTGGCTATCATTGGTGATGTCATATAATTGAAACGTTCTGTGTGAATTGTATACGATATAATCACTGTATTGTATACGATATAATTATAATTGTATACGATATAATTATAATTGTATACGATATAATTATAATTGTATACGATATAATCACTGAACTTGATAGTTTTACTATTTTTTCACATCTATATCACTTCATTTTGCAAAAATAATTATCGTGGTTGCTTTTGTGGTATTGTAATATTTTCTGATTTTCCAATTCCAAAATTTTACTCTTTTAAATTCCCATTAAGCATCAAATAAATTTTTGAAATTTACGGTTACTAGTATTTCAGCAAAATTCAGATAATGATGTCATATTGCAGAATTGTTTTCATGACTGTGATTTACTCAATACGGATGGTTGCTCAGTACAACGTTGCAACATGAGCATGCTGATTAATTTATATAAAAAGAAAACAGAAAGTTAGACAAAGAAAAATGAATAGCAAATAGTAATAATACGGTGACATTGGTAAAGATATTGTGGGCTTAAGTTCATGAGTGCTTTCAGAGCAAAACAGATGGGAGGAACTTTACATTCACAAGGAACAGAAAGTGGACAATTTTAAGTAGATGAATGGCAGTTGTAAGCATGCACTCTCAATCTGTTCGGTATTCTATCCCTCCTCTGTGTCTATGTATCTTTCTCATTTCATGTCCATTTCAGGCAGTTTCAATTTGTATGTCAGATTTCATATCTACTTATCTCTATCACGTTCTCTTTCTCTCTCTCTCTCTCCTCACTGTATCTAGGTATCTATGCCAATATGGTCCCTATCTATCTATCTATCTATCTATCTATCTATCTATCTATCTATCTATCTCAGTCTCTTTCTCTCTCTCTCTCTCTATCTATCTATCTACCTATCTATCTCAGTCTCGTCATGTCTATCTCTGCATTTATGTATTTATCTATGTATCTATCTGTTTATCCAAATCAGTCTGTTCATATCTATCTATCTATCTATCTATCTATCTATCTATCTATCTATCTATCTATCTATCTATGTGCGCGTGGCCTAGTGCTTAGAACGCTCGCTTTCTGACCATAAGGTCTGGAAGGGGGCGATCCTAACGTACGGCACCTTTGGAAAGTGCTTGGAAACCATATCACAGACTGACCCAAGCCTTATGATTTAAATTGGATAGACTTAGGGGCCGACGATAGTCACAAGTCATCGTGACCGGGGGTTTGAGTGTACTGGCGTTGTTCAGATTTTTGATCATGGTAGATAACGCGCTCTTTCCCAGAAACTGTAACTATGGTCTGCTTAGTCTTTTTATTTTTATTATTAATCAGCAATCATTAAATCTACATAACATTTGCATTGCACGCGTTCCATTAACACTTCCATTTATATTTTTCCACTATTTCGGGGAGCATGTGAAAAACATTAAATTAAAATTTAAAAGCATAATTCATTTTATATTTAATGCAATTCGAGCCGTTACATCCTACTGTAGTGAGGTTAATATGTCACTAAATTCAATCAAATATATGGCCTGTTTTCTGGTTTCTTTTGTTTTTAATCTTTTCTGCGTTTTCTTATTTCTTATCTCTTTTCATTGTATTCATTCCTTCTATTTCTTTCTTCTCTTCCTTCGAAGAACCTTTTTTAATTTATTTCTTTTCTTTTTTTTTTCAGTTGTTCCTTTGTATCTCTTTTTATTCCTATTTTTACTTCATTTATTCTCATTTTTCTGTCATTTTTGCTTTTTAGTCTATTTCTTTAATTCAACCCCTTTATCACTTCCCTTCTTTACATCTCTTTCTTAGCGCTAAAGTTTTCTTGGTACTTACAGTCCATCTATTTTATAGGATATCTTTAGTTCACGTAAATTCCAACTTTTACTGGTAACCCACTTGCATTTGTACAAATAATCTCCCATCGATTCTATCTGCATGTATTTAAGTGTGAGCATTCAGGCGTTATGTAATTGAATCTGTGTCATTACAACTTTAGATAATCGGGAAGATTCAGGCTCTAGTGAAAAACAACCGAGAATTTGTTTCGCTTTGCGATGTTTCGTCTTAACGTTGATTCGTTTTACATCGTCTCTCTTTCCTTATTAGCTCTTTTGTCTTTCGATTTAATCTGTCCGAGTTGACAGCACAATTCGAATAGAAGGATTAGATTAACCAGTAGCAGTTACAGCAACTTTAAAGCAAGCCTATATTGGTCTTGGAGTTAGTCACATAACACTCATAGCGTGCACGTAACGCGCGCACACACACACACACACAAACGTGTATAGTCTATTAAATGTTGTTGCTCACATTCTGTTTGGCGCCTATATCTGTTGCGTATTCATTTACATACACGATGGTACATCATAAACCCATACCCGCATATATATATATATATATATATATATATATATATATATATATATATATATATATATATATGTATGTATGTATATGCGGTTGTGTGAGTTTGCATGTGCGTATATTTCTCTATCTTTGTTCTTAACGTTTCTTTAAAATGATTTGATTTATCTGTGACCGTAGATAAATATCTGCGTACCTATATTTTTCTTACCTATGTTGTGGACCTCGACACATGTAACAAGGTTATTACACACGCACACAAACACACACACATATGCACATAGTATAAATATGAGGGTAACTAGCACAAACAAGTATGCTTTCTTTGATATTCTTATACAGATACCAGTGGATTGGCATCCTATTTTCTTTGGTAAAGTATTTTCTTTTTGAGAAGTCATATATACAAAACTATAATTGTTTAGGTGTGCTTACCTACTTTCCGAGTTTTACATTTTGTAAAACAACTTCAATTCTCGACGAAAGTTGTTCAGTGAAATTGAGACGTTGTTAAAAAGAAATATGCATGACACACACACACACACACACACACACACACACATATATATATATATATATGTATATATAATTATTTATTCGAAAACTATAACATAAATGTGTTATAAATTCACTACAAAAATAGCCATTTTGTTTCAACACTTCTGATGTGTTATCAAGTGATGGTGTTGAATGTAGAATAAATCTATCACTTGATAAGACACCAGAAGTATTGAATCAAAATGGCTATTTTTGTAGTGATTTTATAACATATTTATGTTATAATTTTCGAATAAATAATTATATTTGCTCTACTCTGTATTGATCACGCTTTTAAGAATAGTATTTGTTGGTTATTGGAGTTTATTCCGTATACACCAATCCTATACTTGTGTATATATATATAGATAGCCAGGATCGAAACCCGACCGACCTGGTATCCATCCCCAAGCCATCGGCCCTTCGGCAGGGAGAAAGACAAATTCTAGGGTATTGTTTTTATGAATGTAAACAATCGCCACACAGCCATAGTACTCTAATAATATATATATATATATATATATATATATATATATATATATATATATATATATATATATATATATATATCCCCAAGTATATGATTGGTTTATATGGAATGAATTCCAATAACCAACAATTACTATTCTTAAAAGAGTGCTCAATACAAAGTAGAGCAGATAAATTTATTAATTTAAAAAAAATTATAATATAAATATGTTATAAAATCACTACAAAAATAGCCATTTTGTTTCAACACCCTCGGTTTTAAAAGTTTTAAATTAATTAACAATCCTTCGCAAGGGGAAAACGTTGTTACAAAAGCTATACACACACACACATATACATATATATACATACATACATACACACGGAAATATATACACATAAATACATAAACATGTCTCGTCTCTTTTTGTGTATGTATATATATATATATATATATAAATACGTCTGGGTGCTTATATATTATAATCTGATTGCGTTTGTTTTACGCGTGAGTTTAGGACCCCATTCACACACTCTTAGAATTAAAATGTATACATTGTCAAAGGACCGGATATAAAATTAGCTAAAGTAACTTCAATGAAGAAATAAATTGAATAACATATATATTTCTTCTTTTCTCCTCAGTAATTTTATAGTTGTAAACTTAATAGCGATTAAATTTTGATTTTGAAATTAGCAGTTTTTAATTTTAATATTAAATTTTATCATATAATTTAGTAATTATTGGTTAGAATAAATTCTTTTTTAATACTACTCATATTTTAAACATCTGAATAGATATTATAACATGACTTCGTTGTCAAGCTTTTTGAATTTTCCTATACTTGTATTTTGATTGATCCCTCTAGCTTTTGTAACAACGTTTTTCCCTTGCGAAGGATTGTTAATTAATTTAAAACTTTTAAAACCATTTATTTTACATTCAACATCATCACTTGATAAGACACCGGGGGTGTTGAAACAAAATGGCTATTTTTGTTGTGATTTTATACCATATTTATGTTATTTTTTTAAAATAAATAATTATATATAAATACATTTTTTATGATTATACGTTCTTTTTATAGATACAAATATTTAAGTAAAATGCCTATTTATAATAAACAGTATTAATGACTTTTACCGGCCTGAATGTCCGAGAAATGTTCATAGAAAATATGCGTCCTCCGACAGGAATCGAACCTGTATCCTATACAGAATCGTCATATAGCCTGACGTGCTTTTACCGATTGACCCGCAGAGAAGCGCTCCGGTGCGAAAGGTCGATTTTACTGTTTTTAAACTACAATTCTCCATGATTTTCTCTCGTGCATTGATATCTGCTCGATGAGTACCCAACTGTAAACAAATGACGTCACACATTATGAAATGGACAAAGTCTGACAATTATTTTAAGACATTTTTTATGTTTATAAAAAGAACGTATAAGCATAAAAAATGTCTTTAAAAAATTTTTGGACTCGAGAATTGCACAAAAGACCACAAACAGTACAGGAGAATGTATTGTATCCAAGTGCAGAGGAACTCTGTTAGATGTCTTATTTTGCTTTCTCGTTTCATGTAGTCGACTGATGATTACTTATCAGTGCAGCTATATCATTGTTGTACTTCTTTAGCTCTAATGCGACCAGAGCTGTTTTTCTTTCTGGTGCTGAGTTGTTGTCCTGGAGAGTTCGTACATTCCAAGTGCCAAGATGAAGTTGATGTTGTTTCGTAGAGTTTTTCGCAGTAGCCGGATATACGTGGAACTAATTAGATGGAGTTGTCAGAAAACCAACACAATGATTTGTTTCGACACTTTTTGGATCTGTCGATAAAAAAAGTAACGGTACAAAAGACTTGCCACGGAAACTCCGAACAACAGTCCTCATGTGTTATTATCGCGGAGTTTAACCTCTCCGTATCACAGCCAATATCAGGCAGTACACGCCTCTCGGCAGACACATGCAATATAATAACCGGGTTAAGCTCTCAGGAGTTTTCCTTCCCATCTGAAGTCTTTTTATCGTGAAACCAACACTAAAAGGATTGCTAACCAAAACTCAGAGAGACACCTTTCACCCTCATCAAGGGCATCTAGACCTTGCCAGTTCCAATCTGGTGCTTTACATAGCTCTGTGGGATAAATATATATTTTACACTGGATGTTAGAGTAAACATCGTCATCAATGTGCCAATATATTGCTATACTAATAATAAAACCGTATAAAATTATTATCAATTATATAAGAATACTTTATTATTATTATTATTATTATTATTATTATTATTATTAATATTATTGCTGCTGTTGTTGTTTTCAAAATATTTGAAAGTAAAGTAGTAAAAAACGAAACAAAATAACGTTATAACTGAGAAAGTTTTTTCAACAAAATTGAAATTACGTTACTTTGCAATTAATAAATAAGAAAATGTAAACGAATAAAATTCATGAGAAATGTTATTAAAATAATCTTTGAATACAGATAATGACAGATAAAGAAATCGGCGATAATGAGCCACTAGTCAAAAATAAACATTACAAAAATGCTTTCCTCTTGTTGCGGCGTTAAGCAGGTGCCGGTTAACCCCGCAAGCAGAAAAATAATGTAGGGTAATACGATCGAAACAAGGACAACAAATGCGAGGATGTAAAAGTTTAAGCCAAATTTTATTTAATAATCTGGCAAAAGTATGTACAGAAAATTGTTTGCTGGAGTTCGGTCGTGAAGTTAGAGAGTGTCAGTTGAAGGAGCGTTGTCAGGTTTCAAAGCGACAGCTCGGAGGTAGACCGAATGGAACAGCGATGTTCGAGGTACATGGTGACAGCTCGTCGGCGGTTAAGAAGAGAGAGAGGATCGACGCGGACGGCGCTGGTGAAGTCTGTTCATCCTAGGAATGAACGTCGTTCAAGATCACAGTTGGTAGTTCTAATAAAAGGACATTCGTAATAACGTGGCAAGATTAGTCCTGAAAAGGACTATCGCAAATCATGTAACCAGGTGTAGTCCCGAAAAGGACTAGTGCATATCATGTAGCCAAGTGTAGTCCCGAAAAAGACTAGTGCATATCATGTAGCCAAGTGTAGTCCTGAAAAGGACAAGTGGATATCATGTAGCCAAGTGTAGTCCTGAAAAAGACTGATGCATATCATGTAGACAAGTGTAGTCCTGAAAAGAACTAGTGCATATCATGTAGACGAGTGTAGTCCTGAAACAGAATAGTGCATATCATGTAGCCAAATGTAGTCCTGAAAAGGACTAGTGCATATCATGTAGGCGAGTGTAGTCCTGAAAAGGACTAATGCATATCATGTAGCCAAGTGTAGTCCTGAAAAGGACTAGTGCATATCATGTAGCCAAGTGTAGTCCTGAAAAGGACTAGTGCATATCATGTAGACAAGAGTAGTCCTGAAAAGAACTAGTGCATATCATGTAGCCAAGTGTAGTTTTGAAAAGGACTAGTGTATATCATGTAGCCAAGTGTAGTCCTGAAAAGGACTAGTGCATATCATGTAGACGAGTGTAGTCCTGAAAAGAACTAGTGCATATCATGTAGACGAGTGTAGTCCTGAAAAGGACTAATGCATATCATGTAGCCAAGTGTAGTCCTGAAAAGGACTAGTGCCTATCATGTAGCCGAGTGTTGTCCTGAAAAGGACTAGTGCATATCATGTAGCCAAGTGTAGTCCTGAAAAGGACTAGTGCATATCATGTAGACAAGTGTAGTCCTGAAAAGAACTGGTGCATATCATGTAGCTAAGTGTAGTCTTGAAAAGGACTAGTGTATATCATGTAGCCAAGTGTAGTCCTGAAAAGGACTAGTGCATATCATGTAGACGAGTGTAGTCCTGAAAAGAACTAGTGCATATCATGTAGCCAAGTGTAGTCCTGAAAAGGACTAATGCATATCATGTAGCCAAGTGTAGTCCTGAAAAGGACTAGTGCATATCATGTAGCCGAGTGTTGTCCTGAAAAGGACTAGTGCATATCATGTAGCCAAGTATAGTCCTGAAATAGACTAGTGTATATCATGTAGACAAGTGTAGTCCTGAAAAGGACTAGTGCATATCATGTAGCCAAGTGTAGTCCTGAAAAGGCCTTGTGCATATCATGTAGCCAAGTGTAGTCCTGAAAAGGACTAGTGTATATCATGTAGACAAGTGTCGTCCTGAAAAGGACTAGTGCATATCATGTAGACAAGTGTAGTCCTGAAAAGAACTAGTGCATATCATGTAGACGAGTGTAGTCCTGAAATAGACTAGTGCATATCATGTAGCCAAGTGTAGTCCTGAAAAGGACTAGTGCATATCATGTAGGCGAGTGTAGTCCTGAAAAGGACTAATGCATATCATGTAGCCAAGTGTAGTCCTGAAAAGGCCTTGTGCATATCATGTAGCCAAGTGTAGTCCTGAAAAGGACTAGTGCATATCATGTAGACAAGTATAGTCCTGAAAAGAACTAGTGCATATCATGTAGCTAAGTGTAGTCTTGAAAAGGACTAGTGTATATCATGTAGACAAGTGTAGTCCTGAAAAGAACTAGTGCATATCACGTAGACGAGTGTAGTTCTGAAAAGCACTAATGCATATCATGTAGCCAAGTGTAGTCCTGAAAAGGACTAGTGCATATCATGTAGCCGAGTGTTGTCCTGAAAAGGACTAGTGCATATCATGTAGCCAAGTGTAGTCCTGAAAAGGACTAATGCATATCATGTAGCCAAGTCTAGTACTGAAAAGGACTAGTGCATATAATGTAGCCAAGTGTAGTCCTGAAAAGGACTAGTGCATATCATTTAGCCAAGTGTAATCCTGAAAAGGACTAGGGCATATCATGCAGCCAAGTGTAATCCTGAAAAGGACTAATGCATATCATGTAGCCAAGTGTAGTCCTGAAAAGGACTAGTGCATATCATGTTGCCGAATGTAGTCCTGAAAAGGACTAGTGCATATCATGTAGCCAAGTGTAGTCCTGAAAAGGACTAGTGCATATCATGTAGACAAGAGTAGTCCTGAAAAGGACTAGTGCATATAATGTAGCCAAGTGTAGTCCTGAAAAGGACTAGTGCATATCATGTAGCCAAGTGTAGTCCTGAAAAGGACTAGTGCATATCATGTAGCCAAGTGTAGTCCTGAAAGGAATAGTGCATATCATGTAGCCAAGTGTAGTCTTGAAAAGGCCTAGTGCATATCATGTAGCCAAGTGTAGTCTTGAAAAAGACTATTGCATATCATGTAGCCAAGTGTAGTCCTGAAAAGGACTAGTGCCTATCATGTAGACAAGTGTAGTCCTGAAAAGGACTAGTGCATATCATGTAGACGAGTGTAGTCCTGAAAAGAACTAGTGCATATCATGTAGACGAGTGTAGTCCTGAAAAGGACTAATGCATATCATGTAGCCAAGTGTAGTCCTGAAAAGGACTAGTGCATATCATGTAGCCGAGTGTTGTCCTGAAAAGGACTAGTGCATATCATGTAGCCAAGTGTAGTCCTGAAATAGACTAGTGTATATCATGTAGACAAGTGTAGTCCTGAAAAGGACTAGTGCATATCATGTAGACGAGTGTAGTCCTGAAAAGGACTAGTGCATATCATGTAGCCGAGTGTTGTCCTGAATAGGACTAGTGCATATCATGTAGCCAAGTGTAGTCCTGAAAAGGACTAGTGTATATCATGTAGACAAGTGTAGTCCTGAAAAGGACTAGTGCATATCATGTAGACGAGTGTAGTCCTGAAAAGGACTAGTGCATATCATGTAGCCGAGTGTTGTCCTGAAAAGGACTAGTGCATATCATGTAGCCAAGTGTAGTCCTGAAAAGGACTAATGCATATCATGTAGACGAGTGTAGTCCTGAAAAGGACTAATGCATATCATGTAGCCAAGTGTAGTCCTGAAAAGGACTAGTGCATATCATGTAGCCAAGTGTAGTCCTGAAAAGGCCTTGTGCATATCATGTAGCCAAGTGTAGTCCTGAAAAGGACTAGCGTATATCATGTAGACAAGTGTCGTCCTGAAAAGGACTAGTGCATATCATGTAGACAAGTGTAGTCCTGAAAAGAACTAGTGCATATCATGTAGACGAGTGTAGTCCTGAAATAGACTAGTGCATATCATGTAGCCAAGTGTAGTCCTGAAAAGGACTAGTGCATATCATGTAGGCGAGTGTAGTCCTGAAAAGGACTAATGCATATCATGTAGCCGAGTGTTGTCCTGAAAAGGACTAGTGCATATCATGTAGCCAAGTGTAGTCCTGAAAAGGACTAATGCATATCATGTAACCAAGTCTAGTACTGAAAAGGACTAGTGCATATAATGTAGCCAAGTGTAGTCCTGAAAAGGACTAGTGCATATCATGTAGCCAAGTGTAATCCTGAAAAGGACTAGGGCATATCATGCAGCCAAGTGTAATCCTGAAAAGGACTAGTCCAAATCATGTAGCCGAGTGTAATCCTGAAAAGGACTAATGCATATCATGTAGCCAAGTGTAGCCCTTAAAAGGACTAGTGCATATCATGTTGCCGAATGTAGTCCTGAAAAGGACTAGTGCATATCATGTAGCCAAGTGTAGTCCTGAAAAGGACTAGTGCATATCATGTAGACAAGAGTAGTCCTGAAATAGACTAGTGCATATAATGTAGCCAAGTGTAGTCCTGAAAAGGACTAGTGCATATCATGTAGACAAGTGTAGTCCTGAAAAGGACTAGTGCATATCATGTACCGAGTGTAGTCCTGAAAAGGATTCATGCATATTATGTAGCCAAGTGTAGTCCTGAAAAAGACTAGTGCATATCATGTAGCCAAGTGCAGTCCTGAAAAAGACTATTGCATATCATGTAGCCAAGTGTAGTCCTGAAAAGGACTAGTGCATATAATGTAGCCAAGTGTAGTTCTGAAAAGGACTAGTGCATAACATGTAGACAATGTAGTCCTGAAAAGGACTAGTGCATATCATGTAGCCAAGTGTAGTCCTGAAAAGGACTAATGCATAGCAGGTAGCCGAGTCTAGTCCTGAAAATGACTAGTGCATGTCGTGTAGCCAAGTGCTGTTGCTGCTACTGAAGTTGTGTCTGCCTGCTGCTGAAATTGGGTCGGCCTGCTGTTGCTGTTGAAGTTGGGTCGGCCTGGTGCTGGGTCTGGCTTCTTCGTGTGGTCAGCGAAGATGAGGGGGGAGCTCGTCGCTCTACCCCGAAGCCAAAATCCGCCAAGTGGTATTTACTTGACTCCCACGGGGTCAGGATGTGAAACAAGGTCGGTTTAGCGTGGGTGACCCGAGCGTTTCCACTCTAGGGCCAACGGTCCAAAAGTGGTCATAGCATGTCCAAGCTGGCCAGAGCTTAGTCAAAGCTGGTCATGGTTTGTCCTAGTTGGCTCAGGTCGTAGCTGGTCCAAACTAGTCGTAGCCGTGATCGAATCTCAGCCAAAGGCCTAGAAACGATCCAAATTGTCAAAGACGAAATCCACCAAGTGGTATTTACTTGACTCCCAGGGGGTCAGGATGTGACACACTGTCGGTTTAGCGTGGGAGACCCGAGCGTTTCTACTCTAGGGCTACTGACCCAAAACTGGTCAAAGCATGTCCAAGATGGTCAGAGCTTAGTCAAAGCTGGTCATGGCTTGTCCAAGTTGCTCCAGGCCGGAGCCGGTCCAAACTAATCGTAGCCGTGATCGAATCTCGGCCAAGGCCGAGAAACGATCCAAATTTGTCAAAAGGCGAAATCAACCAAATGGTATTTACTTGACTCCAACGGGGTCAGGATGTGACACAAGGTCGGTTTAGCGTGGGAGACCCGAGCGTCTCCACTCTAGGGCTACTGACCCAAATCTGGCCACAGCATGTCCAAGCATGTCAGAGCTTAGTCAAAGGTGGTCATGGCTTGTCCTACTTGGCTCAGGTCGTAGCCGGTCCAACCTAGACGTAGCCGTGATCGAATATCAGCCAAAGGCCGAGAAACGATCCCAATTTGTCAAAAGGCGAAATCAGCCAAGTGATATTTACTTGACTCCCACGGGGTCAGGATGTAACACAAGGTCGGTTTAGCGTGGGAGAACCGAGCGTTTCCACTCTAGGGCTACTGACCCAAAACTGGCCATAGCATGTCCAAGCTGGTCAGAGCTTAGTCAAAGCTGGTCATGGCTTGCCTTAGTTGGTCCAGGTCGCAGCCGGTCCAAGCTAGTCGTAGACGTGATCGAATATCAGCCAAAGGTCGAGAAACGATCCAAATTTGTCAAAAGACGAAATCAGCCAAGTGGTATTTACTTGACTCCCACGGGGTCAGGATGTGACACAAGGTCGGTTCAGCGTGGGAGACCCGAGCGTTTCCACTCTAGGGCTACTGACACAAATCTGGTCATAGCATGTCCAAGATGGTCAGAGCTTAGTCAAAGCTGGTCATTGCTTGTCCTAGTTGGTCCAGGTCGTAGCCGGTCTAAGCTAGTCGTAGCCGTGATCGAATCTCAGACAAAGGCCGAGAAACGATCCAAATTTGTCAAAAGGCGAATTTCGACAAGTGGTATTTACTTGACTCCCACGGGATCAGGGTGTGACACAAGGTCGATTTAGCGTGGAAGACCCGAGCGTTTACACTATAATGGCCACTGGTCCAAAACTGGTCATAGCATGTCCAAGCTGGTCACAGCTTATTCAAAGCTGGTCATTGCTTGACCTAGCTGGTCAGGCCGGAGCCTTTCCAAACTAGTCGTAGCCGTGATCGAATATCAGACAAAGGCCGAGAAACGATCCCAATTTGTCAAAAGGCGAAATCCGCCAAATGGTATTTACTTGACTCCCATGGGGTCAGGGTGTGACACAATGTCGGTTTAACGTGGGAGACCCGAGCGTCTCCACTCTAAGGCTACTGACCCAAAACTGGCCACAGCATGTCCAAGCTGGTCAGAGCTTAGTCAAAGCTGGTCATGGCTTGTCCTAGTTTGGTCCAGGTCGTAGCCGGTCCAAACTAGTCGTAACCGTGATCGAATCTCAGCCAAAGGCCAAGAAATGATCCAAATTTGTCAAAAGGCGAAATCAGCCAAATGGTATTTACTTGACTCCCACGGGTTCAGGATGTGACACAAGGTCGGTTTAGCATGGGAGACCCGAGCGTTTACACTATAATGGCCACTGGTCCAAGCTGGTCACAGATTTTTCAAAGCTGGTCATTGCTTGACCTAGCTGGTCCAGGCCGGAGCCTTTCCAAACTAGTCGTAGCCGTGATCGAATCTCATACAAAGGCAGGGAAACGATGCAAATTTGTCAAAAGGCGAAATCATCCAAGTGGTATTTACTTGACTCCCACGCGGTCAGGATGGAACACAAGGTCGGTTTAGCGTGGGAGACCCGAGCGTTTCTACTCTAGGGCTACTGACACAAATCTGGTCATAGCATGTCCAAGCTGGTCAGATCTTAGTCAAAGCTGGTCATTGCTTGTCCTAGTTGGTCCAGGTCGTAGCCGGTCTAAGCTAGTCGCAGCCGTGATCGAATCTCAGACAAGGGCCGAGAAACGATCCAAATTTGTCAAAAGGCGAATTTCGAAAAGTGGTATTTACTTGACTCCCACGGGGTCAGGGTGTGACACAAGGTCGATTTAGCGTGGGAGACCCGAGCGTTTACACTATAATGGCCACTGGTCCAAAACTGGTCATAGCATGTCCAAGCTGGTCATTGCTTGACCTAGCTGGTCCAGGCCGGAGCCTTTCCAAACTAGTCGTAGCCGTGATCGAATCTCAGACAAAGGCCGAGAAACGATCCAAATTTGTCAAAAGGCGAAATCCGCCAAATGGTATTTACTTGATTCCCACGGAGTCAGGATCTGACACAAGGTCGGTTTAACGTTGGAGACCCAAGCGTCACCACTCTAGGGCTACTGACCCAAAACTGGCCACAGCATGTCCAAGCTGGCCAGAGCTTAGTCAAACCTGGTCATGGCTTGTCCTAGTTGGCTCAGGTCGTAGCCCGTCCAAACTAGTCGTAGCTGTGATCGAATCTCAGCCAAAGGCCATGAAATGATCCAAATTTGTCAAAAGACGAAATCAGCCAAATGGTATTTACTTGACTCCCACGGGGTCAGGATCTGACACAAGGTCGGTTTAGCGTTGGAGACCTGAGCGTTTCCACTCTAGGGCTACTGACCCAAAACTGGCCATAGCATGTCCAAGCTGGTCAGAGCTTAGTCAAACCTGGTCATGGCTTGTCCTAGTTGGTCCAGGTCGTAGCCGTGATCGAATCTCAGACAAAGGCCGAGAAACGATCCAAATTTGTCAAATGGCCAAATCAGCCAAATTGTCTGGTGGGAGAAATCTGCTCTCTTTTTATAGGCTGAGATCGGCATCGTAGTCGGTTAGCGATATCTTTGGGGTGATGACTGAAAATCACATTCTAACTTTTGACTGTGCACATGGGTTTCATTCGGACACCATGTGTATATAAATATTTTGTGGTAATTATTTTTGTTTAGGAAGGCTTGTGTATGTTAATGTTTCGTTTTTATTGAGTTTTGTGAGTCGTTCTCTGAAAAACGCTGAGTCACCGGAAGTTAACGGCATTCGTTCTGTTTTCCGCAGTGAAGCTTTTAGACCTTTGTGTAGCCGGCACTAACTTCCGGCCGAGTGCGATACTCTAATTCCGAAAATTACGACCACTTTCGCAAAAATAAAAACAGAAATAAATGTTTCGCTTAAATATAAATAGATTAGAATTATGCCACTATAATTAATTTAACAAATACAATACATTAATATATTTAACTCTTAGGGAGATATCCTTGCACTTGCTAAACAATTTAAAAAAAAAAAAAAAGAAAAGTCGTTGTATGCCATGACTTATCTTATAAACAAATATGAACAAAAGAGTATAAAAATATGTATATTAATTATGTTAAATAAATAATAACTTTACAAATATTATAATATAATAAACAAAGAAAAATTTCAGAATAATGTATGATTAAAAGTAAAACAATCAAGACTTTCTTTTATATGTGACATTGCATTCTTTGAGCAAAAAAACAAAAAAAAAACACGTCCGTGTACTCCGACATCCGCTTTCACACACACACACAAACACACACACACACACACACACATATATATATATATATATATATATATATATATATATATATATATATATATATATATATATATATATATATCCACTTTATTAGGTATATTATTCTAGTAAGATTGGATTCAAGAATCGTGTCAGGTCTTCTTGCCATGGAATCATCGATGTTCTGAAAACACTCTGTCGACATCCTGGTTTAATGCTATTATTATTATTATGCCACAATTCTTCTAGATTGATTGATCTCCTTTTCCAAGACATTCCAAAGTTCCTTTTAAGAGTCAGGGATGTGCGGATGGTGTAATGCGCTATGCTCGGAATGAGAAACCAGAGAATCGAGTTCGAATTCCAGCCGATTTAGTTGCATTCATTTGCGCGTAAATACCACTGGGAAGGGTATGAATCCATTTAGTCCCTCCAGCTCTCAGTTAAAAAGTAATACTTGTATCTGCATGTTATTCTTAATGCAATATTTACTCGCAAAATAATTATTTTTTTCAATCCAACATTTGTGTCGGCTTTAAAGAACACAAAAGGGTTGATAAGCCGTATCAATCAAATTTTAAGGGAATAAAACAACAGTTTATTCGATTAATCTAATCAACTGGAGCATATCTAGCCATTCTCCTCCCAAATCTTCCATCAGGAAGGAATTTTAGCCCATACAATTGCCGCTCACATAATTTTTAAGGTTTCTCTGGCCATTCTTGTATACCCATTATTTGTGCGTGACGGTCCTAGTAGATTTTGATATACTCAGATCCACCGCTCTGGTACCAACTGCAATGCCGCGTTTAAACTCATTTAAAATAACTTTCTTTCCCATACTAAAGCGTGAAATGAAATTCATGATTAAGTTGCCACCATAGAATTAGCTGGTTAGGGCTCACCAAGGTGTAGCTTGTATCGCTCGAAAAATTACAGCTGAGTAGTGAGTTCAATCCTCATTGGGTGCCCCATACTATCGGCTTTGTGCCATATCTAATCTACGCTTTGAAAATCACTATAATTAGTTGGTTATAAATTTGAATAAAAGAACATTTATTCATGCGTACTTAATTGGCTATTGAGGGAGTATCTAATATTTGTCAGGTCATCCAATTTTGAATAAAGAAAACAAGTGACCAAATGTTACATTTAATTACAGATTCAATCAACAATGTATTTTCACTGATTATCTATGACTTCCTTCCATCTATTAACAAGCTTAATAATTCCATTACTGTAAAATTCATTTGGCTTTGATTCGAAAAACTCACAAATATCCGTTTTAACCTCTTCCTGTGTTACAAAAGCTGTTTCTTCCAAATGATTCTGTAAGCTACGAAACAAATGGTAGTCTGAAGGAGCAAGATCGGGAGAATAAAGTGGATGAAGAATTTTCTCTTCGATCTTTTGTGACGTGATTCTTGCTGTGTGGGGTCACACATTGTCCTGATGAAACATCACCTCTTTTCGATTCACTAGAGCAGGTCTTTTTTTCCTCAAAGCTTGGTTCAAACGCTCTCATTGCTGACAGTATATTTGAGCATTAATTGTTGCATTAGGTGGTAAGAATTCAAAGTGGATTATTCCTTGGCGATCACACCAGATTGAAAGAAGAACCTTTTTCCCATGAAGTTCCCTTCTCATCTGTGGCTGGGGTCTTTCCCCTTTATCAAGCCACTGGCTACGACGCTTAATATTTCAATAAAAGATCCATTTTTGGTCGCTAGTCACAAGTCTATCCAAAAAAGGTGAAACAAGTTGGCGAGAATGGAGAGAAGAGCAGATGTCAACTCGGGATTTGAGGTTGTTTTCAGACAATTCATGAAGCACCCATTATCCAAGTTTAGGAACTTTTCCAAGTTGTTGAAGATGACGATGAATAGTTGTATGGTTTGAACTGAGAACCACTGCCAATTCCTCAACTGATAAAGCAGGATTTTCTTCAAGAAGCATTTCACCAAACTCAACTGGACGTCCGGTTTGATCTTATCTTCAAGGGTGAAATCTCTACCTCTGAATTTTGGAAACCATCTTCTGCAAGTTCTTTCATTCACACATTCCTCTACATAAACTGAGTGAATATTTCTAGCCGCTTCGGCTGCTGAGTTTCCTTTCTTGAACTCATAAAGCATTATGTGCCTCAAATGATTCTTGGGTACTTCCATGTTAGCAGGGTTTTAATCAAACAAAATTTAATTTTATTGTTCTCTGAAATAAAATTTGATCATTTTAAATGCATCTAACATAAAAATAATGTTCAGCTCCATTAGACATTATAAAATACTCTTTAAATTTCGTTCATTTTAACAAAAAGTTAACATTCGGACAGAACTTATGGGATGACCTGATATATCAATTTACATGCGGATAATACCTAACAATGGTGCCATAAAAGATTCTCCTAGAAGAAACTCATATGAAAAATATTGGTATGGCATAAGATGTAACATTAAACCTTATTGAACTCCGATTTACTGGTTAATAAAAAAAAAAATTACATATTTCAATGAAGGAAATTAATTTAACGCAAACTGTAACAAATATGGCAAATAAGTTAAACAATATAGAAATTTATTGAGACTATAATAAATGTCTTGTCCCATATCAATTATAAATGGATTCGTTGGACATTTGGTGTTTATTCTATTAATTCAGTTCTCTAGGAGTTCTTGTCGCTACGAATTATTTGCTAATAGAAACATTTCGAAAAATTCTTAAAATGATTTCCACCGTTTATATACCTGGTAAAATAATCAGTGAAATGAGTGGAATATGAATGTATTGCATGATTAAATTGTTTAATAATTTGTTTCTTAAATAGTGTTAAGATTTTGGAATGGACCCAATGCATTAGTTTAAAATCGAACCTGCAACATTAAACATCAGAGATTTGAAAACAACGTGAAAATATATATGAGGATAATAAAGAGTCATGGTACTAATAACATTTATCAAAAGTGGATTTTGAATATGTTGAATATGAATGAGAAATGCTTGATGGAAGTTGAGATACTACTGGACTAGATTAAGCCAACGCAAGTTTAACTCTCAATGTTTATCGAAATGAATCGTGTCCTTATCTTTAAGCATATATGCTTTTATGTCGGTATATATGTCTAGGTTTGAACAAACGAGTACACAGTGTATGTCCATTTATACTTGTATATTTATATCATAGTTGTGTTTGTATGCACATGCTTATATATATATATATATATATATATATATATATATATATATATATATATATATATATATATATATATATAGGTTTGTGTGTATGTATGTGTGTGTCCTGTGCGCGCGTCCGTGTGTGAGCATGCAAAAGATATTTCTTTTTCTTTTTTTGTCAAAATATTCGCCATTTGTATGTCCTCATCGCTGCAGGACGATTGTTTTTAATCAACTGCGGTTGGACACGGGATGAGTTAGTCACAGGAATTATTCTTGAAAAATGGGAAAAGTCGTGACTTCATTTAACTGACCACTTGACAAGGAAGGCGAAGGGTCAAAATATAAGAGGAAAAGAGACAGGATGGACACAGCTATCATCTGAGGCCGGTAGAGACTTGTTGAGAAACAAGGCAACGAAGACCATAGTAAGAGGATTAAACCTGAACACCCGAAAGGAAAAATATGTCAGGGAAATCAACAGACAGAGATGAAGTAGGGGAAAAGAGGAAAGATGTTGGCGGCGGCGGCTGAGATGCGAGGCGTAAGATACGATATAAATAAACTTACAGAAAGAAAAAATGCACAAAATCTAAAAATTAATACTATATATATATATATATATATATATATATATATATATATATATATATATATATATATATATCTGTGTGTGCGTATGTCTGTGTGCGAGTGTGTATTACTGTTTATGTGCAGGTATAACCCATTTTGTGTACAGAGAAAAGATAACTAGCAGAGAGTTAAGAGAAAGGTAGATGGAATCTTACGCAGGAAAGAAGAATAAATGAGAAAGGAGAAAAGAAAATAGAAAAAGTGATAGAGAAAAAGAAACAACGAAAAGAAAGAAACAGTGACAGGTTGAAAATGAATGAAATTAAGAAAGACAGAACTAGAGAGTGTGAAAAAAAGGAGAAGGCCTTTCAGAATAGAAAGTCTTTTAAACCAATTTTAAGTTGAGTCAAAGACATAAAAAACAGAATCAACGAACAAGTGATAGCGATAAAATAGCGTGCCAACGAGAGAGAGAGAGAGAGAGAGAGAGAGAGATCAGAGAAAGAGAGAGAGAGAGAGTGAGAGATGAAAGAGAGAGAGAGAGATGAAAGAGAGATGAGAGGGCGAGATAGAGATCAGAAAAGGAGATTTAAAAGTCATCAATCTTCAAGTGTTTCTATGATCTCAAGAAAGAATCCGCTTTATAAAGTAACAAACGTTGTTTGCATGTTGCAGCCATATTTTCCGGACAGCATATATGAGAGCCATTCAGACGACGCTTGTTTGTTCTCTTCGTTGTTTTCTTTTTCTAAAACGAATAAATTTTCTTTATTTTGATGTGCGTGGTGATGAGCCTCACCAACTCATCACTTAGAGATAGCGTTATATTTCGAAAGATTTGTATTCAGCTCTAACCATTTTCGAGAAAATATCATTCATATTATTCATGCTTAGATTTTTATGTCTGCTGAGCAAATAACATTTTATTTATTATAATTATTATTAATATAACCATTATATTGAGTTGTAGTATTTTGAATTTGAATTTCAAAGACAATATTTATATATTAGTACATTTATATTTATTCAACCACATACGTGCCATTTTGTTAGACTGCCTTTGACCAATTTTGAAACGGCTTCATGATTCCATCTTTCCAATACTTAGCATTTTTCTTGGATATGAACTGGTTTAATTAATTTTTACAAGTTATCAGAAGGGACAATTGAAATTCACATTAAGAGAATTTTGTAGGGATCTAAAGAAGTGGTAATCCGAAGGTAAAATATCTGGAGAGTAGGGCGAGTGTAGTCGGACATCCTATTCAAGCTGTACTAATTTCTGCTGGGTCTGCAAAGAGACACGAGGCCTGGCATTGATGGAATTATTTAAGTAAACTTTTATTTTTTTTAATATAAACCTAGTAATATATATAAAAAATAAAAGTTTACTAAATCAGTGAAATTAATTAGCTATTTTTGCCGTCATTGTCATAAATTTTACTTATATAATATTCAAACATAATTAAAAAAATTTGTTACCTAATAATATACATACTTATACTTGATATGAAAATAATTCTACATACTGTAAGGGATTCTAATACATTTACTTGTTATTAAAAGAAATATAGTATATTAAAAATTAAAAGTGAAAATATTTTTCAAATCGTAGTTAAATAAAACGTACTCTAAGCTAAACACCCCACAAAAATCTTTAAATATACGAATAGAAAAAAATGCCGTAAGAATTTTTGCCGTTAACAATAAAATTTTAAAAAATCCAGACAACATGCATTTAACGGATGTCAGATTTCATAGAAAAATACATCCCTACCCTACCAAAACGTAACTAATAACGGATACATCAAAATACAGACATAATGAACACGCAGACACCCCTCTGGTTGAAATGCATTTCTCTGTATCCTTGGAAATGTGAATTATGATTTTAGCTGTGTCTTTAAAACCCAGTAATTTTAAAAGTTATTCCAAAATTCGCTTGAGGATGAAATGGAACTAATGTCTTTAATTTGATTACAAAATTAAATTCGGACCTTCCATTTTTGAAACATGGTTAGAACTGTGTAGCGAAAAAAATATTTTAAATCAATTAATTTATGATATTAATGCTCTGTACATTTACATTGAGCACTATTTTGTAAAAAAAAAAATATCTATAAGAACACCGGATTATATATCTTACTGTTCTTTCTTTCTTTCTTTCTTTATATATATATATATATATATATATATATATATATATATATATATATATATATATATATATATATATATATATATCATTCCAGCAGAAACGATCTGAGACTAGAGAATATTAGAACATTCATTTGAATGCCACACATATGGAAGGTGTTGATTTGTTTCCCATGAATTTTGCTATTCAAGTTATATTTAATGGTGGCTTTAGTAGTTTGACACAATTAACGAAATTCGATTTCTTTATATAACTGAGTTCAGATTTTTGTTATTCAGTGTTCGCAAATTTAAACTTTATTTAAATTGTTTCCCTTGTAAAAATCTACACAAAAATAGAAAAGATTTAAAATTACAGATTGAAACAATCAAAAACTAGATTCTTGAAACTAACTCCCAGAGTTTAAAAATTCACAATTAGATGAATTGCATAAAATCTTCGGAATTCCAATTATAAAAGACAATTCTGAGAATTCACTAACAAATAATCGAAATCTACGAAAATGCAAACTAGGTTATCATAAAACTTCAAAATTCAATAATTAGAGACAGAAGTTATTTTGCATCGTTTCTTTTAAAATTAGAACGGATTTCAAATGCAAGATTCTGTTAAAAATTGATTTCATTCTTCGCTTAATTTTTTGGAAGGTTTCAAAGCAAACGACATAGGAAATATTAAGAGAAGCAGCGAAATATTCATTGTTAGTTTGACTCTACCTGAGTTCCCAAAATTAACTAAATATATTGATTTTGTAAAGTGGGTCGGACCGATAAATTTCGCAGCATCTAGAAGGACAAAGACACAAAATGTCTATCTTTTCTCATTCTTTCCATATAATCAAGTCATTTCGATGTTTAATAACAAACGGATTTTATCGCATACAACTTTCCAACTTTCTTTATTGCTGCGATATAACTGTTGCTATATCTTGGTTTTGGTTGGCTTACTTAACCAATTATGGGTTAAATGGCAGATCAGAATGTGCTCTCGAGTTTTGGGTGGTAGCCAGCTTAGGAGAAGGACAGCTACGTATTCAGAATAGTGAAGAAAGCAACGGGAAAGCATTCCACTATCATTTCCATGAACTTATGGCAATTGACAGATGATAAAGAAAATGAGTTTGTGAAATGTCAGGATCATGATATTATGAAAACGACATAGACTATTGTCTTAGTTCTGATGAAAGTTTTTATGTTATGGAAAATTGATGCAAAATAGCTTTCCCATTTCCCTCCATTAGAACTCGTGTTGTATTAAGCTAATCTGATATCTGGTAACACCTTTGAAAACATTTTTAAAGTTGAGTATTATGTAAAAAATATTAATTTTGCTGAAACTGACTTTCTTTAACAAAACAGAGCGGACTACAATTAACGTCTATTTTAGAATCAAGTATGACAAGCGATTCTACGTTCACATTAAGAAGAACTCGAATCTCAACATAATCCAAAGAATTGATGATCAATAATTGATTGCAATCCGCCCACTAGGACTTGAAGGCTGACTTTTGTTTTAAACTGTTTTTTTATTATTATCCAGACGTTCGTAAAACAGCGCGTGAATGTGACATGAATCGACAGCGAGGAGTTCATCAAAAAGGAAGCAATCAGTAATACTAGGTCTTTTGATTTCGGCCATAAAAGGAAGCGTTAGTCTGTATTCTTTGGATGAGTTCAAAGAGGCTTAAGTAGCTTCAGTTGATCTGGACATCTCTTGGTCTCTGTCCGTAGCACTTGGCTCTTTGGACAATAGACGGACATTTATGTTTGAAGAGTAACCTTCTAAATGTTCAAATAGTCATACACACACATACACACATCACGCGCGCGCAATACGGATACAATGGCAATCTTACGAATAACATATATATATATATATATATACATACACGCACACACACACACATATATATATATATATATATATATATATATATATATATATATATATATATATACACATTAAGAAATGGACAAAGTCCGACAATTTATTTATTAAAGACATTTTTATCTATAAAAAGAACGTTAAACATAAAAATGTCTTTAATATATATATATATATATATATATATATATATATATATATATATATATATATATATATATATATGTATGTATGTATGTATGTATGTATGTATATAATCCGTATATATCAAAATTGTAGCCAATCTCTTTATTAATCCATTTAATATTCTGTTTTGTAAAATGTCCTTTTGTATTCATATAATATTTTATTTAAATTCCTTCAGATTTCACCGATCTATTCCTTGTGGTATATAAACTCATAACTATTAAATTTTGAATGAACTGTTTTAATTCGGAGCTCAGTATAGTCTCTCTCTCTCTCTCTCTCTCTCTCTATATATATATATATATATATATATATATATATTAGGTTGGTGCAAAAATTATTTCGTTTTCTAACATATGTTACTATGTGAGAAAACGAAATTATTTTTGCACCAACCTAATATATATAAATATATATATATATAAATAAATCATCTTTAAATTAAAATTCCCAGCGTCTCTCATGTGTAGTAGCTTCAACGTAAACAGAAACTTAGTCCGGTAAAGTCCTAAAGGACGAAACGCGTCGTAATAATTTTTTTCTACTTTGTCATGAATCTTTCTTCCCAAATTGTTCTTGATATATATATACATATATATTGTTTATATATTGTTATCCCATTGCAACCTCTTAATTCATTAATTCCCTTATTATCTTGAATCGTACTTCCTTTGATTGACTTCGAACGGAAGCTATTTTTGGCCACGTGACATTTTTAATTACTTCTATTTTTGATGACGCTGAAAGTTCAAATTTAATGACTATAGTAGATTTGAAAATTCTTTTTTTAACTTAGTGGAAAATAGACTATTCATAGTAGACAACACAAGTTTAAAGTTCTTTTGAACCAAAGTTATTGCCTTAAAATTGAATTTGAAAGAATGAACAGAAAGAAATAAAATACAAAAGGTAAAGTGACAAAATATTAAAAAATAATGACTAATTAAGTAAAAAGTGAATTAATACTTAATTTAATGACTTGAGAAATAACTTAATGTCCGAACGAAAAAGAAAAAGAAAAAGTGACAATGAAAAGGAAAAACAAACTAAGTATAAAGGAAAACAAATGACAAAAGCAAAGAGATAAAAATGAAAGAAAAAATTGATGTTGACGAAAAAAGAAGGAAGATAGAGAAGAAAGAGTTGTACAGCCAATTGAAAGAGGAGAAAGAGAAAGAAGATGATAACAAAAACAAAACAGAAAGCGAGAAAGAAGAAAGAGATGTCAACATATAAAGAAAGAGTGAGAAAGAATAAAAATGAAAAAGTTCATGACAATAAGAAAGAATAAGGAAAGAAAAAAAAAGAAAAAAAGAAGGAGAGAATGAAGAAAAAGATGACGCTAATAAGAAAGCAAGACGAAGATATGATGGCAAAATAAAGAAAGAGTGAAAGAAGGAGAGATGAGAACAAAAAGAAAGAAGGCCATGAAAGAAAGAAAGAACAAGGAAGTAAAACATCATGTAAAGAAGAAAAAAATCAAAGGAATAAATAAAGAAGAAAAACATTTATGAACTGTAAGTTTGGGATTCGGAAACGATTGATAAAAAAAATAATTCGCAGTAAACAAACAGAAAAGAAGAAGGAGAACGTGATTATAGTGAGAAAAATTGAGCGAAAAGAAAGCTAAGATAAAATGAGTGAATAAATGAATCGATAAGTGAGTTGAATTGAAGTGATTAATGTCCTCCCGAAAAAACTGAAACGTGATAATATAGTGTTTTTCGCGTCACGTGCAAGTTGGAAAAGAAATGTGAACTTTAAATAGGCAGAGGATTGAAATTTCGGCATAAAAGGGTGGCGAAAAATAAGATGGTTTCGGGGGGGGGGGAGGAGAATACACAAATGAATGTAGGAAGGGGAGATGATAAGGAGGAGGAGGAGGAGGAGATGATTGCAAAAAAGAACAAAATGACAAGTTCCAAGTGGAAACAAGATTTCGATTAGTATTTAAGATCTTTTTTTTTTCTTTTCTTTACTTTATTCTTTTTTGGATTCGCTATTCAATTAATACAACTTTCTACTGAATCCTGAAATTTTGTCGTTTATGCCAGCTTAAAAATACGTCAGATTGAAAATAATGATACTTTTCATTTAACTCACATAAATGTTACTGGACAATAATTGTTTATATTTATATTTAGGCATTTCCATTTCTCTTTTGCCAACTGTTCTGCAGAATTTTTGTAATGTTATCGTTGTAATGACTAATAAGAATAAGAATAAGAATAAGAATAAGAAACCAAATCTTTCATACGTAAAATAATTGTTTCACTTCATGGATTTCGGCAGTTAATATCGACGTGAGGATCTATGGATTCGGCTCTTAAATTTAGCGTTGGTCATTTTTCGAGCATGTAATAGACTAGACTTTTCCTCTTGTGTGGAATGGTTATATAACTTTTGTCATCTAGTTGTCCCGAATGTGCACATCATAATCTCAGATTGACCTTCTATTTATATGTCGGTGTAGCCACTCACATCCTTCGAGGCCCGATTCTTCTGCGTGTGGCTATGAAGACACCTTTCAGGTCAACTTTCTACACTTGCCTCTTTTGATGTTCTAGAGTGACATGAATAGCCTACTTTGGTATCTCTTGGGGTTAGGCCACAACATATATTGGGGTCACTGCAGATCAACTGCTCTTAAAACATTGGTTCTTTATTGACATTAAATACGATTTAAACCTCTGTTATTTCCTCGCGTGACTCATACTATATTTATTAAAAAGGGTTTAGAAAAACTACTTAAGTTAGTGAAATTTCTTTTGTGTTTTATTAAAAATGCCGTTTATTTTCTTAAGATTCGATTATAATTAAAAGATTTAACGTGTGTATCTTTATATAATAAGTAAATCGCCAGAATAATGGAGATTACTACAGTAAAAAATTAGACAACATTACCGACAAAAACCATTTGGTATATAATATAATAAAAGTTAGATATTTTAATTTGATTATAGTCTATGTTTATTTCTTTATTAGACTTTCTTTGATATATATTTATGCTTACGCAAAGTAAATAGACGTAAACATAGATTTTGAACAAATTTATATGAATAAAGTTTTGTTCACTCGGAATAATGAAGCCCACAACCCTGATTAATTGTTACTCTTTTTAAAAATAAATACTCTTTGTAAGTTCCTTGTTGATGAAAAGTTTTTGGTTGCACTAAAGTGGAGTAATGCAATAAAAGTTATGCAGTTGAGACTGTGACAAATTATAGGATTTTTCGCATTTTACTTCAGGAAAAATAATGGAATCACAAGGAAATCAGTTATGTCCAAGAATGACTACGAGATTGTCTAATGTGTATTTTTTCTCTGAAGATGCTAACAGAACATGCATTTCACTGCATACACAAGGAAATATTCTGAATTATTCTTTTACTAAAGCTGAACCTATTCTTGATGGAAAATTTGAGAAAATGCTTAATACGAATTATTATTTTCATTAAAATCTTTTAACCAAATATTTGAAATTCGTGTTTTAAAATATTACACAAAGCAATCAAAATTTTCTTTTTTACCTTTCTATGGAAGTCAGAATCGGTTATAAATCTGTGAAATGTTTACATTTATATCAGCAAATGCGTTGATAATAGAATGTGAAGTAAAATGAAATGTAAATCATAGGAGTCGTCACTGACGTCGACAGTACGAACGGTGCCAACATAAGTGGCATCACTGTTACCCACATTTCCCTCTCAGGTTCGAGAGGATTTCTAATTGTTTAATGAGACTAGAATTACAAGCCGTGTGTAAATGGAGAATGTTTATTGGTTGAAAATTCTTTAATTAATCTGCGAAGTTGTTGATTGTGTCACCAGGGAAACCAGAAAAAAGAATAGAGGAATTAGGAACCAAAAAAAAATAAGAGAAAATGAAAGACGAGAAAGACAAGAATGGGGAAAAGATAAAAGTAAGTGCCAAAAGCGGGGGGGGGGTGAAGAAAATGAGTAAAAGACAGACAAAGAAGAAAGAGAGAGCAGACAATGAGATAGATACAATATGTGAGAAGAAGAAGAAGAAGAAGAAGAAGAAGAAGAAGAAGAAGAAGAAGAAGAAGAAGAAAAAGAAGAAAAAGAAAAAGAAGAAGAAGAAGAAGAAGAAGAAGAAGAAGAAGAAGAAAGGTAGACAGAGGAAAGGAGAAAGTAAAAGCAAGAGACGTAGTAAAGAGGTATTGCCCAAAGAATATAAAGGTTAGAAAACAAAAAAAGAGAAAAGTATAAGAACAAATTTAAGAGGCTAAGAAGGTAGTAATTACAATAGAGCAGGGGAAATGTGAATCATTAGGCAATTTCTTTGGAATAAAAGTGGCAATAATAATAATAATAATAATAATAATAATAATAATAATAATAAT
This sequence comes from Acanthosepion lycidas, assembly GCA_963932145.1. Lineage (NCBI taxonomy): Eukaryota > Metazoa > Mollusca > Cephalopoda > Sepiida > Sepiidae > Acanthosepion > Acanthosepion lycidas. The sequence continues at coordinate 38,086,844 of OZ010612.1, forward strand.
AATATCATGTAAAATTACAAAGAGAAAAAATGCGAAGACGATTGAAAGGAGGAAGTAAATATAAAAAAAATAGGTAGTAGACACCCAGTCCGCAAAAAAATGGTTGCAAATAGGAATGAAGTGGGATTTAATTTCATCTGAATGCTTCTTTTGTTTCTGAACAATCCTCTTGTTTGCCTTTGCCTGGTGAGACGACGGAACTTGTGGAAAGGGAAAACAGATAAAATAAAAGAAACGAGACTAAAGAAGACAAAGGTTGCAGAATGTGCATTCGTCATTGTGTGTGCATGCATTTGGCTTTATAATCCTTTTTTTTTTCTTTTTTTTTTTTTCAAATAGTTGCTTGCATTTCAGTCTGTATTAATAAGTATGGGTGACAAGAGAACAGAGTGAATATTGTAACTTTGAATGTTACGTATATGTGCATTTATACCTACGTTTAAAACCAAAAACCAAAACTTAGTAGTTTCTACATTAGAGACAAGTTCCCATTTCCTCTTTGGCCTTCGCATTTCTCTATTGCAATAATAAATAATACAAACGAGATCTTCCTCTTACATTGTATGTGTATGCTCATACCCTGGATTATTTCAAATGTGTTTGTTATATTTATATAATGATCAGAAATAATGCAAGTCAAATTTGGAAAAAATAGTACCAGTAAACAATTTTCTCTACAACAGCAATCTCTCACCCTGAACTCAGATTATTTATTGTTAACTTGATGCTGAGATTTCCAAGCTACAATTAAGGCATTTCAAAAAGATCGAAAATGTCTCTGAATAGAGCAACTGCTTCATATTCTCTGTCCGAATTTCTGGGATGAGGCGTTATCATTATTTACACTATTTATATTTTGACAAGAAAGATGAAGACAATAGTGTAAATGAGGCTTTATATTCGTTTTATATTTAGTAGATAATATAATAAACATAATACTAGCAAAGGGAGAATACCTAAAAACACAAAGCTAGTGTTCGAATTAGATTTTTAGGCTTATGGTTAGGGTAAATTCTAAGGCTACTCTTAGGATTATAGTTTAGGATTGCTGATTAAATTGGTGTCATTATTAGGGTTAGTGTGAAAGTTAGGTTTTAGTACTGATGACTGTGTTGGGGTTACGGACAAGGATTTAGGTTATATTTCTGCTTTCTTTTTGGGATGGTGTTAGTATTAGAGTTTAGAATTGTTGATAACATTAATGGAAAGTAGGTTCTGGGTTATTGTTAGTTTGATAGTTAATGTTAGAATTAGCATAGCGGCTAGTAATTAAGATTGTTGATAGGGTTATGTTAGGACTAGTGTTTAGTAGTTAGTGTAAGTCCTTGGTTTAGTGCTATGTTTAGGGGAAGGGTTAGCGTTTAATGCAAATATTTGAATTATAGTTATGGATATTATGTTTGCTTACGGATGGAATTAGAGGTAGGCTAAAGTTTTGTTTAAGGTTATAATAATAATAACAATAATAATAATATTTAAAAAAACAACATAATGGCCTCTTAACAACTAACAAAACCATTTATAACAGTTGCATAAAAATGGAATAATATTAGTTGTTTTTCCGACTGGGGTTAGGGTTAGTGTATACTGTTGCTATTAGAATTAGGGCAAAGATTTCGAATTGTGTACAGGATAAGTGTTAGTGGTTAAGAGTTGGATCAAGTTTAAGGTTATGGCTATGATTTGGATTTGGTGTTATTGATCAGGTTAGGTTTTAGGATTATTGATAGCGTTAGTGTTAGAGTTGTTAAAATTAAGGTCACAGTCAACAGCAACAACATGAATACTACTGTCAATTATAATTTAGAAGCAATATAATGGCACCTGCACGAGAAAATGGCATTCATAATCGAGATATGTTACTTTGTTTGAATAATTTGTGAATACTTAATGTTAGAGTTATAATTAGTGTTAGTGTTAGGGTTTGACGATAGATTTATGGTCACGTGTTTAGGGTTAATGTGAATGGTAACGATTATTGTTAAGGTTATGGTTAGGGATGGGGTTATGGCTAGGGTTAGGGTTAACGACAACAACAACAACAACATGATAAATACTGCTTCTGCTACTTATAAAAATTAATTTGCAAGCACTTGCACGCACAGTTTTATTGAATTTGACTAACAAAATTTATCTATTCAAGTTTTTATATTTTGGCAGTTTGCATTTACGTAACCGTACATCCAGATCACATTTAGAAAACAACTATGATTCGTATTCGTTTTACTCGATTACGTTCGACGATCTCGAGTCATTTTTAAGAATGCTAATATTATCAATTACAATAAAGAAAAGTCTTCATTAATTTCGTGCTGTCATTCTTATTAGAAATGCTAGAATTTTAACTTAAAAGCGTTTGTGTATCGAATGCAAGTGATGTCATATATAGAATGGATTGTAATTATATTTTTAAAGACTAGTCAAATATTAAATAATAATCAAATAATTTGACAGTGACTTAGGATCTAGTGATCATTAAATGTAAATGTAAACATATTTTAAAATACCGTACATACTCATGTATAACCCTTGAATTTTTTGTGAAGAAAGTGATTTTTTTTCATATAGCTCGTATATAATGTGATCCCAGCTTCTGAGTAATACCAGTGGGACTGCTGTAGTCAAATATTGCAGTACTGAACATCATCCTAGATATATTTTATGGCAAATAAATGGTATTTATTCTGTTTTGTAAAAAATTACTCCAAAATGGTGAGAAAACTACTTACCATAAAATATCTGATACGAAGATTTAGATACCGTAGTTTTATTTTCGTTCATGCCTGACTACAATAGCTCTTTTACCCCGGTTCTGCCTCCTACGTGGTCTGAGTTTCTTCCCTTTTGTAACCTTTTCAAGAAAAGTAGCTATTTTTACATAAAAAATTCTCCTAAAAAATCTGATCATGTTTGTGCTGTCTTTTTTAGATTCTTTAAAATTAAATATATTTGTCGATTAATTATGTTTTTTTCAAAGGGTCTGTCTTCATTTGAAATTACTGAACAAGTTCCTTTCTGACTGGATTTCAGTTTTGTGCTTCAGATCTCATTAACACAACTTCAATTCATACCGTACAATAATCAAGACGTCAGCCTTTTATTTTCTCCTCACTCACTCTCACTATCTCTCCCTTTCTAACCATTTCTCGTTCGCTCCTAGAACCCGCTGTTTAACTATACGTTACACACATACACATACTTATGAATGTGTGTGCGTATGTATGTATATATATATATATATATGTATGTATATATATATTGATTAATAACTTTGTATATTGTTTCTGTATATATATATATATATATATATATATATATATACATACATACATACATATATATATATATATATATATATATATACATACATGCATACATATATATACATACATACATATATATATATATATATATAGATAGATAGATAGATAGATAGATAGATAGAATGACACACACACGCACACACACATACACACAGAGACATATATATATATTTCAAGAACAATTTTAGCGTTTCGTTCTTACGCTGATGTGTACTACGCATGTGCATGAACGAGAGACGCTAGGATATTTTTATTTAAATTTTTTTTATTTGTTTTGATTATAAAATCTAGCCCATTTCATTTTGATACTTTTTTTTATGATTACATCACTTTTGTTATTAAATAACCTCACATTGTGATGAGAGAAGATCTGCCTAGAATAGTGAAATCTTGGATCTGTATCAATAAAAAGAATGTATAAACATAAAAATGTCTTTAAATAATTGTCTGACTTTGTCCATTTCATAATGTGTGACGTCATTTGTTTACATTTGGGTACGCCATGAGCAGATATGAATGTACGTGAGAGATTCATGAAAGATTGAAGCTTAAAGGCAGTAAATTCGACCTTGCTAATCGTACGATTCTCTGTCGTTCGATCGGTTAAGAGCACGTCAGGCTAAATGACGATTCCGTATAGGATACAGGTTCGAATCCTGTCGTAGAACGAATATTTTCTATGAAAATTTCTCAGACATTCAGGCCAGTAAATGTTGTTTATTATAAACAGAGGTTTTACTTAAATAGTTGTATCTATAAAAAGAATGTATAAACATAAAATTGTCGGACTTTGTCCATTTCATAATATATATATATATATATATATATATATATATATATATATATATATATATATATATCACAAGTTTGTATCCGTTATCAATAACACATTTAAGAAAAAACATATTTCGATTCGTATCATAGTTTTTCCTCTCGGATGCTACCTGAATTTTACGAAAAACAAAATAATTTCCATGCCTGAAGAAGACTGAATGTATAATCGAAATTACTTGCGTATTTAAGGAAGACCTAATACAGCTTATAATTTTAAAAAACAAGGATCATAACATTTATCGAGTGATTGGTAGGTTAATGCATCTTTAAAATTGAGTTAGCAAAGGGATTTCGCCATTTTATATCATTAGCTTTACTAATTTACTTTTTGTATGAATGATTCATTGTAATATAGATTGAACTGCTACATCTGTTTGATTTAAAAGAACTGATCCGACGTGTAAATTTTTGGGATAACAACTGAGACATTACTTTATTTATTGAACTATTTAGTTCATGTCACGTTGGCTGATAAACTCCTATAAAAATATTCTCAAATAGCCATATTAGTAAAAAACGCACTCACTTAAATTTTCCAAAAAATTCAGCCTTAGCGTTGCGATTGCACGCTCCACAAGTTTGTATCCGTTATCAATAACACATTTCAATATATATATATATATATATATATATATATATATATATATATATATGAGAGAGAGAGAGAAATGAAATAAAAATTAAAATGCATGTTTTGATTGTTCACTATCCTTAATCCATGATCTATATCTTTTCCTACCCACTTTTTCATTGTTTTCTATCAACCCGAAAATCTCAGAAATCCGCCATTAGTCACCGAAAGCTCTATTCTGTCGTGATCAGTCGAATGCTTCCGACAACGAATAAAGCTTAGCTCGACTCCAACCACACCCTATTCCCTGGTCTGCTGCCCCTGTTTGCCGCATACATTGCCCACTACCACCCAATATTGCGTTATCTCCGCGCCAAATTAACAGTCAATTAGTTTATCATGGCCGAATCCCTATTAGGCGGACATTTCATAAGTGAGTCTCACGGGAGAGATGAGATATGCAAGCGAATTCCCACATTTCTATCGTCGAGATGATTTTTGCTTTTTTACTCTTCAAAAGCTTAAATCTCAACATTTCTGGACTCGTTTAATTTTCTTTTTTTCTTTCTTTACAGTCTTTTTATAACTCGTTTTTCCCCTCATGATAATTTATTTTCCGCTTATGTATACATTTTATATTTTATTCTATCTTTTTCTTTTTTCTTATTCGTTTCTTCTCTCATTTTTCTTTCTATCTAGAAGTTACTTTTTATTGCATTTTTTAGTATTTAAATTTATTTACAAATAACTGGAAAACAACTATTTTGCTCTTGATTAATAGATAAATCCGTGACTATCAGTGTATTTTTCTATTCAGTGTCATATTTCTGTTCAAAAGTTTGGCAGTCATACAACCTGTTTTTCTCTCATCACTTCTTCTTCTTTGTTTCTTTTAGATTTCTCCCGTTCATGCATTTATTTCTATTTACGTTTTCATCTCGTTAATTCTCCCTTTGCGTGATGTTGTACGTGATCGTCATAAATACAAAGATACAACCGTGCAAGTTCTCTGATATCACAAGCGATAGTCTTCCTTTCTCTCTCCCGTGTATCTTTGATTGGTCAAATTCTGTGTCGCCACTCCATCCTTCTTCCTATGTGAAGCAGCACTCAAGCATTAATATATCCGCCTGATTAAGAGCTTATAATTTGATAAGGACATGATACAATCAAACCTCTAAAAGTATGGACATACTAACACAGACAATAACTTCATAACGAGATAAGTAATCTTGCAAATGTCCGAAACAATTGTGTGGAAACACTTTATTGAAACAGATATTTTCATTTGCAACAGTTCATTGCAACAAAATGGTGTGGATCAAAATCTACAATAAATGAGGCAAACATTCTACAATTTCAAAACCAGAAAATATTGAATTTATATTGTAAATTATTACTGGCAACGAAACTTGAGAAATTTACATGCAGTATTTCAGAGGAAATAAATCGAATAACTTTAACTACTTTAATACACGAGTTTTAGAATCCATATTCACAATTGAAACTGCGGTATGAAAAATGTTTTCGATATTAGATGAATTTTTTTATGAATGATATGCTCGTGTATATAAAGCCAAATTAATTCAGTCTGAGATCCGATTTAGGGTTGGAATAAGATTTTTTTCGACGGTAAAGAAATTTCTCAGAAAGCGAGAGATAACATTTCTTGGGTGCATAATGAGAAATGAGGAATTGGAGAATTTTACACTCCCAGGACAATAATGAAGGATAAAACACTGAGTGAGCTACTTGACAAGTTTGAATGAATGGATAGAAAAACAAGGACAAAAAGAGATGGGAAACGGATAAAAGTTATTTAGAGCAACAAAATACAGGAAGTTGTGGAGAGCTATGTTCACCCACGAATATGGGAGAAGAAAGTTGCACATCGATAAAGCAGTGTTTGCATGGCAAATAGAGAAATAAGTTGAAATTAATTTTCCGATTTGTCTTCGTCTGAATCTTTATTAAGAAATATTTTGGGGATAAATGTATCAATTTATATGCCAATAATAATATTTTTCTCACGCGAAAGTCTTTTTCATTCATTATTATACTTAAAGTATATTGTCGAGACAGGAGAAATACCACTTGAAGGATAGATGTGGATTGGTTTTGTTCATCGTCGTAACACAAAGTATAACATCTTTTTTTAACTAAATATCACCTCATACAAGGCTCGAAAATCACCCAATTTAGATGGTTAAAGTTGAAATGATAATGATGAATGAGATAAGGCATATGAATGGAAGACAAGGCAGTAGGAATTTTGGAGATTATGTGGATAATGAGAAAAAATAATGTTTGACTCCTGACTTGGCGAAATCAAGATTAAACTTCTTAGCGTAGCATTCACACGGGAGTGACAGTTCTTGAGAAATATATATCTTAATGGAATTTACGACTTAAATTGAAACGAGAGTGAATTGACTCTGTGGAAGGAACATGGCGTGTTTTAACCGTAAAGTTCTGAACTAACAGAAAAGTAAAGAATGGAGCTCTTGTCAACATCTTCCATGGAAATAGCGGTAGGCTAGCAATGTTTCATCTGTCGAGAAGAAATTATAGAGTAGAAAATAAATCATCACCAACATGACTACGCTTACCTTTTTGAATATTATCAAAGCTGGAAAGGGAAGATTGAGTCGTTCCAGGTTAGATGTAGCATCAATACTAAATTGATGACCTAATTTGACTCTAGTAGAAAGCCTCAGATATTTCCTTGAGCGATATAGTGAGTCGACCAGTTTTCAGTTTCTTTAGAAATGGACATCACATATGAAAATAATGCTTAGAGTTGCTTTAAATATGATTATTTTTAATAATTTTACTCCAAGCAAGGCAGTAAAGCCATTAAAACTCAAGGGCTTACTGAGTGTTAGAGAATATGAGAATAAATATTATTAAAGTGAGAGGGCGAGATCAATAAATGAACAGGAATTAAGAAGACAGAAGACAGCGATTAGCATTACATTTTAATTTTCTGAAGATCAAAGCTGACTGGAAAAGATTTACTTTTATTAAAGATTTATTTTTAGAATTATTTATAAACTAAAAGATAGAGGTTTCCACTTAAAATGAAATTAAAAACAGTCTCACGAATCTTGATGAATCTTCAAAAAAATTCTGTAATAATTTCCTTTGATCATGACAAGAATATCCAATCAAACTGACCAATTGTTCGAGAACTCAATACGATCTTTTAGGAAAGAAAGAAAACAAGTTTAATCTGGCATTAGCGATTAAGAATTCTTGCTTCAAGGTTGAAGGTTGAATGAACACGATTTATGAAGTGGATGGACAGGAAGGGACAAGCCTTTAAGGCAAACTGCGTTAGATTTGGTATTGGCCAATCGTATGAATGATGTGTGTGCGGGCAAAATATCCCTATGCAAATAAGTCGATATGTTGACACATACAACTTGAACATTCACTTACTTAGAACACACGCATAAACTGATCTTCACATTGATATGATCTTTCACTTCAATTTGGAGATCCTAAGAATCACTCACAAGTGTTTCAGTAAATAGAAGTGGCTTTTTTTTTCAACAAGTAATATCAGTAATACTATTATTAAGAACGAAAATAGAGCAATACAAAGTGTAGATTCCGAATATTCATGAATCACGCGGAAGTCACTAACTCAACCATGTTAATCCATAGAAGACAATTTATCACAGCACCGAAGGAAAAAAGGCTAGATTTTTTTTATAATCTGTTATATCACCATAGCATAGATACTTTTTTTGTTGCTATGTGTATATCGAAAAGCAGGTGAATCTACATGTGTGCCCATCAGCCTGTTTTAATGCGTTTGCAAACGTAAACGTTTGGCTATACGGGGAAAAGGCAGATATTTTCTTACATGATGAATACCATCGAGGCACGTTTCTTTCAACGGTTTTAGTAACAGTGAATTACAGTTAATGATGACCTGGACGAAGACAGGCTTATGGCAGCTCATTCAGTCTCGATGACAAGTACCTTAGGTGCAGGGAAAGGTTTTTTTTCTTTGTTTTTCTTTAAGTTTGATTTTGCAGTAGACATGCACAAATTCATATCAAATGCAAACTGATAATAAAAGATCGTAATTCTTGCCAGTACGCGTGTTCTTTCTTTCTTTCTTTCTTTCTTTCTTTCTTTCTTTCTTTTTTATTTATTTATTTTCAACATTTTTATTTTTATTTTTCATTTCGGATCATTTCTTCCACTTTGTCTTCATTCTTTTATTTCCCTTTTTCTCTTCCGTTTTTTTCTTCTCTGTCTTCTTTCCCCCCCCCACCTTCCATCACTTTCCTTTCTTTTTCCCTTGTTTCTTTATCTTCCTCGTTTCGTTCCATTCATCTTCCGCTTCTTCATTTCTTTCTGTTTTTTTCCTCTAATCATGAAAACAAAATTGATCTCTTTTATGTTTTCTTTTTCCCTTTTTCTTTTTTTCACTCCAAATGACTCCATTCGTATTCGCTCTTATTTATTTTTTAATTTTTACATTTCCTTCATTTTTCAAACAAATCTAAATGTTACTCCCTTCCCAGCTTAATTTCTCTATCGAAGAGTAGATAATCAAACTGTTATTGCCAAAGCAGTTCATTCGCTACGCAACACGATTTCAAAAGTATCTCAGCAACGTTTGTAAACGCGTATTTGTAAGTCTAGATTAGTGGCAGAAGATAGAATCTTGGCTTTTATGTTAAATGCAATGTTTGTAAGTTCCTTATTCGCAGGCGCAGCATGAAGGAACCTCCGGGTTGTAACAAACTGAATCAGTTTGTAAGTCACAGCATATCTGTTGTTTCTGTTAGACATAAAACTTATAAGCCATCTGAGCAAAGACAAAGTTTCTTTGACTTCTGCCAACAGCACTTTTCATTATACATAGTGTTAATAGAAGAAAAACTTAACTTAAAAGTGTAAGTATGAAGATGGATGAAGTGGAGGGGAGAAATATTTTTGTTTTTCAACACTTTCTTAAGGACATATTTACAGTCAAAAACTACACTTAAAAATACAGCTAAAGCTTTATAATTAAAAGCATGATCTTCTCTTCGGGACTGTTGTGGATTCCGGGATGAAATCCGGTCTCAAATGAATGACAAACGCAGGAATGAAATATAGCAAATAAATGTATTGACGTAATAATACAATTGGTAATACGATTAGTAGATCCAGAAATGCGGTTAGTAGCAATAATAATATATATACAGTCTGGGAAATTCAGTATCGAAATATGACTTCCTTCTGAGTCTACGTGCTCGCAACTGTGACTCCTATAAAGCGGTTACCTCACGCTCTCACTCTCTCACTGCGAGTATTCACCGGCAGCAGTACAAGTACACAGTGGGCGAGTCCACTTGTATAAAAAGGGGTGACCCCTTAACAGGGACAAAAAGAATGCAGCTTTAAATTGGTATACTTTCATTTCAAGTCCTTTTTGTTTAGATTGGAAAATGTATATTTCTGCAGCATGTGTATAGATTCTGGTTAAAACTGTTGTATTCTTTATACGCTTAGATCATTTAAAACCTGCATCAACATCAAGTGAGAGGATAATTAAGCTTTATTTTTTTAGTAAAATCTCTTTATTGTCTTAATCATTTTCCTAATCTCAGACTAGTTTCTTAGCAAGAAAAATAATATAGAAAGATTATGTTGCACCAATCCTAATCTTTTAAGATGAAGTTATGTCTCTTATAAATTCAATGTCTTGACCTTCAATTGTGCTTAATTCTGATCGCAGCTCCCTTCTAAATTCTCTCAACCACGAAATATTTCATTATATGTCATTTCTCTACCACGAAATATTTCATTATATGTCATTTTAAGTTTTTCTTTTGCTGTAATATAATTTACCATTCAAGAAACTTAGGTAACGCAGAAATTAAAACAATATATGTCACTGTCGACATCTTGAAAAGAACAAACATACACTGGCAGAGTATTAGAGATGCAAAAATAATCATTGGCATATCCAGATCATTCTATATAGAATTTATTTTGCTTACATCTTCAATTCTCTCTAGATTTATTTTCACAATCTTTGCTTCATACGTTTTTATTTACTTAGATTGAGAATCACATGAGCTGATTTTTCCCTAATCCATTGCGTCATTTTTCTTTCCAAACCAACAGCATTGGCTTCTCTTTTTTTTCTATTTCCTTCCTTTGTACATTTTTACTCTTCATGACATGAGGTTTTTTTATTCTTGTTATAATTATTTTTTATTTCTTCATTTCTTGGTCTTCTAAAAAAATGAACACATATTAGTATCGTTATCTTACGTGTTCAAACCTGAATTGTCTGGTGGTCAATGGGGGTCAAGTGACAACAGGTCTCCTCAAATCGCTAAGCCCTTGTACTGCTGTTATTTGGAAACACTCAAACGTCTTCTCAAATCTCCAGTTTGTTCAAACACTTTTTTGTAAATATCTGAAAATTCTTAGTGAAAAGTTTTTGAATGGAGTTATCTATTTGAATCTCAAAATCATAGAGTATTTTATTTTTTGCATTTTCTAGGACACACTATTTTGCATTTATACAATTTATCAGCAAATTTCCTGTGTTATGTGAAAACTCGCCTTTAAGCAATTGATATATTGAAGATATATCTATCTAGGTTTGTAATGATAAGAGATTTTGTTTCTCTTCAGGTAGGTTCCGTGTAGCAAAATCTAAGTTGTTTTTCGTTCGTGATTGTTTCTATTTGTCTTTTAAGACTTCTTTCAATGTTTTTTTTCTTTTCAGGTTTTTCTTTATTGGACGAGTTTCTCATCATTTCCTTGTATAACCGTGGATACGTTGTTATAAGCTTTCTCTACTGTGTTGTAAATTGTTTCCGAAACTAGCTAATTGGACGAGTCTTATTATTTTACACATGTTGGCCTAATCTGACTCTAGCAGAAGGCCTCAGATATTTCTCTGAGTAATATAGTGAGTCGATCACTTTTCAATTTCTTTAGCAATTGACATCACATATAAAAATAACGCTTAGAGTTGCTTTAAATATGATTTTAGTAAAATCTAGTGACAGCAAGTCTTCATAATACTCCAGTAATCTTCATACGTCTACATATTTCACAACATTTTCTTACTTTTAACCGTCCATTTACATTATCAACTCACAGTCATTTGCAGTCATCTTCCTGGTCTATCACCTTTCCTTCCAAGTTATGTATGTTTTCTTTTCTTTTCTTTCCCAGTTATTTTACGGCTTTCATTTATGTTATTTGGCAATTTCAACTCTGCCTCTGCAAGGTGATATTTACCTTTTTTTTAATAAATGTTAACCCTGGGCACCTCGGCGTGGTGTAATGTTAACAAGCTTGTCTGGCTAAAACTGTTACAACTGAATTGTGAGTTCGATCCTCAGTGGGTGCCCCATACTTTCGGCCTTGTTCCACATCTACGCTTTAAAAAATCATTATAAATGTTAAATCTACAGAGTGATTGAAATGTAACTCTGCGTTTTAAAATACTTATAATTTACTTATTAACTATGATTTTTAAAAGAAATGAATATAAGAGGAAAGCGTTTAGCATTATCTTTTATTTAAAAATTAGTATGGGCAACAGATTTCTCTACCAGCTTTTCGCCTCAACTGATTTCACCAGGAAATCTTCTGGTATAGAAGAGATAACTTCTTCTATTCGCCCTTCAAGTTTGGAATAATAGACTTTTCAATCACCCTGTACTTTAACTTTAGCGTAATTCTAATTTGTTCTATGTTATTTTTATTAGATATGATGTTTCCATTTAAAAATATTCCCTATGCTAACGAATTTAATCTGTCATTCAAATTCTCAATTAAACTTTTTTTCTCCTTTTGTCCATTGTATTTTTCTGTTCCTTTTGTTCTTTGATCACCTCACTCACATTTCAGTCCTCTTTATTAAAATTAAATTATTGTGAATTCAGTGTCTAGTTTTTCAAATTAGGCGGTAATTTTTCACAAATCTAATAAATGAAAGTCCTTTCGTTCTTTTTTCTTTAAACTTAAAATAAAGATATGGATACTGAAAATTCCTGTGCCAAACCAATTTACTAAAATCTAACAAATGAGCAAGCATTATACATGGTGCAATGAGTAAATTGTCGTCATTTGAGATTTTTAATTTTGCGCATGCGCATTGTTTGTTTTTGCTTTTATCGGCTGCAAATATAGTAGGGTCAGTTCGGCACCGTCTGTGAGATAAAGAGCACAATGACGCAATTCATTCTACCAGTAAATTTGAAAAGGCATGCTATACAGCTTGACATTCGTGTCAGAAGCTCCAATACGATCATTTCATAGTGTTTGGGTGTCAACAGTGCAAAGGATTCGGAAAGAGTTGGATGTGTATAATGGTGATTACGAAGGTACGGTTGCTCGGAAAACTCACTCTGATTAAACAATCAGAATGAGTTTTCTGATTTTTAGTGTTTAATTATAAGAGAACTCCCGAATTTGTTAGACTCAACTCTGACTGCATGTATCAAGTGGCTTAACGAGGTAGTGGCTGTTGGAAAACACGATATCTAACAACATTACTCTGCGTCACAAGCAGGAGAACCCAGTCACTGCTGTCAGATAATTTCTGCGACTACATCACCCCTTACATGTGGCCACCTAATTCCTCAGTCTGCAAACTCCTTGATTATTATATGTGGGATGCAGTTGAGCGAGAGACAAAAAGAACTTCTTGTAACACCAAAGATGAACTGAAGGCAAGGATTATGGCAGCATCTTAAACAAGAAGACCGTCCAGAAGCCAGTGGCGATTTTATTGAAAAAATTTACTCTTTAGTATTTCAAGACGTTTTTGAGTAATTTTGGTAAATATATTTATTAAAATGAGATGACGGTGTTATTTTCATTTTTGTGTAATTTGGACGACAATTTATTCATCGCACCCTGTATAACTTATTGTCAGGGACAGAGAAACTTTCACTACTCGATTTTTATGATTCTTTTTCACTTTCTCTCTCTCTCTCCCTCACACACACACACACACACGCAGGCACACACAAACACACACAACTATACAAAAAATTATAAGAAACCGAATAAATCTATAAATATTTCCAAAAACAAACTAATTTAATTAATCACTTCTTAAGAAAAACTAAAAATCTCTAACATAATCACCACAAAATCAAAACTTCGACAATTATTATTATCTATGGATTTACTTGCTTTCTTCGAGAATATCTTTCTAATAATTCAGACCACATATACATTCGATAGAGAACTACTACATTATCGCTCCGATTAAGTTATAATTTATTCAATAACTGTCCAATTAAATCGCATATCACCAACCAAAATACAACAAGAAATCAAACAAAAACTGATTATCTGAATATGCAATAATCATATAAGCAGTGAAAACGCCTACAATACTATAAATATTAAACATAAAAATCAAACCAAAACAAAACACATTTCAAAAGTGGAATGCCCCATCCGTCTGGTCGAACTACCTGAATTCCCTTCGCGCCAGTACGATCATATTGGCTGGTGTTCACATTGATTTAACATATCGGTCTGGGCATTTCTATGACTTACTTGAACCTGTCGATGGTATTATACTAATCGAACACAATAAAGTTTAGTGATAGGCCTCGAAACTATGTATAAACAAAATATGAATAGTATCCATATTCGTATTTTTGTTCAAAATGTTGTCTCGTAAGCAACATCATTAAGTTACAAAATGAACGTGCCACAAGTCTACCCAGGGAATAGATGATATCGATACTAATTTTAGATTGTAAGCTTATAAATTCTTTTTTAGGAAAGTAGCAAGAATGCATTCACAATACTGAAAATTATTTATGTATCTAAGGAAGCGGCATTAGGATTCGTCTTTGATTTAGGAATATTAATGTTACACCAGTAACTATTGATTTCTGCACGGACTAAAATAAGTGCCTATATTGAAATTATATTTTCTTCCTTTTTTGTAGCTGCATGTTCGATATTGTTTGATTTGTGAAAATAATGTCACATTATCGTTAAGAAGGTTGACTCAACAAGAAATCAATGTCTGCCTTGCAAATTACGATTTTGAATATAGATTTATACTGTTTATGAATTGAGAGAACAAAGTACATTACCTCATTTATAATTAATTACATTCTCCAAAAACTAAAATAAAATAAACATCTATAGTCTTTATATTTTACCTACGAGGTAAATCTGTTGGTCTTTCTTAGGCACCAATTTTAAATCATTTAATTCAATTTAAAACATTGCCCTGGATTTAATGGAATCGAATTCTAACAGCGTACAGATGAATGAATCACTCATTAAAATCGCTAAAGCAACATTTTTATTCGAAGTGCTAGCAATACGAAGAGCTGGATGACTCCCTTTACAAAATATGACAAAATTACCAAATATCAATATTTTTGGAAGGGCTTGAAGGTTGAACTGAGAATTAATGTTCTGGTTACTGATGAACAAAGAGAAAACCATAAAAATATCAATTTTTTACGATATTGATAAACAAAGAAAAACCATAAAAATATCAATTTTAGTTTAAAAAAATCAAAACTCAATTTCCGAAATGTTTAGCGTTAGTTTATCTATATGATAAATACTACTGAATATAATAAGTTACCATTATTCTGCACAAATTACAGTGTCTTTCTTGTTTATACAGTTATTTATTTTAGGTGTACAACTCTATATTTATACATTAAAATATTAGTTATTGATTTTCTCTTGAAAATTAATTACAAAAAAAAAAGACAAAAGAACAGTGGGTTTGCTACAGAATGAGATTCTTATACTTTGGAGAAGAATGCGAAAAAGCAAAACTTTTTCAGAATCTAAATCTTCTTTTTAAACGAACCTGAATTCGTACAAAACCATAAATATATGTTCTATTAACGACATGTTTGAGATTATTTTTAACAAGGAATAGGTTTGTGAAGAGAACATAAAACAGTTAATTAATTGATATTTCTTTGATTTCTTAAAATTCTTTAGTTCCTCTGAATGCATAATGTGCATTTTTGTCTATTGGCGATTATCATGTGAAACATCATGACTGGTTGTTGAGAGTTTTTTTTTTTTTTTTTTTTCATTAGGACCTTGAATAGGTTCTCGCTGTTTTCCAACAGATGGCGTTTCTAGAACTGCGTGTGTGTCGTTTCAGATGGTAACGCGTCTATAAGGAAGTACTATAAGCAAGCTTGAAATTCAGTGTATGCCGTTTCGCCGAAGTATAAACAACTTTGTTTTTCATAGCGTTAAACATGTCAGATTTCGTGTCAAAGAAAGTGTATTTGTGGGGAATTTTACTGCACTACTTTATTCAAACGAAATCTGCAGCTGAAACACGCAGAATTCTTATTGAGACTTATGGCGACCATGCTCTTCCGAAAACAACATGTACAGGTTGGTTTAAACGCTTACAAAATAACGATTTTGATGTTGAAGATAAAGAACGCTCTGGCACACTGAAAATGTTTGAAGACAAAGAATTGGAGGCTTTACTTCATGAAGTCTCATGTCAGACGCAAGCTTAACATCGAGTGCCGTACGAATTGAAGCCGAGAGAAGTCGAACGTCACGTCTTGTCACGTGTTAATAGCTGCTTCAACGGCAGAAAAGGAAATGTTTTTTGCATCGTATCGTGACCGGCGATGAAAAGTGAATACACTGCGATAACCCCAAGATTAGAAGATGGTGGGATTAAGCTCGGCTATGCATCCATGGTTCGAAGCTTCTGCTCTGTATTTGGTGGGATCAGCTGGATGAGCTGCTCAAACCGACCGAAAACCATCACGGGAGATCGCTATCGACTACAATTGATGCCTTTGATCCGGGAATGGAAGAAAAAACGGCCGCTATACGAGCAGAGACACGACAAATTGATTTTGCAACTTGACAACTCTAGGCCACATGTTACAAAACTAGTGAAAACCTACTTGGAAACGCTTAAATAGGGCGTCCTACCGAACCTGCCGTATTCACCAGATATTGCCTCGCCCGATTATCACTTGTTCGGATAGATGGCACATGGCCTGGCTGAGCAGCTCTTTCATTTTTATGAAGATGCCAAAAGACTCGTGGTTAGTCTCAAAAGACGCGTCGTTTTTCCGACGTGGAATTCAAATACTACCAGAAAGATGGGAAAATGTAGTGGCTAGCGATAGACAATACTTTCAATGACATGATTCTTACTAATTTTTGTAAATAAAACATTACTTTTTATGAAAAATCAGCGAGAACTTATTCAAGGTCCTAATAATTTAAAGTATGAGTCAACTAAGGAAACTTGGGAGTCACTTTTAGATACTTAGGGGTACTCTCATTCGGAGAACATCTGCGCAGACTAGATTACCTAACCTGAAGGCTAGAAGTTCCCCATCCGCAAGATTATGCGTTGCTTTTATGAAATACCTATAACCATACAAATGGAGCATATTTTGTTCCTGGTATACCCTTATCTGATTGGGTGTTATGATGGGGGGGGGGGTATACACATTCGTTTGACTTTCATAGCGTTCTGTTCTACTACTATGTTACGTGTCATACGGGATGTAAACAGGCGATCAACGTCTCTTTCGGTTAATGATGTCTAGACAGGAAATTTTCACGCAGTAGGCTGCGGTTTCTTTCTGCGGCAGACTGGTTACCACCCAATGCTATAGGACCCAGTCTGTTCAACTCATCGTTGGGGTGGGTAGAAAAGATGGATTCATACCTTTCACAAGAGTATCCCAGTGCCACTTTATTCGTCTTTCCTCTTCTGTCATTCTCTCTATTAAATAATGATAATAATATTATGAATATTAAGTAGACAAAAGGAAAACGTAGTGAATTATGTGGCTCTTTGACAAAACCATAATGCTGGCTGGAAAGATTAAAAGAAAACAGCAAATATTTCAGTGCAATACATTTTTCTGAATGAATTTCCTTTAAGCTTTAGTTTCTCAACTTTTACGTTTACTGCATTTTCTTTCTCTTTTTTCTTAATACTTCAACACAAAATTGCGTTGAACCATAGCAAAATGTCGCCGCTTGGTGTTGACCTCAGTACCACCTTTTATATTTACATACGGTCGATCCTTGATATTGAGCACTTTTACCTATAAATATAGTATATCTTAAAACTATATTTCTTATCACACACACACACACATATATATATAGTGTTTTTATAGGTTGTAACAAGATTATTTTCGAAACAGTTGATATTCATTTTAATAAAAAAAATCATCTCAATCTAGGCAACAAGAGATTATTGATTGTGAAAGAAGCAGAGAAAGGATTATTGAGGAGAAAAGGAAATAACAGAACGGGATTCAATTACAATTAATGTTGCATTTAAGTTTTTGAAGGTAGTAAGAAAACGGAAGAGAGTTTCGCTGGTGATAAGTACAAAAATATCATTATTAGTATAGAACTTACGATTATACAAATCCCTACATCTATAGCAGAAACATCAGACCAGACGTGGTAAAAAATATTCAATGCACGAGCGAAATGCTGACTTAGTCGAGGAAAACTAGAATTATAAATGTATAAGATAGATTCTGACGAGAAAAATTGCTGATGCAAAATAAAAAAGGTTCTTCTAAGACTACTTGGACGTTAAAATTAACAAGACGTTTAACAAGAAATTCAAGTTCATTTACGAAAATCGATGATATCTAAAAGGTTATTGATAAAATGAGGAATGAAGTAGGTCCTAAGATAGACACCTGGGGACACCCACATTTATATAGAAAGATCTAGAAAAGTGGCCGTCGAAGACAATCTTCATTTCAGGATTTGATAAGAAAGATTGGATGAAATAAAAAATTCGAACAAAATGCTATAACCCTTCAAATTGTGAAGAAGGCTATCATGCCAAAACCGGCCAAATGTGTTTGAGATATCGAAAGCAAGAGCTCGAACTTCGCCATAAATTATATTATTATTATTTAGCCAACAATGTAGATCTCCGTCTATTGTTTTAATTTCTTCGTCTTATTTCCGTCATATGCTTTTATGGTCTGATGTGACAAATTTTCCTCATATTTTAAAGCATGACTACACGCAATGTTGCATGTTCAGTTCTTTGTCATATTTTTTAAAAGTGTATGCATGACGCCATTAGGGCAACTGAGTTGACTCTGACCGGGTGCTTACGTATCTTCCTGTCATCCGTTTGGCCCACGTCTGTACATCCTAAGCACAGCTGTGTTGACCACCTGTTTATATGTCGGGAAAAAAACATCCTGTGAAGCGCGAATCTGGTAGCTATTGACGTTTACCTTTCAGATCAATACTCTGATGTATCTCGTTTCTCTGATGTTGGCACTGAGTCCTAATAATTTCTGAATCAAAAGTAAAAAATCTATTTCGTCCGCATCTGGAGAGAGCACAGTATATATTGGCGGTCATGGCAGATGAAGTTCTCTTAGAACAAAAGTTCCGGAAGTTCGATTCAGACTATCTTCTATGAATCACATAGTGCAATGGTAATCGTTTTTGTTCATTGTATGTACGAAATTAAATTCACTTATATTCAAGGTTCTGACACGTTTCAATATCAGATAATGTTTCAATTTACAAGGAAACATTATCAATAAACATCGAAAAATCTGCTTAACCTTGACAACATTAAGGCTGACCAAATGCACAGAAAACAGAACTTGTGCAAGTTTGTTGCTATATGAATGCAGCATATTCAAAAACTCTACAGGTCCTTTAAATAGAAAACGAAACAGAAACAAAATCCACACGAAAGCAGTTGTCAACATCAGTGGGTTATATCACTTCTGATTATTTTGTGCAGATTTAATTGATAAAAGTTACATAAAGATCACAAAAATACAGAGAGAGAGAGAGAGAGAGAGAGAGAGAGAGAGAGTGGCGGGGTGGGGAGAAGAAGAGAGAGAAAATCTCCTAAGGTGACATTCTGAAAAGAGAAACAATTTCTACTCATGATAATCCAGATTAATGCAATAGCGTAATACAAATCAGCCAAAGGAACATTCTATCAGAAGTTGAAAAAAGCTCCAGATTCAGCAACATAAATGTTGATTTGTTAAATAAAAAATATATTTATTTTATTTTTTATAATGTCATGAACCTTCAGGAGGCAGACGATCATGCCTCTTTACAGATTCCTTTTCTTTATTATGCGTTTAAACTGCCAAGCATTATTGGGAAAAATACTGGAGTTGCTTCCTGTTCTTTTCTCCATGCTTTTGAATTCAGAATTTTCTATCTTAGAATGGTTGACACATAAGATTAGAAACTCCAGTCTACCCAGCTATTTAACCTATTACTGGCGAGGCGGAGGAGAGGAGAAATAGATTCATTCTCTCGCAGGGTCAGTTTTACGATAATCAATGCAAAAGATTAGCACGGAATTTGATCTCGACTCCCGCTTTTCGAAGTGATATCAGTTATCCTATCCGTATATCCAATCTAGTAAACATCAATTCACCTATATACCCATCTCCATCAACAAGACTATGACATAACTGACATGTACAACTCTCCATGTCCCCTTTGTATTGTATTCCATTAGGGTATTTTGTTATTTGCGTTTGAGTTTAATGTGTTTCACAGTGAGCCAATTTCAGATTTATTTGATTACGACGCAATGAAGAATGTCACCAACATTTATAAACTTATTGATTCACTTTGTTTTTTTTTTAATCTGAGAAGAGCTTGTCCTTTTTTCGAGAAATAGGTAGCATAGATAAGATGAACCAATTATCGAAATTCCAACAGACCCCGTGAAAGACTGGAGAATTAAACATCTCTTGGAGAATAGATCAGCAATTCTGTAGAATCCTGATTGCAATTAAGTTTTACCATTTACTGGAAGATTCTTATAAGATTACTATTGTCGTTATAGATGACAAGGATCACAAAGTAATATTTTCAAGAGATATACTTAAGCACCTTATCATTAGGTCCAACCGTTTTGGATTTGGTAAGTAAATGTCATCCCTTCCAGGCGTCACCAAACTATTTCTGGAAGAACTTTATGAGATACATTCACCATGGATAATGGACGTAGCCACAAAACTACCTTTTCTGGATGTTCTGGATAATTACATATTGTCTTGTGTGTTCAGTACCAACGTATTAAGTTTGACGCGATAATTTACAAAAAGAAAGTGCAACATACGCTTAAGAAGAAAATAAAGGGTTACATTAGAAACTCTCGCAAAACATGTTGTATGTGATGCATAAATTAGGAATGTTGAGGAGCACAGTAGTTAATAGGTTTCAGTCGAATTAACAAAGATCAGGATGCTTATTAGAATAGTTAATTACACTAAAAATTATTCTTCTAAACTATAATTTTAAATATAATGAAAATTATTAATAAATATTCCGTCAAGTCAAATATATCTAATATCTAATAAACTGTAAAACATTTAGAGACTTTTATATTTACACAAATTCCTATTCGTAGCAGTAAAAATCGATATTGCAAATCTAAATAAATAAATAAATAAATAAAAGCAAAAAAGTAAAAATAATAATTAGGTAAATATATAAGTGAGTAAAAAATAAATAAAATAAAAATAGGTAAATAATTACATATTAAAATAACTAAATAATAATAATTATATGAAAATACAAAAAGTAAAAGTAGAAACTTAAGTGAATAAAATAAAATAATTATACCAATAAAAATAAAATAAAACAAATAAATAAAAAATGTGTTTACTCAATACTAACTGTAACTGTAGTTACTACTTACGAACTACAAATATTTTGAATAGTACGGTAACATAAATATAGTAATAATCTTTAGTAAGTATTTGAAGAAACCAATTTTATCTGGTATTAAATAAACTATAAATATCACCATTTATTATATTTATTTACTTGAGATTTTCTTGGCACACATTCCTATCAATAAAGGAAAAAATGTTGATTATATAACAATTATACAACACAAATAATCGAACCATATTAAATGAGATTTGCTCGTGTAATAATTTCTTTAAGTGGTAAAATTGTTAAATAATTTGACATCAAGATTTAACGTTATGTAGCGACATTTAAAAAATGCATAATAAATTCAGTTGAATTATCTAATCTTCTGATGAGACGATAAAATCTGTAAAGCTTGAAGCCAGGAAGATTTTTATTTTATTTCTTTACCATTTAATTACATATATAGCTTTAATTAATGTGACACTGAATATGAATATTCTGAAATGCCGTATCTATCAAACTTAACACCATACGCACATTATAATCTGTTGTTAGCAGATTGAAAAGGGAAACAAAAAGAATTGCTGGATAAGGTAGTCGAGGAAAACTAGAATTAAATACTGACCATTAAGACGGAATGCATGGTAGTGACCAAAAGGAACAGTTCAGGATATGATTTATGCATCGGAGACGTCAAAATTGTAAGACGTATAGGAATTGCGGAAGATACTTTTCAGAAATTGGGTAAGGGATTAAGCAATTGGACATATATTATAAACGAAAAGAACGCTAGATTCTATATAGCGGTAGAAGGCTGAATAATTTCGTTAAGACGTGAAGAAAAAAGGAAACAAAAGTGAGTTTTACCGTGTTAAGTGTTGAAAATAGTATGGAGAGGTCTATGAAAAGCAAGACGTTCTAAGTGTGATAGAAACTACAAAAACCTACTCATAACCTTCAGAGACAGATGACATTTCTGTGTATATATAAAGAGGAAAGAGGACTTAGAGAATGTAACATTAACAAGACAAGACAAGATATATATATATATATATATATATATATATATATATATATATATATATATATATATATATGCATACATACGTGTACAACATCTACAGAGAGACAAAATATTTACATGTACTCATCAACAATACCGTAAGCTGGTCGCCATGACTCATGTCATTTTTCGTAATATATTCAAAGTTAGCGTCAGCCATTTGCTTTTCACTATGGAAGAAGAGCTGGAATTGTAGTGATGACAGGAAAAAGAAACCTATAGTAGACGGGTACATTCTGTTCTCTTCTGATATATGGAAACATTTTCGGATAAAAAATCAATGGAGTAGGGAAAATATGAACAATGTTGAAGACAAAAGAAAATGAAAGAAAAGGAAAAGGGGAAAAAAGAAAGAAATACAAATGTGAGGAGGAAAGAAAATAAATAAGAAAAAGAAGAAAAGTCGTAGGAATCAATGGAACGAAATAAGATGAATTAAAAATTATTCTGACGAATGAAAGAAAGAATGAAAGTGAATTGACTGAGAAAGAGTGAACATGTAAATGTTTTCTAAGATATTAATAAATTAATATATATATATATATATATATATATATATATATATATATATAGGGGTGTGTATATATATATAGACATAATAGATAGTTACTGATCTCTGTCTATGCAGAGTTCTAGTGAGTGTAGAGGATAAAGAGAATGATGGAGAGAAGAAAGAATGAGATTTTATTGATTATCAAAATGGCTGACATGTGCGGACATCTTTCATCTCTCCACTGTTTGTCTTCATTATTTCTCACAAGTCAATATCCTTCCCCGCCTTTCCTCTCAACCACCCCATTCCCCATCACTTTTCCAACCCTGACATCAACAACACTATTGCCACTGGAGTGCCCAGATAGTAGTACTCCATGTTGATTTTCCCCCTTCCTTTTCAGTCCCACTTCCGCTTCGAAGTTTCCTTTCTCCTTACAGCTGTAGTCCAAGACAACACAGTCCAATTGCCCCGTATAAAACTAGCCTTATAGATCGGACTGTCAGTTGGCGCAATTTCTGGAGTCTTTTGCCGCAACTATCCAGCGATGGTATGTCTGGTTTGTTTCTTTATCACTGGAAGGTCGATGGCAAATTTCTTCTACTGACTTTGCTAAAACTATTCGTCGTTCACCAGTTCTTTTGTTTTTAAAGCGGTCTTCAGAGAGCGTTGTCTTTTAAATTAATTTGTTACATCGATTGGGATCATATTGAGAGTCAGCCACATATATAATCAAACTAAAAGATTCGCATTTTACTTTTACCAAGATGTCTACCAAGACTTTTCGTCTGTATCTCGTCGTTTATATGAAGTGAATTCTTTCTTTTAACGCTACACGACTTTTCTTTAATAATCACCACATCTTCTATCTTTATTGCTTCATGTTTTACATTTCCTTCTCGCTGTTTTCTCTATCTCTGTTTGCAATCTCTTTCCGTTGAGTCACAGTTTTATGGTTTTTCTCTGTGTGTCTGCATCTTACTGTTTATGTCTTGCATGAACGTTACATTTAGAAATAGATGAAACAGTAAGAGTAGAAGGAATATGAATAAAACCAAAAAGGCAGGAGAAGGAAATTACTAATACTACTACTGCCACTACTACAACTATAAGCAGTACTACTTATAAGTCTAGATTATTATCATAAGAATAAAAACCAGCAATTGATAATAACATTATTCTTCGATTATATAATATACATCATTTAGAAGATCAACGTTGACAGACTGACGAAAATTGCTAATAAAAAATAAGATACTTTGCACCATCGCCACAAATATAACAATACTAATGAAACGTGAAACTAATAACAGAAGAACAAACAGTGCAAAAAAGTAGTATGGTTTTAAGACAACTGGTTGCTTTCTTTTTGTAAACTCAACAGAAGATTTTTTTCATCTGCAATATGGAACTGACTTAATGTAAAAGAATCTTACATGGAAAATTGTCTATAGAACCACTCAGTAAAGACGATAACAACATATATAAAAAGTCTTAGAATTTTATGGCTTGACCGTAAATCAAGTATAAGTTGAATAATAATAATAATAATAATAATAATAATAATAATAATAATAATAATAATAATAATAATAATAAACAAAATGATTGACATGACGCTTCTAATATTTTCAACGCGTAAGAGAAGAACGAGATTTAAGAAAAGAAAAAAAAACAGCGTTTGACACTGTTCAACAATATTTTGACGACAACAAGATGAAATAGAACATGAAATATCAAAAAATAGCGTAAAAACTCTAGTAAGAGTAAAAAATTAAAGGCCGAACTAATCGAAAATTAATTGGGAAGAAAATACGTAATATGGCCAATACACCTTCCGAGAACAAGACCATGACATTGATAACAAAAATCCCCTGATCCATCAGTGATCACGGAGTTCTGGGTTGAAACCAGAAATAAAAATAATGGTTTATCCAAACAGCTCAAAATCAACGCCTGCTCACATAGTCTTCTTACCATAAATGTGAAGTGTTATTTCTGTACACACGCGTAATAAATTGACGATTATTTAAAATCTGACTGCAATAACTTAGTACCAAATGAATTTATAAATAGACATGATAATGAAGGGATAAAACTTCATTGGAAAATATAACATTATAACCAACTCTACATAGAAAAATCGTGTGAGAAAAACTAGGCACCAATTCTAGTAGATTATACTATTATTTTACTCTGAGACATCACCTACACAAGTGCACACTATACAAGATAATTAAACAGTTATTGTTCTGAAATATTTCAACCAGCATAAATATCATCTTATCAATGTGATCCTATCGTCTTATAGAAACATTTCAACGAAAGAATTTTATAAAATCCCTAAATATAAAAGCATACAGAAATATAACATTTAAACACAAACATTATTCTTGCAGTTGGAATACAACAGGTTGAATTAAGGGGTACTGTATTATACTTAGAAGGTTCTTTCAATAATCCGTTGAAAAAAGCTTTCAATTACCTTAAGTCTCGGCTCAAAGTTTTGATAATTGATTTAATCAAAAGACAAACCAAAAGTAATAAACAACAATAGCAGCATTAGTAGTAGCAATAATAATAATAATAATAATAATAATAATAATAATAATAATAATAATAATACCAAGAAGACCATCATGACAGCAGATAAAGCTGGTATAATGATCTGACGATGGGGTGAAGCAATGTCTAAACAGTTAATATATTTGTGAGAGATTTTTACTCTCTAATCATATATTGATTATATCCGATGTTTTTAAAGATTCTTTGCCTACGTAAATGTTTTAAAAGCTCTTGAATCCAGTTATGTCACAAATATTGTAATATAAATTTCTTACCCATAATTTCATATAGTACTGGAAAAATTTAATACATCACTCCAAAAATTGTGTATTGACAAATTGTTATAAAACTTCAGTCATGAACTTCATTACAGGACACAAATGAAATTGTACATTCATTAAAATTACAACCTGAAAAGCTTTCCTAAAACCTATTGGTCAGCTACGTTTCACTTTTGTAATTAGATGCGCTAAAGTATTTGATGTTATATATATATATATATATATATATATATATATATATATATATATATATATATATATATATATATATATATATATATATATATGTAATGCATCAGAGAAATGGAATATAGTTTATATGAAATTTAAAAGAAAACATGTTCGTGTTGAGCATAAAGTCTCGTCCACTTCTTTTTAGAACAAAATATTTTTCTTTTCATCATGAACCTATTTCAAATATTTTCCGATAGTCTAATGTATTTACAATAATAGTTTAGAGACTAAAATAGTTTTGAGATATAACTGATAAATTGATGAAGCTGTGAATATTAATCATCGCTAAGCCACCATGTACAAAATCCTGACAATTTAAAAATATATTTGAAAATCACTCATGAAGAGCTGAATAAAAAAGAAACTTGTTCAAGTCTTGCTGCACTAACGTATTTGTTACAATTTTAGAGAATGCATATTTACTATGTATTATGATAGAAAATGGGCGGAGATTGATAGCAAAAGATTAGGGGTGAGAGTGAACGGAGAGGGAATATTACTGTCATGTATTGTCCGGTGCGCTAATGAACATAATCGATATATTGATTTTCAACCGATACTGGTCATTCTCGTGAGAGAGCAACAAACTGGTGGCTAATTGATCAGTTCCAATCTGTTCGTGAACTCTACAATGTTCCCAATTCGGTAGTCATCACTGACGGGACCATTACTTGCATCATTATCAGCGTTTATATCACCATTGTTAGTGTCTTTGTTAAAGCCAGGCGGAGAATTGACCTGCAGTGTTGTTATACTTGTGTCTATGTGCATGACCATCCATTTTATTTTGGGAATCTATTGCAACCATTTTAGCCATTTCTACAAGTGAAGGGTTATATCTTGGTAGTAACGATATCTTAGATACATTTTAGCATTTTCATAATACATTTAATCAATTGATATTATTATTATTAGTGGTACGAATCATGATTTTCAAGTTCTGGCCTTTTCAAAAAAATATTTCATATAGTCTTCATTAAATCTGATTCTTTTCTACAACAGAGGCATAAACATTTTCATTATCGTTTTCATAGTAGCTCACTACTATAAAGACTACTATGTAAACTATCCTTATCCTTATTATTATCATTATACTAACACATTATCAGCATTATCATGAACAAGAACATCAAAACTACGAATGTCACCATCACCATTGCATTCATTAACGCTGCTTCTTTATCTTTTGATTGCCTTGCACAAATGCGCTTCCACGGAATGACTAACTTATTATCTACATTTACTTTATTTTACAATCGGTCCTCATCTTTGTTGTTATTATCGCAACGTTTCGACCATCAGACCATCGTCAGGAGTATGTGTATCCGGGTAAACAAAGAATTACTAATCACTGATGTGTAATTTTTTTTTTTATCGATATCAGGATTTTGTGATCACAATGTGTATCGGACATGTTACATTTTCTTGCTACTTGATTTTAAGGTTGGTTCGGTCATGGATTTTCTGTTTTTGCTTGAGGTTCTATTTTGCTCTCCCGCTTGATAGTTGGGGTCAATTGTTCTCGTTCCAGTGAACAGGTTTAAGGATATCATATCCAGTTCTTATTTAGTATTGCTCAGTTATTGAACGCTCTGATTCCATTGAGTCTAAGTCTGTTTTACTCGCTACAAAGATTGAACTCACAGTCATCAAATTCAGACTAAAATTAGTATTTATTATTCTATACTCAAACTGGTACCACATACCGTACTTGCTTATATATGGATGTAAGTGGTTTCTTCATCGATCGAACTATTCCCAACACAACTGTGTAGACGAAGACTTAACAAGTCGGCATCGGCGTTTAAATTGACGCATCGATCATCGCGAAACAAAAGACACACAAACACATACACACTATCGTACACAATTTATTTCTTATATACAACATAAATACATTTGCACTCGAATTCACACTGACAACCTCGAACATACGTGCATACATCCATACCCGCATAGACATATGAACGAGTCTTTGTTGGAAGGTTTCGTTCACACCCCCACGTACTGATGACTATATTGGTACCGGCGCGATTCCAATAATCTTTGCACCAACCTGCTTTGTCATGGCCAGCCCTGTCATCACATGGTCACGTTCCTCATCATGGCATGTAAGCCAAGGCAAATATATGAAGCCTTAAATGCACGTTCCTAAGAACGATACAGAGACTTTCTGGATAGCTCTCACCCGCAGCCCCCAGCGCGTAATAAACATGTTGTCAGTGTGAAAGGGCCCGAGACACAATCAGCGAATATAGCACAAGTTGTAATCAATGGCTTCGACCAGGAGTTGTCAATCTGCCCTTGCTATAACCTATTCTTTCTTTTAGAGATCTTCATTTCATAGATTATCTGTATCTACTGACGTCATTAGCTTCAAGGATAACATTGTACTGCACGATATTTTCCTAAGATATGCAAGAGTCTTTAGCAGACTGGCTGTTTTAATTATCTATCTAATCTGATAAACTTTCCTACCTAAGCAAATATGGACTCATCAGACCATTCCGTTTATAATCAGTTTCACGTTAAACTATTTCTCTTAACATTTACATTTCTAATGAAGAAAGTGTTAATGTTTTTCTCAAATGAAATGAAATGAATGAATTCTGATTTTTTTTTTCTCCTTTATCGTTTCACCCAAACAAAGCGGCAATGCCAGTGGAACGCAGGGTATTACACGGAACGAAAGAGAATCAGAGAAGATCTTTGTGAGGAGAAGTCAGGAAAGGAAAGGAACAGGTTTCAGTTAAACAGAAAATGGGGGATTGATGTTTCAATTAAATTTGAAAATTGTTGGTGGCAGGAAAGCAAGAAATCGGAAGTGAGTTCCACAAGTGAGAAATGCGAGAAAAGAAACTATTAGAATAAAAGTGACGCTTGAATCAAGTTTGTTGAAGAGTAAAACGGTGAGACCTAATTACCAATCTAGTAAAACCCTTCATTATGCCTACAGAAAATAAAATGATATTTTTTATCTTAAACTCTCATCTTTTTATGAGTACAACAAAAATATACCCACATGTATGCTTTCATGAAGCACACACACACTATATATACAATATATATATATATATATGTATATATATATATATATATATATATATATATATATATATATATAACGTTATTGTTCAAAATACACCTAGACAAACAAGTATTTCTTTTCATACACACTCATAGACTTTTACACACTTTAATCTCTAAAATGTTCCTCACACATATTTATATATTATCTATTGCATTAATACACATGACACATATTTGACTCATAAGAACTAATCAAAAGTCATAATATATCATTACTCTGAATCTCTTTGCTTTCTTTCATTCCTACCTCAATCTCTGACGAAACTTTAATAGAAGTGAAACATGTTAGATTGAGATACGTTTCCTAGTTGTTCTTTATTTTATCATATATATATATATATATTACGAAATGGACAAAGTCCGACAATTTATTTATTAAAGACATTTATAACGTTAAACATAAAAATGTCTTTAATAAATAAATTGTCGGACTTTGTCCATTTCGTAATATATGACGTCATTTGTTTACATTTGATACGCCATGAGCAGTTATGAATATTCGAGATTCATGGAAGATTGAGTTTATAAACAGTAAATTCGACCTTGTCTACCGAACGCTTCTTTGTAGCCTAACGGTAAGGCTCGTCAGCGTAAATGACGGTTCCGTATAGGATGCAGGTTCGAATCCTGTCAAAGAACGAATATTTTCTATGAAAATTTCTCGGACATTCAGGCCGGTAAATGTTATTTAATACTGTTTATTATAAACAGAGCATTTACTTAAATACTTGTATCTATAACGTTAAACATAAAAATGTCTTTAATAAATATATATATATATATATATATATATATATATAATCAACTGGTACATAAACAGACATATAGTATTTGATTTTTATATAGCTTCGTTAATTGTCATTTCAAATCGCAACAATATTACGTACATCAAATGTTCGTAATATATACACATGCATACACATACATGGACACGCGTATACGCACACAAATATATATGACTATTAATCTTTACATCAAAAGTAATAATTAGAATACAGAATAATGATTCAAATACTACTACTAATAATAATATCATTGATATTGGGTGGTAGATTTGCTTGGAACAGCTTATGTGTTAAGGAAAGTGTTGTTATATATACACATGCATACACATACATGGACACGCGTATACGCACACAAATATATATGACTATTAATCTTTACATCAAAAGTAATAATTAGAATACAGAATACTAATAATAATATCATTGATATTGGGTGGTAGATTTGCTTGGAACAGCTTATGTGTTAAGGAAAGTGTTGTTATTATATGCAGCGGGAAGGATATTTATTTTATTTGTTTGTTTGGCAGCATATCAACTCCTTGTGAGTCATTTAATGCCGAAATTTACTTTTCTTTTAATTTTTAGTAATTTCTTTTACAAAAATTGTATTGCTTATAATTTTATCTATTTTTGATGGTATTTTTTTACTATAAAAATGTATTGCTACAAAAAATTTGATAGTTTCATAGTGTTTTGACCTCAGATTTGTGGTTTCAGTAGTCGCCCGTATCTGGGACCTGGAAACAACAGTAATTTAGAGGTGGTTCTACGCTCCTCAAAACCTCCCGATCAGAGGCTTCGTGTATGTGTGTGTGTACATTATACATGTTTCACTAAAGACGACAGACAAGTTATTGCGATTAAGGCCATTATTTCATTTTTCTTATGTTCGAACAAGTGTTTTCTTTTCTGAGCACAGAGGGTGTAGAAACTGTCCAAATATTCTTTAATTCCGAGCGCTTTTGGCTATATACGTTTAGCCATTATCAAGGATGATTTTATTTTTACTTTTTAATTGGATGTATGGGTTGTGTGTATATATC
Source organism: Acanthosepion lycidas (assembly GCA_963932145.1). NCBI lineage: Eukaryota > Metazoa > Mollusca > Cephalopoda > Sepiida > Sepiidae > Acanthosepion > Acanthosepion lycidas. The sequence continues at coordinate 38,117,797 of OZ010612.1, forward strand.
TGGAATTATAGGGATGTTTTATTTTCCGAACACAGCACATTGTGAAACAGATATATGTTCAGGTTTTTTGTCCAAATGTGTCTTACGCCATTAATTTGCAGAAAGAACGTAGATGATATCGGCACCAATTTTAGATTGCCAGTTTGCAAAAAATCTTTAGGAATGCAGCAAAAATGCTTCCACAGTCGAAGATTACTTGTATATCTAAAGAAGCTGCCTTATGATTCGTTTTTGATTTTGGAATATTAATGTTACACCATCAACAAATGATTTCTTCACGGTCTAATATAAGTAAGTATAATGAAGTTATTTGCTCGATTCTTTTTTTTTTTTTTTTTTTTGGTAGCTGCATGTTATAATTTATTTGTTTTATGGAAATATTAAGTAGCTGTTTCTTTATTCTATGATATGCCGAGTAGGATGAATGAAGAAAATAGATCAACATTTTCATTCACTGTAATGAAATACTGAAGTGCTAGATTGAGCCTGAAAAAATAAGTTCATTTCTGTTCATGCCGCAATTGCATTTGAACCTGATATATGCAGGCAACTTTTCTTATCACGATCGGCTATTTTACCACTATCTACAGTGCAATCAAATTGTGGGCGATCGTGGCTCTCTACAGCTTTTTGTCTTTTGTTCTAAGTAACATTTGACCATTTATCACACCGCTTTGACACTATTCTGCGAACTATTCATACAAGCTCGTTTTGCCTTCTCTATAGCCTGTGGGTATGAAATTCTCAAGGTACTCTTTTCTTATTAAGTCTCAGAAATTTCAAATGTCTTACTCTAATTGTACGTATAAGTTTACTAGTTCTTATTTTCCTTAAGACTTCTTCATTGCTCAGATATTCTGTTGATGGCATTATCAATATTTGTCTGTCGTTTCACATTCTTCTGTAACCAAAATTCAAAGCCATATAGGAGATTAGACGTTATAAAGTAGATAAAGACTTGTTTCTAACGGTGTTTTCTTATGTTTTAATATTTTGCTTAGTTTCTTTTTTTTTTTTTTTTTATTCCTACGGGCCTCTGGATTCGTGTCCCATTTCTCATCGTCTCTTACTCTACCCAGACAGTTAAATATCTGTACCTACTTGATTTTGACATCCCCAATTACAGCAAACATTTTCAGCTTTTCCTTATCTTTGTATCTTTAATATCTTTTATATATTTTACTGTATCTCTATTGTGTATTTCGATACATAACATATCTTTCGATAATAAAAATATTTATGGCTCAGGGGAAAATGTTTATATACAGAATGCTGCAAATTGTTTTAGCAATTTCTACATTTAACCTGTATACTGTATCTTGGCGGAAATGGGATTGTCAGCAGTGAGAAGTAAGTGCAAATATTACTGAAAGAAAAAAGGCCAGTAATATGTATAATATCGTCTTGCTGTGGGCATTGAAATAGCGAGTTATATATTGTTATTTAAAATGATCAGCTGGATTATCAGCATCCATACATTAATAGAGTTCATGGAAAAACATTAACATATTTTAATAGTTCTGTCATTGGCGACATTCTCAAAAAATTATAAACACACTCACACACATACACATTTTCCTATGAGGTTTGAAAAAATTAACGCATTTGTATTTTCAAATCACTATTTCAATATTTTAAATTTTTTTTATTCATATTAACGCCTATGAACTATACTAAAACTACGCTAGAAAGTTTATAAAACCCCTAAATAGACAAATGTTTTCTCCTTTCTCACTCTCAATATATATATATATATATATATATATATATATATATTCAGACAGGTTTCGTTAAATAATTTAGGCACGTTCTGTCTACTTTACTTATAAGATCCTTTCATGTTCGCGAATATATCAATCTTAGTACTTCTCGTTTTCACTCTCGCGTAGTTATGTGTGACGTCACGAGCTGAGATGCAATTTTCGTTTCCGCGTCTCGTATACACGAGTTTGTCGTTGCTTTGAAATCATTATTGCTTCGTCCGTGTATTGTTTGATAATGGCTTATGTAAGCCGAAAGCTTAGATTGGAATAAAACATGTATCAATATGGTGATTTCCTTTCGTCTTTTAATGATAATTTTATTAAGCTTATCAGACAATATGATCGGAATTTCCTTAAAATAAATAGACAAAACTTGTCTATATTATTTAATGAAACATGCATCAAAATATATGTATATGTGTGTGTGTGTACAGAGCAAGAGATATATAGAGAGAGAAGGGGAAAGAGAAGGCGAGAGAGAGAGAGAATGAGGAGATGAACAATGATTAGCTAAATGCTATATAGTAGCCATCATGTAAATTAAATGACGCGACGGATGCCGTAGAATTGATGACTGAGTTAACAATCGACACTTGTTGCCGCTTGTTCAATTGCTTTTGAATTCCACAGAGCTGAACAACAATTTGTAACTATGCAACTAATGTTAGGGATGAGATTATTTGCATAATGGCGTGTGGGATGTCATGCTGCTCTTCGGGAATCTCACTGGTCAAATGCGGGATTAGGTGGTCGCGCTGAGAAAGAAAAGTAGGAAGAAAAGCATAACTGATTAAAGATTTATAACACAAAATTTTAAAAAAGAAATGAAGATGAAAAAAGATATTATTGTCATTTTTTTTCTTTTTTATTCTCCTACTTTTCATCGTAATACATACAGACAATGCATATATGCATTGAGATGTTATAGAATCAATGCCCAAAATTGTCAGATACTGGTGGATACTGTAAAATGGGAAAGTCATAAAACAGTATCTATCTATCTATCTATCTATCTATCTATCTATCTATCTATCTATCTATCTATCTATCTCTTCATATCTATCTATCTATCTCTTCATATCTATCTATCTATCTATCTATCTATCTATCTCAATCTCTTCATATCTATCTATCTATCTATCTATCTATCTATCTCTTCATATCTATCTATCTATCTATCTATCTATCTATCTCAATCTCTTCATATCTATCTATCTATCTATCTATCTATCTATCTATCTATCTATCTATCACAGAAGTTCTCAAGAGGGGGATTCGCCATCAGGGGAGAATTCAATTCCATAGAGAAATTTCAGGGGTGGGAGGAAAAAAACTTACTTTTTCTTGTTTTTTATTTATAAAGGTTGAAGCACATCATGAGTTTTAAGAAAAAAACCCACTATAAAAATAATCCATGTAATTTAAAAGTTTTCTAAAAAAAGAGCATAACATTATGAAAAAAGACCCAAACTTGATAAAAACAAAGATTTATCGTCAAAATAACGATGATTGTTAAAGATACTTTAGATAGGAGGAAGTTCACATCAAATGCAAGAGAAGCAAAGGAAAACTGTAAGAAACCTATTTGTAAAATCTGTTTAAATTAATGTAGGAATCATAACCGGGAACATTGTAGAAAGAAATTTAAAAACACTTCAGGAATAGGAAATCGTGGAGAGCTCTAATCACCTTTGTCAGAGATAGATAAATAGACAGATAGATAGACGGACAGAGGGAGAGAAACACCATTGAACAATTCTTCTCAATTGATCATTTATTACAAGAGTTAGAGTATGCACCACTTGTGTTTAGTTGCGTGCAAAATGTTCTCGATTATTATCGAGGGCTTTTAGTCACTGACGCCGACCGCTTGCATGAATTAATTTTCGTTTTTTACACTTTAGTTCAAATACCTGGCATTTATATTAATTTTTTATATCAGAAAAATACAAAGCATCAGAAAATGAAAGCAATACTCAGATCTCTTTCCGATATTTTGGACTTTATAAAGCAAGAACTCGAAATCTAGAGGAACTTCTGCATCGTCAAATATGCGCTCCATACCGTGAGATGTGGCCTTGGGAAAACCAATTCGAAATATGTTTACAAATTTTTGTCAGATCTTTGATTCAATGTTTGTGGCATTGTCAATCATTTCAAAATGAAGACACGAGGTGCATTACAATATGCAAAATATGTAAAATTCGAAACAATGAAAGAAGGAAAATTCATCGTCGGTGTGCATGTATGAGTGGACGGATATCTAAGGATGTAAAAATATCAAGAAGTAGCCGCTGGAGGGCGCTATGAAAAGCATAATAACACTGTCATCTTTCTGGGCATGAGTTGGCGTTAATTATCATATTTCAAACTTTATTTTTTAATATCTTTTTTTTCTTAACTGATTTGGCGAGTCTCGCATTCTCATTGCCAGTTTTTAAAAAAGGAAAGAAAGAACGCCAATAAATCCATCTGTGGGTGTTCTCAGCGCCTTCATCTTTTGTCAGACAGTGAATGCCAAACGTTTGTAGCGGTCAGTAAATATTTGACCTCGTGCAAAATTGGTCTGGTTCTCAGACAATCTAGTGAGCGGCGGGAAATAATAATAATAATAATAATAATAATAATAATAATAATAATAATAATAATCCGAAGAAGTAGAAGAAGAAAACTGAAAGGATATGTAGTATGCCTAAACACAATGATCGATTCGCCTGAAATGTTTGTGCACAATGTTTAGAAAAGAGAGAAAAAGACAGACGAATGTGAATCGAATAAAATAACAACCAGTATTTTTTTTAAATGGAAAGATTGTTATGCGATAGAATCTAACATTAATTTCAACTTTCTAAGAAAGACTACATTTTAATATTTTAAGATTATTTTCAAATCATAACTTAGAACCTCTCTGTCCCTTTCTTTTTACACATGTAACACACGCACACACATGCATACACACACATACATACACACATACACACACATACAAACATATCTAATTGTATATATATATATATATATATATATATATATATATATATATATATATATATATATATATATATATTAAAAAAGACGACCATATCACCTTAAGAGGAATGATGATTTGGGTTTTGCCTACGAAACACTCTTGATAGATGATGAGCAAGTCACTCGGTATTAATTCAGTCGTGTAAATTTCAATTCAATTTTGCTATAGTCATGAAAGCAAAGAGGATAATAAAAATTCGAAGTGGGAACAGAAAAGAAAATAATGTAGTTATTTTGGATTATAAAATCCGTGACGTCGTACTTAACATATTCGATAAATTATCTTCAAGGTTATTTTAAACTGGGGATGAAACAATATTTCATGTTTCCATGTTTCTTTCATAAGAAAGAAACATGAAAGCAATGAACGTAAAAGTGATCCGTACAGAGAAAAGAAATAAGCGATGTAAAAGAACGGATGAAAATAAAGTGTAAAAAAAAGAAAAGAAAATTAAACGGAAGTAAAAGAATAGATAAGAAGAAAAACATAATTAGAAAGACAAAGGAAGGAAAGAGGTGAAAACAAAAGAAAGAAAGAAAGAAAGAAAGAAAGAAAGAAAGAGAAAAATAACATGAAGGGGTATTCAAAAAGAACAAGTATAAATAAGAGAAAGAAAGTGGATGAGATTTGAATAAAGAAAGAACAGAAAACGAAAGACAAAACAAGAAGGACGAAGAGAGAAAAACAAGAAGACTGAAAGCTAGAAATAAGCAATGGAAAGAATGAGAAAACAGGAAGATGGCGTTAGAAAGCGAAATTAAAAGATGAATCTAGAGCAGGATCTTGTGTTGATGTTCTGATGATGTCAGAAGATCTAATTGACTTTAGTCCACTTTCTGACACGTCATAAAGCAGACACTTGATGACAAAACAATCAGTGTATTGCCGACGGGCTTTTACAATAAACTTGCCTCTGGGCATAAAATAGTTCTGCATTAAATACGAACACAACATACGAGAAATTTAACATTCAAGCCCTTTACAATAAATGTGTTCAAATCAAAATTTAAATATAAATAGATAAATAGAAAAAAAATCAATTTATAAAACGAAATAGAGACCCATTATTTTTCATAAGTGCTATACCTTCCTGACTTTCGACGTTTGGTAGTCGATGTTATAGTTGGCTTGACATTACTGCGCGTCCGCATACTCTACAGACATTCACAGATTTAATTATCTTTGTGTATACCAGAATACAAATGTATGGATAAATGGTACGTAGACGAATACATACGTGTATATCTTGTTTCGGATTACAGCTTTTCTAAGTTAATTCTAATTTTAATGTATTTTCATTGTTACGTCTACTGAGGTATGTTTATGACAATGAAAATTACAGATGAAGTCGATTAGGTTCAAACAACTGTGAAAACAACTATATGTGTCTATACATACACACACACTCTTTCCCCCTCTCTCTCTCACATACACACACTAACGCATATATATATATATATATATATATATATATATATATATATATATATATATATTAGGACCTGGTATTGTTAGGGTTTGTTTTTTGTACTTTCCTCTCACTTTTTACTTGGTTTATTCTGGACACACACACACACACACTGGCCAAAAAGTACACACTAATGTTCAATGTCGATAGAATATAGAAATCTGTTATGGGAAACCATACCAAGACAGCGGCTGTAATGAGAGCCGTCTAATAATCGCAGTTAGCATTGAACTGAGAGTAACGGATATAGGTTGGTTTCTTTTTGGTTTCCTTTCTTACTTTTTTCTTTTTCGTCTTGTCCAGGAGTTGAATGAAGAATAAGCTGAATCTTTCTGTTCCTTGGTTCGCAGGATAATGTATCTTTCTTTGTTTAGTTGTATCTGCTTCTTTTAGCACACCAGAGTCTGATTTCTTTGAATCAACACTTTACTGAATTTTTTCACCTCAGAAGCCTTAATAGATTTCTATCACTTCCGCACATCTAAATTTATAGCAGAACATAGCAAGTTTAGCTGGACGTCCATTCAGTTTGAATTCTGAAGAAAGACTTACTTTGTGGCAGTCTTTATTTTCATGCTTCCATTCTTGCATGTGACCCAAGACTTACAAACATGTATTTCTACATGTGTGGGTGAAAAGAGCTGACTGGCCCTTTTCCTTTTCTGTCGAGAGTTTAAGGTTGCTTTACTGCCTGGATAGTATCCGGTCAAATCATCACGCTATCATGCGACCAAGAGAAAGTGTACTTTTCATAGAATACATAATCTTTGCCCGGATGCATGCAAGTTTGATCAAAAATAGTTAATTGTCAATTTTACTTTATTTATTTTTCATTTTCACACTTTCTGAAAAGTACTGGGTCCTCATTCAGAGTACTTGTAAATATAAACTTTAGTCTGATTTTAGAATAAAATTAGATGATGGTTCGTAACAATATATATATATATATATATATATATATATATATATATATATATATATATATATATATATAAGATATACTTTTAAGGTATGGTATATTTATAGGTTAAAATACGCAATATCAGGGATTGAGTGTATGTAAATATAAAAGTTGGCATTGAAGTCTACACCTGGTGGTGACAGTCTGTTTCATGCTAAACATGGGCTTACTATTACGTGTAGACTGTCGCCTAAAGGTATTGCCTTCAATGCTGTCCTATTAAAAAAGAGCTATAGAATATTTGCAGAATAGATAAATAACATAAAATTGAGTTCAATATTAAATCCAGTGTAGAACGAGAATTAAAATCGCCCGTAAATTCATTTCAAATTTCAGTCTTCGCAAGTTTTCTGTCATAACTTTCAGTTTGACGATTTGAATTGTCGGGTAGTGTAAAAGAGGAGAAATCTGCCAGCCGAGTTCAAAATCTGAACGACGCTTACTTTCGCACAAATACATATGGGAAAATGGGTGAATACATCATTTTCTCACACATGTATGGGTTAAATAATATGGTTAAGTGAATTATCTTGTCTTAAGGTGGCAACTATCTACTACAAGAAGTAAAAATCAAAAGCAACTTGAACCAGTGTGGACTCTTATCTTGCCCTAGACACATTACTATGGCTGCAGTACATGTGGTGCCCCGAGGGGCTTAATGGATTATGTAATTCGTGACGTAACGAGATATGACATTTGACTCTCCCTCTCAATATATATATATATATATATATATATATATATATATATCGGTAAACTGAATGTATTCCAACATGTATAAGAAGACTTGTGGATGAAGGTATTCGGGTATCTGAGGATTCTGTTGACCGAAAATTGAGCAGTAGTGAGTAGACAAATACTGTATTTTTAGTTTTTAGTTTGTATATTTATATATATATATATTTATATCTATCTATCTATCTATCTATATATATATATATATATATATATATATATATATATATATATATATATATGATAAGGGCAATACAGGAAATGTTTATAATTTTAAATGTTTGATTTCTAATTAAGTTTCATCGGAAATAAAATATGGAGGAAAAAATAAAATTCTGGTATTCTTTATTTTATGTTGCTTTTCATTGATTAAGTTCACCTCACGTCTTTATTAAATCGAAATCCCAGCCTAATAAGGAAAGAACATAATTTATTACATAGAAAATATTTTACCATCGATGAACACATTTCAAACTATTATATCAGCATATTTAAATAATCTAAGATCCGTTTACCTACAACCACAGCCAATGAAACATAAATTCTTTCACTCCAGCACAAAACATCGACAAACAAAAATCATTACCAGATAGAAAGAAAAATACACAATAGACGCATATACGTGCACTCACAAACACACATACATACATATACATGTACACACACACATTGTCAATCAAATTCTTCACCGATCAGCTGGAATTATGATACACAGACAAAAATCATACACACAAACGCTATCTGACAAAAAGATACACATGAAGTTTACGTAACCAATAAAAAATAAACATTACAAAATAATATATACAGTATTCGGACTATTGTCCTCATCTTTGTCGCCATATTTATCACAAGGTTTCGGTCGTTGTACGCTCCGGCCATCTTCAGGTGGTTGGAATTTCGAACTGAACCCTTTATATCGATCACTGGGGTAGACTGTTCTAGTTCCACGTGCCATGTTTGATGGATGTCAGTTATCAGTTATCTCCTGCTAATTTTCCCTCTGAAAGTTCTCCACTGCCTTAACCGGGTATTGAACTCTTTGGGTCTGTCACTGGATCTAACCAACGCCTTTTTCCACTGTGCATTGTGTCCTTGAGGACATCTGGGTATGAATTTCTGGGTATTATAAACCTAATGTTTTCAGCAATCATTTTTACCAGTGCTCATATTTCAATTTTGCTGTTATCATTCCATGTTTTTACCAGAGCTCATATTGCAACTTTGTTATCATTGCTTTTCTCTGACACTCCTTATTACTGGTTCCCATATTGTATTTATTTCTATGCTTGGTCGGCTCAGGAGATTTTTGTGGCCTAGAATATGTGCCGATTCCTTTCCAATGGTGTTCCCTGTCTATGATCTCAACATGATCCCACAGCGGACGGTGATCTCCCTTCTCTCTCCATATGTGGTCAGCCACGCCTGATTTTTCTACTTCCCCTCGCGTTACAGCTTTCTGGTGTTCTTGAAGCCTTACCTTGAGGGGGCGGCCTGTCTCTCCTTTATATTCCTTTCCGCAGCTGCACGAGATAGTGTACACACAGTCTTTAGTCCTGTTCTCCTCTATGGGGGGAGTCTCACTCGAGAGAGATATCTGCGAAGTGTTGTCAAGCTCTTGAAGGTTGTCCTGATGTCATATGGACCGCAGATCCTTTGTATTTTCTATGATAACCCCTTCACATAAGGCAGGCAGATTGTTTTCTGAGTGTTTTTGTCCTCCTCCTCCTCCTCTTGTACCCGCCTATCCCAGTTTTGGGGGGCTGCTGCCATGTATCCAGTGTAGTTGTTACGTTGTAGGGTACTACTTATACTGACCAATTCTTTATCTAACGTCTCTGGGTCGCCACTTATGACTTTTGCTCGGTGTTGTTAGCAACCGTCGATCCCTTTCTTTACGCTGTCCCGTGAATGTTGGTTTACGGTATACGGATGTCTTGAACCCATGCTCTGTTCGAGATATTAGTACATCCAGGAATGGGAGTGTGTTGTTACTCTCTTTCTCCATTGTGAACTGTGTCGAAGGTCTTTTTGAGTTCACATGGTCCAGTAGAACCTGAACATCTTCCTGGTGTGGCCACAATATGAAGGTGTCATCTACGTACCTTAACCATATAGTTGGCTTTAGAGATATAGATTCTAATGCCATTTCTTCAAAGTATTCCATGTATATATTCGCCATTGCTGGTGATAATGGCGAGCCCATTACTAAGCCCTCATCCTGTCGATATATGTGTGATCCCATTCCGAAGTGTGTTGTTTGTGTACAGAAAGTCAACATCTCCATCAGATTATATATTGGAATACTGGTCCGTTCTTCTAGGGAAGAGTCAGAGGTCAATTTGTCTCTGACTACTGAGAATGCCTCCTCACAATAGTCCGAATAATGTAGATACTGTACATCATACCTCATCTCAGAAATATAGAAAAATAATATATATATATATATGTGTGTGTGTGTGTGTCCGTGTGTGTATTGTATATTTAGGCAGCATGACTTCATTTTAAAGATGTATTCAATTGACTAATTTTGTTTAATATTTTATTGTACTTTTCCTATTTTTGAATAAGATATGACATATACGACCAAAAGTTGTTGATAATTTTTTGTTCCAGTATTAAATTGCTTTGTCATTAACAGGAATTAAATGTTGACAGCATCCCAGTAAATATGACAAGCAACCTTTTCCTGGTTTAAAAAATAAAAACGTCATTAACGTCTACCGTAACCAGAACGACCAAACTATAAACAAGATAAAAAAAAAGTGAAAACTCTGACTTGTTATAATGCGTATCATTTATTTATTACAATAAAAACCTTAGATTTATCAATGACTAAGACAAGTTTAAAACCTAATCTAATTATTCCAAATTACTTGAGATCTCAAAAGTCACCTCACGGTAAAAGCAATGATGATTATGGATTTTCGTGCCCGCTTTCATTAATTTATATATTTTGTGGTGTAATTTTAATGCAATACATTCGCACACGCACAAACATACATACATATATATATATATATATATATATATATATATATATATATATATATATATATATATATATATATATTATTTATGTATGTATATAAACACACATACACATAATCTATGTGTGTGTATTTGTGTCCAGAAAATAATTCACTTGCACGAATGAAAGAAAAATTTAATAAATCACAGTAACTTGCGAATCGTATCGTCTTCATTGAAACTTGTATAAAAGAGGGATTGCTGCCCAAATAGACACTTATATATATATATATATATATATATATATATATATATATATATATATATATATATATATTATAGACTTTTTCATGCGGACAAAAACAATTACTACAAAGATGCATTCTTGTTTCGATGCATTATGTGCATTTCGACTATTGAGAATCAAAAATGATTATCTATGGATAACCATCTTATATATATATATATATATATATATATATGTGTGTGTGTGTGTGTGTGTGTGTGTGTGTAATGAGATTGAAAAGAATATAAATTCAAACGTTCATAGGATTAATTTAAAAGAGGGCTCAATACCAAGAGTAGACCAATAGTTTTAAATTTTGTTTTAAAATTTTTAACGTCATATTTTAAATAGTTTATTTTTCCTATGTAATATTCTTACTTCTTAAAAGGTCTTTTATTTGCATACTACGTTTAATTCTATTAAATAATATTTATGCTTCTTTAAATAGTGTCAAACTTGCATCGTTGCATAATCTCAAGTGTTGTTCAATGTAGCAAACATTTACGGCTAAAATTAAACCTTTTCTTAATGTTATCGTTCTTTTATTGGCTGAATTGTTATCAATAACTTATATTTTATTCCTTTGTTCTTTCTATCTTTCTTTCTTTCTTTCATTTTACTTTCTTTATATCGTATTCATGTAGATCTTTATCCTATTCGCGTTTTCTATTCTATCCTCTTCTATTCTTTTTTGTTCTTTTTCTTTGGAGTTATCACGTGTTGTCTTTTAATTTTTCTTAACTCTTATATTTCTCATTCTTCTTTCCCTTTTTCCTTTTAGTGTCTTCTTATCCTCTTCTCTTTGCTTCTACCTGTTTTCTTCTTCTTCTTCTTCTTCTTCTTATTTTTTCTTTTCCTTTTATGGAAACGCTTTATATGTTTCTTTTCCTTTTGTGGTGTTTCTCCTTATGCCTTTTTTAAAAAAATGAATAATGAAAAAGAAAGTGAGAATTTTTAAAACAACTTGATGCTGATATCGTAACCTAATTATTCGAAATAACTTGAGACCACAAAAATCACAACTTGGTAAAAGCAATGTTGCTTATGAATTATCGTGTCCGTTTTCATTAATTTCCATATGTATGTTTGTCTTAAAATAACAACTTGATGCTGACATTGTGCTAATGTCGAAAGTACTAAGAATAAATGAATATGTATCTACATGGTAATTTTCTCTCTTCCTTTAACAAAGATACTAAGCTTGTCCCTGAATATGAGAGGGTCCTATTGAAAATAAGTAGGAAAAATTTGTCTAAATTATTCAATGAGACATGTCTTACAAAATACAAAATATTTTCATCCAGGTTCGTACATACACAAAAAAATATTTGCCAATGTGTCTGCACTTCGATAACACCTTCGATCTTTCATTTAACTGTTTGTCCTTGTTTGGGTATGTGGCGATCGTCCATTTTTCCTCTTGGCATAGTTTACAGTAGTTTCCTCGGACTCTGCCCGACTTTTTTTTTTTTTTAATGATTATCCACTTTATTTGTGGGACTCTACCATTGACTTCTTTTAGCCTCTAAACACAATTTGCCAATTTTGTATCATTTCTACGGTTCTCGAGCCTAAAAGAGGTATGATTGTAATATCTCTTAAATAGGCCCTCTGTGCAACCAATGTATGTTTTATTAAATTTTTTGACTTCCGCTGTGTAAATCACACCTTCTGTCAGGCACCCGCCGTCCAAAGGATAATTATTACTGTCTCTGCAGTTGCATAGTTTCGTTTTTACCTCCCCAACTCTTTCTGCTTGTAAATAGTTTGGTGTTGTGTCTTTTCATAATGTTGAATAAGTTGCTCGTGCAACTCTAGCAGAGCTTTACTTTGCTTCTATTAAACACATAAGCTAGGACAGAATTTCTAGGGAAATGCCTATCTAAAAGTTTAAAAAAATTCTTTTTCGATTTTTGTTTTCAATTGTACGTTGAATGGAGGCTTAAACCAAATAACGTCCCTTCTCCTGTTTGTGCGCTTAGGACTGACGGGTGGTGAAAAGGACAAACAAATAAGGTTGAAAATCTCCTCAGTGGATGAGATTCTACTTTCCATCCCTTTAGGTATGTGCTTGATAACATTTGCTGGGTGGTTGCATTTGCTGTTTACATATATGATATTTGTATTCGGTTATAAGTACGGTGAAACTGTGCCGGCACTGAGGTTAAGTTCTACATCCAAAAACTTGATTATTTTCATATTTATTTCAACAGTGATTTTAAAATCCAATTTTTTGAATACTTCGAAGAGCTTCTTTCTTTTGACATTGTTAGTTCTTGTATTGTCAGGTACACACAATAGACCCCGTCGTCTCTGTATAATCCATGGTTATCCATATGGACTAACTTGCTCATTTTACTTAGTATATAGATACCTATTATTTCGGATACCTCTGCTCCTTCAAAAGACCCTTGGGAGACGTTGAATCCATTATTCCGGGATTTTTTTTTACCTATGGATCACCACTACAAAATAATACAGACTTCCTACAGTAGAAGATAATTTCGAAATGTTCAGGTTTTATTTCCACGAATAATTTGGCATATTCCAGTGCATCGGGAAATCCTTTTTCGGTCATTGACAGGTAAAAGTCGCATATATCATATTTTATAAAGACTAAACTTTCTTTGTCTTTAATATTTTTAAACCAGTCTAAGCACTTGTTAGTGTTCTTCCACTGGTTGACTTGTGTGGCTGTTTGTTATCAGCGAATCACAAATATTTTGAATAATAACGCGGCTAATGGCACCTAGCTATAGAATCAATTTGGTGTGCTAAAATAGCAGGCAGTTTTCTAATTTAGCAATAAAACACGTTTAATTTATAATAAATGGTACTCATTTTAGGGCATAGTTTAAAGTTATATAGAATTTATATAGAGAAGAATCAGTGCATTATCAGTGAAGAATCAGTAACTGTCTTTGTTACTTTGTTACATTTGCCAACATGTTGACAAGTTAGAAATTTCTTTAATGATGTAATCGAAGAAAGTTTTTCATATCGTTTTGAATTCATAGTCATTTTGTTCATTCAAGTAATTTTCCAAACACCATTTTATGGGTCGTTCATTGAAATATGTGATCTAGTACAAACGTAACAAACGGGTTTTAGGGATGAGTCTGTAAATGTTTTTCAGTGATTTATTCATCTACACTCAACAGCGATAGTCCTGTTCTTACATAAATGTCCTTAATAACAAAGCATAACTTGATTTAATACTTCTAGTTTTGGTGTAGATACGGTAATATACAAATATAATTTTCTATATTCTTTATTGATGGCGTCCATACAACAGAAAGCAGATTTAAATATTTAGAGTTTTAAGTCTTTGCCGTTTGTAGACGCAGATATGTGAGGGAAAACTATTTTGAAATTATTATACCAGTTCTATTATGATTAACTGTGATTCCTCTCCTACTATCTGGGAAAAACTGTTTTAATTCAATTCCATTAGTTTTCAACATCGACCTTTGCTTAATATTTCGAAATCCTCGCCTTTAAACTTGGTTGACTAATCGGAATCTTCCCCATCTTAAATCAGCACATTGATTTCAATTCACTTAGGTCCCCTTGCAAGAAACTATTTTCTATGATGTTTGAAAGGCTCCAGCGAGAAGAAAACTTTTGATGGTCACCATCAATTTTATATACAGGCTGGATTCAAATGATCCAAATATTCTACACCTAGACTGTCAAGTTATTTGCTAATGTAATAATCTGTATTCGTAACGGTTTGTATGTATAAATATTTTTGTTACCGGCTTTTCGTGGTAAACTTTAACTTAATATAAAATAATCTAACTTGAGGAATACGACTATTTCATTTCCAGTTTACGAATTAGCAATAATATAGTTGGCTGTTCATCATTCTTGCTTACATCAATAATAATGATCCGATTAATGCATGTCTATGTATTTCTTGTAGATACGCGCAAGATATCAACTTTTAATAGCATTCCTATATCTTCAGTCTTTCTAATCGTAACGAAAGTTTTTATTAACGGATGGTTGAACTCTTCAGCAACAGTAAATCTCGATTTCATTTTCTTTTTACAGCTATGGTGAATAAAATCGTCGTCTTCAACGTCGGCACCTATTTCGCTTATGTCCTGATTTTGTCTCTATAAATCGGAAGAAATGATTTTAATCTCAAACTATACTTTGCAGAAATTTTATAATTATATTTTTCTACTTCCGTTCTATTAATAAATGAATCTTTTTGCTTGACAATGTTTATTCGTCTACAACAAACTCAATTGTTTGGCAAGATTCATTTGATTTATGAATTGATCTTTTGCTTCTTGCCTTCTATTCCAACAGCAATATTAATATAGCCTTCTGAAGTTTCAAAATAATATCTCATAATAATGGGTATGATTCTGCGAAGTTTGTCGGTTCTGATATATTTCATTCATCTCAGTTATTTCGTATAGATCATCTCAAGTTATTCGTCACAGCGTACGTTATACAATAATAACTACTACTACTACTACTACTACTACTAATAATAATAATAATAATAATGATTATAATAAAACTGATTTACAAAAACAAAATTCTCTGAGGCAAGCATGTGAACTGATGATTTTACTAATTCTCATGCGTTGAATTCGAATTTCTGAACAATTTTTTCTATTAACTTTTTTTTTTGCTTTTCTGTCACATATCGAATTTTTATTCTACTGCATATAAATTCAAAATATAAAGTGTTTTTTCATCTATTAAAAAGACATATTACAAAAATCCAAGCAGAGATACAGAGTATTGACGGGCACTAAATTACTTGAATAATACCATACATACAAGTAATAGTACAGTCAGAAGTTAGTTTTTGAACGAATTTGCATCCGGTTTGTCTCTCAGGAGCTGGGGTTCCACTTTCCATGGTAGTTTCTTTCCATCTTAGTAAAATCTTGGTGGAACCTTTTTCTATGCTTATCACACATTGCTCTGACGTTTAGAGGGAAGAAGTTAAATGAAGGCGTGGAGAAACTGAATTTGAGTCACATTCGGCATCCTATATCCTCATAAGCCTGTAACAACTTCTCGATACACTCTTAGTAATCTGGTACCTCTGTATTACCAAGGAAGCCATGGAAGACTGACTTATGAACGTCCCATGCATTCAGTTCATTTAAGTCAGGGCTTCTGCAGTAGTAAAACCTGTTTTCTATGTCGAAGAATGAGACGAAGTCCTTGTTTGTGTCCTGAATCTGGTGACTCTTACATCTACCGTGACTAGATTCCAATGTTTAAGCCGGGATGTCAGGAACTCTGACTGCTGCTTAGATATGTACAAATGATGGAAAAGGTCATTCGGGTTTTCCTGGGTGATCCAATGGGGATGATTGACACATTCTTGAATAAACAGGAACATTTTCTTCAGAAGAGACCGACTTGGCAGAATTTTCCTCTCAAGGCAATCTTTTATATGATGAAGGAATAAGATCTTTATGTGCTGCGGGTGTAGCGACAATGAGATCATCTGCGTGAGGAACAGGTCTCATAGCTGAAGGAAGAATGGAATAATTAATTTTTTATGATGAATCATTTAAACCAGTCGTAGACAAAAATAACAATCATCTGCATGGCTTTGTTGTTTCATCGGGTCAGTTGAAACTATGCAATTAGTCTATTGTAGCAGGGTTTATAACAGATGTATGTGACCCAGGATTTGTCCCGATCTCCAGTTTTTAATGGTAAAAATGATGAAAATCAACAGTTCTCAGGGGAGTAATTGCTCGGTGCTGTGCAACTGTTGTGAAAGAATGTATTAGCCTTTTGGGTGCATCCTCAATGTTTTGAAGTGACTGAAACTATTGTAGAGATGTGTATTAGCTCACAGAAATATGGAAAACAACATAAACATTGATTATATATATGGTTATGTCTATATGTACCAGGCTTTCGAATTTGAAGAGAATTGCATTTCATCGCAATGAAAATTAGCCCACAGGGCCGAGTGTAGGCCCCCCAGCCATTATGTAAACTTTTTTTTAAATGAATAAAATTCCTAAAATTAAAAAAAAAAATAACAAAATGTCCTAAATAGGACATATCTGGTAGGCTTGGATGCATGTCCCTTTCTTGTTCTAACAGCTCCATTAATTTCTTCAATTACTATTCCTCCTCCTCCACCTTCTCTTCTTCCTCTTCTTCCTCTACTCCTCCTACTACTACTAATATTGCTCCTGATTGTTAGTTTCTGAAATGTTGGTCTTTCTTATGTAACGCGATAATGCCACTAAGACGCATGGGGTTGCTGGAAGTGAAAGAAAATGAAAACACTTTATTTAGGAAAAGGAAAATAAAATAACAAGATTAAGGAAAATAGAAGATGGCAATTGACATTGTATTTTTGAAGAACGTAGATGGCAAGAAAATGAGAAAGCCGAAGAGAATTCTACGTGCGAGAAAAGAAACTATTACAATAGAACTTATGGTTATATCCATATATTTACGCATTAAAATGATGATACCTATTTGTCAGTCTAGTAGTGCCGCTTAAATTGATGCAGTGGAGATACCAAGGGGGGTGGAGAACAAATACCATAGAAATATTTATAGAGAAGACGGACGGTGAGAAAAGAACTGAATTCGAGATGCCAGGTCAACACCGATAAAATTACAGACCCTACTTTGGATTTTGTCAAGAATCTTGAGATATCTAGCAAAAGCATCAGACCAGATAAGATTGTCCGTGCATTGAATATTGTGCACGGACAAATGACAGATGTATAAATACATAAAATGGATTCTGGTGCGAAAAATTGTCACATAGGAAACCAAATTTGCTAACAGCCAACCTAACAATTGATTCAATATAATCAATCTACTTCATATCAGTAGAAAAAGCAAGAAGGCGCAAAATCTATCACTCTCTTGGAGGTTAGCATCAGTTATGTTTAGTGAATTTAGGATGGTTTTCAACAATAATCACAATAGTAAACAAATTCTCCTGGTGATCGCTGTCAACCTCCAAACTAACAAAATAACGCCATTAACAATAACGCCATTGTTATCATGATTCTAGTTTCAATTAACATTAAGTCAAACGTTGACAACTCTTTCTCCAGTAACATCATCATGGCGACTATCGCATAATCAACGTCTCTTAATCCATCTCTCTCAACCGATACATTTCACCGCCGCTACCACTAAATCTGCCTGTGGACTGAGAAATCGTCAGGTGTGATGCTTTCTTTCTTGATTTTTCATTGTGTTCATTTGAAAAAAGTTCTAAAGACACTTGTTAAAACCGCCGGGTATATTTAGATTGTCTTTTCTTGATTAAAGTTGAGGATTCAGGCAAAGGATTTTAAGGATAGTCTAGAGTGACGTCGTTATAAAAAAATAAATAAGATCTACACATTGAAACATGTGGAGATATTGTGTTAATTAAGGAACTGAATCCAATCTTTCTGAAGAATTCGATTAATGTTTCAAACGACAGAAATTCTCTTGTTTTGAATGTTGACCTTTCGTGATTCGGTAAAATTTCATAGAAATAGGCTAAACAATCAAAAACACAAATCAATCAAGAATTGTTATTTACATGTAAACACGTGTGTGCGCATCTATCTATCTATCTATCTATCTATCTATCTATCTATCTATCTATCTATCTATCTACCATTCTCTCTCTCTCTCTCTCTTTCTCTCTCTCTCTCTCTCTCTCTCTCTATATATATATATATATATATATATATATATATATATATGTGTGTGTGTGTGTGTGTGTTTGTAGATATATAATCTATGTTTATGTGAATGTTTCAATAACGTGTACGTTTGTGGCGTATAGAAATTGTTAATGGATAGAACGTTAGTTTTCCGACTATGAAACCTGAGTTGGAATGGCCAGGGAAGTGACTTCTTGATGTAATTATACTTATAAGGCGATCCCAGTAAGTCATCATGATCGACAGTTTGAGTGTACTGGTGACCATCTAAGTATATGCACACTCTTCCAGAAATTGTAACTAACGTTGACTCAGGATAGTTGCGGTATAAACCACAGGTGAGCTCTGTGGGTGTCGAACAAACACAAATGTGCCTGATCTGATATGCTTCTTATTATTAGAAGTTTGGCGTGCATAAATAGCTACAGAAAGATCGAATCCCACAGAGAGCAAAAGTTTGATTTTGTTTGAGTATTTCAAAGTTATATTGGATCAATATAGCATATCCTTACGTTGAATTTGAATCCCTGTTGAAAGGAGTTTTAATATTATTCATCTTACATCGTGTTTAATCGATAATTAATCGATTATAAACCTTGATTGCATTTCTTAACAGCTGCTTATACAATTCTTAACAACAAAACTGAATAAATATAGATGGAATGATTGGCATGAATAGCGAGAAAAGGTTTTATCTTATATTCGGCATCGAAAGATATACAGTCGCCTTCATTATTAGGGAACGAAAGTTTAAATATGAAAAATTTCCATTTCGACAGATTTGATGGGGATAAAAATTGTAGCAAATATTCTGAAATACTTCTTCCACGCGATTGGGTTAATTTGCATAAAAAAGAAAAAAGTATAACGAAAAATAAACTGTTAATTACAATAAAAAAAGGGCAGTGCCCAAAATTAGAGAACAAAATTGCAAATTTTCAACATTTTTATTTAATATTAATTCAAAATATTAATTAGACATATAAGGAATAAAGAACATTAAAATCTGTTAAGGGGGGGGAGACATGACTGATCATGTATGGAGGAAAAGTGTGTTCACCATTCCTGTGGAATGGAGCAAAAATTTTAGACAGACAAGAAATTAGAGAGTTACACTTCTGAAATGAATCAACGCATATGTTAGGTCATGAGGGCCTCCTCTGTGACATCGAAATAAATACCATTTTAGAACCATTAATAAAGGAAGAGGAATGATGGCAAGGCTTCGGTATCAGCAGCAGCAATAAAAAAAGAGATCGGCAATCAATGCAGATAATTCTGACGGCAGCCACAGCAAAAAGGTCAACGGCGATCAGGAAAGAAAACCGTTAGGTTTAAGACTTCATGTTTTAGATTCAGGATTGTCCCACAGAAGAATAATAACCAACTGGATTAAAGCGCTGATTTGTGAGTTCAATCCCTGATCTGTACAGAGCTGACTTAGACTTGGCAGGAACAGGCCGGACGATAACTGAGGTTTGATTTCATCATGATCTCTATGTGTTTCGGGTTTTTGACTGGCGGGTAAAGTCTTTGAAGCCGAATTTCTAAAAGATATCCACTTGACCGAAAAAGAACAAACGAATTAAGAAATGAATAAGTTTATGATTTCGGATTTGTGATGTATATTAACAGCTACAGTTGAGATATTTTAGTCTGCCTATGACTTATCATACGGGTAGCTGCGATGCCTCTCATTTATGTTGCCAGCCACGTATCGGGATGTTGAGATGGATATAGTGTCTGTGTCAGGAAGAGTTGAAAGAAAGATCTAATTTGTTCGTCCTACATGGCAAAACGTGCCAAGAGATATCTACCTATTAGTACATATCGAGCAAGCGAAGGCCTTAAGGAAACACCTAAATATATTGGAAACAGAGTTCGAGTTTTGGGTGTACATCGACACGAATGAAATTGGATACTCATTCGTCGGTGAGTGACATGTTAGATCAGTATTAAATATGAAGGAAAATATGCCGGGACATGGGCACGAGAACAATTTATCCCCGTAGATTAAATAAAGGGTTTAAGTATTATCCCCGAATATTAAACAGTGTATGTGGCCTGGTGGGTCCTAAAATATCTCAACAGTATCTGTTCAGCTCGAAATTCCATGAAGGTTACACGGATCGACAGATATTGTGATAATTACATCAAAGAGGAGGACGTTTATAAGAATGTAAATATCAGGTCATCGCATAAGTTCTGTCCGAATTTTGAATAAAGAAAACAAGTGACCAAATGTTACATTTATTTACAGATTCAATCAACAATGTATTTTCCCTGATTATCTATGACTTCCTTCCATCTATTAACAAGCTTACTAATTCCATTATTGTAAAATTCTTTTGGTTTTGATTCGAAGAACTCACAAATGTCAGTTTTAACCTCTCCCTGTGTTACAAAAGATGTTTCTTCCAAATGATTCTGTAAGCTACGAAACAAATGGTAGTCTGAAGGAGCAAGATCGGGAGAATAAGGTGGATGAAGAATTTTCTCCCAACCAAGTTCTTCGATCTTTTATGACGTGATTCTTGCTGTGTGGGGTCACACATTGTCCTGATGAAACATCACCTCTTTTCGATTCACTAGAGCAGGCCTTTTTTTCCTCAAAGCTTGGTTCAAAGGCTCTCATTGATGACAGTATATTTAAGCATTAATTGTTGCATTAGGTAGTAAGAATTCAAAGTGGATTATTCCTTGGCGATCACACCAGATTGAAAGAAGAACCTTTTTCCCATGAAGTTCCCTTCTCAGCTGTGGCTGGGGTCCTTCCCCTTTACCAAGCCACTGGCTACGACGCTTAACATTTCGATAAAAGATCCATTTTTCGTCGCCACTCACAAGTCTATCCAAAAAAGATGAAACAAGTTGGCGAGAATGGAGAGAAGAGCAGATGTCAACTTGGGATTTGAGGTTGTTTTCAGACAATTCATGAGGCACCCATTTTCCAAGTTTAGGAACTTTTCCAAGTTGTTGAAGATGACGATGAACAGTTGTATGGTTTGAACTGAGAACCACTGCCAATTCCTCAACTGATAAAGCAGGATTTTCTTCAAGGGCTGCTTCAAGAAGCATTTCACCAAACTCAACGGGACGCCCGGTTTGATTTTATCTTCAAGGGTGAAATCTCCACTTCTGAATTTTGCAAACCATCTTCTGCAAGTTCTTTCATTCACACATTCCTCTCCATAAACCGAGTGAATGTTTCTAGCCGCTTCGGCTGCTGAGTTTCCTTTCTTGAACTCATAAAGCATTATGTGCCTCAAATTATTCTTGGGTACTTCCGTGTTAGCAGGGTTTTAATCAAACAAAATTTAATTTTATTGTTCTCTGAAATAAAATTTCATCAGTTTAAATATGCATCTAAACATAAAAATAATGTTCAGCTCCATTAGACATTATAAAATACTCTTTAAATTTCGTTCATTTTAACAAAAAGTTAACATTCGGACAGGACTTATGGGATGACCTGATAATAATATTTCTTATAAATAAATTCTTTTTCGTTGTCGTTTAGATTTGTGTAAGTGGATTAGAGGTAACGTCATTCTAGATTAATCTTACTGTTTCAGCTGCAGCTTGTTTAACATACATATTTTACTATTGTTTAACAAATACAAGGGCCAAGAGCCACTCAAGGTAGAGGTTACTAAATAATTTCGTTTTAAAGGCGTACAAAAAGAGACCAAGAGATGTGTATATTACAAGAATATGTAGGATACGTAACGGTTGACCTTAGACTTGAAGAGATTGAAATAGTAGTGATCGGGGAAGCATCATCTCAGGAGTCTGTTCCACAATGCAACAATTCTGGGGAAGATGTTGTCTGAGTAGAACTTTTCTCCCTATCAATGGATTATTAAGGGGATGAGAAGTAATCAACGCAGTGCACGTGGCCTGGTGGGTCCTAACTGTGAATTTCTTGTGGAAGCAAGAAATGAATTTTACCCAAACATCTACCATGATAATAGGGGTAGGGTAACGAGCTGCTGGCGACGTTTCGTCTGTGGAAAAGGGATATAGGGTTAAAAAAAATAATTCATCAGCCACAACTTGAGTTACAAGAGACGTTCAAGTGTGTCATGGAGTGCAAGTTCTGTGATAATGACTGAGATGGTCGAAGGACTTGAACAAAACATAAACTTTAGATAATTTAGACACAATAGTGATCCCAATATACAACAACTTCTTCGAAAATTGGAAAGATACAATAAAAAAAATAGAGAGAACGTGTTTATCCTATTAAAGAAAGTTTTGTCTATGATTCTGAGATCAGGCATTATAATTATTTACCTTATTCAGACTGTTGTCCTCATCTTTATTGCCTTATTCACGACGCTTAGGCATTCTTCAGGTGATTGGAATTTCGAACAGATCCCTTTATTTCGTACACCGGAGTAGATTGTTCTACTTCCACGAGCCA
Organism: Acanthosepion lycidas; assembly: GCA_963932145.1. Taxonomy (NCBI): domain Eukaryota; kingdom Metazoa; phylum Mollusca; class Cephalopoda; order Sepiida; family Sepiidae; genus Acanthosepion; species Acanthosepion lycidas. The sequence goes on from OZ010612.1 coordinate 38,141,119, forward strand.
TGCCTCTTCCGGCTATTTCCCTTTAACTCAACTCAAGTTCACATCTGCAGTAGCCAGGAATTGAACTTCCAACTCGTTGGTCAACTTATTAGATCTAAACAACGATTTTATCCACTAGAACAACAGTGTATAAATTTTTGGGACTTATAAACTTACAGAGCTCCTACTTTTGCTGTTATTATCGCTTTTCTCTCGCACTCCGTATTACTGGTTCCCATATTGTATTCATTTCTATGCTTGGTTGGCTCAGGTAATTTTTGTGTCCTAGCATAATGTGCTGATTCCTTAAATTATTGTATTTTCCACAGGAAGCGGTGATATCCTTTTCCTTCCATATGTGATCATCTACGCCTGATATTTTTTATTTCCCCTCTTGTTGTGGCTTCTTTTAGAGGCCTGTTTTTCTTTTATATTTCTTACCACAGCTGCACGGCATGGCGTACACACAGTACCTAGACATGTTCTCCTCTATAGAGGGTCTTACTCGGAAGAAGTGCCTGCGAAGTTTAGAACTATTTTTGAAGGTCGTACTGATGTTACATGGACCACAGATCTTTTGTATTTTCTCCGATAATCTCTTCAAATAGGGTAGGCAGACCGAGCCTGTTTTCTGAGTGTTGTTATACTTTTGTATGATTCTATTCCAATTTCGGAGCTGCTTGAGTAGTTGTTCATTGTAGGGTATTGCTTACACTGACCATTTTGTGTTTATATGTCTCTGGCTTTTGCTCGATTCCTTATGACTTTTCCTCGATAAGCAGCGGAAGATCCTGATCATTACAATCTACTACGGTAGACGAAATAAAGAGTTCTGTTCCAAATTCCAATCACCTGAAAAAGGCGGGAGGTACAACAGCCGAAACGTCGTGAATATAGCAATAAAGATGAGGGTAACAGCTCGGACAATGTAAATAATGTAAATAAAGGAAGCTTGTTAAAGGATTTTTCATTATTAGGTTACGGACTGGTTATTGAGAGAAATATGAAAACTATAAACCCATCTCTAATACTATTTTTAATTTTATACTTTGTTTAATAACAGGAAAATGTACATGTTTATTGTAATGCAGGAACGTATTAGTCAGTGCTCTGCACTTTTTCCTCAGTCTCTTTTGCAGTCGTCAGAAAAGATAACAGCTAAAATCAATTCGCCCTTCCTCATTCTGCGGCACCAGGATAACATATACTGAATCACCAAGAACCAAGAAATAAATGCGTTTTTCTCTGAGAGCGTTGCCTCACGATACGGGCATAGAGAGAAAGCACCATTAAGCCTTTGCTAAGTGGCTAAAATGTTCTAATCCTGTCTTCTATGACGTCAGCGATGATATAGCAAAAAATTCTACCGCATGATATAAAAATATGTGGACATTTTGAAATAGCAAAATATAAAAGGCTCGGTTTATTTCACTAAAAATGTATATACAGGTGTTGCGTTTATGGTTTTGTAAATTCGTTAATGAGAATTGTGTAAGCGTATGATTGTATGCGCAATTTTGCGCAAAAGTAGTAAAAAGAGTCATGTTAATTTTACATAAAAATTCATATATATATATATATTGAGACATTTTTATGTTCATACATTCTTTTTTATAGATACAAATATTTAAGTAGATTTTCTCTTTATAATAGACAGTATTAAACAACATTTACCGGCTTGAATGTCTGAGAAATTGTCATAGAAAATATGCGTCCTCCAACAGTAATCGAACCTGTATCCTATACGGAGCCGTCGTATAGCCTGATATATATATATATATATATATATATATATATATATATATATATATATATATATATATATATATATATATATATATATATATATATATATATATATATATATATATATATATAGAGAGAGAGAGAGAGAGAGAGAGAGAGAGAGAGAGAAAGAAAGAGAGAGAGAGAGAGTGATACATTTTGACAAAATTTGTATTTATTACTCACAAAAGAGACATTCGCCATTTTTGTATAGAATTTTTGTACGTTTATTTTTTCACTTTTTCTGTAACGTTTCCAGAATTCTTATTTGAAATCTTGCTCATAGCAATATTTCGTTTATATTTTAAATTTAGTCTTTTTGCATATAAAAAAGAAAAAAACATCAATAATCAGTGTTTGGATCAAATAGAGATAAAAAGCGTGATAAATTGAAGTGAAATGTTTATTAACATCGTGGTTACTCGATAAATTCTGTTTGACAATTCTGTTGACAATTATTTTAAGACATTTTTATGTCTTAAAATAAATGTCGGACTTTGTCCATTTCATAATGTGTGACGTCATTTGTTTACATTTGATACGCCATGAGCAGATATGAATGTACGTGAGAGATTCATATAAGATTGAAGTTTAAAAGCAGACCTTGCTAATTTCTGGACATTCAGGCCGGTAAATGTTATTAATACTGTTTATTATAAAACAGAGCATTTATTTAAATTTTTCTATCTATAAAAAGAATGTATAAACATAAAAATGTCTTAATATATTAGGTTGGTGCAAAAATAATGTCGTTTTGAGAAAACGACATTATTTTTGCACCAACCTAATATATATGTGTGTGTGTGCTTGCGTGTGTGTATGTGTGTGTAAATATTCTTACATGGAGTATATCTGTAGAAGAGACAAAATGAATGAAGACAAGAGGAAAACTATATGTAATTACTAGCTGACGCGTTTCGTCATCTGACGGACTTTTATCAGGCAGATGTGATGGTTTTATTTGATAGTTACTCAAAATTTAAAATTTTAGAACGCTAATAAATATTCATCAGGTTAACTGAAAATTTAGCATCTTTGAAAGGAAATTTTAAAATTCAATTACGCTCATAAATATACAACAGTTTAACTGAAATGTCTAGATATTTAGGCCTTAAATTACGTCATGTGGCATCTTCGAAAGTGAATTTTTAAATTCAAAACGCTTCGAAGATGCCACGTGACGTAACCTAAGATCTAAATAGATATATTTATTTATCTAGTTAACTTAGCTCTCTCTCTCTCTCTCTCTCTTATACATACACACACACACACACACACATATATATATATATATATATATATATATATATATATATATATAAACGTTGATTTTAGTGGATAGCCGTGTTTGAGTAGACGCCACGCTCTTTTTTTTCTAAACAGTCTGTATTATGTCTACAGGCCTACGCACTCGACAAAACAATAATGTGAATGGGCTTTACTCATCGGGGCGAACATATTTTTTATTAAGTTTCTCGTGTTCGCCGGCCGATTACCTAATATCTAATTAAAAAATGGAGCGTTTATGCAAGGGGTTACTGAATTTTAGAGAATATGAGAAAAACGAACGCTGTTAAATGGAGAGAATAATAAAAGATCAATAATTAAGAAGATGATTGACACTGCATTTAAATTTTTGAAAATCGAAATTGACTGCGAAGTAAGAAGCCGGAAGAGAATTCCACAAACAAGAATTGCGATGAAAGAGACTGTCAGCAGTATAATGCTATATATAGCCATTTCAACACTAAATTGATGAGACCTTGCCGCCAATCAAGTACTGCGCTTAAATTCATAAAGTATAGGCATAATGAAGGAAAGTTCATCAGAACAATTATCATGAAATTATTTAGAGAAAAAGCGCAGGGAAGATATGTTACAGCGATGGGAAAGGGACTGGTGTCGGGATGCCAGATGAGAACCAATAAAATTGCCAATTCTTTGGAGTTTATCGAGAAACTCTAAATATATAGCAGTATCATAAGATCGGATGTGGCGGCATTATCCAAGGGTAGGTCAAATTGTAAACTTACAAATATGTAAGATAGATTTTGGTGAGAAAAATTGGCTAACACGACACAGTGAATCAACTTTCCTAGCAGCAGGTCTAACAGTTGATTCAATATAATCTTTCCACTTCATGTCAGTGGAAATCGTTAGTCCGAGAAGGCACAATGAGTCAATCGCCTACGCACATGCGCGCGCACACACACACATAAATATATATAATAGGAAAATTGATGACAGATCGTAAAAAAGACTGTGTGTGACACCTTTCGTCCTTTAGGGCTTCAACGGAATAGACTGATGTTTACTGATGCAACTACACATGCGCACGAAGGAGAAGGGACAGTTAATCTTTAATTTTTTTTATACATGTATATATATTTTTATATATGTTTAGATATATACTCTAGACAAATTCATTTAATTTGTCTTTTTTTTGTTTGTTTGTTTTTATCACTTTTGTCATTTAGTAAATGTAATGAAACCATATTCTACTTTAAGAATCGACTGTATTCGATTTGCATTTTTCATTGATTTTCTGGGACTTTTTAAACATTGTCTTTTACTTTCTAAGATTTTTATAATTATTTTAATCAACATTCAGTGTGTTAGTTTTGGGGTTTTTATATTGACTTTGGATTTTGAATTCTTCTTTGTCTATCATTAGCTTACTGACTGATAAGCAAAACAGATATTCACATACAAGGAGCATCCAAAAATGTATCGAAGTCACTTGAAGTGATTTCCAAGACAAATGTATCAACCTTTGTTCTAAGTTAATCGTTCTGTTCAATTAGATGGACACTGGGTACACACACGTACATACGCATACACAAACACACACAAACACACACATACGCGTGTACACGCATATGCACACATATACAGGAAAGTGAACACAATGCAGAACATCTAACAAATTTACTTTTCCTAGCTATCTATCATGTCTATCTACAGATATATACCAAGATAGAAATAGACTGCAATGGAAAGTTATGCAGTCGAAAAGGTGGAAAAAAGTGACATGAGTTTAAAATGGAAGTGAACGCTGTAGGAGATTTTGATAATCAAATCCGAAACATCTTTACTGCGTGCCAGCGGCGGTGGTGGTGGTAATGTGATGTGCTTCTCCACCGTTTCCTCTCAATTCCTGCTGTGTCAACTGTAAATAAAGATCAACTGATTGGGCCGTGGCGATTTGGTAGAGTGTGTTCCTTAAAGCAGACAGAGAATTCAATTAAGCAGTTACCATTTTATCGGGGATATTTTGATCTGAATCTGCATTTTGATCAACTGCATCATCTTGAATCAGGAAAACCTGTCTCCTCTCCTTCTAAAATCAACGACAGATGCACAGTTGATTAGGAAATATCTTTTAGGCAACATACGACATGGAATGAAGTTCTCTTATTGTAAAGAGACATCTAAATGCATTTTTTTATGAGTAAATAATCTTCACTGGTTATTTGTAACACAACTCCCAAACTTGATAGAATCAATTGATAATCTTGATCTCTTACTTATTCTACATGGACACTAACAATAAAATCAATGCATTTTATTTATAAGCAACCTTAATTTTCTTGTTTGCAATAATGTGCTTATTAGTTGATATTATTTTCTATTTAAAATAATGAAGCCGGATATGGAAATAAACGCTTTTCCAAAGTGCCGATGTTTGTAATACCTAGCCATTAAATGTCAAATTGATTTCAACTGCAACTGAACAGATCATTTTTGGTATAAATTAATCATCTTTTACTCTGAATTCAAGTTCCTAATTCCTTTAACAGTTTACACTATTTCTAAAATCATTCGTGTTTTCTCTTCCTAACTGATATCTTTTAGACAATAAGCTTAGAGCATGGTCAGGCGAACAAAGCGGATGTAGTAGGACATCTCAGTAAAGCTTTACAAATGTTTGCCTTGTTTGTAAAGAGATAGGAGATAAGCTGTAGTTCTTGATCGAAGACTGCACTTCGAAGGCAGGTTTGCTGGAACGTTCTCGATTTTCCGATAAACATTTTCATGTTTGAGCTTAGTGAACCACTTACCGACGATGCTCACAGCTATGGCACCATCTCCATAAAAAGAGCATATATGTTTTGTTGTTGTTTCAGCATTTTCTATCCGGAAATAAAAAGCATCAAATGACAAAATTATACCCAATTTTCACTTTTAACGTAACATCGTTATCAAAATTGTTTCGTTTTGAAAGCAAATTTCAAATCAGTGTGATTTCTCATCTTCAACAACTTTGTAAACAAATATTATCAGTTCTTCCCAAACCTCCGTGTCCTGTGCTAATTCACAAAAATACTGCGGGTCTTTCAAGTTCTTCAACTTTACTGTGAATTTTATTGATTGTTTTTTGAAATTGTTGTTCAATGTGTATAATATAGATATTTGTCCAATGTCTCTGGATGTTATTCTTCCATTTGGGATTGATGACAAAACCATTGGCATAATGTTTACTGTCTGTTTCCAACCATATTAACTTTTGTAGTCTTAATCGAATAGTAATAGCAAAAGTCGTTTGATTTTGGAGACAACATAAATCAATGTTACAATTATTAAAATCTCAATCCAATAATTCCTGCTTTTCTTTCTTCATGAATCCACTGACATTAAATGTCCCGATTGTAAAATCTTTATATATACAACTGGAGGCATTTTACAAAGTTATAAATTGCAAACCGGAGAAGTTATTATTTACTCCGCCAATAAATAAATGCTATAACATGTAAATTCAAAATCTACGCACCCATCATATAGAAAGACGTGATGAAATATCCCCATACAAAACAATATATATATATATAAACAAATACACACACACACACACACACACACACACACATATATATATATATATATATATATATATATATATATATATATATATATATATATATATATGACATGAATTTCAGTCACATGTAAAAATCCCATGTTTAAACGCCACCACTACGAAGTTTTATTCCAACCCAATATGAGAATTCGTTTCCAGAACTCTCTACAAATCTCTTGTCTCTTTTCAATTTGCCAACCACAAATTAACCAAATTCCGGTCAAGATTCAATTAAAAACTTCTGGAACTGTATATTTTGTCTTACAGTTTTCTACAATTTATTATTTCTTAATTATTTACTTATCTTTAGATCTACTTACTTTTAAGTGTTCCGCACGTTTTTGTATTCACTAAGAAGTCAACACGTAATGTCCAGTTGAATCTTATAAGATTTTGCTCACTGAAGAATTAACGAATTGTCTTTACTAACATGCATGCAAGTGTAGTGTAACGGATATCGGTTCGAAAATTGGGAACAACGAGCCGACTTCAAATTCTGTGACGTTCACTTTCTTACAAAAATTCTTGTGAAAAGCTTAGATATGTCTCTTTTCTCCTTTATCTATGGATTAAATAGCACTGTAGACTGAGATCTCTAGCTTTGGTCGACAACTAGTCTAGGAAAAGGAAAACTCTGAATCACAAACCGTGAAGAAAGCAACGGGAAAACGCTCTACATCCCCACAAGAATTCCTGGTAACTTACATATAATAAAGAAAAGGAATCTGATGAGAATCGAGATCATATGGTATTTTAAAAAAAGTTTCTTACTACTGTTGATGATGAAAAAGATGTGGAGAGCCATGATCACCCATGTCCTGAAGAGATATGACATATAAAAGAAGAAAGAAGTTCAGAAATGAAACGTAAAACAGCATTAACGATGACTGCAACGGTGATTTAAATGCTTCTAATGACGATGTCGATAAAAGCTATATTTTTTGTAAAACAGCAAGGAACATCAAATAGATCCATAAATTAGGAATATTGATCCCTCGATAAACAAAAAGTGATTTCAGTGTTTATAAACTGATTACATAGCACTCAGGCCCTACGAATGCTAGTATGATCGCTATAATTAAGTAGGATAACAATGATGATGATTAGGATAGTCATGTGACTTGTGTTCGCGTCACAGATCATGGCCACTGGCGAGTGTCTCATTAGAGATACACATAGTAACATTTCTCAAACCTAATTTTTTTTATAATCCATGTTATTTTATTTTTTCTTATCATTATCCGCCATTTCTTTACATGTCGTTAATTCGGCTATTTTCGCTTTTGTTGACATTCTTTTATTTGTTATCTTTTTATTATCTGTTAGTTTAGTATTTACATATTTACCCTTTTTTTTCTCTCATCGGCCTTTCCTAACAGGAAAGTTGCTCACTTGCACTCAGATATCAGTCACTGTCGTTTTACATCGAAACATAGAAATGCTTGCTTTCTCAATGTTCACTGAATCTCTCCAATCCTTGAATTTCGCGAACACTCGAAGAAATAAAGCAATCATTCTTTTTTCATCGATAATTGCCAAACACTGATGTTTACAAAGAAACATAGTCTTGCTAAATCTGCTATGACAATTAAGAGACGATATCTAGTAACAACCCTTCATATTAATTTTCTTAAAATAAGAGTATATCAAATATCAAGTATTATACTAAAAACTATTTTGATCCAAAATTACACAAGTAGATCAATAAGTCCGAACCTAGTAGTCAAAAGAGCATTTATTTTACACAACCCATATTTATTTTTTAATTTTTCTTACTTGAAAATTTACTTAATCTAATGTTTCTCCAATAATGATCAAATAGTGAAAATATAAGATTAAATTTAAGCTAATAATTGAGTATACGTGGTAAGCTAATCATGAGAAGATTAATTTTATGCTATAATAAAATGAAATTGAAATATAAAAATGACAATCCATATAACCGAAGATCAAAACAGTATTAACCTATTGAATTTTTTATTGCAACTTTGTTGGAAGGAAATTATTTTGAGAAATGATTCCTTATGTATATACTTTTAAAAAACGTTACCGTGGTAAACAAATGTGTCTTAAGATGCCGTATAAAAAGTGTTTGAAAGTCGTAAGTTCAGATATCAGGCATTCTCTACTTTGCGGATTATATACCAACATAATAACAATGATTACAACGGGCGCTACTTTGCGTTTGCTCGTAATAAAGTACAAAAACTTTCTCAAAGGGGCAAAATCGCTGTTCATTGATAGACTAAGGAACCCTATAACCTCTCACAAGTTTGGTTCTCGTGATTACTTGCGGCTCTGCAAGTGTGTATAAAATATGGGTAAGTTCACTATCCCTCTCCTCTTCAATGAATTTAAAGAAATATCATATTCTGCCCATAAATTTGGCAAATTATGATAGGCTCTAATCAATTCCAAATTGGTTAATGATCACACCTCGAAGAGTGTCCTTTCAGAAAAAATAATTGTTTTTCACTTCTCTACGTCAACCACCGATGTGTTGATGATTATTGCTGAAATATCAAGCTTTACATAAGAATGGCGAAGCTTGGTTTGCTGCTTCATATATTCTAAGGCGTTTGACAGGTCTTGACATGTCGTTTACAAGTTGAAAGGTTATGGCATTTCTGACCATTTCTTTGATTCGATTTAATCTTTCTTATCAAACTTCGTTGTGAATGTCTCCTTTTACCGCCACTCCTCTAGATCTTTTAGCATTAATGCTGGAATCGGCCCTGGCTCTATTCACTGTTCCTAATTTTCATCAATGACCTTCTTGATGTCATCAGTTCCTGACAGGTTAGCTATTCTGATGATACAATTATTTACTCCTATCTTAGTAATAAGTCTGATAAATTCTATAAAATCAAATTGGTAATTGATCTCACAATGACTTGATGTTTGTTGTTAACTGGGGCAAGAATTGGTTGGTTAATCTTAACATCTCTAATACAAAAATGTCCTCCATTAATCATCTTAAAGAACCTTCCATCGGCATGACTGGTACTAACCTACAAGAGAGCAACTCACTTCGCGTTCTTGGTATCGCCTTTTCTACTGGAATACTGTGGAATGATCATATTGAATTAATTTCTAAATCTGCTGCTAGGAAAGAAAATCGGTTCACTATATCGTTTAAAAAACATTTTTCTTTCCCGAATCCATCTTGCACATTTATAAATCTACCATTCCTCCTTGCATATCTGATCTGGCGCTTCTGCTCTA
>OZ010612.1:38155965-38235965 GCA_963932145.1 Acanthosepion lycidas
AGATAGGAGTAAGCCGAAAGTGGTTCCATTTTGAGTGTGAATACATCCTATTACGTGCAGATTATTGTTCGCGTGTTGTAAGTTATCGAGTGAAACATTTATCCCTGGCCAAACACAATCCACCATTTTGTTTTGCTTTTTCGCATTCTTTTTTTTTTTCACAGAAGCAGGAGAAATAGAAGTACACAATGGAATTGAATATGGAGGTTATTCTTCGTAACAGATACCGGAAAATAAGGAGGATTTGACGAAAAGAAAAGGCTGAATATTGGAGTGGTTCAATGCAAAGAAAAAAGAAGAGCTACAAGAAGAGAAAAGTAAAGAAGAACCATAGTTAGAAAGCGATAAAACGAAGAGTCGGTAATATAAGGAGAGAAAAAATAAGCCAAAGAACGAAGAAAAAATGTAGAAAACTAAAAACTAAAACACAAAAAGACCAATATCCAAAAAATAAATAAATAAATAAACGAAAAAACTATTGGTAATTCTAGAAGTAACTGTGAAATCAGTCGACTCATAACGTTACCTAAAAGAATATTTACGATAGAAAGAATTGAGAAAAACAAAATGTAGTAAACTATCAGGAAGCAAAAGAAGGAAAGAGTTTAAATAGGAAAAAGTAAAGAGAGAAATTAAGATAGAAATATACAAAAAACGTTGGAAAAACTGGAAAGCGAATCAAGAGCGAAAAAAATAAAAGTTAGATAGAAAAAATAGAATGGATACGGTGAGAAAGTGGACAATATAAAAAAAGACGAACAAAGAAGACAAAAGCAGCTTTACGAAGAGAGAGAGGAAAAAGAATAAGAACCAATTGCAGTGCCTCCGGGTGGCAATTGGTTGTGTGCCATTGTTTGGGCACGTGGGAACGCGACATCTTTTAGTTCAGCCAATTAGTTGCGTTTTTACGTTTCCGTTGTCGGGCCTACTTTCCGCCGGCGGGAATATCTCTCCTATTTTCGCGCTTTTTTATAGGGACCAAAGCTAAACAGAATAGAGGAGGAGAAGGAGAAACAGAGCGTTAGTGAAAAAGAACAGACAACGTTTCCAGGAAGGATATCAGACTGTGACCAAGTATATTTCTCTAATCCAAATCCTTTTCTCCCGCTTTCTGTCTTTTCTTATTCATTCTTTCTTTTCTTCTTTCAATTCATTTTTCTTTTCTCTTTCATGTCTTACTGTTTAGACATCTTTTCTCGACAGTTATCTTTCATTATTGACTTTGTTTTTTATTTCATTTTTTCATTCGATTTGATGAAAAGTAAAATATTCTTTCCTTTCATCGTTTCGTTTTCTCTTTTAATTTGATTCTGTTTTAAATCAGCCTCTTTTCCAAATCTCTTATAGTCGTTAACTATTTTCTATTTTATGATTATATTTCTGTTACTTGCTAATTTTGCGTTATTCTTTTTTGTCCATCCTTTTCCCGCCATTAAACATAACGCTTCTTTTTCCACCGCTATTTTCTTTCTTCATTCTTATTTTTCAAATCAGTTTTGATAGCGTCAGCAAGATATATTATAGCAAGAGTCAACGAACTGACTCTGGAATTATAAAACAGAAAATAACCACAAAAATGACACCTATATTGAATCACGCACTCATATATATATATATATATATATATATATATATATATATATATATATATATATGTGTGTGTGTGTGTGTGTGTGTGTGTGTGTGTGTGTGTGTGTGTTAGCACGTTCATTCATAGACATATTTCTCTACATACATACATACATACATACATACATAATTATTGTAACTTTTTTACATTTACTTTGTCCTCGACATTTTAATTCATAAATATTCACACTTACCGAGTATCATGGAATATCATTTTTTTTATGCTTGGTTCAGCCATCTTTGTTTTTGCTCAATGAGTGTCAGATCTTCCACTGATTCACTTGTTGTTTTGCCAATCTTCCAAGAACAAGAAATAAACCTTCAATATTTCCAGGTCATTTTCGATATAGACTTAACTGGTTTTATTAGGAATAAACTCCAATTAAATCGAGCAAATAGCATGCTGCTACCCTGTTTTAAGCAGTTATTAGGTTGGTGCAAAAAATAATGTCGTTTTTGGCGTATTTTTTAACGTCAAAAACCTAATATATAATTCTGCACGATGAAAAACAAAAAACATTGACTCTCACATGCCTTTACTAAAGGCAGACGACATGTTTGAACTATATTTTATCAGGAATTAATTCCACTTCCTTTGGAATTATCTTAATTTGTTCTAATTTCGCATTGAAAGATACTGAAATTCCTGTTGAAACAAAATATTTGTTTATTTTAATTATTTGTTAGGCTAGGAAATACTTGACGAAAGAGATTACTTCTGATAATGTTAAATAACAAATGATAACATTAAAACCATGAACGAAAGAAATATAAGGGTATATTTCAAAATAGTTATTACACTACTTAAAATATTTCGTAGTTTTAACAAAATCGGAATAAAGGATGTATAATATGTGATCAAATCAATGATTAATTCTTGTAAATACTGATCAAGATCAAGATCAGTATTTACAAGAATTACATTATGTACATTATTCAGACTATTGCCCTCTTCTTTATCGTCATATTTATCACAACGTTTCAGCCGTTGTACGCTCCGGCTTCCGAACTGAAACCTTTATTTCGCTCACTGGGGTAGACTGTTCTAGTTCCACGTGCCATGTTTAATGGATGTCAGTTATCAGTTATCTCCTGTTAATTTCCCTCTGAAAGTTCTCCACTGCCTTAACCGGGTATTGAACTCACACTCTTTGGGTTCTGTCACTGGATTCAATAGCTGCTCTAGTGTGGCTTTGAACTGGTTGATTGCCCTCTCTAATATCCTGATTTGTTCCATCTGACTATCAGCTGTTACCAACATCAAAAATCAAGTGGCTGGGAACTTGACGTTATATCTGCCGTTGATGACTTTTTTGACAGGATGAAAACTTTTTCACCAATGGGATCTAAGCACTGCAACACCAATGGAAGAAGTGGGTGGACTGCAAGGGGAACTATGTTGAAAATAAGCCTCCTTTGGTCACTTTCGACGAGTCAAACTATGAATTCTTCAGCCTTGATTTTACTTTTTACAAATTTTATAGGAATTCATCATTCTGTTGTAATAAATTACTATACACTAAATTATTTATGAAATATTGTTTCATTTTAAAACTGTTCTCTACCCAACTTTCAAACATTGATTTGGATAATGTAACAAGATTTATATCTTATTTTCTTTTTAGAAAAGAATTACATTTTCAGTAAAATAACTAATAAGAATTATTGAAAATAAGTTTAGAAAACGAAGCTTCTTACCAACGACTATGAACAAGTTGACGCATACTAAGATAACTGTTTTATACAAAATCACAAAAGTGTAAGCAAAATTTGGCTTTAATTTCGCTCAAAAAATTAGCATACAAATGATACTAATATTTAATATTACTACTACTAATAATAATAATGATAATAATAATAATAGATTTAAGGCTATAACCATAGGTTTAAAACACATCTTGATTTAACTAATGATTGGATGCTTGTTTATCAGTATAAATCAAACCATTACATTCAATTATGAAAGAAATCTGAGAATTGCAATAAAATCTACAACTATAGAAGGCAGATGGTATAGGAAGGGAAATACTAAATGCAGTGGCCAACGAATCAGTCAAAAAGTAAAGCAAACTAACAAACCTGAAATACAAATAGAAAAGAAAAAATAATTGCATAGCCAATACAAAGTACAAGATCCAAAACAATGATGTTGAAACAAATTAACCAATCAGTGATTGTAGAGTTGAAACCAGAAACAGACAGATTCATCCTTGCTGCTCAAAATCAAAACCAATCAAAATTTTATCAGATTTTCATGAATGGAACAAATCCACACGTCGCTTTTGTACAAACGTTGAGGAACTATTGACAGTCTAATATCTGAGTGTTCAATGCTAATTACAAATGAATTTATATAGAGACATCATAGGATAGAGAAATACTTACTTAGATATGGCAACGGTATAGAAAAGTAGTATGAACACAAACAACCAAACGCACTATATAAGTCTATAGATCAGACATAACAATAACATATTAAAAAAAAACACAAGTTCTATTTCATAGACGTAGCCATCCCGTTTGATAAAAAACATTTCAGCAAAAAAATTTGATTAATTTTCAAAATATAATGTATATATAAAATACAGATAGAAATAGAAATTGCAAGAATGGTGCATTTGAAAACTAACATTAGTCCATTTAATACAAGGAGTAAATATAAATGATTAAAAAAAATACTAGTGCACACGTTAAACAATCCCAGGAAATGTATTACTATTTGACATTCAACGTAATATACTCATAAGCACCGCTCACATCCACAGAAAATTTTTTTATCTAATTGACTCCTTAACTTTTATCGTCCAGTTCACACTCCTCCTGTTCTTGAGCAGGATTTGAGATTTATCCTTTGTTTCCTGTTTAGGATTGAGTTTCCGATTCGTTCTAACTTCTACTTAAACTCTATACTACTAACTTCTCCGCTTAAATTCTAAAATTTTATTTACTATTTATTTATTTTCTTCTCAATCGTAGTAGATAGGTTAGGCTATTGTCCGGTTCACACCCTCCCCGGTTTGTTGAACAGGAGTAGAGTTTTGTCCCTTGTTTCCTGTTTAGGCTTAGGTTTCCGATTCTTTCTAAAGTCTTTTAATTTCTCTTTCACTTCCATTAGTCCTTTGCGTCTTAGTGGCCTTCATTGGAGTGAATTGATTAAAAAAATGTTTTATATAAAAGTCTTGGCAAATGATTGTATCAAAAAGTTAATCGGGAAAACTGGAATAATAATAATAATAATAATAATAATAATAATAATAATAATAATAAAGAACTAATTTAAATGAAACAGATGAGTTAAAGACTTCGTTTCTTCTTACAGGTTGTATAATAAACTAAATATTACAAGCCTAAGCCATTCTTGGTTTGGCATTGTTCCATTATTCGACTAATGCGCTGAGTGTGCCGAGGTAAAGAATTGTGGAGTCTGACTAGAAATGATCACGTGACGTTTGATGTTATAAAGGACGTTTACGGGGGCCATTTATTGAATACTGTCCGTTGTCTTAGCCAATAATTTAGGCATTCAAAGAAATGCACATGCGCACTCATGCAAGCATAAATACAAGTACGGATTCTCACGCATGCGTATGTGTATAAATATCTCTCACGTTGGAGAACGCTTAATCAACACATATGCACCATACCAAACATATATATGCACATCAATGTTACTATATATATATATATATATATATATATATATATATATATATATATATATATATTGAATTAAATTATTCGCATGTTATTTTTATTTTAATTTGTTGGAAATAATTATAATATGAATTGAACAGTGAAGATTTTTCTTGTCAAAGGAAAATAGCTATGATATATATTTGAGAAAATATACATTAGTATATTGGTGTTGTCAACAAGTATTTTCCTGTATTATGAAGGTGGACGAGAATATGCATTTAAATGTTGTACCTTAAAACTTGTATCCGACAAATGGATTGTAAGACGTCTTAATAACGCCAACACCAACATATTATACCATGAAAATAATAAAGAAAAGCTTCAGATTCTTTTGGAACATTCAAAATAACACTGAAAAAAAATTATTACGGGTGTAGTATCAATGTTTTAAAGCTCCTTAAAAAAACAAAAAAACAAAAAATACAAAACACAATAGGTACAACAGTTGATTTTAAAATAATTATAACAGAGCGCGTTCACGCGTATTTACAAAATCGGCCTCACAACGATCACGGCTACAATGAGTTTGTTTTCGCAATTCACCCCTGAGGATGGTCTCGGAGTAGAGCAAAAGTACTTGGGTTAACAAAAAATACGACGCCTTGATGAAATTCAACTTAACATCAAGAAACTAATTAGAGAAGTAGAAAGGATTATTATAAAAATAATAGACATAATATGTTTAATGAAACATGCAATTGGAGATTCCACTCCAGCTGTGCTGGTTAAACTTTCTGCCTTCGGGCAGAGAGGATCCCCAGACGAGGCTATATCGAAGGACGGATTTTCGTCTCGGGAAATAGCTACCCGACCACGTTTTATATATATATATATATATATATATATATATACACACAGGGTGTATCAAAAATACTTTTACATATTTGGGGGCGGTTTCCTCACACCAAAACAAAGACAGACTTCATACAAACATGTGTCATATCGTGAGCAGGCAGATATGATTTTTACATACGACCCCGCGAATGGTTACAGACGCGAGGCTGTATCAGATTGTATTTCCAAACCGAAGGCGGCTGAGTCATCAAAACTTTGCTGCTGTTTATCGTCGCGTTGCTGAGACAGGATCCATGGCACCACAAATTATGGATCGAGGAAGACTCAGGTGCACTCGTTCACCTGTCAACGAAAAACACATTCTATAGTCTGCCGGATACGATCCGGGTATCAGCAAACGTCAAGTGGCACTAGTATGTCTTATATCGCATAGTACCGCATGGAGGGTACTTCAAGAGTAGCCCCTGTATCCGTATCATTTTCAACATGTACACGGTCTTTTGCCTTCCGATCACTTACCACGGGAGAACTTTTGCTGATGGTTTATTGCATAAACTATCGATCCGTGGTTCATCTCTTCAGTGTTTGTTTACGAATGATTTGGAAGAAATGGAATAACAAATTTATACAATCAACATTTGTGGGCGGATCGGAATCCACTTGGTATAATACAGATTCGACACCAGCATCAGTTTACGATTAATGTATGGGCTGGAATGTAGGTGACTGTTTGATAGGTTCATATGTTCTCCTAACACGTCTTACAGGAGATCTCTATAGGGACTTTATTTCGAGCACACTTCAAGACCTGCTAGATGATATACTCCTACTAATACGAAGACGTATGTGGTTCATCCATGAGCTCCAGCAGATAATAGTCACATTGTTCACGATGCCACTGGCTGACATCTTCCATGAAAGATGAATCGGTAGACACGTTTCCTCGACCTCAATCCTTTGGATTTTTATCCGTTGGGCCAACTAAAACAATTGGTTTATGCAGCAGACATTCATAATGCAGAGACGCTTTATCAGCGTATCATGGGACCCTGCAAAACCATTCGACACCGTATGGTATTATTTGAAAGGGTTAGCCAGTAAATGACCCAACGGGTGCATAAGCACTCATAGCACATTTTGAACATTTATTATCAGTTGCTGTGTTGAAGTACAACGATGGCCTTTCGGACATACGTTTATATGGCCATTTTAACTTATTTCGGTGTCAGGAACTTGCTCCCAATGTTTATAAAGGTATTTGTGGATTGTACATTTAACAACGACTACCGTAAATTTTAAACTTAATAACTCAAAAACGAAGGATTTGAGGGAATATGTTTATATGGATTTTTGTCCTTGTTTTTATATGAGTACATCGCCCCAAAGTTTTTAAAGATATTTTTAATACACCCCGTATATATATATATATATATATATATATATATATATATATATATATATATATATGGCCTGAAGATTATGTTCAAGCATGAAACAATGTCGCCGCTTTGTATTAACCTCAGTATCCAATATATATATATATATATATATATATAGAGAGAGAGAGAGAGTGAGAGAGAGAGTGAGAGATAGACAGACAGACACACAGACAGACACACAGACAGAGAGAGACAGAGAGAAAGAGAGCTGTGGCTACAAAAGTAAGTTTACAGTAAGTTGATATGCTATTATTGGTAAGTTTGGATAATCACTGAAGTGGTTTTGTTTTTCATTATTGTACACCTAGTTTCGCATCCCCTGTATATATTTATATTACACATCTACAAGGAGACTTTAATTGCAATGTGGATTTGCTTCTGGTTCATATAGTGGACGCACAAAATTTTCTAAACGTTTAATGAGACACTTAAAAGATGACATTAACATCAACACTAACAGTACAAGTGTAGTGAAAAGTTCTTATCACGACCACAAAGCTATTAAAAATAAACATTATGATTAGTCAATTAATTTTTGGAAATGGATTGATCCGAGAACGTTTCAACACTCTATCGGATGAACCCTTCTTCAGCATTTAATTAAATGAAACAAATGATTCAAGTAAAAAACGCTTTTCATTTCTAGAATCATTAAAGATAACACACAAAACATTATCTAAGAATTTCAGCTTTCACTTTG
Source organism: Acanthosepion lycidas (assembly GCA_963932145.1). Taxonomy (NCBI): domain Eukaryota; kingdom Metazoa; phylum Mollusca; class Cephalopoda; order Sepiida; family Sepiidae; genus Acanthosepion; species Acanthosepion lycidas. The sequence goes on from OZ010612.1 coordinate 38,164,225, forward strand.
GTTGTTTTGTAATCCTTCTTTTTTTGTACGTTTCACGAAATGAAAAAAAAATGCTTCTTAACGAGGTTTTAATCACAAATACATTTTGTATAAATTCCATTACTTCTTACATTCATTGTTTTTTAAAACTCATTATTAACTTTTCCGTTATCTAACCGATGACCGAAAGAAGAAGACTCCCGGTAAAGTTTAGGAAAGATGCTTATAAATCATATTACGATGGAATATTTATCAGGTCAAAGTAATAGTATGATTCATCATTGGTCATTCGAATGAAGATGATGTTACAAAGAATATTTTCTGACGCAAACGTATTTATTCCCAACTCATTCGAACGAAATAAAGCATAAGGCTGTGTTTAAAATATTGAGAGACCTACAAAATAAGCCATAACTATTTCCTCGGCCTGAATAACGGCTTCGGTTTTTACGAAATGCTGGTGTTTTGAGGGCGTGAATATTTATCCAGACATATTTAATAAACATTTAAACATATAATAATATTTAAACATATTCATAAGTGAGCTGGGTGCGGCTGCTGGGGATTTATTGATGTCTGAAATATATTCTAAGGAGGTTTATTTATTTGATGATTGCGACATCAGTGGTGAACATGGAATTCACCCGAGTGTTCATGGAACCAGCTCACTCCCGACTTAAAATGGAACGCATATATTCCTACCATCGCAAAAGATGTGGGAAAAATGGCCGCTTTATTGTATCGCTCCAGAAAATATCTAACTCATGCTTCCATGTGCTAAAATTTTAAGAGCCCGTCCAGACCAATAATGGGGAATTGCTGCTATATCTGGGCTGATACTACCCAGTCCCGTCTGTCCAACAAGCGCCTGCGAGTGATGAATTATTCTCTACCCTGCAACCCTTATCCTACAGACGAAACGTTGCCAGCCTTTCATTATTAAATCGTTATTACTATGGTAGATGTTCTGACGAATTCCAATCTTTAGTTCCACCACCTTCAGAGCTTCTCAGCTTGGACTCACGATGCCAAAATTGCGGCGGCAAACAATTATATTTCTATTCGTGTTTCTTTGATAAAAACAAATTATACTCAGACAAGCCTCTTCCACAGAACTCCTGAGAGAATACTTCCCTGACTACTTCAGTCTTGATCTCTTTAAGTCCATGATCAACCGATATCTATCTTACTTTTCTTCATAATGCTCTCTTAATTTTCCTTCCTTACAACAATCTCACTCAGTAACCCTCTACTTTGAGAAGGGTAGATGAGTGGTTTCACATTGTCTTCTTCACTTACAATATTACACCTGTAAAGATAGATTCTAATTTCAATAGTAGAGAACTCCAAGAGAACGCAACCAACTCAGTTACAAAGCATTCATCAACTTGCATAAAATCCTACTGACAGGTTGAATACATAAACGCATCCTGTCATGATAGAAAGAAAAACTCGTATAGAAATGTTTCAAGAAAAAAGAACCTAGAATTATAAATAAGACGACAGGGGCATGCATACGAAGAGGTTATTTGAAGAGAGAATACAATACACAATAGAACAGTAAAATAGAACATTCTAATTATGTACAGAAATGAGATCATCGATCATATAAGAAGCGGATTTAGCAGGTTAGTTGAGCAGTACAAAAGTAGACATGACTGGGTGGGAAAAGTGATACACTCAGAACTATACAAAGGACTAGAATTTTCACACGCAAATTAATGGTAATACATTAAATTCTTTGACTTTGAAATTCAAACGTAACACAGAACTAAAGAATCTAAAACCAAACTCTAATGATAATATATGTCGCTGTGCTGACAAAAGAATAAAAATTGAAAGAAAGTGAAGCTGCATGATGAGGTAGATTTTTTCCAGCAGTGTCACTATTTTTTTCTGCGGTAGACAGGTTGCCAAGCAAGGCTAAAGAACGCAGTCTATCCCGCTATTCAAACCATAGGGATACAAACGTTCCGATTTTACATGTAAGCACAACATACTGGATATAAATATATGTATTATTTGATAGTGTACATTTTTTCGGGATTAATGTAAAAGAATCGTGAGTTATGAACATAATATTACAAACCTAGTATAATGTTTTATGTTATTAATAAATGTTTAGAAAAGTTTCATTATCACTTATACAGCTACACAGAATTACAATATTACTTTTGGTTGTTGAATAACTAAGTTGGTTATTCTTGGCCAATTTTATTCCGAGCATTAAATATCGGCTCCTTTATTTTCTATATTGTAATTTAGAATTGATAGAATACTTTTCTTATAATCGTTCAGCTACTACATTGATTTTTTGTTACTATATTTTCTTCAAGTCATTTTTACTCGGACTTCATTCATCATGTATTTGCCCCAATCGCCGTTATAAACAAACAATGCGTCATAATGTCTTCAGATTAATAAAGCTACACACAAAATTGATCATTTTTATGAAGTAGATTCACTTGCAAGGATGTTATCAAAAGATTGCAACTTTCAGTAACCTAGAGGATTTCCCCATCCTGCACTTGTAAAAGTGGAATTAGTTGGGCCTCGTATCTGTAAAGTAAAAAGGAAAGAAGCAGTTTAGATGTGGCAGTGTGACTGTGGTGGCTATGAGACGCCGGCAACATTTCACACCTTTTGGCACTGGAATGAGTGTTGGAACCCAATCTTTGAGATACTCTATTGCCAAAATATCAATTTTCCTATTTTTCTTTTCAGGCAACATTTGCAGAAGAACATGTGAATTCCGGACAGACATCAGAGGTCAATGGTTATAAAAAGAAAACAGGCGTCTGTTTATTAACAAGGATGGTAACCACTCAGCGAAGGTTAACATGGTATTGAATCACTACCCAATTCAATACCGGTATAACCCTTCAGTGCATACATTGTATTCTATATATTTTTGTAGTCGTCGACCAATAAGGGTACAATAATTCACACTATGGCTTTAGTTTGATTAACCTGGGACATAGAACATCAATTGGTCTGTGGAATATTGGCGACGTGACGTCTGGTCAGACAAGTCACGTTTTAGCACTTTCACAATTATAAATCTTAAAATTTTACTTCTTTATACTTTATATAAACTATGATGAAAACAGAAGCCCAGTCAACATATTTCCACGAGCCGCATATTAAAGGTCAAAGAGCCGCATGTGTTTCACGAGTCGCGGTTTTGTCCAGTTCGTGTTTGAAGTAGTCATGATAAGGCTATGGATGTAGCTTGTTCGTAAGGTGTTGTTTAAGATGTTGATGCTTTTATTGTGTATTGTGTTCTGTTGGAGGCCACAATGACGACTGGTGTTAGATGATGTAGCAGACCGTTCATGACGTCCTTAATTATTGCCATGTTTACTGGCGATGGTTGTTTTTCTATAAAGATAACACAAATAACCCATCATGCACAGATGACATAAAACTGGTTGCTGCAATATTCTGCTGATTTCTACTTGCTCCATTGGTTAGTCCCTTGCACTCGTGTCAGATTAATCCCTATTAAACATGTAAGGGATATATTGAAGATATTACTTTACACATTAAAGCGACAAAAACCATTTAGGGGAAGTACTGGAATATATTTAGGCAATATATACGCATACAATGAGTCCAATACTTCATATACTCTATACCTCATCACGTAGACGGCCATATTTAGCCTAAGAGTGGAACTGCGTGTTATTTGCTCTTTCTCATACCTTATTGCACTTTACTTAAGTTTAGATTAATTCTTTATTTTCTATGGAACTTTTGTCTTGTACAAGATTAATAAGTAATTTCCACACCCTGATGAATTCCTTTTGTGTATATTTATCCTCTTAGATCAATGTGTGATTTTTAATTCGATACAAAACATATATAACAATGCTTTTCAATTTCGTTTATGACTGTCCTTTGTCTTAGTTAAAGAATGACATAATTCAGTTTGGACTTTTTATGGTTGGGGTCCTGACTTTCTTCAGATATCGGATGGAAAGAGAACGAAAAATTGAACAAGGGAGGAGGAAGTTTCGTATTTGACTCTACGGAAGGGCAACCGAATTCGATTGAAACCTTTAACTCCTTGATATTTTCTGTTTCTCTGTTCATGTTTTCTTTTTAATACAGTAGCACTTTTGATACGCTGTTGTAGTTCATGTCCAGTAATCATACATATGCATAAATGTAGGCAGGTAATTATGAGGCTTAAATCATGAAAGGCCACATAATCACACATACATGAATTCATGTGTGTGATTAGGTGATCTAAGGAAGTTGGCTACGGTAGTAAAAAATAGTGTTCAGATTACGTGCTCTACCTTCGTTCTAGCATATGTAACATTGATTTCATGACATTATAACATATGAAGATCAAACCATGTTATTGAATAAATTACAGTAGACGTTAGCATTACTTGTATAAGTTCCACAATAGCACAGACATAGTGATTCCTTAGTCATAAATCGTCTTGGGTCTACGTTGATCACACAAGCTCCCGATAGTGTATTAAGTTTTACTTCAACTGGTTGTACCATTATTGCGAACTTGTATCGAATGTTAAAATTACGAAATATCTAAGCCACCTACTATAGGATGCTAAAATATAGGATTACTTTAATAGAAGTGAATCAAATCTTCACAAGACAGCTCATAATTGTGGCTTTTTACCAAACGAAGCTAAATTTACGCCTTGTTGATAGCTTTTGTCCAGAATCATTTATGTTTGAATAGATAACATTTTTAGAAGAAACAAAATGTCCTATGTACCAATTTGTAGATTCCTAAGGCATTCAAGGGTAGTGTGTGTGTGTGTGTGTTTTATGATATGAATATCTTTGAATTAGTGAGGGTCTTGTAACCTAGGGAAGATTACTAAATAGAATAATCAAACGAAGGTTGGTAATGAACGATTAGAAGAACAACACATAAGATTTGCCAGCGGCGCGTAGAAGAATTTGTCAATTGCTAGAAGTGAGTCAAGTGAATTCCGCAATAAATCGCCAACTGCAGAATATCTACTAATCGCCCCAAGCGGTCAGATGTGGCACATAGCCTTGTCTGGGGATCCTCTCTGCCCGGAGGGAGATAGTTTGATCAGCACAGCTGAAGACTAATCTCCGACTGTAGAACAACATACAGTATTTGCTACTGTATTTATGTGAATGGGGACATACGCATTATCGTCCGTAGGTGTGCTACAACAGATGAAGAGAAGACACGATTTGTCTAAATAAGGTTACAATGAAGCGTAAGTAAATTCTATCATTAAATAATTCTGATTTAACACCTTTACTTTGACTGCCTCGTATTAAACACTAATAAGGAAATTGAGTTTCAAGAGATACGCGCACACATATGCAGATGTGATTAAACAAAGTCACGAGTCGCAGGTTATCGCTCGTTTATAAGAATATTCTTAAATTCTTTTCCTCTTTCTTTTCCTTTTTCTTTTCCTTTTCTCTTTCTCTCTTCTTTTTCACTCCGACGGACAAGTGTTCCGTTCATTCTTTCTTTTCAGCTTTTGATCATCCTTTGTTGGACATAGACATTCCTCAGATTCAGTGGAAGAATGAGCCATTACTCTATCGCGCTTACCTAATGCGTATTAATAAGGGTAAGTGAATGTAACAGTCGCGACTGGAATTCGAACTCTGCTCTCTGATTACTTACTCCGAGCCGTTATCCATTACACCACATGTACATCACATTCAAACTTACTGCACCTGGTATTCCCAAGTGGTCACCCATTTAGGTATTGATTAGGCTTGATGTTGCTTAACTTCGATAATCGGACGAGATTCGGTGTTTCAACAAAATATGGCGGTAAGATGGACACGAATTTTTTCTTTAAAAATATTCTAGTGGCTGGGTTGGTAGTAAGTCAATGCTTGGATTCAAACATAAGAGAAATACACTTTGCATATTTGTGAATTAATTATTTGTATTCTTTATTCTGAGCTAGCAATAAGAAAAGCAAAGAGAAAATATATACAAAAATGTAACTTAAAAGTAAGAAAAGGTTGAGTGAAAGAGAAAAATACATAGGAAGAAGAGTAGGGATGAAGAAAGTGTGAATAGAATCAAGAAAGAATAAAGTGAAAAAGTGACGCAGGTAGTTGGGAGGAAAGCGAGAGGAGTTAAAACGATGAAGGCGTAGGAAATTCAACGAACGTTTGTTCCTGCATTCTCGATGAAAGAAAATGGAAAACGCAGTTGAAGTGAAGAGACTATGAAAAAGGCATTAAATTGGGGAAGAAAGAAAGGGAAGTCGGGAAGTGTGTTGAGATGATATCCTTCCATTGTGATCAGTTGCTCTGCAAAATGTGCTATAATTTGTGACAAACGACGAAAAAGCAGAAAATCACACACGCACAAAACACACACACACACACACACACATATATATATATATATATATATATATATATATATATAAAAGTGAACATAGAAGTCAACACTTAGAGGCGACAGTCTGTTTCATACTGTATGCAATCGTCAGGCCACGTGTGCTGTTATTTTTCTCGGCTATTTATATATATACGGGTCAGTGGTGCATTGTGGGTAGTCTATTATGGCGGTTATTTTACCGGAAATCGTTTATTTATTTATTTGGGTTAAATTATTTTGCTTATTTTTATTTATTTTTATTTTTTATTTTATTTATTTATTTATTTATTTTTAATTTTTTTTTTAAATCAGTTTTTTTTTATTAAAGTAGTAAGAATTTGTTTATATCACTTATTTAATAGTTTTGTTTAGGTTTGAGAATTTAATTAAAGCTATTTATTCGATTTTGGGGTTAATTGTTGTAGTTTGTTCTAACTATTATTTTGGTAGGAACAGTTTTTAATTTGTGTTTATTTGGGTTGATTATCTTTATTTGTTTTTTCTAACGGTAACTTTATCGGTATTGGTTTGTTTATTTATTTTCTTGGATGAATTTAGGTCAATTTATTTTACTTGTATATTTTCTCTTTTCGGTTTTCGATTTTTAAGTTACGTAGTATTTATTTATTTATTGTGTCTATGTAAATAGTGTCTATGTAAATATGTGTCAATATAAATAAAAAAAAATCAGACATCTCTATCTAAATATTTTTGGCATTTGAAGGAAATGAATAAAACATCAAAAGTAAAATGGAAAATTATAAACAAAACTAGAACTTGTAAAACTTGGGATGACCCATGCCCTTTATGCCTACATGAAAAACTACACATTATTAAGTTTCTAAATAATAAAAATCTATTAAACAATATGAGTTAACGGTTTTCCCGACATCATCAAATTTTTGCATTGAATAATTAGCATATAAACAAACAAACAATAAAATTTTTTTTTTAAATCCATAGTCCTAATAAATAGTTTAAATACCCTACAAAAAAAGATAACCCTTTATGAAGTCGTCAAAAAACAAATGTTACGGCAGTTTTTTATATATACACAAAACCCTTTCAGAAAAAAAATAAAATAAAAAAATAAGTAAACACGTAAACCAGACTAGACGAAATCATCTTCCGTTTTAAATTTAGACGCCCCAACCTTACCCTGACTTGACATCTATGAATGTAACTCTATACTGATACAAATTATTAACACCCTACACCCCTTTCAATTTAAACAATCGCGCTAGCCGTTACCACGGAAATTTTGATTTCAATAACGAATATGCTATTAAAACACGTAAATTTCAGAAATAAGTTATTAAAAAAAATTTTGCTTGAAGATGGAACAGAGCTTACTTTAATTCAATCTAATTCAAATAATTATATTGAAGTTTTCGGCTCTTGTTTTGAGACATGAGAACTCTTATGTAGCGTGTTGGAATCATATTTTTAAATAAATAATTATATTTATGCTCTACTTTTGTATCGAGCACTATTTTTTTTAAATAATAACAAAAATACTAAAAAACTTTGGATTATTTACCTAACCAGTTCTTTCCTATTTTCTATATATTTTCACATATATATATATATGTATGTATGTATGTATGTATGTATTAGCTCGCCACTCGTATTCCAGGATACCCGTCTACTAGGGCGGCTAGCCAATCCCTATTGCAGACGCTCGATCAGGCACATTTGTGTTTTTTCAACACCCACACAGCCCACATGTGGTTTATACTGCAATTATGCTGAGCAGACCTTAATTACAGTTTCTGGGATAGAGCGTGTTATCTAGCGTGTTCAATAATTTGAACAAGGCCAGCACGCTTAAGGCCTCGGCTACGATGACTTGTGGCTTCGTGCTAGCACACCTATCGGCGGCCCACAAGAGTTCCGTCTATATATATAGTTCCGTTCATATATATATATATATATATATATATATATATATATATATATATATATATATATAACTCGGCTATATATATGTTTAGTGTATTGGGGCAGCAGATCATTATTTAAACATATATTATTAAATATAACAGACAATTACATAATAGACATTCATTATCTGTTATATTTAATAATATATGTTTAAGTATGTATGCATGTATATATATATATATATATATATATATATATATATATATATATATATAGAGAGAGAGAGAGAGAGAGAGATAGATAATCTCTCACTCTCTCTCTCACTCTCTCTCTGTATGTGTGGAAATGTCGACTAACAGTGCAGATCTTCAAAATGTTTAAAGATTATATAATCAGAAATGTCCCAAGGATGCTCTACATTGTTTTGTCCATTAAATAATGTTACAAAAGACGGATGTGCTGGCTGCTAAAGAAAATAAAGATTAACCTTGTATAAGTGAAGAAAGTTAAGATATCGAATGTGTCTTCCAAATGTCAGTCGCGAATATCGATCACTGTTACCAAATCAAACTCGTTGCCGGCTCAGCATTGAAACTCAGAGATCAATAAAAAATTAAATGAAGAGATTGTAACAAAATATTCATTATAAAAGAAAAAATGGAAACAGATTTTATGAAAAAAAATGTTTGTTCGTGTTTATGTGTAAAATTTGTGAACGAATGTGTTTTTTTTTTTCATGTGAATTATTTAACTGCTAGAAGCTATCTGATTATATTCCCAATATTTATGTAGTACAACAAATTACGCTTTTGACTTTAACACTATTACTCTTTATGAAATTGATAATACTGATTTTTATTCATCGCGAATTCACTGCATGTGTCTTCTATACCGACAGACAGAATATCACACACGCACAGATAGACACACACAAGTAGTTGAACTCAAGCTCTGTACGACACAACGGCACAAATATAGAGAGCACCCAATGAGGATTGATATATATATATATATATATATATATATATATATATATATATATATATATATATATATATATATAATCACTTCTATATGAACTGAAACAGTTACAAGAAGTTATTATTTGTAAGTGATTATTAATAAGGCTGAATGTCATTCAACTTCTAAATCCTCGCATTTTGGAAATATTTTACTAAACTTCACAATTTTCATTCTGCGTTAAACGAGAACAAGAAAATGGCATTTTAATCTTTCAAGAAATTAAAAAAGAGTTTTCCTTAATAATCATATAGCGTGTGTGTGTTTGCCTATAAGTGTGTGTGTGTGAGAGAGAGAGAGAGAGGGAGAGGGAGATAAGGAGAGAGAGGGAGCGAGAGATAAGGAGAGAGAGGGAGAGAGAGATAAGGAGAGAGAGGGAGAGAGAGATAAGGAGAGATAGCAAGAGAAATAGGCAGACGGATAATATTATTTTATTACGCCCTCTTCGAAACATACGATTATTTTCTGTGCTTTCTCTGTTTGGGAAAGAAAATACAAAAAAGTGTGAGTGTATCTATCTATCTATCTATCTATCTATCTATATATATATATATATATATATATATATATATATATATATATATATATATATGTGTGTGTGTGTGTCTGTGTTTGTGTATATGTTTATGCGATTGCATGTGCGTATGTATACGAGAGAAACAACAAAACCAATTCGTCCATTTGCAGAAATTCCCCTCTTTTACAAAATAAGCGAAACATTTTCGTTGCTTACTTGGGGAAAGTCATTGCATTACCAGTGAACACTTCGTTTTTCTTCTGGTAATTTTTTTGCCTTTTTAAAACTTCTGATATGCATTTCACTTTTTGCACATTTTCATTCAAAAATCTCCTTTTGAGATTCACAAACATGTTTTTAATGTATAATAATTCACTATTTTTTTTACTCGTTCTTCGTCCGTTGTTTTTATATCTTCACCATTGTATAGTTTTTGTCGCACCCGCATGGGTGTGACAAAAACTCCCATGAGTTGTTTAGTGTTTTTTTTCTCGGCGTTCTGGGAAGGACTGCCGGAAAAACAGACTAATTAAAATAAAGCTCCCTGTGGCCGGGCGACCCATAACACGATATCATTTTTACCCAGTGAATCTCAAAGTGAAAAAATTCAACCAAACGCAGGTGAACGGTGAGAGTAAACTATTCTAAGTAATTTATGAGAAGTTTCGCTGTCATTTATCAACCTTAACACATTATATTAACATGATAAATGATTATTTGAAAATTTTACTAACTCCAAGGAAAAAAATGCAGTTAATAAAACACCAGAACGATTATTATTATTATTATTATTATTATTATTATTATTATGACCGATACAGACGTCACCTCTGCGTCAACTTAAAGTTGGCTTGAGAATCCTCGCCTTATTCGCAATACCTGTCCGCGCACTAAATTTCCATCCGCAGCAATTAAAGAGAATATGATTGGAGTCGTTAAACTGGAAGGAACTCCATGTTTCCGATCTTTGAATGTTGAAGCCTCAAACGTCAAAGTGAAATTTGGCCGAACTGTCCTCCAATCCGTTTAATCATATTGGCTTGATCTATCTTGTCTTAAGAAAGAACTGAGCAGAAAAGAAGCGTCGTACATCGGTACAGTAAGCGTTTGATGTTGTCCGTTTCCGATCAAGAACAAAAACATTCCACACGCCTGAACGTACATTTTACACTGAAGGATAAGCGCGCTTAAGGTATTGACTCACTCGGTTACGACATAGGAATATTCTGTGTAAAATCCATACAAATAAGCTCTAAAACTTTGGACAAAAGTAAGTATGAAAGATTTTGAGTTATTGGATAGATAGAGAATAGTTCAAATAAAAAATCACAATCTAAAAATATACAAGCAAACTTACTCGCGGATTCAGTCACGATTTTATAGATGATCAGAATAGTTTATTATCGTTTACTATATAATCTGTTAATGAAGATTTTATGTTCATTTTATGTGCTGTTTGCCTTCTGTTTATTTTAAACTGAATTAACTTTTTATTCTCATTATGTTTCTACTTGAATATGAATTAGGTTTTACATGAAAAAGAGTTGATCTCTGGATTTGAAACCAGATCGTCAGTTCTTTATATTGGCTTACATCAGCTAAGACAGATACATGTACAATCTTGAGGTAAATATGAGAAAACATGGCGAAACTTACTCAATTCACTTCATAAAATGTGACCAAATGGTCAAACATCAGATTTTGTTACTGGAAGGGCTTTTTGGTCGGGTTAAGAAATTTCCGGGAATCCCTCGTAGACACACTTGACGGATATTATGCACACACAGTTGATGAAATACCGATTTTTGTTCGCCGTTATTTTATTTTTGAAATTATTGAACAAGACAAACCGCATTGTTTGTCTAATTATCGATCTTTACAAAACAGTGGTTTCAGTGTAAGTTGTGTTCCATCATAGCAACGAGAATTATAACTCACTGGATCTATCTGCTGTTAGGCGACATCACCAGTGTTGATGAGGACGATAATGGAAAGAAAATGAGGGTGGTTTGGGCGCCAGTGACTGTCGTCAGTAGTTTTGTGATCTGGCGAAAAAGGACAGAATAAAAAACATGGATGCAAACGATCGATTATTGATCGATGTGTTTCAAAAGTCAAGTTCGCGCATCACTGCCACAACCACCGATATTTTTTTAAAATTAAAAGTTAAGTTGACAGAAGACGGCCGTCGAGAAGCATAACTATAGGTAGTGGATCAATACATCACGTGATCAACGATATTCGTCACAGCGTCCCGTCCGGTCGATCGATGCGCATGCGCGGGGTCGTGTCACAAAGTTTGTTTTACTTATTCTCGTTGGTTTTGTTTTATTTTATAAATTATTATTTTTGTTCTGTATTTTGGTGCAACGCTTCTAATTTTCTAGCTTATCACGAGAAAGTATCTTTTTTTCAGCTTGTTATTTTTATTAGTTTAAAAAAAAACTTTTATTTATTATTTGTGTATTTATCAATTCGGACATTTTTAAGGCTAGGAAATATGTGAAAAGATCGAATTTTTCAAACATTGGAATTTTTTTCCATCATATTAAGATTATTTTCAGAATATGAAAAAATTCTACATTTATTTTGTAATGTTTTTAAGTCAATTCTACTATTACTACAAGTACTATTACTGTCCAAATTTCAGGAAGCAAATTCCTGAAGGAGATATTTCTGGCCAATGTTTATTTAACGATAAAAAGAAATAATGGAAAGTTTCTCAGCCTTGACCAATAAGAATATATATAAAAAACTAAAACTATATATATGTGTGTGTGCGCGTGTGTGTGTGTGTATGCAAGTTCTGTTCAAAACGACTGACAAGTTGTGGTGGTTGAGTTTTTTCAATGAAACTTGCATAAAAGAGGTGTTACTACACAAATGCACAATATATATATATATATATATATATATATATATATATATATATATATGTATATAATGTTATCGATGTAAACACCAATAAGAACGCTAGATTGGATCTCTCATGAGAATAACTTTTCTATTATCCACTAAACTTCAGAAATGAAAATTGGTGTGTGGTTTAGTGGTTATTTTCGCGAGAATGTGGGAGAATATCTTTTGCCTCACGTGTAAGGCATTATTGTGTCTTCTTTCATTTATTTGTGTGTATATATATATATATATATATATATATATATATATATATATATATATATATATATATAATTAAGGAAGCAAAGCCACTAAAACTCAAGGAGATTACTGAGTGTTAAAGTATATAAGAAAAAGAAAAGCGTTATTAAGGAGAAATAACATTAGACAAAATAAGAAAGAATATTGATTTATATTGGATTTAAACGAAAGAGCCGGAAGAAAATCCTACAATCAAGAAAAGAAACTGTTAGCATAGAAATTACAGTTACATCTAGTCATTTCAACTGTAAAATGATGAGATCTTGACGCTAATGAAATACTGCACCTAAATTCATAGACTTTAGGTACCACAGAGGAAAACTGATCAGAACAATTATCATGAAAGTAGAAAAGGTACAGGGAAGATACCTTACGGCAATGGGAAAGTGACTGAACTAATATACCAGGTTAGGACTAATAACATTGCAGATTCTTCTTTGAGTTTTATCAATGATCTCTAAATATATGTCAGGAACACCAGACCATATGTGGCAGCAATATTGGTGACAAGTTTCGGGGTGCCTCTGTGTAATCAAAATTTACTTAGTTCGTCGTTACTTGTGATAAGATAACTATGCACTTCGTGAGATGGTGGTACTATTTCTGGAAAATAGATAGAAATTATTTTCCGGAATACCTTTCAATATTTATTCCCGTTTTGCTAGATGTCAAGCAGTTATTTCTTTTTATAATATAGTTCACACGTACAAGATCCAAGAGCCACTCGAAGCAGAGGGTTACAAAGTAAGTGTCACAGTTTATGTAGATAAACTAGATATTATGCTAACACTGGCGAATAAGTTGGATGGCTAATTTTTATAATAGATTTATTATCCAGGAACTCGCGAAATCCGAAAACATTATGCAGAAGAAATGAGAGAAAATCTTCTTGACGTGTAAGAGTTTAGGTCTTTTTCCCCTGAAGAGATTCTCGAAACCCTTTCAGCACTTCTGAATTCATATGTGCGTTGGTGCTTTGTATTTTTTGATTGTCCACTTCTTGTCTTGTGGTGTATATCGCTCTTCTTTTAACTACATGTGTCACTCGAAAACAGATGATTTCTTTCATAGCATCAAGCCATTTCTGATGGGGACAAGATTTAATTAGCAATTTAACAATGTTCACCCAAAACTTAATGTTAAGCCGTTGCTCTAGATTCATTTCACTTATTTTCTACCAGCGGTATAACATGAACACGTACAACTTCCTTTACTGTTCAGGATAGAATGATTTATTTAGACTGAGTTTCAAGAAAGCAGAATGTTCGGATGTGCTTGAGTAGAAATATTTACCTGATTTAATAACCTCAATCAACCTTTGCGAATCTTCTTGGATGTAAATTGCCACACGTCGTCTAAATATGTTGCTTACTTGAACTTATACGGCAAGTGATTTAATAATAGATATTATAATTAAGGCATTAACTGACGGAATATTTTTTCAATATTTATAATACTCAGTTCTGCTATTAATTTTCCATCTCTGAAATACTTAATAATTGTCACTGAATAATCATTGTCATTGCAAATAGAACAAAATAGTGTCTTCGTAGCTCTTACTATAGTGACAAATGTAGAGTTGCCGAATAATTTTCATCGTTTCCGACTAACAGGTACACTGATCCTCGAGATTAAAGTATGTCATATTCGTTTACAATGGAAATAAATGAGCAAATACTATGGAACTTGGTTTCAGATCCATATAAAGGAACTTCCTTAAAAAAGAGCGCGGTTCTTGTAAAATTCAAGATACCTCGATAGCATAAATTTCTACTCAAGAACTACACTCAGGGAAACTTAATCAGAGCGACAAGATTCCCTCACAATAGACGGTTCGGATAATGATGTGAGACGGTGGTGGTGGCGCCGCCTGGTGGCCATTCTCAACAAGCTGAATCAATAGGCACGATTGCAGCCCTTGTTGGTGATTGGTTTCACGAATTGTCACGAATCAGTTGTTGTAAGATTTCACTTTTTGGCTTTCAGACAATAACGAGAGAGTTCTGGGCATGCTTTGTCCGCCGTAATTCGACCTTTGTTCCTCATCTTGGTTCCTTGAATCTATACAGGAGGAAATATATATTACATATGTATTTACTCGCGTAGGTGTGGATGTACATGACTGGAATACAACATTGGACACGCACACACACATGAGACACACACATAAAAAATATATCTATTTGCGTTTCAGTTTATTTATTTATTAAGACAAGTATGTTAGCGTATATATATACACTAACACACACACACACACATATATATATATATATATATGCTCCACCGATTTTTATGCATGAGGTTTATGTGTGTACGACTTGATAGATTTTATTTTACAAATAGGGAAATGAATTATTTTATTTTATACATAGAGAAAAGGAATTATACAAAGGGTATATCAACAATTCCGGAGACTAATGACAAAAAAGCATTTGTTTTATTCAAGGAATATTTAATTTCTTTTATTTTTTATTTTAGCAGTAAATATTAATTCAATATTATAAAAAAACATTCATCTGATAATTTAATTACTACCTGCCCATTTAACTCTGATCTGGTAATATATCATATATATATATATATATATATATATATATATATATATATATATATATATATATATATATATATATATATATATTCATATATATATATATATATATATATGTCATCAGTTCTCAACACGGTATCTATGCTGATGACACAAAGATTTACACCTATAATTCTGATGGGTTTGATAAAATCAAATTAGCAGCTGATCTAAAAAGTTACATAAAATATGTTGTTAAATTAGGTAAGGAATGGTATATTAAATTTAATATCTCCAACACAAAACTGTTCTCTTTTAATCATCTGATAGAACCATTTTTTTTAATTTTTCATGGCTGATGTTAACCTCTAAGGAGAGTGACTCATTGCGCTTTCTCTGACTAACATTTTCAGCTGACATGAAATGGAAAGACTATATCGGATCAATTGCTAAGTCTACAGCTCAGAAAGTTGGTTCACGATGGCCTGCTTGACAATTTTTACCCACAGAATCTCTCTTGCATATTCATGTCTACCATTCGTCCTTGCTTTGAATATTGTTGCCATATCTGATCTGGTGCTCTTTCTATAAACTTAGAGATTCTTGATAAAGTCTGAAGAATAATCTGAAATTCTATTGGTTCTGTTCTGGCATCCCTTTCCCATCGCCTTAACGCAGTTTCCGTATGTCTTTTCGATAAATACTTTCTTGTAATCGTTCTGATGAAATTTCCTGTATGGTACCTAGACTCTATGAATTTAAGTGCCATACTAGATTGGCGACAAGGTCTCATCAATTTACAGTTGAAATGGCTAAATGTAATCGTAGATTCTATAATAACAGTTTCTTCTATCGCACTTCTCTCCTGTGGAACTTTATTTCGGCTTTACCTTCTCAAGGGCATTTTCCGATTTTGGAAATAACCAAAATTAACAGAGCGGTAAATCTGGCAAATAATATGAATGACTCATTTTTATAAGAGATTTCATGATCAGAAACGCACTCATTTCAATTGTTAATATTACTTCAATAGATTGAATATAAAATTCAACCAATCCTGTTTCAGGTAACATATTTACATATAACCCCTTTATATGCATATCTCTACCTGATAGTGCTTATTGACATACGTAAGCATCATTCTAAGCCTATATATTCGAGAGAAATAGAGAAAGGTAAAATGTGCTTTATTATTTAAAAAATGCAGTTTATGGGAAGTGATCAAATTATTTCATTTCAGTTGCCTGTAAAACCAATAAAAATCTAAACGCATTATGAATCTTTGCAGTTCAATAGCCGAGTTATATATAGATATATATAGATTTTTCTGAGTTCACTGATACTTCTGGACAATTTCATTTTATCTTTAATAATTGAAAAGCAATGACCAATAACGGACACGGGCAGGTAATTTTTATTTATGGAAGAATGACCTGTCAAGCAAAGATCAGATAAGTCGATTGCTAAAACCTGGTGCCTCTTTCTGCCAAAATCCTTATCATTGGCTGTAAAACCTTTAGCTTTCACTGGATCTCTAGTTTGAAATGAATGCCGTCTTCTTATTTTTAATACTGTCTTCGACTAAGGATCAGGCGTCACAATTACATTAAAAGTAATTTTGATATAATTCTTGTTAATTTGGACTGAAATCAAACTTTTATTTATCGAAACAGTCAAATGCCAAAACTTTTCTGCGTATCTTTTTTATTACCAAATCTTTATAGGCATCGTTTTTCTAATAACTGACAGACATGCTAAAAGATGAGAACATGACAGATTTATTAAATAAACGTGGAGATATGATCTTATTAAAAGGCATTGAAATAATATTATTGCGTTGACGCAGTTAACTTGCAGTCAGCTAGCTTCACGTCCCATTACTTGTGTAGTGAATTTGATTCACTGAGTATCCAATATTTAGCAACATCTTCGGCTAAGCTAAGTACTCCGTTCAAATGTAGTTTTGTTAGTCATTTTATCCAAAGTAAAACAATAAAGCTACTTAGACGCAAGGAGTTACTGAATGTGAGAGAATATGAGAAAAAGAAAACATTATTAAAAAGCGAACAATAAAAGAACACGATATTAAGAAGACGTAACGATTAACTTATATTAAAATTATTGAAGAACAAAATTAATTGGAAACCAAGAAGACGGAATAATGTTACACAAACTATAAGCGCAATAGTAGAAACTGTTAGTATAGAACTCACACTTACATCTAGTCAATCTAGTAATATGTTTAAATTCATAAATTCTACGTACCAAAAAACAAATACCATGAAAGTATTTTTAGAAAAGCACAGGGGAGCTACGTTACGTGGAAAACGGAATTAAACCGAGATGCCAGGTTAGGACGAATAATATTGCAGTTTCTTCTTTATGTTTTATCAAGAATCTTTAAATATATAGTGAAGCACAAGACCATATGTGACAACAATATTCAATACGAATGGTAGATTTATAAATGTGTAAAATAGATTCTGGTGAGGAATATTGTCTAGTACGATATAGTGAACCGACAACCTTTCTTGCAGCAGCCATAGCAATTGATTAAATAAAAAAAATTTCTACTCCATGTCAACGGAAAAAGTTAGCCCGGGAAGCCTCAAGGAATTATTTTCCTAGATGTTAGCATCGGCCATGCTGATAGAATGCAAAAAAGGCACTCTCAGACGATTAAAAGAGAGCATATTTTGTTTTGGATGCGTTAAAATTAACAATTCATTTCTTGTCCCAGTTAACAACAGATTGAAGTGTATTTTTCACCTCAGTTGCCAATTTAACCGTATGGAACTGATCAGACTTACCATTAATATAAGTTTAAATCGTTGCAACATCAGCATAGATAACTGATGGAATCATGAAAGTTGTTGATGGAAATTAGGAACAACGTAATTCCAAGGATAGAGCTCTGGGGTGGGGAACACCTGCATTTAATTCAAAAATATCTAGAAGAGAAACGGTTCAAGACAATTTTTCTTGTATCTAATCAATAATTCGCCAAAATTTGTGAAGAAGACAAGCGTTGCTAAACCCTGTTAAATACCTTCGAAATTTTTTATCTTAACTTTGATGGATTCTTTCAACAATAACTGTTGATAAACCAGCAATTGACATAAACAAGCGACGGCCATTTTGCTTATATGAAGGACCCTGCGATGTGAGATAGTGAACCAATTCAGAACACGCTAGAGGAATAAAAACGATTTCACTGATGCTGCCTGTATCATCATCATCATCATCATCATCATCATCATCATCTTTTTTGCTTTCTCAGTGAGATTCCTGAAGCATCTATCAATCAAGTTTTATATAAATTTTATTAATAAGATTTTTTTGTTGCTTTATTATATTTGCATTCATTAACAAGATAATGGGTTACTTTTTAAATTTATTTGCATATTCGGACAAAAGTATTATAACAAAGAAATTACATGACTTTTTCCTGTTTGAAAACTACAAAAGTGTTGAGTAATTCATTATTATTGACTGTATTTCTCTATTGTTTCAAACGTTACTTAAATAACTTGCCTGCAAAATCATCCGACATGTACCAAAATAATTAGGGATGCGGGAATTTGATGCGGGCAACAAAAGGTGACCTTGCTAATCAATAGTCGTCAATATACACATAACACGTTACTTTTTGTTATTGATTATTAAGTGTTTATACGTAATATGATTATTTAATTTTATAAAGATTTTTTCTTTGCGTCGTGTTTCATTGTATACAGAAAAAATATATGTACAATGGTGAGTATTCAGTTTGTGTATATTTGGTTGGTTACGTGTATCGTAGTGTGTAGGTGTGCGTAAATGTATCTGTCTATGCGTACATTTATGTGTGTGTTTGTGTGTGTATATGTGTGTGCTTGTGTGTCTGTTTGTCTGTGTGTGTGTGTGTGTGTGTGTATTTCTTCCTGAATAAATGCCAATGTTTACGCTTTTATAGTTTATACTTTCCGGCATCGACATTTAACAAAAACAAGTGAACTGGACTGGAAAACTTGAGACGTCCGTTGTCACTCTTCTTATTTCTTTTGGCTCCTTACCCCCCATGTACAGATGTAAATAACGTGGTAATCACTGCAAAGGGTAACTTCCTTAATAAGCAGTTGTATTCTTCTCACACCCACTTGACACACAGAAGCTTCCCAGCATTGAGACGTATCCAGCTGTCTGCATTTCCTTCATGTACGGAAATTTAAAAAAAACTTTGTTTCAATCACTTCATAAATTACATCATTTTTGTTATACAGAAATAAAATGGACTATTTCTTACAATCAAAGGTGAAAGAAAATCATGAAAATTAGTTCTTCATAAGTTAGTAAAATATACATTTGATACATGTGATATCTATTTAAATAAACGCATTGAAAAACTGTTTGCATCTATAAAAGCATGTGAATCTGAATAAGTATGTATATATCATTGTACCTGATCTGAAAGCATTTGTATGTATACACCCCCATATATATATATATATATATATATATATATATATATAGATAATATTTTTTCTAAAATGTAATAAAAAATATGGTGAATCTTCAGGCGGAATAAGTCATGACTTTTGCTACCTGAAGATCCACAAAAGAAAGAGAGGTAGCAGAATGGTTTTAACTGGCCTGTATTTTCTATATTTTTAAGTACACACTTTTCTTTACTGTAACCGTCTTTTTCGGAACAATAAGCACTTCGTTTACCGTTTTTGTTGCAGATTTTGATTATAATAGCTCTCTCTCTCTCTCTCTCTCTATATATATATATATATATATATATATATATATGTGTGTCTGTGTGTATGTCTGTGTGTGCGTGTATTATTATTATTATTATTATTACTTCAAACGTTATTTTTAAAGGATACTCGTATTTGAATAGACATTCCATTTACTTTCGTCTACTGGTCTTGTACATTCGAGAAAACTTATTAAAGAAAACGTGCCCTTGTTTTTTGAGGGTTTTTTTTGGGTAGGTTTTTCGGAAAGTAGGGCCTGATTTTGGAATGAAATTTTATTCTTGAATTAATGTATTTAGATCAGACAAAATAGGAACCCTATTCAGCTATACGTTTCTGCCATCGAGTTACAAGTTATTTATGCTTTTATGATAAAGATCTAAGGGTTTCGACATCGGAATCTTTACAATTTCTGTATCTTCTGCAACGTAATTGTCAAGATGCTTAAAAAAACTGGCAGTAAGCAGGTGAGAGATCAGGGGAATATGGAATCTCGTATTCCAAGGTGGTTAGCTTTTGCAGTGACATCCTTGCAACCTGTAGCCAAACAATGTCAAAAGCATATTTGGATTACCTCGATTAATCAGTGTCACACCTTGCTTAACTGAATGCACATTTCATTGAAGTTCTGGTAATGAACTTGAGCAATGAGTCTCTGGTTAGATTCCGCAAGGCAGTAATAAGAATAATAAGTAATAGGAAATAATGTCGGATAAAGAAAAAAAAAATTATTTCCGTAGAAATTACACACACACACACACACGAATATATATATATATATATATATATATATATATATATATATATATATATATATATATATATATATATGTGTGTGTGTGTACACACACAAACACACACATACATGACAATGACCTGACGGTTGGTTGACCTGACAGTCGCTATACAATGTTGATTTTCATGTAACATTTTTGTGTTATTTATTATACTTTCTCGCAAAATGTAGCAAATACATACACACACACACACATACACACACGCACACACACACATACACACACACACACACACACACACACACACACACATATATATATATATATATATATATATATATATATATATATATATATATATGTATATATATATAGTTATCCACATACAAGCCTGTGTTGCTGTATCACAGCTCATCAGTGTGAATAGATATCCGATTGCCAGGATTGAAAATCGACCAATTTGGCATCAGTCAGAGCTATCGGCGTACAGCACAGAAAGGGACAATTTAACGTATTATATACGTGGTGTATACGAACGCCAATAGTCAATAACGCTGAATTCATAACTTGTGAGCGCTATAATGTCAAGTTCATACGACTATTATCGAATTCACGTCACCTTACCAAGAGTAACCTAGCTGATGCTCACATTACCTCAATAGATATCAGACCACAAGTGACATAGGACCATGCCATCAGGAAATATAGGACCATGCCATCAGGGCACGTTGACGCTAGCAACCATTACCTTTACATATCACATGACTTTTAGCACGCGAGTATCTGTCTCGTCCTCTTTGTTTTCTCTTACTGTCTCTTTATACACGCACACACATACACGCATACACATACACACACACACATACATACACACACACACACACACACATATATATAAATTTAGATATATGTATGTATTATCAGTTTTCCCCAAACACCGTGATAATGGCACTAAGACGCAAGGGTATACTGAGAGGGCAAGAGAGTTATAAGACTTTAGAAGGAATCGGAAACCCAATAATAAAGAGGAAACAAAGATTAAACCTCTACTTCTGTTATATATATATATATATGTGTGTGTGTGTGTGTGTGTGTGTGTGTGTGTGTGTGTATAAACACAATATTTTGCGAAAACGTACGAATTTCTTGCTACAAAAAACTTTAAAATAAAAGAAAAAGGTAATAGTAAGAAATTCTTGCTAAATACCCAAAAGCCTGTATTCACCATTGATACATTTCTCAAGAAAGAGTGACAATTAAACATGTCTTTTCCTTTATACAACAAAGATGAAGTTGTCTGTATGTACAAGGTCTATCTAATAATCGATTATGCAAAAGCGTCACAAAGAATTGCTGGAACTGCTTAGGTTTTTGATACATTTGGAAAGATTATTTGAATGATGCAGAACTTATACATCGTGCAAACTGTCTGCATAAATAGAAAATGAACTCAGAAAATATACAAAAAATACAAAGCACACTATGTCAATAATGTAATTCTGAAAGAAGTTGTACCAGGATTGATTATTGGCGAACACAATCTTAACAACATTATATATGCAGATGGCAGACACAGAAAGGAAACTACGGTAACTTCTACAGAAGGTAATGAAGGAGAGCGAGAAGAAAAGACTAAACTCCAATTGCAAAAAGATAAAATGTATGGTTGAGAGCAGAAAGAATAGCCCAACATGTGAATTTGAAATTTGAAGTATCAAAATCAAGTAAATACAAGAATTTAAATATCTGAGAAGTGTTTTAACAGAGGACTTGAAATGTGAAAGCGAATTTCGAAATCCGAAGGGCAATGGGATATCAAAAGATGCTTTTCAAAAGGTAAGTAAAGTATTTGGAAACAGGAAAAGGGAACTGAACAATTATTTAATATTGTTTCTTCTATATGGCTGTGACTGGTGGACAATCTCTTCAAAGTTAAAAAAGAAACAACAAAAATATCGTTCTACAGAAGGATGCTGAAGATACCATGTGAGTAACAACGAAGTTTTAGAGCAAATGAAAACAAAAAGGATGCTTAGACTTAACACGAGAAAGCGACAGTTGAAATTCCTCGGGTGCATAATGAGGAAAGAGGACTTTTGACACTCGCGCGACGTACTGAAGGCAAGATAAAAAGAGCAAAACATCGCTTAGCCTACCGAACGAACTTGTGTAAAAGGTTGGTAGAACAGTGATTAAGAGAGATAGAAAACAAAAACAAAATTTACTAAGAGCTACAGAGGACAGGAAATTGTGGAGAGTCATGATCGCCCACATTCTGAAGGGTACATAGAAGAATAAGGTCCAATAATTATCTGTTACGGAAGAAATAATGTTAAAATAATGTTACATATTCAAATAGGTTTTGAAACGAGCATCAAACACCACCAACTGACAAGAAATGTTTTCCGAATGAAGAATAAAAGACTCCCGAAGCAAACTCAGTATTCCAAGCTTGCAGAAGAAAAAATACAAAGGGTGGACGAAGTAAAAGATACAAGGGTCAACTCAATGATAGCCTTCAGAAATGTGACATTGAACCATCTAACTGTAAAACATCTGCGTGTGACTGGTGACATGATGAAGAAATAGACATTATCGAATGAAGAAGTTTCAGACTAAATTTAGATCAGGTGAAGCAGCAAACAAAAATAGCCATAGAGAAGGATTCAACAATGATCAATATCCATGCACTGGGTGAGAGGGAACATACCTTTTAAAGATGAAAATCCCAAACTATCAAATCAATTATTGTAAATCAATTATTGCTAACGAGAACCATCAATGTTAATTTATTATTTATTTCCACATCGCCAACACCTGAATCTCTTTTCCGATAATGACAATAAAGAGAATATAGATATCTATCATTTTAGCGTTTCTTTCAATTTATAATTATAACTGATATTTTTTGTATTTCTTAAACACTAAATGTATATGATTCCACCAATAAAAAATTATTTAGTCTGAAGATGACCTCTTGAAAGACGAAACTTGTCAAATCGTATTCTACTATTTTATCATTCAAATACCGACCATTTGTATGATGTATGAGTTTGTATATTATATTTTCCTGTATTTTATTTAATAAGTTTAGTTTGATTTGGTTTATTTTGTTTTACGGCATATCAGTCTCAATGGGTTATTTAATAACAACAAGATTTCTAGGATAGGTTCGTATGAATAATATATGTATTAATATTTTTTTAATGGATGGCTGATAATATATATTTTCCTTTCCTTTCTTTTCTTTCAAAAATGTATTCCTGGTGATATTTTTTCCAAAAATGTATTTCTGATATTTTTACTATAAAAATATATTTTCATACTTTCATAGTGGTTTGATCCCAGTTTGGGGGTTAAATATTTGCCCATAGCTGAGACCTTAACAGGTGCTACAACCATGAGTCAGGGTGGACCTGGGAACAACAACAATTAAGAGTTGTTTCCACGCTTCTCAAAACATCCAATCATCCGGTCAGAGGTCTTACTGCTGAATGTAGTTTATCGTCATACCCAGGACGGTTGATTAATAATATTTTATCACACACACACACACACACACATATATATATATATATATATATGTATATATATGTGTGTGTGAATTGAATCAGTTTTTGTATTACTCTTAAGAAAAAACTACTTTGTCCTAGGCAGTATAATTACATGTACTTGTTTGTAACAGATATTTCAGAAAGTACATTTAATTACTTTATTCCTCTCTGATTTATTGTATTGAGAACAGACGACATTAAGTCTATTAACAACAAATGCTGAAGGCAAAATTGGATTTAACTTGGCTTTTAAAGATTTTCCATTTTATTCATAAGGTATTGATAAACAAATATTACTATAATTGTTCAAATCTCTTAGTTGCAATTATATGCATTTATATAATATAATTCTACTAAAAAGCATTTTCGTAAACCCTTGTGTATATATATATATATATATATATATATATATATATATATATATATATATATATATGATTTACATGAAAGGTGGTCCACGTATAATATGTAGATTTAATAGGACGGTTAATAAAGTTTGAAGAATAAAAAGCCAACAAAATGATACCAATATTGTCAATGAAATTGATATTTGTTATACATCAACGTTTTCAATGAAATGAAGCACGAAGGGATAGATTTTAAAACGCGGCTGTGTTCTTTTTCAACGATGTGAGGAATAAGCAAAGAAGTGGGACTTACTTTTTCGAGGAATGTTGTTGTTGGTTGGAGGTCGCTCTGTGGAAAGGTATACTCTGAGTAAACCCATATCCCTGTTTAATCATTCAATGTTTGAATTTATTTTGAAAATAAATTTCAACTCCGATCTGCGCCTTTCTTCTCGGCTGTTGAATGAAGACCCAAAAATCTATACTTCATTTTCGAGTTATTACGTTTAAAAAAGTTTACAGTAGATGGCGCTATGTTGACATTTCTGTAAATTGTGGCTAGTCTCCCTTCAACGGCTAACGTGTGTAGTAGTGAGTTAACTGAGAGTATTCCGTATAACAATGGCAGGATATTCATATCGTGAGCAGGCAGATATTTTTATATACGGCCGCGTGCATTGTAATGGACGTGAGGCTGCACGGCTGTATCAGACTGCGCTTCCAGACCGAAGGCAGCCGAGACATCCAAACTTTGCTGCTCTTTATCGTCGGGTTGCTGAGATAGGATCCGTTGTACCATAAACTATGGATCGAGGATTGTATCTTGGATTATATATATATATATTGTCATTCACATACAGGCTGTTTCGCTGTTTCACAGTTCATCATTGTGTCTAGACATCCGATTGTCTCAAGCTGGGATCGAAACCCGACTGATTTGGTATGAAGGTGAATTTAGACGTATTATTTTTAGACAAACACGCCAGTGACCGGAGAACTCTAAAATAAAGAAAAATAAGAAAAATCTAAAATATCAACCAACCTCGCAACCCGGGTTTCGACCGTAAGGTCTCCTCAGGCAAGTGGAATGATGTACAAAGCAAAAAAAAAAAAACTACTCCAATATGGCAGAACGCCGGAAGTGAGAGGATAAAAGTATAAGGATGGCGGGGACAAAGGAAAAAAATGAGGATAAGATTTGAAAAAAATAATTATTTTTATTTCGTTCATCCGGTTTTATAGGTACCTAAAAATATTTACTTAAATGCCTGCACCCTGACATAATCTCAGTTCTCTCATTTAATAAGACATCTTTATCACGATATGTGGCAATGGCTAATATCTCTTTCTGGCATAGCCGGCAACAGTTAGCACGAATTCTGCCAGTTTTACCATCCTTGTATATTTTACTCTCCAATGTATATTTTCTTGAAACCATTCTTATCACTGACCTCAGCAGTGCAAATGATGCCTTCTGTGTAGCACTAGACATCCAGTGGACAATTGTTCTTATTTCTGAAGTTGCATTTCTTCTTTTCATCCTTTCTACCTTTTTACGTCTCTAAGATTTTAACATTATGGCTCTTTCCAAGTTAGCAGTGCAACTGTAACTCAATTGTAACTCATTTCACCGTAAACACCTTTGCTAATAAGGAGCTTTTAGGAAAATGCTTACCCATTAGCTTAAAAAATATAATTTCAATTTTGTTTTTTTAACTGCAAATTAAAAGGGGTGTTAATCCAGATCGTGTTCTTGCTTCTGGATTCACGTTTAGGCTGGGCATAAGGTGTAAAAATCAAGTTGGTAACATGCTCCTCCTCCCTGAAAGCATTTTCATATTCTTTTTTTGTTATAATTAAAAATCTCCTTAGTGGAGGAAATTCTTGAGATTCTACATTCAACCCTTCTGGGTGGTTTGACCTGATTTTCACGTATTTGAGGACAGCATACGGCGAAACAGTACCAGCAGTGAGGTCAAATTCGACATCCAAATGTTGGACAATTTTCTTGTCCAGCTCAACCATAATTTTGAAACCTAATTCGTTAAATGTCTTAAACAGAGTCTTTCGAATGGTATCGTTGGCCCATCTATTATCGGGTACGACCGTCATCCCTGTATAATCCGTGGCGGTCTATATGGAAAATTTTATTGATTGATATAATAAATGCCCCGTCAAGAGATCCTTGGGGAACGTCAAACCTACTATCACGGGATTTTTTTACTCATGCCTCTCCACCATGAAATATTAGGTTGGTGCAAAAATAATGACGTAATAATGTCGTTTTTTGACGTATTAACGTCAAAAAACGACATTATTACGTCATTATTTTTGCACCAACCTAATATCACAGATTTCTACAGTAGAAAATAACTTCCAAATGCTTTGAGATGGCATCAGTGTATTGGAAGACATATTCGATATCTTAACTTGCTTCACTTAGAAGATTATACAAGGCTAAACTTTCGTCGTTTGTAACATTATTTATTCGACAAAACAATATGGAGCATCCTTGAGACATTTCAGAATATATAATCTTTCAAACCATGTGTAGATTTGACTGTTGGTCGATATCTCCACACACACACATACACACACACACACACACACACATACAGAGAGAGGGAGATTATATATATATATATATATATATATATATATATATATATATATATATGTATGTATAATTTAAATTAAATTAAAAAACAGACAACCATAATTTTATTTACCCAGGAAAGTGATTTTTTCCTGGTTCCTCAGATCACATTTCCAAGCATAAGAATGGTTTAAAATGTACATATTATTATTGATATACAAGCTTTTGAGAAGTAGTTTTAAGTTGATGTAAGCTGATAGAGAGAGGGGGAGAAGCAGGACGACAGATAAGTTCGAAATTAGAGAAAGAAGGGAGAGATAGGAATAATTTTAAATCTATTTTTATTAAGATGCTTAAGAGTAAGGGAGGCGGGTAAGGACTAGACATTGACCTATTTAATAAGTCATCTCGCAGAAAAAGAGACAAAGAGAAAAATGAAAACAAAAATGAAAAGATAAGATATAAGAATGCAGATGGGGAAGCAGGGGTGGGAGGAAAAGTGGGAAAGAAGAAAGGGAAGAATAAATTAACATATATAGGCTTGTTGCAGTTAATTTCAAAAATATAGATTAATATAATTTACAGCTAACGCTTGACATTATTTAAAAGAATACCAACAAAATAAAATAGGAGAAAAGGAAAAATAGCAACTAATAGCTAAAACAAAAAAAATAATATTTAAAATTTAAAATACCAATGAGAGGAATAATGGTAGCGTAATAATGATGAAAAGGTAATATTAGATCAGTTATAACCCATTTAACCATATATATCACTGCACATATGTACATATAAACACACACATATTCAAATACATATAACCCCACACATATATACCCATATATATATATATATATATATATATATATATATATATATCTACAAATATACATACATCCATACACAAACACACACATACTCACATACATACACACACATATATGTATCCACGCGTACATGCAACTAAATATCCCCATATAAACGCAAACATAACACATACACACATATGTGTATGCTTATAAATACCATATAACCATTTACAAATGTCATCATAATTATATGAACACATATCAACACACATATACCTATACAAAAATATTATTACACATAACATTTAACATAAGCAAGTAATCCTACATATAGATTTCAGGTGTTATTTCATGTCTAGATAATTTAAAATTCCGGAGTTTCCATGGACAGGCCTCCCAAAGATTAGATGTAGTTTGTTATTTTGAGTCTATGTCTGTGTCTGAATTTGAAGATAATTTCATTGCGGTGATTTAGTAATTCTTCATATATATTAGGATATATATTAGGATATTACAACTTGAGAATAAACACTACATAAATGCAATCATGTTTCGATGTGTACCAACACATTACATCAGGCGTTAGTAAATGACTGGTTTGTAGATGATTTATTGAAATTTTAAATTTAAAACTACATACAACCGCTTTTCATGCGGAAAGGGGGAAAAAGATTAAGAAAGAAAGATACAAGATACTTTCTCTTTTCTAGAAAAAAAGAATAAGAAAAAAAGGTAAGAAGCGGTATTACGTTAGATCTTTTCAGCCTTTTATGAAAAACAATGCAAACCCAATCTATATTCACCCGAATTTCAATCACCTCACTCCCATCTGTAATCCGACATATTTCTTCTTTTGTAGAGCATAGGCTCAGCAACCACTCATCCAATAAAGGTGTGTTTGAAAAATATAGCAGTGTGTATAATAAATTTCTTAAGGATAGCGGGTATAAGTGCGCAGAAATTCAGTTTAGAGAATATGATAGTAATTCAAAGAAAAATAGAAATAGGAAGATCATCTGGTACACACCTCCATTTAATCAATTAGTAAGTACTATGTAAGGTCATAAGTTCCTCAAATTAATTGATAAACATTTTCCGAAAAGCAACACTCCTAGGAAAATATTCAATTGGAATACATTAAAACTTAGTTATAGTTGCACCAATAATCTCTAGAAAATCATAAAGTTGCATAACAATAGAACTCTAAACCAATTTAATAATTTTAATCATAATGCAAGCACTAATGAAAATATTGTTAAGGACAGTGAGGAATGTAATTGTAAGAGTCCAAATCAGTGCCCATTATCTAAAATATATTTGACCAAATCCATTGTGTTCTATTTCTACAATAGAAAAACCGAAGGTTCAAAAGTTTTATATTGGTAGTACTAAGAATATCTTTAAAACCCGGTGGTATCAGCATATGTCTTCTTTTACTAATATTACTTATAGAAATAATACTTCACTTTCAAAATATTTTGGAAGTTGAAAGATAAAAATAAAACTACTAAAGTTAAATGAAAAATTTTAAAACTGGCAAGGACATATCCTTATATGAACCTTGTTTTCTGTGTTTACAGGAGAAAATTATATGATTATCATGTTTTTCAATAGAGATGATTTATTAAATCAAATATTTGCATTAAACGTTTATTGCAAGCATATCTTACCTTTGACTCTACAGTCTTGTTAGTTTTCGAAATCTGTTAATTGCTTCTTCATATACTTTAGAATAACCTTGTTGCGCCATATAAAGCGTATCTTTTGTTTTTAAGATCAATTTCGACGTAGCATTTTTTTGTACATTATTCTTCTAGCACTGCTAATAATATTTAGTATATAGATATATGCGTTTGGCTGACATTTTGACATTTTCCATAAGCTAATAAAATGAAAGTAAGCGAAAAATATAGAATATGAAATATCCAAATTGCAATAAAGAAAAAAACATCAAACTTACAATTTAGAAAAGAAGAAACAGGTTATACTAAAACAATGATGTTCCATTAAATTAACTTACAAGATAAATTATGTTGTAACTACAGCATTTACCCCGTGAGGTAATATGCAGATAATGTTAACATTTTTAAAATGCAAAGATAGGCAAATTTAGACGAATATTCGTAAATTGGTTATTTGTGATGTTTGGAAGTTGAAATTTAAACGTTGAAACTTACAGAATGGAGGAAAACCGGATCTAGACAATAAAAATTATTGTATTCTAAATAACGCATTGAATAAACCACTATCTCATTACATTGCAAAAGTTCATTTTTGAATAATGGAGACACGGACTAAAACAGTAAAAACAAGAGTGAAATTTGGCATGGATAAGTGTGAAAATTTGGCAATGATCAGAGAAAATAAATATTGTGTTATAAACAATCAAATTATTCGGCATGAATGATCGGGTCAAATCTCAGCAGTTTAGAGAGTCATGCGCAAGATCGGAAATAATTATTTTCTAGATGAAAAATGAGGGATTGTTCTACTATTACCATTCCAACCAACCATAAATCTGGAAATAAATAAAAGAAATGAAAAAAAAGAAAACATTTCATTAGAAAATATCGAATAAGTATGCTTATTATATAAATAATGATTTGAATCCAAGAAACGGTTTTGCCGCTAAAGACAACAGAAATTGAAAAGAAAAGAATATATCTTAAGACACAGACGATATTCAACAGAAGGATGAATTTCCGCTTAAACTCAGTCAACTCTCCCCCAGCGGTGGTAGGAGAAAAAATTTAATATTCCAAAGGAATTTTTAAACCCCATATCCTCTTTGTGTCATTTTAAAACTTTCTCTTTTTTTTTCCATATATTGCGACCATTTTGCTTAAAGTTCGTATTTTGATTTCAGATTAAAATTTGGAAATTTTCCAACATATTTCAGTTAAATATTCTATTCTTATAGCCATTAGGATATATCGAAGATGAAAATAAAGTATATTGAAGCCGGTTCACTCCAAACATTACGAAGGATTAATGCCAATTTTTAGAACGTTAGACCAGCTGAAGGGCAACTGTCTCAAATATTTCTGATCTTACCAGAAATGAAGCGAGTATTTTGTATTAATTTGGCTATTTCTGATTGTCATATAATTTTCCTTGAACATAAATGTATGGTTTACTAATATACTATTTGACTTGGAAATAAATTTATTATATACAGTAATATTTAAAATCAGAAAGTGATAACCGAAATTTCTGAAACACAAGGGAAAACAGTAGGTAGCAACAAAAGACAGGAAAATGTGAATAACCGTGATCACCCACGTTCTGAAAAAAATCTTGCATATAAAAGAGTATGAATGTATTATTAGTATAATAGTATTTACCTTGAACATAAAGACATAAATACACGAGAATGATGCTGACGATAGATTCGGGGTCAGCGGACTCAATTTAATCTCGTATAACATCATTTGTCTGGATAGCTGGTTGAAATTGTGTAATTTGGGTGAATCAGTGTAATAAACAAGTACTTGTAAAAATAGTAGCAGATAATAAACTAAAAATAGTTGATAATCCTAATGTACTTGAATTATTCACAATAAAATAATATCACAAAAATAGAATTGGCCAATATCAAGTTCATTCATATTACATAAAATAAACAAAAAATGATCAATATATAAAAAAGCTATTTTACTTTTCTTTACCAGATTACTACTACTACTACTACTACTACTACTACTACTACTACTACTACTATTACTACTACTACTACTACTACTACTACTACTAATAATAATAATAATGAGAAGAAGAAGAAGAAGAGTAGTAGTTAAGACCCCATATGTAAATTATATGAAGAATATGTTTATTGACCATTTAATATCTGGTTGTTTCATCTTGACACCAAAAGAATACAAAGATTGATACGATAAGATTGGGCAGACTATTCACTGGATGGTATTACAGTGTGTCATATGCTGAACATCACACTGGATTATTAACAGAAAGCCATAAGGCCACTATTCTTAGGGATTTTACCATTTATTCTGGGAGACATATAAAATTTATTAGCTTTTATATGTCTATCAGTATAAAACATGATTAAAGACTATAAATAATGATTTCTCATAATCATGGCAGTGCCATCAGATCAAAATATATTTGTTAAATATATTTACTTATATAAGGACATTGAAATTGAAACTGAAAAATGTATCACCTTAAAATTATTGATATTCTTATAATAATTGGAACCCTGATTACGATCAAGAAAAGTACAAACAAGAACATTAACTAAATCCCTGACAGTGCATGTTTAAAAGAGATTAAATCAATAACACTGTGTGGAATCTACTGAAGAAAGCGTTATCAATGTAAAAAATATGTACACTATATGCTTAATATCGCTTAACATCAGAATCTATTCAAACTTAATACGTATATTTATTCACCAGATCTCTTCTAATTCTCTTGTAAAGGAATCTACGAAACAAAAAGCAAAATAATAATAATAATAATAATAATAATAATAATAATAATAATAATAATAATATAAAGTAGGAAAGAAAGCAATTTTCTCACCGCCAATCTAAATCCGAAATCTTGACTGGTCAATTTTCGCCCGGACATATTGTAAAGTTCATAGAAGCCAGTCGAAAGCCAAACTCATTTTTCTTTATCCCACTCGGCTGAACTAAAAATGAAGCAGAGAACGTCAAACGTATTTTCAAAAAATACTCAGTTCCCTTGTCAGCAAAACAAAGGCGCACAATAGTTTTCCCGTAGCTCGCGGCTTCACCGCAAGGCGGTGCCGCAGCCGGTGGTTGCCATCGCTGACTACCAACAACACGATTCGACTTCTTCACACGTTTTCAGACTTGACAGGAACTAGATAGGAATAATAATAATAATAATAATAATAATAATAATAATAATTGTGACAAATAGCAACATTTTAATGCCGAAATAAGAATAATAATGATATTGTCGTTGTTGTTGATAATGATGATGGTGATTGCGATAGCTTAAGTTAAAATTATATAACAATTTATATACAAATGGATGAAAGCTCAACTCATTTTGTTTAAAATATTCGACTAAAAAAGCATTAAATATTGTTTTTGACTATTAAGATTAAGTATTAATAGTATACGAGAATTAATAAACAAAATCGTTTTTACGTAATGGTCATTTATTTTAGTTTATTTACTGTTATTAGTAACGTTAGATGCTTTATTTTTTTTTTAATAATAAATGATAAATCTTTCTTTTTAATTCAAATCGTTAAGCGAAATGTAGATGGGCAGTTAGTGTAATATATACCGGCGAGAGAAGTGGAGTCGATGAACCGAGTTCAAATCCGGTTTAGACTCTTGTGTTCACTTTCGCATAAATGCATTCAGAAAAGACATGAATTCATCACTTCTATTCTCTGGGTTATTGGCAGTGTAGATTGGGCTCTCTTGTCTTGGCTGACAACTAAACTGAGAGAAGGAAAACTCTGAATTCCAAACTATGGACAAGTTTTTTTTTCCCAATATCAACTGAAGAACTGAAAGAATTGGAAAAACTTACCACTAAAAAAAACAGAAATTCTGAAATTCAACTCAAAAATAAAATAAATAAATAATAACGTTGTAAAGTTGGAAATGGCTAGTCTACAACAAACGATAAAGCAAATAATTGAAAACTAAAACAAGAAACTGAGGCAAACAATTCAACACTGTGTGCAGCAACAGCAAGTGGAAATATGTTGAAAGGCCAAAACTAATAGAAAATCTATCTAATACAGAACCGTAGGCCCTCAGCTTCGCTTTAGAATTTCTCACCGGAATACATAAAGGAGACACAGTAGACACTATAATTTAAAAAAAAAGTCAACAAACTGACTTGGAATTTACCAAAGGTTGCAAGATCACTGCTACAATAGAAACCAACAACGAAAATCCATACAGACACCTAAATGCACTAAGTAACCTAACTAAAAATAAGGAAATCCACATCCCACCCTCTGACAATGAAGTTGAAATTGTGATCATGAACAAGATTACGTAGAAAAAAAACTAATTCACTACTCAACGATACCGACACATAAAATAAAAAAAGAAAGAAAGAAGCAAAGAACAGAAAATAATTGCTGAAAGAAAATAAGTTTAACAAAGAAATTAGAAAAGTAATAAAAATGAAAACAAATCGTGGTATAGACTCATAGAATATTACCCTAGAACACCCAAACTTTACAGTCTCCCTAAAACCCACAAAACAGGTATCCTGATGCGTCCCATCATTTCAGGAATAGATAGCGGCCTCTCCCAAACTGGCGAAAGCCATAATAAAAATTCTAACACCTCCCCTTGGAACAATCAGTCCATTTCATACAAAGAACCCACACAGCCTAGTTGAAAAACTAAGGGAAATGAAGATGATTGACAAAATCATGAACCGTGTAAATATAAAACCCCTTTACAATAACGTCACTGTTGAAAAATGCCTAAATCTCTTAAAAAAACATCTAACACAATCAAAGGCAAATATCTCCCTACCAACAGCTAAAACAATAAAAAATCTGCTGTCTTATCATCAATCAATGCCATTTCACATTTAATAATGATTTTTACAAACAAAAATTTGGATAACCAATGGTATCGCCTCTCAGTGGAGTGATGACATGTATAGTCTATGGTCCTTTCCAAAATATATTACCCAAACAATCAACACACTTCCGATATATTGATGCTCTATTAATATATCCCCGGGATACTGATTTACCTCACCTAGTAAACAAAGTCGGACATACAATAGAATTTACATACGAGATGGAAGAATGTAATTCCCAGCTTTCCTAGATATCAAGCTACACTGCGTTAACAACAGTTTAAAACTTGGTGTCCACCAGAAATCAACCAACAAAAACGATCTAATGAATTTCTATTCTCATCATAACATCAAAATAAAATCCGGTATAAACATCGGATTCTGCTTAAGAGCACTCAAAATTTGCAGCCCTCAATATTTACATGAAGAGGAGAAATACTTTGAAAACACTTTCAAGCTTCTTCAGTACCATAATTATTTTATATTCAATGCGAAACAGAAGGCTCATAAAATAGAACAATTGCCCGTCCTAACAAAGCAAATGAATAAAAATTATATTGTCCTACCTATTAACTCTATCACATTGGAAAAAATCTATCTAAACTCAACATAAAATTTGTTACTACTACATCTAAAACAATAAAAGATTTAGTCAGTACTAAACAAAACAATAAACTAAAACTTGAAAGAGGAATTTACTCGATCACATGTAATACGTTGCCTACCGTAACAAGTCTGACCACAATTTTAACATAAAAATATTACTCTGATCAAAGGAGAAAACAAATCACTACGATGAAAATGTCGAAAGAGTGCCTTGATCGCAAGACACTTACAACATGACACCATTCCTGGCAGAACTTCTATTATCACGGCGTGGATTATCTACTAAAAAAAGTAATGTAACAAAAAAGAATCTAAATGAAATGGGCTAGATTAAAAAAAATAAAAATTACCAGCATCCCTCATTCGTAAGTGTAGTCGTACCGACATAACAAATTTAGTCCGATGAAGTCCTAAAGGACGAAACGTATCACATGAAAACTTTTTCCTTTTGTCATACATTTTTCCCATATATATATATATATATATATATATATATATATATATATATATATATAGAGAGAGAGAGAGAGAGAGATAAACACATACACGCACATATATATATATATATATATATATATATGAAAATTTCTAAAGAAATAATGTATTTTTATTTATAAATCCGGCAGATTTTATTACTTAAAGGTTTATCGTTAGTGGAGACCAATATTTAGATTGTGCCTTATAAATTCAAATCTTTCTCCGAAAGTCGCAGAAAGATTTGAATTTATAAGACACTATTCAACTTTGTTTGATCGGCGACGCACTACGTGGCTGAGTCGTTATAGATACATCTAATCTAACGACGGTTTCTCCTGCC
This sequence comes from Acanthosepion lycidas, assembly GCA_963932145.1. NCBI lineage: Eukaryota > Metazoa > Mollusca > Cephalopoda > Sepiida > Sepiidae > Acanthosepion > Acanthosepion lycidas. Next base: position 38,200,456 of record OZ010612.1, read on the forward strand.
AAGGAGAACGCAGCTCCGAATCCTTCCACAGAATACATACTTTTCTTTAATAAGATTTCTTGAATATTCAGGCTGATAGAGGAAATTAAATAAATATACTGTTTAATAAATAAACGGAGTTTATTCAAATATGGGTAGCCACTAACGGTTAAGCAATAAAATTTGTCTAAATTACTTTTTTTAGTATTTGTTTTGTTTACGTTAGGATACGAAACTGAACAGATATTAATGTTTCGAGAGTAGTAGAACGTTTTGCATTTATAAGACATTATTCAACTTTGCTTGATCGGCGACACACTGGCTGAGCCGGTAAAAGCTCGTCGGATCTAACGATCGTTTATCCTTTCGAATCCTACCGGAGACGAAAATAAATAAGTAAACGGCGGTCTACTCAAATATGGGCAACCATTAACAAATGAAATTTAAGTAATTATATATATATATATATATATATATATATACATTTAAGTAAGTATTTAAGTATTTAAGGCCGGTAAATGTTATTTAATACAGTTTATTATAAACAGAGCATTTACTTAAATACTTGTATCTATAAAAAGAACATTAAACATAAAAAATGTCTTTAATAAATAAATTGTCGGACTTTGTCCATTTCTTAATGTATGACGTCATTTGTTTACATTTGATACGCGATGAGCAGTTATGAATATACGAGTTTCATGGAAGATTGAAGTTTATAAGCAGTAAATTCGACCTTGCCAACCGAACGATCCTTTGTGGCCGAATCGGTTAGTCACGCCCGGGTAAATGGCGGTTCTGTATAGGATGCAAGTTCGAATCCTGTCAAAGGACGAATATTTTCTATGAAAATTTCTCGGACATTCAGGCCGGTAGATGTTATTTAATACTTTACTTAAATACTTGTATCTATAAAAAGAACGTTAAACATAAAAAATGTCTTTAATAAATATATATATATGTATGTATGTATGTAAGTTCTCGGAATATATCTGTAGAGAAGAAAAAGACAATAAAATAGATAATCAGAAAATAGTACTTTCTGACCGCTTTTGTCATCCGACTTCATCAAGGAACGTGATGATAAACAAAAGCGAAATGTGTGTGTCGTATTAACAAAAATGGCATTTCACCCGTACTTAAAAATAAATATCTGTCGACCAGTTTATTTCAGAGGCGGCAGTCTGTTTTGTGCTAAACAAAATATACTGTCGCCTCTGGGTGTTGACCTCAATAACCACTTTTTTTTTTTTTTATATATATATATATATATATATATATATATATATATATATATATATATATATATATATATATATATATATATATATATATATATATATATATATATATATATATAGAGAGAGAGAGAGAGAGAGAGATTGAGGGATGTAAATTCTGATTGCGCTTAAATAGAATCCTATGATTATTCCGGATTTTATTTTTTTATGATGCGAAAAGAAATTTATTAGATCATTTTTAATAGTTGATTTTCAGTGGACACTAATTTTGATATAAAGAATGTTAGTATTAGTGGAATACTTTTTATGTCAAAATTAGTGAAGAAAGAGAAAATAATTCACTAGGACGAGAGTTGCTTAGAAAGTTTATCCACATTTAATTTTCGCCAAGGTTCTTATAACGTTCCACCATTCTTGGCAGATCTTCTCTTATCACAATATCGGATATTTAATAACAAAGATGATGGAAAGATCAAGATAAAGGTTAAAAGACAAAGAATTTAAATTAAATTCGCTAGATTATATGCCCAAAACACATACACACTAAAAAAAATTCTAAATTTAAAATTCTCAGTGTCTCTCGTTCGCGCGAATGTCTTGTCGCATCAACGTAAACACGACTGGTCCGGTGAAGTCCTAAGGAACACGAAAACTTTTGTCCACTTTGTCATACATCTTTCTTCTAAAACTGTTCTTGATACATAAAAAATATATATCGTTATCCCATATATGTATATAAGTCATTTTTATAGATACAAATATTTAAGTAGATGCTCTGTGTATAATAAACATTTACCGGCCTGAATATATATACCCTCCGACAGGAATCGAACGCATATACTACCCGGAACCGTCGTATAGCCTGAAGTGCGATACATTTAGCTACGGAGGAAGCGTCTGGTCAGCAAGGTCGAATTACTGCTTTTAAACTACAAATTTCTAATGAAAGGACATATTTTTTATGAAATTTCTCGGGCATTCAGGTCGGTAAATGTTGTTAATACTATTTATTATAAACATAGCATTCATTTAAATATTTGTATCTATAAAAATAAAGTATAAACAACGAATATGCTAAAATAATTGTCCGACTTAGTCCATTTCATAATATATATATATATATATATATATATATATATATATATATATATATATATATATACCGGGTGTAACAGCAAAATCGTCCACAGCGTGTAACAGCATAATTAACCATCCCATAAAATGTTTAATATCTAAAAAACACTAAACTAATTGAGTTTCTTTTTACCATGTTTTCAGATTAGACGTTTAGCCATCTTGACAGCATCATTTCTCGTAAGAATCACTGAAAATCCCTTTGAGTTATTCAACTAGAAAGAGGACACGTTAAAATCCTTTTGTGTCAACCCCACTATATCTTCCCAACTGAGCAATGGCGAGAGGGAAAAGAGCATTCATGCCTTTAGTAATGTTGCCAACATTTATATTCTGGATTCCATCTTCACAGTCCATTCAAGAACCATTAAGAGAACGGTGAATAAGTTTAAAAAGAGGGAACAGTAGAGAGGAAAAAGGGATCAGGATGTCAAAACAGGAAGAGGGATCATCAGTTCAACTTAGAGCTAAATATATTAATTGGAAAAAATCCAAATCAATCCATAAGACGTTTGGCACGTGAGAGATGAATTTCAGCTATAGAATTGAAATTGAAATCTTATGTGAAATCTCTGTGGCACGTTGTTATTACAGAACAGGTTAAAGGGCGAAGATAATCTTTAATATTTTGGAAAATGACCTTGGAATAATATATATATATATATATATATATATATATATATATATATATATGAACTTTATATCAATCCATTATGAGTTTCCGATTCTTAATGATGAGCATGTCATTTTCGTTTATCATCGATGTCGATTTCATCACAATTCTTTTGTTAAGCTGGGAGAGTAATTATACATTCTTATTGCACAAAGTAGAGACCAGTAGTGTTATAAAAACCTCGGCTAATTCCAGTAAGATCTCTTTAATCATTTCTAAGATACAACGGCTCAAACATAATCAAACAATTGGACAATTTTGCAGTTACAGGATTTGGACAATTTTGCTGTTACACTCCGTATATATATATATATATATATATATATATATATATATATATATATATATATGTGTGTGTGTGTGTGTGTGTGTGTGTGTGTGTGTGTGTGTGTGTGTGTGTGCAAGAGATTTGAGAACATATATTAAGCGGGCGAATTTTTTTGCCTTTTTTAATATTAAAGGTACTACGATAAACAGATTTTATTTTTCGGATTTGAGAAAACAGACTTTTCTTTCCGGTGTCGCTATAATTGATATTCTATACTGAATTATACATAATCTTAACACATCTTATATTTTAACGGAAATTTTTAAACTTACATTTTCAAATTCAATGTCTGATTTAAAATTGATTATAAAGACACTAATTGTAGGCAAACAATAGCTATCTCAACTCTTATCGAGATTAAATAATTATTTGATCTGATAAAGAACAACAAAGAACGTCATTGAATTTGTCGCGGTGAATTTGGTCATTAGATGAATCATTGATCACGTGCCTGTAACATACAACTTCTTTAGATTTTCTCCCGAGGAAAAAGGACGCTGCGTGAAGAAAATAAACTGATGATTTTGAAATAAAAACCGAAATCTAGATACAACTATGAGCTTAAGTTGGTAAAAAAGAGAGTGATTAAAAAAAAGAGTAAGAAAATGCATAGCTGAAAGCAAAAAGTATGCTCCGAGTCGTATTTGCGTATATTAATAAATACACCAACAATATCCAATGTATAGAAAGTAAATTGAAATGTCGTTTCTAGGCAGACGATATCGTTTTTGCGACGGTACTTGCCAACAAGGTTACCGGCTGCAAGCTCGAGAACTCTTAACAGCCAATACACCTGCTCGACTCACCCACAATTCTCCGGCCTCGGAATCCGACGACAACGATGATGAATTGGTCAGTTATGTGCCCATGAACTTCTTTGGTGAACAGGGAATTTGCAGTAATTCCAACCTCAGAATTGACAAGGACCAGACACAGTTGCCTGTCACTAATGTACTCGAGCAGTTCCAGCTAGGTGAAGGCGACAGAAAAAGAGAATCAAACAAGATAGTAGAAAATGCCGAACGACCTCTGGACGACGGCCGCATCCACGTGTCCGGGGACGTCTTTCAGTGGAGCTGCACTCCACCACCCACCCACGGGCCCGCTCATATAAAGGGCACAGTGGATTTTCTAGATAAAAAGAAAATAATATGGACGAAAAAAAGTCCCACTACTGGAAAATTTAAATCTGCACTGGGAAAAACAAAAAATTATTCAATGGCTGCAACGACTGAAGATGTAAATCAAAGTTTAGCCATGCAGAAGAATCTGATGGTGATTGGAACGAGTTGCGAAACTTTCAGTAGGAAGGATCGTATCAGCTGCTCAATGGAAAATTAGATGGACAGAAATAAATTGAAATTCAAACCAAACGAGTAACGGTAGTAAGTTCTTAGGGATATTGAAGTGTTTTGTCTTGTTTTTTTCCTCTAATTATGTCACTCATAAACGTTATTTATCCTTCAATTTGATACATTTCTTTTTTTTCTAAGTTTCTCTTTTTCATCATTTTCTTTTGTTTGATTCAATGTTTTTTTATCGTCCTATCTTCAGCATTATTATACTCACGTCTGTGTACAAATTTAAGTGAGAGGGTAAATGTTGATGTAGATAGATTCGTATAAATTAACAGGTCATGTACTTGAATATTTATATCTAAATTGTATTTATGCATAACATACCTGTTATGATCGTTGATTATTGATGAGAGGTTTATCGTTGATCTATATCTCTATATGTATAGGTGTGAATTAAATGATTATATAGGTACACAGCTACACAGACAGCTTTTTACTTATTTAAACAACTCAGTGAACTATTCTTGTTTCAATATGTCTAACTACTTCCCTTATACGCACACGTACGAGTATATACATTAATGAAAAAAAAACGTTCATGATATATATATATATATTATATCAGTGTCTTAGTATTTATTTTTCTGGTTTATTTATATTAATTTATATTTTTCTCCTGGAAGGTATTTCGTGTCTGTATCATTTGAGTCAAGATCAGATTTCAATTGTAACATTCCAGCTTACTCTTCAGCATTGGAAAGATTTGTAAAACATAATATTTCTACTCCTGTCAGTACATTTCCCTGTAAAATAGAAAATATCTATCTTTTTTTCCTACATACTCTTAATGATTGCCCATAATTTTCTCCTAGTTCTATTTTTCTCTTTTTTCTCTTTTACAGATTTAGCAAGTTTTACTGTCTTTCAATACGCACAATGTTAAGACCTTGTGTATGTTGAATCTGCTGACCGCTCAATCTCATCTCTTTATGTACATGATATGTAATAACTATATTTGCATAAATACATATGTATAAAGATAGACACTTACGGGCCTAGAGTTACCAGCCGGAGAATGCACCTACACTAATAGCTTATGTGAGTACATATGTATGCGCATGGAGAATAAGAATTGTTATTATCACTGATATATTTCTCTCTCTCTCTTTTTCTTTCTTTTTCTTTTTTTTTTTTTTTTTTGCTTGCTTGCTTGCTAACTCTCGCTGTGTGTGTATGTATATATATTTTGGTCATCTCTTTGTCGATAGTGTGGTTAAATACACATAGTTATTTAATTGACTGTTAGATCGAATTGTTCCTTTTGCTTTTATAACAACAACAGTCATTGGCACTCTGAAGTATTTCAATAATCCACGTACGCATTGGGACGATAGACACCAACCACAACGCGATTGATTAGCAATCTACACTTGTGGGTTAAATCGTAACTGGCATGTTCGACCCTTAATAGGAAATTCTCTACTGTAGCCTTGTACCAGACTAAATTCTGTTTAATAAATATAGATATTTATGAAGTTTATGTGTTTAGTGCAGGTATAGATAATTATACTTTGTAGAATTCATAGATTTTACAAGTATCATATCGAGCGCATGTTTTACATGTCATCAGGTCACAAACCCTATAACATGTTAGGATCGTAAGGGCAATAATAGCAATGGTATATTTTGGGTAAGATAGCCTAATGGAGCCCATTCCTCTTTAGGCTGGTTTAAATTCAGACTTCTAGATTGGTTGCCACATCAAGACAATAGAACCCTGTCTGCACTACTGTTTAAATCCATAGCTGGAGGAAGATGACCTGTGCCTTCTCCAACGCCATTATTGTTATTATTAAATACAAAGAAACAAAGAGATTGAGGATTTAAGCAAATATTATTCTAACTCTACGGGTGTTAATCATATGGGTCTTTAGTGATGTAGCTAGCATCTTTATCACTTGCTCTGTAGATATTATCATATGTGCACATCACCATAAATGAATATAAATATATAAACAAATACGGGAGGATTCATAAATTTATATATATATATATATATATATATATATATATATATATATATATATATATATGATGTGTGTGTATACGTGTGTGTGTATATATGTCTGTGTCTGTGTGTCTGTGTGTCTGTGTCTGTGGGATGTATAATACTTATCCGGAACAAAAGTGATGATGAGACAAAGTAGAATATTTATCAAGAAGTTCCGGGGAGAGCGTCTGCTCTCTTTGACTTCCTCATTAGAATGAAAAAAAAAAGACATAATTATAAGTGAGTAAAATGCCTTGTATGTAGACGTATATTTAATTAATGCTTACATTGATTTGTAGCACAAAGCCGAATGGAAAGTGGTGAAAGGCTACTCAGTACTGTCAATCTTACACTTAGCTAATCCGACTCACGACACATTCACAAATAATTTACTCAATCACTGCAAGAACCCATCCTTATCCATCAAATCCAACATGTACCACAATACCACATTTCCGCAGTGATCCCAATAAAACACCCAGCATTTAGAAAAAAAAATACATATGAAATGAAGTAGGGGTGAGGCGAACTCAGTAATAAAATTAAAAGAAACAAAACATCATATATATATATATATATATATATATATATATATATATATATATATATATATATATATATATATATATATATGCCTAACGATTGTGTTTAGCATGAAACAGACTGTCGCTTCTGGGTGTTGATTTCAATGTTTCACTTTTATATTTACATCCGTCTATCCTTTATATTCAGCCCTTTAACCCATGTATACAGCAATCCATAAAACTATATATTATCATATATATATATATATATATATATATATATATATATATATGTGTGTGTGTGTGTGTGTGTGTGTGTGTGTGTGTAGAGATAGATAGATAGATAGATAGATAGATAGATAGATAGATAGATAGATAGATAGATAGATAGAAAAAAGTATTCTGTAGTTTTGGTGGACTGATTTAAGATCCAAGAACACCAAAGGCCTGTGATATAGATAAAACAAAACAGACACTCTGTTGAATCTGGACATTAGACATGATTCAATTTAAACAGAGGAAGCTAAAAAACAGCAAACGCTTTTGGCGAAACGCGTCATTAATAAATTTTCCATTTGTATCATCATCTCCCCCCCCATATATATATATATATATATATATATATATATATATATATATATATATACATATGCGTGTGTGGTGTGCGTGTGCGCGTGTGTGTGCGTGCGTGCGGATGAGTGAATATTCAAGCTGTAATAATTTTTACGAACTCACCTCAAAACACACCAAAAATCAGTGTTGTATTGATCTACTATTACATCCTTTCTGTTAAATACTTTCAGCGTCTTTCGTATTTGACTATCTTCAAATCTTATACGACATTATTTTCTTTGAATGAAGATTGGTATTTAGTGCAGTTCTCTTGTCCCACAATATCTTACTACACATTATTGAAAAGTATTCACTTTTTATTATCTCGTTAAAATTTGTTAAAAAAAAGAAAAAATTTGTTTATGTGGAAGCCACACATCAAAGCGACTAACATAAAAATTTCATCTTTATTTAGTGCTATCTAGTCTACCCCTATTCCGCTAAGCATTACCTGGTGAAAAATCTGAAGCTTCAAACTTTGAAAAAACTTTCAACATGTTCATCCACAATACCAGTTCTGTTTGATTTGCATTTTTACTTTTCTTAAAATAAAATGCATAATATGCCGGAAATATTACTTATGTTTGATGAGCGTTTTTCAAAATGCGTTCTAATGTAACAACTGTTCCAGTAGAACCAAAAGTAAGCATTATGAATGAAGTTATTTAAAACTAAACACTGCTACTTACATGTTAAAAAAGATTTAGGAAAATCTTATATATATATATATATATATATATATATATATATATATATATATATATATATATATATTAGTGTATCTGATTATCAATACGCTGTAGTTGTGAATGATTCAATGATGAGACTTTAAAGATTAAACCCTTTCCCTTTTTGTTGCCAAGCATTACTATTGAACAAAGAAACGTATGAATACCAATATTTTTTTCCTTCACAAACAACCCCATCTCCACATGGAAACAGTGTATACTGTGTTTATAAGAAAATCTACTAGAATGCACATTCATGGAATGTAACTGCCTGCTTACAAGCGAAAGCAACTGAAAAGGATTGAACATCCAATGTGATGTACCATCGGTCGCATTTGAATTACGAGAGTCGAACATAGAATGCACTTGTGCATGATGAATGTGCTTTTATAAAAGCATTGGCGGAAAAGAACCATTACTCTTTCTAAGAACAGACACATGTATGAAAGTATGTATATAGTAATTATGGAAATCGTTGGCATATTACGACATATAGAGGAATGTAAATGAGAAACACTGACACATTTCGACGCTGACGTAAATCCACTTTGGGAATTGAAACTTAAATTCTCTCTCTCATTTCGCAGCTTCTCTTGCAATTGCCGGTGATTTTGATTCTCATAAGAATAGGAGTGAGTCAGAGTGACGCAAACACAGCTTCTCGTCTTTGGCTGAAACATTAAAATTTGATACTTCAAATGGTTAACCGTCATAAGTTGAAAGTGTTACTTAGGCTTCATTTGGAGCTTACGGCCACACCATATTGAAACAGGTTTCCATACGATCACCGAAGTTAAGCAACACAGAGCTTGGTCAGTACCTCGTTGGGTGGCCACTTGGAAATACTAGATACTGTAAACTTGAATGTGCTCGTGGTGTGATGGATAATGACTCGGAATTGTTAATCGGAGAGCCGCGTTCCATTTCCAGTTGGGTTCGTTATATTCACTTACGCCCAAATATCCTTGGAAAATATTTGAACAGATCACTTCTTCCCAACTATGGGTTAATTAGTAAGAATTGTATCATTAAACCATTGTTATATCCCCCCAAACTTCTTACAATATAAAAATATTTCCTGGTCTATTTAAGGCCAGCAAAGGGTTGATAAACCGTAGAAAATGGATCAATTAGTCTCCTTTGACACCACTTCCCCCTATATATATATATATATATATATATATATTAATAAATACACATATATCTACTTTTGACGTGCAACTCAGAGTTTCATACTTCCCCAACACGTCAGACACAAATAGTAAATGAACACCTTAATACGGTTGCTCTTTTTTTTTTTAAATACGGGTCTACTGAGAGGATTTCTAAGTTGTATGCAAATCCAAAGTTCAAAGTTATTATAAACTTAATATACTATTGGGATATATATTCAAAATATAGAGTGCTGGTAGGGAGATATCAGGAAAAAATATTATATCCATACTTCTACCTCTCTCTCTCTCTTTGTCTATATATATATATATACACACACACACACACACACATATATATATATATATATATATATATATATATATATATATATATATATATATATACACGCACACACACACCCATATATATATATATATATATATATATATATATATATATATATATATATATATATATATTTATATATGTATACACTTTATTAGGTATACACTACTGGTACAGGTTTGAACCTCTTATCTTGAGAACCGCTCGGATTCAGCTATATTCTGCAAGTATTCCTTTGAAATCTAGGTCCATGCTGCTTTCATGCCATCCCAGAATTCTAGATTGCTTAACTGTACATCCAGAATTAGAATCTCCCTTTCAAATACATACCAAATTGTCTGTACGGGATTGAAATCATCTGATTGTTGAAACCACTTTAACATACAGTTGTGTTCCACGACTGCCAGAATTCCTAAGTAGGCTTTATTTTATTGGTACCGACGGTTACATTGTTTACCCTGAAAACATTCTCCATAGTATTACACCACCACCACCATCAGTCTAAACTGTTGATACAAGGTGGGATATATCCAAACTTTCATGTTTTTACGCAAAATTCTGGTTCTGCCATGTGGATTTCGCAGCAAAGCTCGCCTCATCAAACCAGGCGACATTTTTCCAATCTTCTGTTGTCCAATTTTTGTGGTCCTCAACGAAGTGTTGCCTCTTTTTTGATAACAGTTTCACCCAACGTGGTCTTTTGCTGCTGCAGCCCATCTGCTTCAAGGCTCAATGTATTGTGAGTTCAGAAATGTTCTTCTGTATAGTTCAGTTGTAAAGAGTGGTTATTTGAGCTACTGTTACCTTTCTATCAGCTTAAACCAATTGAGCCATTCTCATCGGATCGCTTTCATCAAAAAGAGATTCCGTTCATAGAATTACCGCTTACTGGAATTGTTTTCTTTTCCTGACCAATCCTTGGAAATATTAGAGATACTTGTGTCTGAAAATCGTTCTATATCAACAATTTTTTAAATACCCAGACCAGCTTGATTGAAACCAGCAAGCATAACGTGTTCAAAGTCACTTAGAATAATTCATTTTTCTATGTTAATGCATGAAATGAATTCTAGTAGATGTCCTTCAACATGATTAAATGCATATATCTATTAAATTACTTCATTGTCTGATTATAAATTTAAATAAAATAGCATTGTTTTTATGATATATGTATATATATATATATATATATATATATATATATATATATATATATATATATGTATATATATATATTTATGATATATATATATATATATATATATATATGTATATATATATATTTATGATATATATATATATATATATATATATATATATATATATATATATATATATATATATATATATATACAATGCTGTGTTAGCTCTTTCTCGCCAAAGTTAGATGTTTGGTATTCGGTAAGGTTTTGACAATTTTATTTAGTCGAGAACCTTTCAGTAACCCTATATATATAGATACCAAAATTCACTAGTATTGAAATACTAACAATTATATTTATTTACTAAATGAAACAACGATTCTGTATATGACAATATATAATTTGGAAATTTATCCAGAAAGTATTCGTTCTCTTTGAATAACTCGAGGACCCGCTGTGCGGCCTTAAGGTAGCTTGTCAATTAATCAATCTATTGCATCGTAAGACAATATATCACAACGTAACTCAATAATACGGTTGAGGACTTTAAAATCTTGGATCTCACAAAATATATTCGCAAAAAGACTTCAACATCCGCAAAGCTCTAGCATGGGGATGTGTGTGACAAACTTCACAAGATTAGGCGCTCGAACCTTCCATCCTCCTTAACAGTTCAAACTTTTCGCACATTTCGAATCAGAATTGTATATAAACTTAGCAGATATAATCGCTAATAACATGTGATGTGCTTTTTACTAATGAGATGAGCTGAAAATAAGTCTGTGGGAGAATATGGCTTCATGTAATTAAAACAACTTGGGATATTCCAATAATTGATTTTTTTTTAGAAATAGCAATGTTCACAGATTCCTTTTTTTATTATTATCTGTGAATTCCCATGACTTCTTGGTAAAGATCATGGAGCGATTTTCTATCATTTTCTCTAGTTTTTTTTTTTCTTCTCTTTGATTGGTTGTTACCCAGACTAGAGAGCTCTGTTTACCCTACTATTTAGTGTATAGCTGGTATGGAGAACAGATTGTTTCATACCCCTTCCAAAGGGCATTTGTGCAAAAGTAAACACAGTAGTCTAGGCTAGAAATTGACCTTGGCTCGAAGAATGCGCTGATAATCGTTACGCTGCCCGCTCCTAATGACTGAATACAGAAATTAAACTTCTGTTCCGTATAGGGAAGATTATACTGACTTCACTTTTAAGGACATATTCCAAAAGCTGGGCAGAATACTGCGAGACAGGAGGATTTCTTTGTTAACAAAGAAAAGAATACTGAACTGTTACGTGATATCTGTCCTTCTTTACGGAAGCGATTGTTGAACGATTTCCTCAAAGATGAAGCAGAGACTCGAGGCGACAGAGATGTGGTTCTACAGAAGGATGCTAAAGATGTCATGAATCGAGCATGTGAGCAACGCTGAGGTCTTAAAGAGGTTGCAAAGGAGAATTATACTTAATATCATGAAGAGGCAGCTGAAGTTCCTGGGACATATAATGAGGAAAGAGAGCCTGGATAATTCGATACCCACAGGTCGAATAAAGGGAAAGAGAGACAAAACAACGCGTGACATACCTGGTGGATGACAAAACATGGTCTGGAGGAGGAAGCAGTGGGAAGGAACTTGTTGAGAACTGCAAAGGATAGAGGGAAGTGGAGAGCCATTATCGCCTACGTCCTGAAAGGACATGGCGCATAAAAAAATACATGTTAACTTTTGACAAGATTTGCCATGGATGCAACATTTTGGTCATTACTGTTTGATCTTTAGTTAAGGATAAGGGTTTTTCTCAGTTGTCTTTGCATTTTGTTTTCTGTCAAGCATCGTAGCATACTAGAGACGAAATATATCAGACACTAAGGACAAGAGCACAAGGACGTCTTTTCCAAGGGCATTCGTGCTAAGTATAAAAAGGCTCAGGAGAAATTCGAATTCGGTTCACCGATTCCATTGTTCATTCCGAAAACCGTTACGGCACCTCTTTCTGTAACTGATTCTAGTTAATCCATGTTAAATCTGTGTTAACTCTGTATTAATTCTTCTGATCCATTATAAAATGTTGTGCATGCCATAATAGATTAGTTCGGACGAATTGGCGTAGAAATAATTTCAAGCAAGTTGACTCGAAACATAATAAAAGAAGATAAAATTTTGTCGAAGTTCTTTGCTGAAAGTAACTATAGTAGTTCCGTGTTGTGGATCGGTTTTTCAGCTTTTTATTATCAGCCGAGGCAATGTCGGGTACCGACGGCTAGTATAATAAAAAAAAGGAAAGCCTGAAACTGTATTGAAATGGTCGGCTCTGTTAATGCTATTTTTGTTTTCATTGTACATATGTGTGGGCAAATTATTTTAGTGTGTGTCTGTGTATATTGTCATGATGTCTCCACAAAGCGTCTATATGTGTTTGCGCATGCGTGCGTATTGATCGATTTCTTCATCCCCGCCTTTTCCTTCCTCCTTATTTCAGACCGTTGCTACTGACTCCTCCCAGCACCACTCCTACTCACACTGTCTTAACTACCCCCCTTACTTTTGTATAATCTTAGTTCTTCTACCCATTTTCAATCAGAATTTTCTTTCTTTCTTTCATTTTGTCTTTCTTTTGTCTTTCTTTCTTATGCTGTTTATTTCTACTCTTCTTATTTAAATAGTTTTCCATCATTTTTCTCTTCTTTTTTCTTTGTTCTCCCTTTATTCTGATTTCGTTTTCTTTCTTATTTTTGACAGACTTTCCTCCTTCCTGATTCCATTATCTTGTCACAGTAGCAAATAAGACTTGTGAGTTTTGTTTTCATATTTTAGTCTTCCTTTACGAAAATATATTATTCCTATTGTGCGTTGTATATGTAGTCAGCCAATATCCACTTCAATGTCGAATTTCTTCTCTATATCACACTTTTACACAATATTTGCATCCTTACATCTCTCTTTCTATCTCTGTCCTTCTCTCTCTGTCCTTCTCCCACTCTCATAGTCTTTATTTACACACACACACACACACACATATATATATATAATCAAGCGAATACACACATTTTAAGATTTCTAGTGAAATTTAAATTATTCAAAGAAAGTGGTATACTTTTGTGTCTGTCTTAGCTCCTATCAGATTTCAGTATCCAAAGTGCAGCATCATTTTTTTCATAAATAAATCCAAAAGATATATTTAAGAGAAACATCTATATCATTAACACAATATACCTATACATACATATATATGTGTGTGTGTGTGTGTAACACACACACACACACACATATATATATATATATATATCATATGTTAATGAATGTAATTTAGAGTTGAATATCAAATCCACATATCCGCCCACATATATAACTTCTTTCATTCATATATATATATATATATATATATATATATATATATATATATATATATTATATTCACACGCTCTATCTCTGATATTCATCCCATAAATATAGCACATCTTAAGACTATATATATATATATATATATATATATATATATATATATATATATATATATATATTAGTATAAAAATGGAGACTGGGGTTAACAGTTTGGCGACATTTTGTTTCATGCCTGAACGCAATATTAGAGTTTCTGTCGCCTGTAAATTTACATACGCTCTATCCATGATATTTTGCCCATAAATATAGCATAGCGTAAAACTATAGTTTTCATCAAATAGAAATCGAAAATCAAGGACAATTTTTCCTCTGCCATGTGTGTATATATATATATATATATATATATATATATATAGATAGATAGATAGATAGATAGATAGATAGATAGATAGATAGATAGATAGATGTAGCCGCAAGTTCTATGCTAACAGTTTCTTCTTTCGAATTTCTCGCTTGTAAAACTCCCTTCCCGTTCTATGCTTTCCAACCAACTTTAATCCTCAAAAATTTAAATACTATGTCAATCGCTATCCATTTGATTACTCTCTTTCTCTCTGCTCATCATTAAGGCTTCTGCTTCTAATTCTTCCACACCCTGTAAAACTTTGTGTTTTAGTGGCATTACTGCTTTTACTTTTGGTAATTCCGATTAAAAAATATGTTTGTGTAACTTCCTTTATATATATATATATATATATATATATGTATGTGTGTGTGGGGGGGATAGGCAGCAGTCCTTCTTTCATGTATATTTCATTGAATACGACAGACAAGGTGATTTGATTTAGTTTTTATACAATTTCCCATGCGATGTAATATTTTTTTTTTCTTTTCAAATGATAAATTATATAAAAACTGTCTGAATGTTCTTTTAATCCAAGCGCTTTCAGCTATGCATTTAACCATTTTCAAGGATGAAACATTTTAACTGTTAAGAGAACATTTGGACAGTTTTTATATAATTTATCATCTGAAAAGAAAAAAAATTGTTTGATCGCATGAGAAATTGTATAAAAAACTAAATTAAAGCAACTTGTCTGTCGTATTCAGTTTATACGCTGTTTTTATGGAATCAACTTCTTTAAGTAAATGCTCGGCATTTAATTAAATACTATTAATTACATTCACTGGCCTGAATGTTCGAGAAATTTCGTAGAAAATATGCGTTCTATTAAACTTCTCGGACATTCAAGCCAGTAAATGTAATTAATACTGTTTAATTCAAAGCAAACCATTTACTTAAATAAGTTGTATCCATACAAATAACATAAACAGAAAACATTAAAATATTTGTTGGATTTAATCTATGTATATATATATACATGTGTGTGTGTGTGCGTGTGTGTGTATTTGCAGGATATATAATACTAATAGTCTCCGAAACAAAAGTGAACACAATCAGACAAAGAGTAAAAGCTACGCGTTTCGTCGAAATGCTTTGGGATCTCTGAAGATAACTAGGCAATATAAATGAAATTATCTTATCACACACGATGACTTGACCATACCCATTAGAATATCTGTCTACTTGTTTATTTGTTAGTTTCATGTCTATACTTGTATATAAGTATACATACATAGACAGCGACTCAAGTTTTTGTATACTCACACATGTACATATATACATGCCTACTCATATATAACTGCATATACATATACACACACAGTTACATGCATATCCACCTTTTAGAACCTTTCTTTTGTTCATGTATTCTTGTACACATATAGAGATGTACACATATAGAGATGTACACATATAGAGATGTACACATATTTCTTAGACATATACCTGTAACGTCCTTTACTATTACATATATTATTCTTTCCTTAACGAGAAGCCAAAAACAATTTCAACCTAGTGGTGAGTGACCTGACCAGAATATGCAAAAACCTCTTAGCAAGAATACTCCGCCGATATGACGAGTGAAATAAAGGAAACAAATTGTATATGAGAGATTGCAGAGATAATGATTATGATAAAACTAATTATAATAGAAACCATGACAATTTAATGTGAATATTTGATTAAAATTATATCTATAACGATAATTATATAACCCCTTCATAACCTTCTTAGTTTTCTATATCTGGTTTTACATCACGATATACGCATATACTTAGAAAATGATAGACAAATACATACATACATATATACATCCATAAAGGTGTATATATATATATATATATATATATATATATATATATATATATACACACACACACACACAATCGTGTCCATAGGTTTGTAAATCTGTAAGCATTTACGTGTATGTTAGCATTAGTAAAATAATATAACCTTATGTGGAATGCATGCTGCCTTCATATACACACCAAAAATCTGTGCATATGTGTGAATATAAGCACACAATCCCCCCCCCCGCACACACACAAACGTGCGCGCGCGGATACATATATACAAAGTCAATCTTGAATGTGCATTGATTTTTACTGACAGATTATCGGCCGAATTATTTCTCCAATCGATAATTCTTTCTGTCTTAATCAATTTAATAAATGTTATCAATTTGCGAGTTTATCGTCTGCTTATCAACAAATATTCTTATGTTTCGTTATAAGTGTCATCCGGACCCCGACCCCCAGCCCGGAAATTATACAACTCTTCTGTCTATTCAAGAGGATATGTCAATATTCTCCCTACTGGGACCTGAACGCATATACGGCTGGGTATGCGTGTGATTGTTTCCGAGTGTCTGTTGTGTTCTGTATAAAAGCGTGTGTCGAAATCTACATCGCAGTACATACTGAATGTGACTGTAGCAGATAATTGTAACATTTCATTTCACTTCGACTTGCCACCAAAACAAGCAAAAAGAAGTTAAAGAGGCATCAAAACTTCTGCGTCTGCGACCGACTACTGTGACCGATGCGACTGCTTCTATAATATCTGTCAATGCGTTCTCGTCGTAAGTAGCATAACTGACTACAGTGCCGCCGTCAGTTGTGTCAGAGTTCGAAGAGGACTGGAGTTCAAATTTTGTGCTTTAGATAACGGGAATACGCACACTTCTATTGCCTGCATATTTATAAAATCTATAATATTAAACAGATATAAATCTGATGCAATTTAGGATTGAAAAGTGAATTTTTGAATTATTACAACATTTTATCTTTATCCACCGAGAAAAAAAAAAATTCCCATGACTTATCAGCGGACGAGAAACCTGAGACCAAATACAAACAAAATTAAATTTGGGGTTGCGGATTGGGGGTGGGGTAGGATTGTTGATGAATATTTAGAATTATGACGTCCTATACGAATTTCACATTTAGTTTGGTATGTTAATTTTAATGGCGATTTTAAAACACGTCCAAGATTGTTAAACTCGAGTAAAATTTGTGATACGTACTCGATAACTACTGTTAACGGTTTTGTCTATATTTGTGGGTATCTTTAATTAATTAATTCATTTTCATGTTAATTATTTGATGTATATTCATTCAAAGAAAATAAAAGAACATACAGAAATTAAGTATTATTAACATCAAGTTTTTTTTCTCATTCGTCTAGTCCTCTCTTATTTGCACACATCATCTTTTCACAGGAGCTGTAAATCAAGTGACAACAAGTTTCCTTAATATTCCAGCACTTTCCTCAGTAGCCTAACTGTTTTTAGTAATACTGTCATTTAGATGATCACAATTCTTTCGGTGAGTTCCAAATACTCCAACTACTGTTGGTACAGCCGTCACCTACGTAGCCAATTTCCTTTTTCTTTTTTTTCTTGTTTTTTGTATTTTTTACGGTCTTGCGATAACTTAAATTTTCCGCAGCCTTTCATTTTCTTTCATATTTATATTGTAGCCTACAGGAACAACAAAATATGCTATCTGGCAAATTTTCTTCTTCTTCATTATTATTATTATTATTATTATTATTATTATTATTATTATTATTATTATTATTACCTTAAATTTCGGAAATTTTAATACTTTTTAAATTAAAGTTTAAAACTATTACTCAACAATTAATTTAATGCTATTGAGTATTTCAAAACGTAGTTAGATTGTGGATGTTAATTTTATGCAATAAATATTAAACAAGAGAAATTGAGTTAAAATTACTGCCCCTGATTTTTAAGATAAACTACATTCCTATTTATTCTGAAACATTTCTAATGGAAATTAGTTGAGATGTGAGTTGTTATTGCAATAAATATATAAGCAAATCAGGGATGGTAGCTGCTATCATGTTGATAGTAAGAACTGCGGTTGAAAGAGAAAAAGAAAAAAACAACTAAACGGAACTTTCAGTGTTAAGCGCTCCAATTTGAACTTCTATTATCTAAATTTCGAAAACGCCATTCACACTTTAAAAGTGACATCGCTAACGAAACTACTGTAAGTCAAAATGCACCGTCCACAGTGGCATTGTCTTTTAGAACAGTATGATATCGTTCGAGACTTCTAGCGGACATCTCATTTTTCATACTGAAATATACTCAGAGATCAGTGCGTGTAAAATTCGCTGCAAGGAAACAATGAAAACCAGTACAATTGTTGGCGATAAAAGAAAGCAAACGAACAATAAACGTTAACAACTTGCAACTATGACCGCAGCCAGCAGCCTTATGTCTCTCGTGGCTCACGTTCTTTACCCCCCGAATTTATTTTCCTTATCTTCATCAGCAGTAGCAGGAATAGCATCGATATTCTTGTTTTTCCACTTCCGCTTCTAAACCCCTTCCCTTCCTCCTATAAGAAAATCTATCTATCTATCTATCTATCTATCTATCTATCTATCTATCTATCTATCTATCTCAATCTCTTCATATCTATCTATCTATCTATCTATCTATCTATCTATCTATCTATCTATCTATCTCAAACTCTTCATATCTATCTCAATCCCTTCTTATCTATCTATCTATCTATCTATCTATCTCAAACTCTTCATATCTATCTCAATCGCTTCTTATCTATCTATCTATCTATCTATCTATCTATCTATCTATCTATCTATCTATCTATCTATCTATCTTCTTCCTGTTCAAACATTCTCTGACCAACACCCAAATGCAATTAAAGCATTAATTTGTTCGTTTGTTCTTTTTTTATCCCACATTTCTCTTCTGCTGTTCAACAGCTTTTATATTCAATTTTATTTCTTCTCTTTGGATTATCAGCAACTTAAACGCTTCCCACTAAAATTATCGGGGACATAAAAACCAGTTAAATTGTTGTAGAATTTTAACGAGATTTACAAAATAGTGAAACATATTCAGACTCATTTTAGTCAGACACGCGTCCCTCCTTTATACTTTGTAACTCGATAAAAAGTTTTGGGGTATTTCAAACATTTTTAAAATGTAAATTTAAGGTTCGAAACTCAAGGTGAGCACTTCGTCTCTTATAGAGAGTTTCCTATCTCTATTCCCCAGTGTTGCTTTTATTTTTTATCTTTTATAAAAATGGATATTCAAACACCTCATCTATGATGGCGAGCAAATTGGCCTTATTTTAGATTCTGACACCTATAACACTCTAAATAGGTGACAAAATAAGGTAAAAATGCATATGAATTTTTATATTTACTAGAAAGTGTCCTTGAATGTTTTCTCAAATAAGTATTGATGTAAATGAACAGTGGCGTTGCAACTGAAACATTGACAGGAACTAAAACAAAGATTCTAATCGAGATTTTGTTCTGATATTAGACGTTACTTTAAAAGTCAGAGTATATCCCCACTTGCCGCAGCTCTAGTCTCTGTGAACGTAGCCTTATAATTCCCATCTTTAGTTAAATTGAATGATTACTATACTATGCAATAAATGTCGTACTGGTTTTAAGAGTCGAATTTTCCGTTATCGACCGATTTTTATTTTCTTCCATAATCTCAAAAACTAATACCATTTTCCTTGTTCAAAAGCTTTGTACATTTTTCCTTGTATCTAATTCTTTGCCAGAGTGTTTACCCGACTTTCCAGCCTTGTGGAACATTGGACGCCGATGATGCTTCGAATTACAATCAGAGGTAAATCCCAAAACTGCTCCTCTTAATGATATAAATATTCACTCTTCTGATATAAAAAAAAAAAAGAAAAAAAAGATCGTGAATACAGTGGTTTGCTAATAAAAAAAGATTAGGTCTCAAATGAAGCCGAGTCAAGTGAACATCATTACTTAATCTCTATAGACAGAAACTCGTGTAGAGACATTCACTGATTCTTTTGTGCATAAAAGAATCTGACATTGTTTAGCGCATGCGCACACACAACTCGTAGGCTAATTGATAAGCAAACATCGTGACCCAAACACTTAGATCGTTAGTATGTAAAAAAACTAAGTAAGTTTGCAAGACGGCGAATATTTTCAAGAAAAACTTACTCGGTGACGGTGCATCTAAAAGAAAGAGAATGGCTAAAAGAAAACACTATGGTGTATAATTTTATATAATTAGTACCAGAAATTGATGCATTTGGCCAATTGTTCAAAGTATAAACTTTAAATTGAAGTTACTGTAGCAGTCTACACTGAGGTTAACATGTGATATGACAACACAAGTCGTTTACTTTTGTTCTTAAGGTTATATCAAAAAGAATAAAATAACAAGAAAATCATTTGAAACGAAGCGTTTTTGCATTTGAGGATTCCATGATAAATGAAAACCATTTTCGATTCTATTTCAAAAACATTCTAATTTCTATTGACAGACCTCGGGAAAACAGTTGCAATTCTTTTTGACCAGCTAGCTCAATGCCTATGATCACTTACAAAACTTGACCTATCTGTGTATTCACATTTAAACAGTGATACATTTGTAAGACACATACACACACACGCGCGCGCAGGCGCGCGTACTCACTGATTCACTTACAAATTAACTTCGCCTAATTAATTTACATTATACATTCGAAACTAAATACACTATATCCCCTGCAATTAGGAAGATATATGCAAAAAGTCATACATTAGTAAACATATTATCCAGACAGGGGAGAAGATTATGTTGAAAATAAAACCCCTGTGTATTTTATGCAAACAGACATGTAAACTCACATACACACTGTTTAGATAATATTACGACGCTATTCACATATAAACATAAACAATATATATATATATATATATATATATATATATATATATATATATATATATATATATATATATATATCAAGGGATGATATAAAAAGTTCCCAACCCGACTAAAAGATGATTCCTACCCCGACACCCCGTTTGGTTATTTAGTCAGATTTTTGAAAGTGAATCGTGAGAAGAGGGGACTTCTCAGCACATCGTCATTTTTCACACACACGCGCGTCGCGCACGCGCGTGTGTGTGTAATCAAAATATATAGAAATAGATAGAGGAGATAGAGTGATATGTAAATTATTAAGTCAAACGCATAATCAGAAGTAAAAAAAAATTTATTTTACACAATTATTATATTTTCAGCATAATCTCCTCCCTTGTCAATGCGCTTAGGCCAGTGGTCTATAGGTGAATATTAATAACATATATTGTACATTATACAGGGAAACATACAGTTTAAAATGTATCTAGCAATTACGATCCACTCTTGTGTGTGTGTATATATATATATATATATATATATATATATATATATATATACACGGGGGTACGGAAAATCACTCCGAATGATTCACTTTACAACATTTTAGTCATAAAATGTAATTTTTTCAGATAAATATTAAAATAGTGGTGGTGAAAAGACGTGTACATATACTAACACAAACACACACGCACGCCACGCGCACATACACAGGCACAGAAAATATGCGATATTCCTGCAGAATTAGACGTATAGTCACTTTTACAGTACAGTCCTTATTCATAATTCTGCATTCCCGTGCACATACACATACGCATACTCACAAATGCATACAGCCATACAATATCACAAACACAGCTAATATTCACTTTTGATCATCGATGTGATGCCGAGTGTACAGCTAGACAATTTCATTGCCTAACTTTCGGAAAATCCCGAACAGATTTGAGGTTATCGCACGTCTGCTTTCCTTTCGGTCAGTATTTCTCTGTCATTTGTTTCTGCCCTTTTACTCAAAACCTTATTTACTCTTCATTTTCGATTCCCTTCCTCCTCCTTCTCCTTCTCCTCCTCCTTCTCTCACATGTCGTCCCTTAACTCGGCATTTATCGTGACACTCTGATGCCTCCTCCTCTTTCTCTTTCTCTCTCTCTATCTCTTTATTTCCCGCCTTTAACAACCTCCAACTATTTTTCTCTTTTTCTCCTTGCGTGCATTTTCCTACCTTTCTCTCTCTCTTTACTAGACCTCCTACTCTCTCCGACTTTCCCGCATCTTCTTAAAGCAAGTGGTCGGTTCCCGAACGCCGTGTGTGTATGTGTGTGTGTGTCGTCCGAGAGGTTGGAAATCGCTTGAGCTGCTAGCGACGCTAAATCTACAAAACAGCGAAAATTTTTACTTATCAAGGTAGGTTATCAATTTAAATGTGCGCATCTCTATTCTCCATTCTTTGTTGCAGAAATGTTGTTCTTATGTTTATTATGCGATACAGGGATACTAATTTTCTTATTTGTCATTTAAATCTACCAGATCTGCCCAAATTTCCATGCAAATACTACACATTTGAATTGAGAAGACACTTCTGAAATGTGCAATGTGTCTTATCCTGTTATGCTATTTCAATAAATATTTTTCGACTTCTGTAAAAAAATGATTACAAATATTCGACAACCGGGTATAGAATATGACAATACCTTTTTGAATGTATATACGTAGGATTGTTTATTTATAAGTATAAAGTATCTATATTGATCAAACTTATATATGTATGTATGTAGTATGTATGTATGTATGTATGTATGTATGGATTATAATATATATATATTCTATATACAGCCTTGTGTATATATATATACGCAATAAACTGCTCATTAATATAGCAATATATAAACATCATGTCAATTATCATATTTTTTATTTTGTATGGATTTATGCCTGTAGATATTTATGTGTTTATGTACTATGTATGAATATGTATATTCTACGAACATGCACAAACACACACACGCGTGCGCACACACACACATATATATATGTATATATATATATATATATATATATATATATATATATATATATATATATATATATATATATAAAGAGAAAGAGAGAGAGAGGGGCACTATACACACATATAAGACGTATATAAAACATCTAAACCATACATACATACACTCATACTCACATCCTTCTTAGACTGTATAAAGATGTACTATGGCACGGAACAACGTATTGAAGTTTTTTGCATGTGTGAATACTTGTGCCGTGTAAAGGTTGATACTTGGTATACACACATAAGCGCATGCGCACTCATAAACAAGCCCACAGACAGGCACGTAGACTCACGCGCACATTTACACTCATATTTACCCAGCGACACTTACACACTTACTTACACACACGCATATAAACACATTTAAGTTTATTATTACACACATAAGCTGTAAACAGCATTTTGATACATTTAAATATACTCATGCAGTTATATCATTTTATCACTAAGTTCGACGAACTTAGTATTAACTTTTAGTACCCCCTCATGTTATAAATAAACGCGGTGTCATTGATGCATAAAAGACTACTTTGTGGAAGGGGTGCTGAAAAGTTCTCTACTTTCCAAAATCTCACCAAATGACCAAACATCAGTTTCTTTTAATACCTTCTTGGTTGCGCCGAGAACTTTTCATCAACGCCTCGTATATAGAAGTATTATTTCTGTTAGAAAAATAAATGTCTTTTTGTATATATGTATTGCACGTGTGCATGAGTACAGTTGAGTGTGTTCGTGTGTATATGTGTGTGTGTGTGTCACCGTAAAGGGATGAACAGGATTCTATTTGTCAATTATTGTTTCTCTAATGCGTGTTTATGTGGGTGTACTTCAATAATTCTATTTGTACGACATTTTATCTGTCTCTGTCAGTATGTATGAATATCACTATTTATTCCGAATGTCATTCGTTACAGAATGCCTGTTATGAACCTTGAATTTTGGGTGTATGTATTGTTCCTTGTGTGGGTGGCTTTCAAACAGTTGCCTTATATATAGGAGGTTACAACTATTTCCACATTTGCATATACATATATTTCTGCACACACAGATAATGAGGACGTACACTCACTTACCGCGCCTATTTTAATACACAAATTACCTGTTTCGATTTTTTTCGAAGATACAACCTTGAACACAGGCGAATAATAAATATGAATAAACTGTAATAAATTAAATATTTTAAAATATCTGCATAAAATCATGAATACATTATGAAATTGAGACATTCCTTACTGATGAGGCCTAAATGTGTCGGCAGTCAAATTTTCATTCATATATGGGGTATATTTACTTAAACTTAAAAGAATTTACGTTTTTCACATTAAAATAAACTTTTTTCATTATTGCTTTAAGTATATATATATAACTATAAAACAGTATATATATATATATATATATATATATATATATATATATATATATATATATATATATATATATATATATATATATATATATATATATTGTTTTATAGTTATGTGTGTGTATATATATACATACATATATATTTATATACATGCATACATATATATACGTAATGTATGTACAGAAATTCCAATGCGTATAATTTTTGCAGAACGAAACATTTAATAGTTATGAAAGTAAATCTAAAATACCCTGACGGAAACTAGCCTTACAAATTTGTTTCAGTTCGGTTTACGGCATCATAATTATATAATCGAATGTCTTTCATTTTTCATAAATAATTAGACCTTATACTTGAGATAATATCATACAGAATACCATTCGAGGACTATTTGATATTTAGGCAATAATTAAAATGAACTTTTTGATGTTTAATTTAAAAAATGAAATAAAAGTTAAATAAATATATTTTTTATTAAATATTGCTTTTTAAGCTACAAAATGATAAAGGGAAATTCGCAATTTATTTTCATAAAATTTACAATTTTATATAAATTTAAAAATCTGTACATATATATATATATATATATATATATATATATATATATATATATATATATATATATATATATATATATATATACATACATTCATATATATATGTATGCGTGTGTGTATATCTGGTAGAATCTTATGTTGCACTGAGGCGACTCATATGAAACTCTAAAGTCATAAGTGAATTCATTGATGCCGTGTAGGAGGGGGGCTAGAATTAGGCACAGTTCTTCAAAGTTAATTGATTCTCACCAATCATCTAAGACGTCGTCACTCTACTGCTAGAGCATTCAAACTCAAGTTGTGAGTAATGTAGCTGATCCTGTAAAGCATCTCTTCTCCGACCAGCCGCACAGTTTGAGCCAATGAAAGGAATGTAGTCTTTCATGCATCAATGACACCGCACTCATCTATAATACGAGGCGGTGCTGAAAAGTCCTCAGCCATATTCTGATTTTGGAAAGTTTTGGGCCGAAAATGTTTGCCCCTTGCAGGCCCTACAAATTACATACTCCTTCACTCGGCGATTAAAGTGCCGCATGTATTTTCTCTTCGTAGTATGTCCAACTTAAAACTGTGAATTAAATTTAAAAAAAAAAAGGTTCTGTACGCAATAAAAGTCAATAAGAACATCAAAAATTAAAAAAAATGTCCGGCACTATCTGACTTTGAAAAATTAGTGGTTGACATTAAAACGAAGTTCCTAATGCTGCTAGTTATTCTTCCTGAAAGGAGAAGGCGAGGGAGGAGGAATGAGAAATAGAAAGTGGAGAAGGCGGGAAATTCACGTAACTTATCAAACCTTTCCTAATTACGAGTGTGTCCTTCTCTTGGCGATGTGTGTCCTTCTCTCCGTGATGTGTGCCCTCCTCTCGGTAATGTGCCGCAATGTCATCATTTTGTTTTTACTTTAATTTTATCAGTTCTGAAAATAAAGAATCACGATTCATCTTTTTTTTTTTTTTTTTTTTCAGATTATTTCTGATTCATCTAATTCTCTTGTTTTTGGTCCTCTATCATCCTATCTCCCATCAATTTGTCTTGTTAATAAAGACTAGTAAAACAATTTTTTAATCATTTCAACCCCAAGCAAGGCAATAAAGCCACTAAAACGCAAGTGATTACTGAGTGTTAGAGAATATGAAACAAAATTTTATTAACAATAAAAGAACATGAATTATATAATTATATCAAGAAATATGAATGCCAAGAAATCTTATGAGTGTTCTTATGCCCAAAGATATTAGTCGCTGGGGTAATGTATGCGTAGATGTCTTTAAGATATGAATTTGAGTGCACCTAAAAATTAAAAATCTTCTTCAATTATATGTGTGCGTGTGTGTGTATGTATGTATGCATGTGTTTATAAGTATCTATGTAATCACGCTTACATACTCATGCATATGTGTTTAGTGTGATATTAGGAGGCGGAAGAATAATTAATTAATATGGATGTGTCTAAGCTTGTGTGCGCGCCTATATTTGTGTATCTATGGCATGAAATTGCAGGACTCGTTCTTCATTGCGTGTGTCTACAACCTGTTATTCCGTTGTTCAGATACGAATAATGTGAATTTATGAGATAGGCTAAATGCCAGTAATATATATGTTTGTGTGTGTGAGAGAGAGAGAGAGACAGACAGAGAGAGACAGACAGAGAAAGAGAGAAAGAGACACTTTATTTGTTGTTTGAGAGACTGCATATGAAAATGAAGGCGATACAGCGCAATTCCCTTTAATTTCAATACAATGGAATTTATGCCAGTCTTGAAAATAGATGGTCAATTCTTAACTTTGTGTACCTGTATGATAGTTGTAGTGATATGGACTTTTCTTCATTATTATAACATTTTCTAGAGCCTGTTTCTGTGTATATGTGAAGGCATTGTCTGTGTTTGTTTATTTCAGGGCCGATGAAAAGTTCTCGGTTCGATCCATTTCCCCAAACCTGACTAAATGACAAAATATCAGATTTTTGTTGGGTGGAAGAGAAAACACCTCTTCTTAGTTAGACATTTTGCTTTTAATCACCCTTATATAAATACATGCATATCCGTATGCGCGCGCGTGTGTATGAATGAGTTTATCTACGGATGTTCATGTGCAGACAGAAAGAGATTGATTGATTAATTGTGCAAGGTAAATAAATAAAAGACACTTTGACTTGTACATGTTTACTTTATAAGTATTTATTGATACCTATTATTACAATGTGAAAGTGCAAGACTATACGTACTTGGATTTAGGTTATGATAGGTTTCTCTCAAGGGTCAAGTAGGCTTAAATAAAATAATTCCAATAAACAAAGGAAATCAGAAAAATACAAAACTTAAATAAAAATAAATTTGTAGAAATAAAAATCTAAATAACCTGATTATTGCGAGTTGCCTGAATTAAAATGAACATCGTCATTGCAGCTTGAAAAAAAAAAAAAGAAGAAACTACATTCCTACTCTTAACGACTGACACACCCATCTCTATAAGGAACAGCGAGAGGAGTGGAGAGAAAAAGAGTCGTCTTCATTTGTCTATTTTTCCGAATATTCCAACTCAAATTCTTGCATCTCTGCTTTATTTTAGTTTCATCTATGGTAACTTTTCGAATCAATTTCACGAACTTATATATTTTTCCACTATATTTTTCAATACCATGCAAAACGTCATCAATGGGACCTAAAATTTTGCCAGCGATACAGAGAAAGGGGTTGTCCAAAATAATACATTTAACCGCCTAATTTGCATATTTCGATTCGATGAAACCCTTCATTAATGGTAATCAAAAGTTATCCTTTTCGACTACATTCTACTGCTTCTCTCCCTCTCCTCTCTCTCTCCCCCTCTCCTCTCCTCTCTCTCTCTCTCCCTCTCCTCTCCTCTCTCTCTCTCTCTCTCTGTATGTGGGTTTGTGTGTGTGTAAAAAGACCTGAAAGTCTGGTAAAAATACAAACCTGTTCCAGTAAGCACGAAATAAAAATGAATAAAATCTCAATGAAAACGTCGATTTTTCTAATTTAATCATATATCCATAAATATGAAGGCATCTTTGATGAGGATATACGTATTAGTAAAATCTTAAGTGATCAATAATATACTAACGAATTATCAGCCCAAACACACGCATATATGCATACCACTTGTGAAGATATCTATATATATGTGTGTGTGTGTATGTCTGTATATATGTGTGCACGTTTGTGTGTCTGTATAGGTCGATTTTAATGTGCTTATATAAGAAAATTAACAAGAAACCAAAAATAAAATAAAAGGTAATATAAGAGGGAAAGACAAAAAACATTTGCCATTGCAGAATGGGTGAATAAAAGGAAAGAAATATAAAAAAATAAAGAAGTGAATGAAGAAAGAAAATTAAGGGGAAAAAAAAGAAAAGAAAGGAAAATGAAAATAATCGCAAAATATGAACTACAAAAAGAAACAAAAGTAAAAACGAGAAGATAAGGCTTAGGAAAAGTTCCCAAAAAGATCAACACACAAAAAATAAGCAATACTTTTTCTAGCCTGCAAATGTCCTCCTTATCAATTAACATCCTCCAACTCGGATGTTGAATTTATTACAATCATCCACTTTCTCTTTCTGTGTCACGTGATTAACATTTTAACTTGTAGACACTTTTAAGTTTTAGATACTGACTTTCAAATTTGTAGAAAAGACTGATGGGGATGCTGACGACAACAATACTAACTACTGTTTAGATATGAATATACTAAGCTAGTTAGTGTAGGTAATTAAGATGATTATAGTTATAGCAAAACATTATTTATAACAATAATGGTTTTCTAGCAAACTTACTAGTTAATACTAATAAATATCTGTAAAGAAGTGATGACTAATGTATTATTATTATTATTATTATTATTATTTATGTATGTTATGTTTCCTGTAGTGCCGGGTCCAAAATAAGGGGTTTAGACCCTATAGGAGAATTGTCATTTAATTTATAGCACTTTTCTTATTATACGGGATGTTCCTAGTAGGGCGATATTCTGGACAACTTGTCTGCTGATGTTACTTGGGACACTGTTAGTAAAATTATCCATTCCGTTTCTCACGAGACTCAGAGCTGCAATTGCTATTGGTAGAGTCTCAGTCTTCATTCCCCACATCTTGTTAATCTCGATCTCCAGGTCCTTGTATTTGGACAATTTCTCGATTATTATTATTATTATTATTATTATTATTATTATTATTATTATTATTATTATTATTATTATTCGTAACGTTTTTCCTCTTAAGGTACTGCTATTTTATGAATTAATATTCATTCATTCAAGACGACAAGGATAATACACAGGTTCCAGAAAAGGGCAATGGCATAATCTTATAAATTTAACCAAAATCTCTTTCAAATCAACATACAGATTAGTTTACTACGTTCAGTACAAAGATCTACGCAGTTACTAACAATTTGCTCTCGCGTTCTTTCTAGTCGCCATATCTTTCTATTTACGTATGCGTGTGTGTGTGTGTGTGTGTAGGTGTGTACGCAAATGTAGAAAAATTATATAAATATAAAATAATACTAATAAATTGAAGTTCATTGTATTAAAAATTGATTGACTGCATGATTGTCATTAAGCGATTAATTGACGATTGTTGACCTGTTTCCCATTGACACAATATTTGTGAATGCTTACTTTACCTATTTAGGTTGAAAAAGAGAAACTTCATATTTCAAATCAAGACAAAATAATTCTTTATCGCCCAGTATCAAATTATATCAACGATCATAATGAGAAGGAAAACAATTCTCATAATTGTTAAAATTTAAAATCAAATATTCACAAAAACATAAAAGAAATCTATATTAATGATGACGACGACGACGATGATGATGATGATTATGATGATCAGATTGTTGCAGATAAAGTTAATAGTGATAATGTTAAGGAAAGCAGGAGAAGTAGAACTCTAATGATGATGATGATGATGACGACGATGACGATGATGATGATTATGATGATCAGATTGTTGCAGATAAAGTTAATAGTGATAATGTTAAGGAAAGCAGGAGAAATAGAACTCTAATGATGATGATGATGATGACGACGACGACGATGATGATGATGATTATGATGATCAGATTGTTGCAGATAAAGTTAATAGTGATAATGTTAAGGAAAGCAGCAGAAGTAGAACTCTAATGATGATGATGATGATGACGACGACGACGATGATGATGATGATTATGATGATCAGATTGTTGCAGATAAAGTTAATAGTGATAATGTTAAGGAAAGCAGGAGAAGTAGAACCCTAATGATGATGATGATGATGACGACGACGATGATGATGATGATGATTATGATGATGATCAGATTGTTGCAGATAAAGTTAATAGGGATAATGTTAAGGAAAGCAGGAGAAGTAGAACTCTGATGATGATGATGATGATGATGATGATGATGATGATTATGATGATGATGATGATGATGATGAAGAAAGAAGTGGATAAAATCGAAAATGGTGATATTAACTGAGTTTAGTTTTGTTTGACACAAAGTCACGAATATCGGGTACCTAGTGAGGAATGAAATCACTACTCAACCAGAATAGCTCACTGCCTATTACTCCAGCCTTAGACATTGAAGACGATATTGGTAGTGATGATGTTATGGATGAAGAAGAGGAAGACAAAGAGGTGGAGAAATAATAATAAATATTTGATCCAGGATGGTGGCATTTTAATTTTATCCGAAAAATGATACTTTCTTCAAGTGTATTTTTATAACCGGCTTCTGGCATGACATTTTTTTTTTTATCAAAAAGAAATTTGATGGCATTCAAATGCATGGAGATATAAAATGGTTCCTGGCACTTACATCTATACGCATTAAAGCTTAATACATTTATACATTACATGCATGCACACACACAAACATATATCCGTGAGAGGACTATAATACACGCATATTATATATATATATATATATATATGTACATATATATATATATATATATATATATATATATATATATATATATATATATATAATATGCGTGTATTACAGTCCTCTCACGGATTTATGTTTGTCTATCACTTGGCTAGGAACAAGTGTTAATTAACATTTTTAATGAATTTTTAAAATATGAAATTCAGGTGAAAATGTTAAATAGAAGAAAATCAATAATTTTGACAATAATTTTGTTTTCAGCTCAATGAAACGTCTTCCTCAACATGATTGTTATCTTTTTTAAAGAAATTTTTTATGACTGTGCTTCACACCTGTAAGTTTTTGTCTCTCTGTTTTCTACTTGCCTGAATTTGTCAGTTGCAAGGTGGTTAATTCAGGAAGGGAAATAAAGCAGTGTCGTATTTTCATTTGTGTTTGTTGTTTTTATTTAAATGAATAAATTTATTTATTTCCTTTAGGTCCAGCAGATTTCATCATTTATCTTATCTTATAAGATACAACTGAAGTGAAAGAGAAAAAAAAACAATCTTTAGTAAACTTTGTAAATAAGTTTTCTGCCTCCAATTTTATCTAGCATTTTCTGGAAATTTTACAAATATCTGGATTGCTGGTGACGATAAGAATTCTTTTGTCCTAATTTGAACATAGATTTCTCTTTTATTTGTAAATTGTGATAATGAGAATCATCGAGTCATTATTAAAGGCGGAAGAACAACTTGTGCAAAATTTTTGTTATAGTGATTTACTAAGCATAGCTTAAATGTGACACAAGACCGAAACTATGTAGCAACGAATGAGGATAAAACTGACTACTTAGTCGTAATTGATTTAGCAATCATGCTTGCTAACCATTACACTACGTCGAAGTACGTCAAAATCTTTATTATAATATTAGGAAAATAATGTTTTTGTTGTCTATCTGAATGTGTTTTCTGGCTGTTTTAAAGTTAATAGATTTTAATTAACAAAGGTCATAATATATTGTCTCGAACTGTGGCTAGATATGTAGTTATAACAACCCTATAAGAAGAGCTACTTTCCTAAACAACTTGTTTTTCAGAAATATGGCTACCTTTCTTATTGAACTCTTCCATAGCTGACGAGGTGTGAAACTAACCTTCATGCGATTGAATCGAATCAGACATGTATAATCTATTAGAGTGAGAAGAGTTATTTAATTATACAATATAGGCTTGTTTCATGGCTAAGGTTCCTGATTACGTCAATGGAGATTTTCATAGTCGACACACTCTCTCCATTTAAAAACAAAACAATCTTCCTATCTGCATTTTAAAAAAATCTGTACATATACCGAAATGCTAGAGAGATTATGCTCCCATTATTTATCAGCGTTTCAGTGTGGCCATATCTGGTTAAGACAGCATGCATGAAGGATGACTTTCTAAACTGTAGGATGTCTGTTCAAATCTGATTGAAAGCATTTTTTATGAATTCACGTTGCTTATTCTAACAATAGCAGAATCTATTGACCAACAGTTAGCAATAATAGTAAGATAGAGTAAAACTGGAAATAAAATAATAATAACAATGAACAGCACATTGAATTAAACTTGTAATAAAAAGCAAAAATACTAGGATGAAATAAAACTTGAAATAATGTAGCAGTAGAGAAAATCTCGGTTTGTGATGTGACAGTCTTAATCAAGAATCAATCATTTCATGGGAATAAGATAATTAACAATGTAAGATGAGTCAAAGCTCTAGAGTCATTTGAATGGATAATTGCCCTTCAGGATCATTGATTTTACAAGTACATAAATAGATTTAGGCATTGGTTTAGCGACGAATACAAATTAAGTTCTCACACACAGAACACTGACTTTACAATATAAATCACAAGACTGTTGATTTGGTGCCAGCCACTGTAACTAACAAACGTTTTTAGACGTGTGTATGTGGATAAGGAGGGTGCTGGACATCGTGAAATTAACGTGCCAATATATCAATAGGGAATAATCACTTATTTCATGGAAGACTCGGTGAATTGAAGCCGATTCCTCTGTACGGTACTATGGTGATGGCACTTAAAAATATTGCTGATAAGTTAGGCTTATTCAGAATAGAGAGAAACAATATGAAAGTAATCAGATGAGAGAGTAAAACTGAAAGCGTAGAACGAAAGATGGCGCACAGGAAGAAAATAAAGAAGGAAAAAAAGAAAGCAAGTGAGAAGTAGAGGAAACCTTTGGACAAAATTGAAAAGAGAGTAGAATAAGTTGATGATAAAAGAAGAAAAGAAAAAAAGAACAACAATGAATCAATAAAAATTTGTAAAGAAAGAAACAATCAAGGGAGGATAAAACGTGAGAAGAAATTTACAAAAACTAAAATGGAAGAAAATGAAAGGGAAAATAAGAAAGAGAAAAACGTAAAAGGAACTGAAATGTAAAATAGAAGCTTGAAAATTCAAATATGTTAATTGAAGATTTTTTAAAATCTTACTCAGCAGAATAAAGCAAGAAACTTCGATGATTTACTCAAAAATGCGTTTGTATTCAGCTGAGTAGAGTTAGAAGGAATCTGGAAAAATTATCGTAGCAGAATTGAAAAACAAAATGGCGAGAAGAAAGTACTGAATACATTTGAGAATTGCAGTACAGGTAGAAGAAAACAACATTTAAGGCGTCCCTAAAGAAGCTGCAGTAATCAAAATGGGGAGAAGGGGAGAATCTAGATAGGTGAAAACACAGAAGTAAACTATTCTTGCTGAAGTCAAAAGAAACATTTTTATTTGTAAAAGTTAAGTGAGTGTGTTGTTTTTGATTTGTATGTCCGAGTGGTTCTAAGGAAAAACCCATTCTCTTATCAATCAATTTATATACAATTCTTGCGACTTTAGCTTGGTAATAAGAGCAAATTAACGCTTTTTCTAAGTGTTGAGTTTTAAAATCATTGCTGATAAGTTGTTCTTATGGAGAGAATGGAGAAAAATGTAGATAAGAAAAAAAGAAAGGCTCAAAAGCGTAGAAAGAATGAAAGATGAGTAAGGTGAGTAAAATTAAAATAATTTTTATTACAAGGAATTACCCCAAATCATCTGCTTTTATCGAATAAAGTTATAATTGCTCCTAAACACTGCAAATGGGCGTAATCGCATCCTTAGACTAAAAAAAAAATAAATTATTTTACTCAATAAATGTTTATTTTTCATCATAATCTACTACCTTGTAAATGCACTTAATTCAGAGGTGAATATTCAGTTTTTACATTGAACATTATACGAGAAAATGTCAGATTAAAATTCAACTAAAACCCTCTATATAAGTGTTTGGACTTCTTGATTCATCGTTGTATACGCCTGTATGTAACAATACTTGCTTTTCCATTGTTCTCATTATGTATGAATAAAGATTTGAGCAGCAATGAGACTTCGCCCATTATATGAACGCACGCTGATCAATCCTGTCTGAAAGTAATTAGCAATAAACTTGCTTATGACTTGCTTATTCTTCAGAAGAGTGTATAGCGTCAATCTTCTTTGCAAGAGCCTGTCACGAAACTTAGCTTTCAAAATGTTTGAATTTCTCAATGATGGTACATCAGTCAGCATATTCAGATGTCTGCGCAAGTGTATATCAGTGTGTGACATGATGAAATATCTATTAGCGATCATACAACCTGAATGTATAGATTGATTTCGCCTCGGGCTTCTTTACAAGGTAATCGACACTCTGAGTCAATATTTATCTACTCAGGACCTGTTTATACAGAGAAGTTGTATCATACGCATATGCAAGTTGCTTCATGGATATAGATAAGGTATGTTTGTATTTATGAGCGCATATGTGAGTGAAAAGTTGTCTTTAAATCGAAATAAATGTAAGTATAGAGGAGTGTTTGCGTTTGCCTTCATAGTTATATAAACATATTATTAGAAGATTATATGTAAATATAATATTTTCAAAGCATATGTATAACACACACACACAACCAC
>OZ010612.1:38238465-38255965 GCA_963932145.1 Acanthosepion lycidas
GTCTTTAGAATGTGAAGTTTACACAAGAATTATCAGCAATTTTGGGGAAAAAAGTTTATTACTTTATTCTGTCTAGTAGTTTCCTGGAAAGCCTTTCTAAATTATTCTAACATCATTTTTGTTTGTTAAAAACTATTCTAATCAGATTCAAAAGTTCATTGGTTGCATTAAACTCTGCATAAAACTATATTATGAGGAATCGTTTCATGAAAGGTATTTTAGACAAATGTTTCAAGTGTTACAGAAGTATCGGAACGTAACTGAGAGACGATTTAAAAAATGTATCGAAAAGAAAAGCGTCGTATAATTTAAGGACTTCTAACGTTCAATTTTTGTCATGTCGGTTCTGAAACTTATTATTATGTTATCAAAATTTGATTATCAAAACAACATAAAAAATAGAGAAGAGGAAATTTTTCGTATTTTTTGATTTTCGTCCATATTGAGACAATTTTTGTATTTGGAAATCTTTGTATCAAGAGATACAAACTTTCATAGTAAACCTCCATTTTTACATTCCTATTTCTTTATAAGATAACATAGAATAATAATAAATAACTTGGAATAAAACTGTAGTCGAGGAAAGCGCCAAAACCTGGGAACGAGATTGCTGAACAGAAAAATTTATATACAAGCATCCCAGAGATAATTGGGGCAGTCTCTCACACATCGTAGTGAGGGGGTGTAAGGTCCATGTATAGGAAACAGAATAGCGTTGTTCTCAACGTAGGCAGGACCTGAGTACATGGCGAAATATAGGAGTGAATAAAATGTTAAGTAATGAAGATTCAAGTTTCGTTTTTTTCTTTTAATCAGCATACCTACTTTATTACTTGCTCCGTTTATGGTATAAGAATTTCGAATAATGTTCAGATAATAATGGCGTCTTCAGATTGTCTATCTTTAAAATTTTCTCATATCTAAGTGTTCCTGGATTTTATTAGCGTACAAATGTTTCTTGGAGTTAAATTTCTTTTAAACGCGTGATTTATATTTTCTAGTCAATAATTTTATACTTATTTATATTCATATTCTAGTATAAAGTGTGATATCGTTAAATTATGTAAACATATGATAACTTGAACGCACAGCCTGCTAGACGAAACTGCATATCATTTATGCTAAATAAAACCAGATTAACAAGAATAAATAGTAAGTGCCATTGATTTTATCTTTAAATATTTTTAGCATAAAATAGGAAAGCATTATAGATGTGCGCGTAATATAGTGGTTATCGGTGTAGAAAATGGGACTAGCATGTCGAGTTCAAATTCTAGGTCGTTGCGTTCGCTTTTGTAAAATACACTTAGAAAAGTATTGAACTCATCTTTTTCTTCCCAGCTATTTGTTTGTTGCAAGGTAATCTGAGTTCCCCAGCTTTGTTTGGTAACTAGACTAACTGAAAGATTTTTTTCAATTCTGAAATCCCAACCTGTCAGATGTTGGGATAGCAGTTTCATCCCGTAAAAATCAGCAGTAATAGCTAGATAGTCTATGAATCTACAGGGAGTGTACAGGAAAAATATTCTCTCCTTGTTTTTATCGGGTAATCACCGCTTTACCTAAATCCACTATTTGTCACCTATTTGCCGATCAAGTGTCAAAGAGAAGATTTATTCGTCTCTCCGAGTGTGAGAGCAATGAATTAACAAAAATAAACTTATTAATATTGATTCATCTTAAGTCATAATCAGCAAATAATGAATTCCTTAATTCGAAAAATGCGTTCCACATGAATTATGGAGTGATAACGACTAGAAAAAAGTAGATTACGTAATTTATCGAAGTGACAATCCTAATCCTTAAATGAAACTTTTCTGCAGTCACATCATACATACTAGATTAATACGAAGTAATGGAAAGCCTAAAATGCCGGCAGGCAAACTGTCAAATGCATTCAGAAAATAAGATTCCTTATTCCTCTTTTTGTTCTCTGTTCTTTCTTCTTTTACTTTTCAGACGGCACAACATCTTCGCTTCTTGTCACTTTAAAATCATTCATTTAACAGATTGCAATAAGCGAATTAAAATGATTTTTATACCTACTTCTTGATTATTCTTAATCTCTTCGTGTCTTTTCAACACAGAAAATGACTTATAAAATCTAACCCTTGATTTTTATGTGATTTTCATTATTAAATATGAAATGTCTTGCATTCTTTCTTAATTTTTCAGATTGTATTGCAATCTTTCCTTACTTTTCTTTAAGTTTGTTATCTTTCTTCTCTAGATGCAAATATAAATAGTAACACTGCAATAAACACAAATAAAAGTCACAAGTGAAGTTTCATTGCTTGACTTCAGCACCCTAAGTTATTAGTTTTGTTAGTGGCTTATGCCTATAAATGGCGGTCTGCAACATCTTCCAGTATCTATAAATGAATTAATCGATTCTGGCGATTGATTTTACGTCTTCATCGATCTTTTTTCCTAGCTTTTTATCAAAATCATACACTGTTCACTTTCCATCAGTATTAATTCGGTCCAGTCCAGCATAAACACTAATACGCATGCGCGGAGTTTCCGTTCTTCTTTCGTTAGCGCATTGTTTCTTTTGATTCTTTTATGCATTACTTTACTTTTAACGCTTATTGATTTAGACTTCCTAATTAATCTATGCGTATCCATATAAAAATATACTTATATGAATGCAATCAGATATATCCTAACCACACTCGCCACAGTCCTTGATCTCTGATTTAGTCCAGAACGTTAAAATAGAAGTCAGCATCTATTGTTACGTATCAGTTGTTTAACTTAATACATTTTAAAATGGACTCCTATTCAAATGATGCCATATATTTGTCTCAGGAATATTTTAATTTTGGATTTATTTCTTCGAAGATTTTTTTTCAGTTTAAAAGAATAAGCCTTTTTATTCTTATTATTCACTGTTATTACTTTTGTTCTTGTTGCGCATTCATATACTCTTACGTGTCTGTTTATCAATAGTAAAGTACATTACATACAATACGAGTAAATAGGTTGCTTATCGCCTGTTTCACACTCCCCATCCGTTTATTGAACATGAGTAGTGGTTTATACATTGTTTCCTATTTAGGATTGGGTTTCCGGTTCATCCTCTGTCTATGTTCCTTCTTTTTCACTCCCAGTTGCCCGCTTGCATCTTACTGGCATTATCACTTTGCTTGGGGTGAAATGATTAAAAAAAAATAGAAACTTAATAATTTCACACACGGCCTAAGAGTGTCACCCACTTGCTTCTATTTTTATTCAAATATTTGAGGGTTTAAAGTTGATATTTGAAATTTGCCTAATTTTGCTTATGAAGATATTCTCTTTAATGTTGATCATGACTATGGATTTAGCTTTCTATTCTAAACAAAACTGATTGCTTTTGTCTTTGTGCTTTCATTTTCTTTATGACTTATTTGCACAATTCATTGCATTCCGTTTTTCCTAGTTTTATAAAGTTTTATTTTGATGCTATACTGTTTCAAACGATATGCGCTTTTCAAAAAGGCTTTCAAATAACTTTGTCTTCTGTTATTTAACTAAAAAAAAAAACCCCAAAAAAACAATGATTTGATAGTGTATGTCTTTTTTCTTTATTGGGGCCAATCTGCATTGAAATTAAACAGAATACTGTAGATATTTAGAATTCCATTATCACTGTTGATAGCAAT
Source organism: Acanthosepion lycidas (assembly GCA_963932145.1). Classification (NCBI taxonomy): domain Eukaryota; kingdom Metazoa; phylum Mollusca; class Cephalopoda; order Sepiida; family Sepiidae; genus Acanthosepion; species Acanthosepion lycidas. The sequence goes on from OZ010612.1 coordinate 38,242,113, forward strand.
TTTCAAATAACAAAGATAGATTTCTCGTTGTATTCTATTTCGGTTTTACTCATATTTTATGCAACAGTTTAATGATTTTTACTTAAGATACTTTCATCCATCATATTTTCCGTTTCTTACACCTGTGTCATCGTTAGCTTCATCAACGAAATTAGTTCACAATTCGCAATTCAGTTGATAATATAATACATTCTCTTCATGGTTCATTTTTCTTTCATTTTATGTCAGTGTAGAAATGAGGAACATCTGTAATAAAAAAAAAAAGAGATTCAAACATAAGAGAATTAATTATTATGACGGAAACTAAGAGGAAATAATGAACATTATAATGATAAATATACTTATAGCTTTAATAATATTTTATGGTTCATTAGGATCTGTTAATGTCTGTTAATATTTATCTACCTATTTCATTCTGTACATATCTATTTATTTATCTATTTATTATATATGGTTGCTTTACCAAGTATTTCGTTTACCTGGCTATGTTGAAAATCTCATTGATTGTATTCTGTGTTAGACGTCACCTAAAGATTTTTCGACATTGTGCCTAGCCATTAATGAAATGTTCTTCTTTTTCATTATTATACAGCAATATGTTCTGACTAGTGCTCCTATTTTGCTTTCGGTCGTCTGTCGTAAGATTAGCAAATATTTTGGAAATTTCTAAATTTCACTTCACTAGTACATAGTTTGTGAAAAGTATTCTGAATAGAATAATGTAAGATGAATGTTATCAAATACTCCACTCACTTGAACAAGTCTGAACTGTTTTGACAATAACAAGTTGATTACATTAATACGAAGAGTTAATATAGAAAAATGGCAATTCTTCTTATTCATTTTCACCGATACATCCTGATAATTACAATCAAGCTGAGGACATTAGTCCGAAAATATAAAATATTGATAATTCATCAAACCAAAAATTCAGATATCATAATTGTTTAGATTTTTTTCAATTTTCATTTTCGTTTGATTTTATTCCGTCTTGCTCCGTCTTTTCGTCTGTGCTGACAAAAATTAGATCGTGTTTTATATGTTGGTTATTGGAATCTCTTTCTAATTCAGTATCTCATAATAATTTAGTTTTCAACAACAGCGTATAACTTCGCTTTTCATTAAGAATAAAACTGCTCGAACTTCGCATAAGCCAATCCATATATGAATCCAGGATGAAAATGTTTTATTTATACTTATTATTTTTGATACTTTCTTCCAATCCATGATTTTTAAAAGATTTGCTAGACGTTATTATTATTATTATTATTATTATTATTATTATTATTATTATTATTTACTTGTATTTCAATCGTCTTATTTTCTGTTGTTTTTATTGCAATCCTCTTGTTGTTATCCTACGACTGTTGAATTGAGAACATGAAACGGAAAGGAAGAATAAGCCATCGGTAAAATTTTATCTCGAATCCCACATATCTAAGAGCTTACCTTAACGTGACAGTATCTTATCGGTTTGGCTATGAAGGTCTTACCATTAGACTACGTTCAAATATAGCTATATTCTTTTCAACTCTGATTCCTACTACGTCGCCATGATGTTAATATTCTATTTTTACGAGTAGCATTAGATGTAATAGCTTTTGAATTTCTTAAAAGAAGTAATATTCTCTGTTATTCTTAATTCTTAACTTGTATTTCTATCATTTTGATTCTTTTGCTAGATGATTGCAATATGGTAGTTGCAATTAATAAGAGAGACAAAAGCATTTTATTGAATTGATGCGGCTTAATCTGCTCCTTTGACAACCCGAAGAGGTTGGATTAGCAGGGGGAGATCAAATTGCAAATATAATATTGTTAATATTATTTGGCTCTACAAAATAATTATCTGATGTTTACTGTTTAAATGTTATCACTAGTGGCGCAGAAATTGGAATCGAATTCGAATTCTAATCTAGTCTTCTGCGTTCACTTCCACACTAAAGCACTTGGAAAGGTTATGAATCTATATATGTTCCTTACTTGATATGGGCTTACATAATGAAGTAGACTGGATCCTCTATAGCCTTCAGTGACAACTAACGGAATTAAAGATAACCGTGGATAAGGCAACGGGAAAACATTATACTATTCCAACAAAGTCATGGCAATTCACAGATATTAAAGAAAAGAAAAGAACACGATAAAGAGTTGCGGCTGTCTATAAAGTAAATTGGTTAAATAATAAACTATATTTTTAAATGCATAAATCTACATCGTGTATTATTTTGCCTATTTACATTACAACGTTTGTATCAGCTTGGGCCTTCTACGTTTTCCCAAAGATTTTCGCAAATTGTCTCTTTTCACACTAAAAGAGGATTCTGTGTTTTAACTTTGAGTTGTTCAGAAATCAAACGTTTTGCTTCATTATAATAAAGATGAAGTTAGACGATTCGACTGAAAATGAAATTCGAAACTGTGAAAGTAAACCAATTACTACACCGTATTGAAATGAATAGCGCAATGTTCTGAATGACATAATTTTCTTAATTCTTGGGTATATTTAGAGTTAATCCGAATAACAGATAAGAGTGGATTAATTATGAAGCTTCAAAGAGATTCTAAAAAAACAATCAAAATTCAGAAATAGATGTGCAACAAATTAGAAAAATAAAACATATATGGTGTTAGAAAAAGATCTCAAGCTAAATTAATCTTTCCAAAATAATGAAGTAATTAGAAAGACAACAGGTCAATTATAGATAGACAAATGGAACTCAAAAACACATGGCGTCACATTATTGAGCCTATTTCTTTTGATTAGGAGAAGAACGTATAGATTTCTTAAAAAAAAAAAAAAAAAACTTCGGAAGACCACCAATTAGATATTGATGTGACCCGATAAAGTAAACGGATTCTGTTTGAAGAGATTTTCCATATTTCTTGATAGCACAGCAGTTAGAAAAAAAACTTTGCGAAACAAAGCATAGCAGAATGAATGATTAAAACAAAAACAAGTCAAATTCAAAAAGATACCGAAAAACATGCAATAAAACATATCTACTGCCGACGTGGAAAATTCTTAATGGTCAGAAAACGGAAGATGTATCAGTCTTTAGAGAACCAAAGACTTTCTAGTAGAGTCACAGAAAGGAAATGATCCAATGACCTGGAATAATAATAATAATAATAATAATAATAGCAATGAGAGGGATTGATTTCATTAACCTAGATTGTGAAACTTCTAAAGATGATAAAGATTTCAGAGAAAGTGGTAAAATTCTTATTGGAAACAATGGAAAGCTGAAAAGTCGAATAGAGTGAAGCAGCAATATCTTATCGAATACAGTATGAAGAGATGTATTTTGCATCCTACTTTATCTCAAAGCTGTTATCCCATTTAATATTTTAAACTTATGAAGGAAAATACAAGTCCACAAACTAAACAGAGAAAATCACCGTCGATTTAAAAATGTTTTTTTTACAAACGTTTAAATATTGAAAAGATCAGTATTCAGAATTTTTATCGAGTACATAGGAATGGGTTTGGAAGTGTAAAGTAGGCAAATTAATAAACGAGAAGAAACTTATGTTAATAAATGGGATCAAACTAGGCGACAGTAATACGTTCATTGAATATAAATGGTCACTTTAAATATTTGCCAATCTTTAAACTTGAGTCAATGAACCAGGTAGAAATTATTACAAAAGAAAGAAAAAGTATATAAAGAAAACGATAAAGAGTTTAGAAACAAGACTAAACAACAGAAATCTAATAAAACAGATGTGAAATATCCATTGTCCGTATTCTAGACAATTCCATTATTTATTGAAATAAATTTTCCAACAAGAACATTAATTAATCTCTTCAACGGTCTACACTACAAAGATTATGTTGGCAGAATATGTAAATTAAAAAAAAAAGAAATTAGTGCAGAATCAGAAAAACCCTCAATTTTGATAAGAATTTTTTTCTATTTTGATAAGAAGAAAAGCAACTTTTTTTCAAAATAGAAAAAAAATGATATGCGCGAATGGGGACATGTAAAAAAAAAAAAGAAAACATTAGCTATAAGAACAATGTAAGAAAAAGAATATTAGTTTTAACATGTCAAGGACAGAATCGACAAAATAGATATTTTATATCGAAAAAGAAATGAAATAGTAAATAATAAATAATTCAAAAAAATAAATATGGATGGTGGGAAAAGACAGAAACGTTTGCATCCAGATGATCTAACTGACAGGTTCGACTATATAAGAAAATTATATGATTACAAGATTACAAAATAAAACCATCTTTGAAAATGGTAGAAGATTGACAGTTTGAGATCTAGGCAGATAATTCTATTTTAAATTGAAGAATGAACAAATAATTATCAGGAATTTACCCGAAAGTTGCCAACAATTGTTATCATTTGGTTCATCTTTTATAATCGTTGAATAACTTGGAATTACTCAAAATTATCTTAGACAAAAACTAGACCCTTTAAAGATCGAATCGGAGATCGGTATTTGAAGGGTATTATCGTTATTTGTCACCTTGATACTTCTGAGCTAAATATATGAAGGATGTTGCTAGTTTTATTATTTTAATCAAATGGTAACTGGTAGTATTCACTGGAGATATTTCAAACATGAGGACGTTTTTTAGTAAAGGTTCCTGCTCATTACCAATATGACTATGTGAACTTTGTCTAGAGAACATACAGGAAGAAACAGTTTCAGAAATTTCACATATAAATATCCTTTATATGAATTGATGCACGATAAAATTACTAGGATAATCACTTTTTTACTCAACATAGCAAAAGTTATTGTGCGTATTCATATGCGCATAAATATTAAGTGTTTTAATGTTTATCTGATATCTATATTAATGTTGGAGGTTTCTTTATGTGTTTGTGTGTGTGTTTTTGTGTCTGTGTTATGCACACACACAAAATACTACACCCATTGATCTAATGAAGCATCAAGACTCATAGTCCTGATATAGGCTAGGTGATTAGAACCTGGGAGATCATCCGAGTTCACCAGATTTCATGAAATGGCCAGTAAGTATTTTTCGTCGAATGAAACAATTTCTGATAAAGTCGGCTGAGATATTGAGTTTTCTAGGAATTAAAAAAAGATTTTTGATCTCAGATGATAATCAGCGATCACTAGAGGTCTTGAGAGATAGTTTTTGGTCTTTATCATTCTTGGGGTAAATTGGTACGTGTGATAATTTGGCAGAAACAGATATGTGTCCCAGACTTCCAATTTGGGATTAAAATAGCTTCTTTTTAAAAATTAAAAATACCCAAAGGTCTAAAAATTTGATTTTTCCTATTTTGTTTGCAAACCCGAAAACCTTTTTCAAGTAAAAATGCTCATGATTAAACTCAATTTTCGTAACTGGAAACTGTCACTGGTTCTGTAAGTGAAGTATTCTTGCTGCAAATAATGATGCAGTCAAAGAAATACATTCCGATCTGTTGCAAAAGATCTCTGAAGATTTCTAAATTCCTCAAATCTCTTGTACAGTCTATTCTTCTTCACCTTATGCTTCTAGAATTTTGAATGCCTCCTATACTTCTCAGAAATCTCGACCCTCCAAATATGTGCAATGGAACATGCCATGTGGCTTTTTTCACATGCCATCATATTCTAATTGTAGATAAAATGGAGGATGTGATTATTTGGGTGGTCTTTATCGTCAACATCTCTCGGTACAACGCAAACTGAGCCACGATTTTGAATTCAGAATTGCCATTCTCCTAGACTGACTGCCAGTCAAGGTTAGATAGAGAAGTTTTCAGTTACTTAATAGTCGTGAAGAAGAAATGGCTTCATAGCATTCTCAAGAGTATTTTTAAACGTAACGAGCTGCTCGCTCAAATCTAGGATACCCATAATAATAAACAAACTTATGCTTTCAATTCAAGCCACCTCAATTTCTAATGAGATTCATTTTTACTATAACCATTGACAAAACACAGGGACAATCAGTGATCTCAACTTTTCTAATGTTTAGATACTTTTTCAAACCTTTTCATACTGGGTACCCAATAGAAGTACACAACTGAAGTTTTGTGTAATAACAGATGACATCTTTTTGACATTAGGACATTTTTTCAGTAACATCTACATTTTCATTTGCAAATAGTGTAAATAATCTTTATTTCCTTTTGCTGTTTTGTAGAAGTAGAAGTACATTAAAGAATATATTTTTTCCTTTAATTGACAATATTTTTCTTGGGACGGGTATCCCTGCTAATATAGAAATATATCACACAGAGAACCATTTCCAATCTTACCCCTCTTGCTTTTTGAAGATAAATAAATATTTTTGATGATTTGTATGGAATTAGTGATGCAAAATATTAATTAAATACAATTCTTGGATTTCATTTTAAATTTAACAAATTCCTACAAAATTTCTTTAGTTTGTAATTTTCTCTAGACTATATTCCTTATTCAACAATTTGCTTTAAAATCTGTTGTTATTAAAACGTCTTATGAATTTTCGACTCTTTCGACACCCAGATTGTTACTACACATTTTCGTTACAGTTTTCACATCAGAAAAATTCTCGCATTAAAAGAATGTCTATTTCTGCTTGCTGCTGAAGAATTCTATTGATATTTTACAAGGTAAATGACTTTTGTTTTTATCAAGGTTTGTGGAATGCAACACGATTGACCAATCATGGTATCCCAACGGCCCGAGTGAATCCTTATCCTCCTACAATGCATTAAAACCACTTTCTTCAGAAAGCATATAATAGCAATAAGGTTTTAATTATCTGCATATATATATATATATATATATATATATATATATATATATGTCTGTGTGTGTGCAAACCTAAAACTTAGTTTGAGGAACCCGGCCTTCTAGCTTATCGTAGACCTAAGAACCTTAAAGAAATTATAGGTAGTAAATTTCAGATGATAAGGTAACTCGTAACAGACCAAGAATAAAAACAACAGCACTTTCCCAACCATGTAACAACAAAAGAAGCCTGTGTTGTAATCACATTAGACATACCAATTCATTCACTAGCTCAATCACTAAATCTACTTCCAAAATCTACTACAACTGTAACTGTATAAGTCATAACATAATTTACTTATTAGAATGTACACATGCCAGAAACAATATGTGGGAAAATCTGAATGGCCCTTTCACTACAGAAGTTAAAATTATCAGAATCGGATCAAGTCGGCTCCCCAGGAAAGATTATTATCTGTAGAACATTTCCGTCAAGAAAACATAATTTTAAAAGCCATGCAAAATTTACTATAATTGAAAAAATGGAAATAGACAGAAAAGATAACCTTAGGAAAATGTTAGAGGAACATGAAGACAAATGGATTTTGCGCCTCAAACCACTTTGTCCAGTCGGACTTAACCATAAATGAAACAACACAGATAGAATTAATATATAATTGCATAAATCAAGCCCTATCCACATTTCCTACCCACACAAGACAGACATGCTTGCAGATTTGTTGCGGTCTCACACATATATACACATTCAAACAAACATCATACTACCAAAAAACTCAAAGATAACATACACTTAACACACACATCCCTTTCCCAGCAACCAATAAAACTGTCAAAATGACCAAGGAGGTAATTCTGACGCTCAGGTATTTCCCAGCCTATATTTTAAAAACAACTTGACAGGGGCCGTTTAACCAATACAACGACTGACAAAAAATAACGATAAAAAACGAAAAAAACAAATGAAAACTACAGAAAAAGTTCACTTTCTTCAGAAACAGTCATTCACTCCTGTAGTTCACTGCTAACAAGTAGGGATTTTTTCTCCTGATGATGGTCATACTGAGGAACCTAATTGAAATAATAAAACAAAACATATTAATATACAACACAGTGTTTCTGAAAATTCTCATTTTTTAATATATATATATATATATATATTTGTGTGTGTGTATACTATTTCCTTATAATAAGACAGTATGTACGTATGGAAAGGGAATATACGTATGCGTACGCATGTTGACAAAAAAACAAAAAAATGGAAATAGATCTTAAGAACACACAGGGGTCATTAAAAGACATAATATAGATATTTATCTCACCCTTTGTCGAACCAGTCTTAATTGTTTATTACCCTTCACGCAGAAATTTCACTGCCAGTTCAAGGAAGAGATTTGGATTACTAACACACACAAAAGAGAATGTCTAATATCGTGAATATTTAACACCGAAAACATGATTAAAATTAATTCCTTTTAATAATATGTAGAAATATCGACTCTTTGCCTGATGAAGGTCACGAGATCGGAAACCCGTGTAGGAAAATTATAGAAAATAAGGCATAATATTTTTTTTTTAAACTCCACATTACAACCAAAAACGTTTGTGCTTTCTCTCTTCTTTATATATATATATATATATATATATATATATATATATATATATAGAGAGAGAGAGAGAGAGAGAGAGAGAGAGAGTGAGAGAGAGAGAGAGATAGAGACAGACAGAGACAGAGAGAGAAAGAAAGAGAGTGTGTGTGTGTCTGTGTGTGTAAAATATTGATTGATGTGAGTAAAAACCTCAGGAATCCCCGCCTAGTTTAAGCCCACCATCAAGGAGAACAATGTGCGTTCTTTTTGTCATCATCAAATAAGTTTCGTCTTTTTATCAATCAAGAATCAACATAATCCAAAGATTTAGCATCACAAATTTTATTTGTTATATATCAAAAACAGTTGATAATGATATTCCACGAGTAATTTGAATATCATGATAAAGCAACGGTTACAGATAGAAGGGAAATTGTTCTCTAAACTTATATTAACGAACTTTAAAAGGAGTCAGAAGTTAATAATTTACAGAAGAAATTGAGATTTCTTGTTCTTTATTTCTATTAAAATCAAGGCTGCAAGTAAAATTTGGATTTATGATTCATTTGCTAACTCAGGCATTTATTTTGCTACAGGTAGAAAGATTGAACTATATTTCTACTTCCAGTTTATTTTTTATTATTTGCTAAAGTTTGCATGAATAAATTTTTATCATTATCGATAAAAGCAATATACATTATTTTTATTTTCTGTTAGTCAATAATCGATATTATCTGGTAATATTTTCACTGAAATGTAATGTATTAATTTCAAGTTCATTCCACATTTAACCAATTCAAACGAAAGATTTTTTATTACTGCATCTTTAAAAACGTTTTTTTTTTTTTGTGATTTTTTGCGGTTGAAATGTTTTGCTATGTAATGGTGTCTGAAAATAAATACATATTCGTACTGAACGAGAGCTCTTTTCTTTCAGTACAAAATGGTGTTTATTTGCCCAAATTCTTTATGAAATCAATAATCAGCTTTTATAATGTATTATTGAATAAATACTTTTTCTGAATCACTTTATTATATTATTTACTCATTCTAAAGAGAAATGTGCCTGCAAAGTACAACATCACGAGTAATATGTATGCCTCAAAGTACAACATCACGAGTAATATGTATGCCTCAAAGTACGACATTACGAGTAATATGTATGCCCGTTAGGGATTTTGCCTATAAAATTTCCTTTCAGTTCATCAAAGTTAAGAAATAGTGTCTTCACTCTTGCATTCAATAAATTTTATTTGTGAATAGCACTAAAAAATTAGGAAGGGGTTTTATTGTATTCATTTTTGCATAGGTTTTACTCTGTTTATACTTTTGTGGGGAGTCTTTTGTATGTATTTACAAGATATACTGACATACAAGAACATGGTGGATAAAACCGATCAACCTTTGAGCAATTCGATTTTCAGTTAACAAAGAGATGAACATATAAATATCAAAGGAGTTTAATATTGATTTTTTTGTATTGAAATTTACAATTCTGTTTGTTCATTCATTTGTCTTCCGATTCCAGTCCGTTTACCTTAGGGCTTAGAAAGCTGAAATACATTCAATGACACAACTTACCTCGAAGACAAGAATAAAATCATGCAGAAACGTGTCTTTGAATCAACTTCAATCATTGTTAAGAAGAACAATTTAAATGTTTTGGCTCTTTTACAAACTTTTTTAAGCTTAATTCAGTGTGAAAATCCTAATAAATGATAAAATGTTTTTTCTTCACTTTTTGCGAATAAAATAGCTTCACTAATTATCCGAAGCTTTGAGCCAAAAACCACATCGCAAACTTAAGCTCTACCTTGCAAAAATTAATATAATTTGGAAATGGTAAATCTCGTTATGCCTACTTGTTGCTAATAGTAAATGATACCTTGTGCAATAATAGAAAAAAGACACTTAATGAAACAATAAACAGTTGGCTTATTTACTGGGATTCTAATGTCTTCATTACTTTGTAAATTTTGAAGTGATTCCAGCATTTTAAGTGCAAACTCTGGTGACAATATACATGTTTACAAACATTACAGACTGCAAAGATGAGAAGTATTTCGGATTTTTAAAAATAGTTTTTTACTTTGAAGATATCCGATTATTTCTATAAATAAAATTATGTATTGGTTACCAAAGCATAACAGCAAGATTGGGCTTATTAATTAAATAAGAGGGAAGAGCAAAAAAAATGACCATTTGTAAAATTCACAGAAAGTTCGGTCACAAATGAGAGTAACAAAAAGACAAATGTAGAACTAAATGAAAATAGAAAATCATAAAATCAACCAATATCACTTTCATGCTGTTAATTAAGTTTTTTGCTTATAATTTGTATCCTATTTCTTTGCTTTTCTTTCCTGCTTTTAAGATGACTTCATCTGGGTGAAACTATTAAATATGGATTTAAAACAATGAAAAGGCTTTGTTTAACAATTATTTATATTATTTATCAATTATATATATTCTTGCACGTTTAGTTAAAATTATGTTTATATATATATATATATATATATATATAGGTGTGTGTGTGTGTGTGTATACATATATATATATGTATATACATATATATATATATATATATATATATATACATACATACATACATACATACATACATACATACATACATACATATGTATATATGTGTGTGTGTGCCTGTGTGTGTGTGTATGTGTAATATAGTGTTGAAAACTTCTCTCCTCGAAACACTTCCAAACATCAAGACAAATAGAATTTTTAGAGCGCTTTTTTTCGGCATTCACTCATATATGAAAAGATAAATTGTAATACAATGCTTGTGAGATAGAAATAGGTGTCTATGCTTATATGTGCATATATTTTCTTATATATTTGTTTGAGTATGTTTGTAGTTTAATCCTACAGTGCACATGTGTGTGTGTGCTTGCATATCAATCAGCTGATGCTTTTCAAAATGGCCTCGGCGATATGCTAAATAGGTTGTTTTGCGTAGGTGTTGATATTATAACTCTGAAATAGACTTGCATCTTTAATTTTAAGAGAACACAAGTCTCCTCACTCTAATTGCTGTTTGGCGAAATTGCCCCTAAAACGAGGTTTGAAATTAAGCCTAAGATTATGTTTTCTCCTTGGTGCTCTTTGAGCGCCATTAAAAAAAAACAATTGTTCTTTCTTTACGATAGTCAATCAAGAACCTTTATAAATACTTTTCATATAGATCAAAACTTGTTTAATTCTTGATGAAGAGTGGATAATTTTAATTGTTACGCATAAACAATTTAAGGTTAAGGTCTCAAACTATTACTTAATAAATTCAGTGTTAGTCTACTAAATAATAAATCATATTTTAGCAAAATAGTCATCTAAATATTATTTATTTATTATTAGGTTGGTGCAAAAATAATGTCGTAATAATGTCGTTTTTGACGTTAAAAAATACGTCAAAAAACGACATTATTACGTCATTATTTTTTCACCAACCTAATACGTTGACACATTTCAATATTATTTTTTTACCTGCCTCTCTCACTGTGTGTATTGGGGGAATATGTCTATAGCATGACTGAGTTCTGGCCTTGACCACTTACATTGAGAGTTATATCCCTTGATCCCATTCGTGATCTCATCTTTTTGGTTTTTCATATTTTATTTAGCCAAAATAAACTCTGTTTAGGAAGGAAAAGTGTTTCAATCCCAGTTTAAAGTCAACTCTAAAAGATAGGTAAACAAATTAAATGTATAGTTGTTTGAAATTAATATTTTAATTAGTATTTTAATACGTTAACATCTCTGCCATTTTGTTTTTGAATATGTCAAGAATTCCGCTCATGGCGTGTCTATTGTATATTTGAAAGCTATTTGTGCACCATTTCAAGTAAAAAGAAATATAAAGTTACTCTTTTCTATTTCAGAATATTTGCATTAGTGTATTGAAGATTAATGCACAAGTGGGAATACGTGCACTTGTATATGTGTGTGTGTATTCAAGAGATTATTAATTTTTGATATCTTGAAACATAATAAGAAAAACAGATTTGCAGCCAAAGCACAATATATATGACAGTATTTAAACGGGTGTATATACAAGGGTATATTTTATTACATCATTAGATTCTTAAATTTGAGCGATCATTTCTAAGTCGGAAAGTCAGTGTGTATAGCTGTCTGGTTAACTACGCATATTTTTCATTTATTGTTTTCATATTTTCAGGAAAACACACACGCACAAACACACACACACACGCATATATATATATATATATATATATATATATATATATATATATATATATATATATATTCACAACACAAGAGAGAGTGTTGAAAGGCTCTCGGTCTGACCAAACAGAGATTCCATAACGAATTTTGCCCGTTTGTTCAGTAAGTTTGATAAATGGGTCGGGTTGAGAATTTTTCAGTATTGCTTCAATTATTTTATTATATTTCCCAATTTCGATGGGTCGTAAATATTTCAAATTCAGGGTCAATCTGATCGTAAACATAACATAAGTTGATCTAGTTTTACGATTCGCGAGACAACGCGTTTTGTCCATGAATATCATGTGATATATAATAAAAATCCTTCCTTAAATTTAATTATATAGTAAATATGTTTGTCTGATACGTCGAGTTTTATTATGAAGGAGTTTCATTATTTTGTTTTTCTTGTATTATGTGAGGAATAGAGGAAATTATTAAAGCCTTAATATATATATATATATATATATATATATATATATATATATATATATATATATATGTGTGTGTGTGTGTGTGTGTAAATATATATATATATATATATATATAATATTGAGATAGATAAAACTAGAAAATAAGAGAGTGACAAAAAGAAAGAAATAATGTAATAAAATAGAGAACGGGTTAAGTGGTTTCGAAAATTAATTTGCATTTGCGACCTTGAAAAGTTTTGTGAATATTAATTATTGCGTATATATTAATTTCCGTGATTTAAAGGTCGAGTGGTGAATCGTCTCGGCAATTAGATATTTATTTATTTTATGTTATTGACTGTAAATTCATCTATGATTGTAGTTAGTGAACATTAACAGATAAAAGATAATTTCAGATGAACTGTTTTCATATAAGTGTCATCCTGAGAAAAGAAGAGAAAGCAAATTGGGCCAGTACTTTGCAAATCCTAATTGTGAAGAAGACTCTACCACAATATAAAAAAAGGGTGTTTCAGATTTGAGCCTTTTTTTTTTCTTCACGGTTACAAAAGTTTACGGTAAAAGAAATGCAGGATAAAGAAAAGACAAACACCCACACTTAGTGAGCAGACGTACTATTTATTACTCCACCTACGCACTCTCGGATCGAGGGTGATATAGAAAATACAAAAGTGTTCAAGTGGTTCGAATCTCAAGACGATATACGACGTTCGATGCAGCTGGAATATTTGATACGTAGATACATTTATACATGAATTAGTTTGGGTCAATTTCTCTATGCATTCTTGTAAGAAGTGAAGAGTGTGTAAATGAAGCAGTGTATATATGAGTAGTTATGAAAGTATATTATATTTGAGGGTGGTGAAGTAAT
>OZ010612.1:38260965-38270965 GCA_963932145.1 Acanthosepion lycidas
CACTAAAGATCTCTTAAAATAATTAACGGAAGTTGCAAACAGTTTTTCATCAGGCATTTGAGAACAAACTTTTAGAGGTTATAAATGAAAGATGATGTTATGCGCCAAATTTTAACATTCAAATTTCTCTTTCAGTCATATCAATTGTATTAACATGGCCGCTAATGTAGGAAATGAAACATTACAACATGCTCGCGCGGTAGAAATCAGCCACAGTGAGTGGGCGATAGTAAGCTTCTTGCATATGGTCAAATTCTGTGTGTTCAAGATCAAGAATAAGCTGAAAATCCCTGTGACGAAAGTAGGTTATCTATAGCTAAGAAAAAGAAACATTTTAACGGTCAAATGTCGTATTGACAACAGAATTCGCTCTGAAGGTCTAGGAGATCATCAACTACGACCCTAGCAATTTGATGATGGTTACTTTCAGCGCCTACATCAAGGCAATGGACACGGTAATCATGCCCTTGACCGTTAGGTTGGCTTCGATATCTCCTACATGGTCTACATGAACCGGAAATTTTTATGATCATGTCACTGCCATGGAAATATTTGCTTACCTGAAAATCTAAAATTGCGTGCGAACGTTTCAGCCATGAAAAACAAACAAACAAAAAAAAAAAACACAAATCTCGACTATTTTCTTTTCACTCCATATATTTTCATTTTGCTAATTTTTCCGTAAATCTTGAAAAATAAATTCAAAATCAATGTAAGGGACATGACATTCATGATTTTAATATGAATTATTGTGGAGAATTAACGAACCAAGCCTTTCTTTACAGAAATTAGTTAACAATTTACTAGACTCAATTATGAGATGATATTGGCGGCCACAATCTTAAGTCTTAACAATATTAGATATGCAGATTACATAGTGTTGATATTAGATACAGAAAGGAAACTATAAAAACTCCTACAGATGATAGTGAAGGAAAGCGAGAAGAATTTCAAGAAGAAGATAAAATGCATGATTGTTAGCAAAAAGGAAGAGTCCAACATACAAATTAGAAATTGATGATAACAAAACCAAACGAATACAACAATTTAAATATCTAAGAAATGTTTTAATAGCAGATAGAAAGTGTGATACGGAAATCCGAAGGCCCATTGGGATAGCGAAAATGCCTTCCAAAAGCTAAACAAAGTATTAAGGTACAAAAATATTTCGTTGGAAACAATGAAGTACTGAACTGTTATGTAATATCAGTCTTCCTATATGGCAGTGAATGCTAGACAATCTCCTCACAGATGAAAAAGAGACTTGAAGTAACAGAAATATAGTTATAAAGAAAGATACTGAGAATACTATGGGCCGAACGATGAAGTTTTAGAGAAAATGAAAATAAAATGGGCATTTATACAGGAAGAGACAGCTGCAATTTCTTGGGCAAATAATGAAGAAAGGTTGGAAAATTTTATACTCACAAGACCTTTTGAAGGCAAGGGGAACAGAATAAAACAATGCATAATCTACCTAGCGAGCATGATTAAATGGAAGGCAGAACTAAAACGAACATGAATTTACTAATTACCGTTAACCTCCTGAAGGGACACGGCGCATAGAAGAAGTGAGTCATACCACAAGTTTAGACATTCCACGGCGAATGTCCAATGTGTGGCTAATATCATTTGAATGATATTCAATAAAATCGATCAGTGATTTCATTGTAATCAACATTAACTCTAATTCTTCATATTAAACTTTAACTTTTAATATTTTATGATCCCAAAATATAATGAAGTTTATTTTTCTTATTGTTTATTTTTCTTTTCAGCCGTTTTTAAAAATTATTTTACCTTTTCTTCCTTTGCTTTCAAGATATATTTTTGTTTTATCTACTAAATATCTTTATTCTTTCAATTTCCTTGGGAAAATATCAAGGTCTTTATAGTTTAATGACTATTGTTGTTTGTTTTTGCCAAAGACGATGCTATTTTGTCTTATTTGCAGACACGGTTCAGTGTTGCAACATAGAACCGAAAGGAAAGATAGGTTAAAAAAAAAGACTTGCAAAACAAAATAATATCGTCTGTAAATTGACATGTTGACCATACTTCATGACTGCAAATCTCACAGATTCTATAGCCGTCGATTCTGCCGCTTCAAGTTTAGGCGCATGCAAATAGATTATTCTGCTTGTTATATTTTCATCTACATGTGCTCGAATTTGTCCAAATTTAGCGCAATCCTCGCACATCTCGATGAACATAAATAATATTAACATAAGAGACATTTTAGTAGATAACACTAAAATATATAAATCAGAATGTGTGACTACTATTAATGGCTTTGCATGTATGATTTTATCAACACAATCAAAATTTAACTTTTGAATACAAGTAGGTTGCTGTTTTACATACTTTATTTGTAAAGGTTACTTTCTATTCTGCTGCTTGCCTTTTTGATATTTTCTCCGATATTTTGTGGAAATATTTGTTTTTATATAACTCAGTTGTTGGTATTTTAAATGTTCTAATCAGTCATAAGAAATCAATCTATAAACAATAAAGAATGAAACCTCGGTTTATTAAGACTTCAAATAAAATGACTAAAGAAAATAACGTGACGTAATTTTTTTAACAGCAAATCAAGCGAAATAACCAAACAAATTTAGAAGTTACTATCGACCTAAACTAATTCTAAATATCTTGGATGATACAAAACTAGGAAACTTTATTCGTCAACAAGTTCAAAATCAAATGTTAAGCACGATGCGAGAAAGAAATCATATATCCGACGTAAATATCGATTTCTCCAGAGAAGAGAGGAATAAAAATCATTTCGAATTAAAGATGGAAAAATCTTAGTCTGTAAATCTTAAAAAATTGGGAATTCGAGTTTTCCGAAAGACCATTTGTTTTTAATCAGTAAAATAAACTCAGGAGCTAGACATTATGCGTGGGAGGAAATTAGTACATTTCGAAAATTGTCATTGCTTCCTTGTAGAGTTCTTTTTTATCAAGGTTGCCATCAATGTCGTAGGAAAGGTTAAGGTCGTATAACACAGCAAATAATTTAATAAAGCTGCATCTTGATAACTGTTGGGAAGACACAGCTACAGTGGAAAGTTGCGTGTTAATCCAGAAACCAGTGATGGGTGTGGACTTTCTCTTAACTGCAAATTCGTTTTCAAATTTTGTAGGCTAATATTATTCCTTTTCTTTAGCCATCCTTATATCAATATCATTATCAATTCGATTATTCAAATCAATTTAAAAGTTATTTTTTGTCAAATCATGCGTAGGTATTGGAATAGAATTGCCAGAAGGGTATATTTTGTTTTGTTTCTTTTTTTAATTATCGAATATTATATTTTACTTCATATGACCATATTAGTATGAAAGTTTCAACGCTTATTATCTAAGAAGTAATTATAAAATTACTGAGCCTATTTATCAGAAATGCGGGTGTTTTATTTTTTTCACATCAACCCTTGGAAGATTTGAAAACAGCAGTTCAATAGTTAACATACAGGACCTGATGTGACGAGATTTAAACACAAGAATTTTCTGCATAAAGAGAAATGGACAATAACTTTTATTATTACGGACAGATATTCTATTGACGAAAAGCAGATTAGTTAATTTTTTAGAATTTCTGCAGGGTTAAACCGGAAAGATTATATGGATGATAGTGCCTTTTTAGAAGAAACAAATTTACCAACTGGAAATGTGATTCACAAGGAAAACAATGCTTTTCATTTATGACTGCATAATTTTAATAATAATAATAATAATGATAATAATAAATAATAATAATAATAATAATAATACCAGTCTTTACATATATACCTATCTGTCTATTCATTTTCACCCACTTTGTATATATGATCCAATTTTCATATATATTTTAGACTGTTAATAAATCTATCTATCTATTTTTGTGCTTTTGTAAGTGCACATATGTACTTTAGGCAACTTGCTTTTACGAAATAATTGACTTGGAATATGTAAGCAGAATAGAATTAACGTAAAGCAAGTTGTACTCCTGTTATTTAAAAATAATTTATATATTATGCAAGTTCGCGAATGCGTTAGTATTAAAAATACACAATGACCCCAAACTATAAAACTTTATTCGTTTCAGTTGAAAATTCTAACATACGCCTACAACTTAAGATACATTTTTTTCATTTGGATTCATGTAAGCTACAGCCATTTAATTTACCATAATTATGTGAGAATAAAATTGCCTTAGATTTCGAAAAGGCCGAAAGAAATAGCTGAGCTTGCAATAATGAAATTTAATGCAGAAGGCGTTTCAGTTTTTTATTGCAAAAGGAAATGGCGATTTTCGAAATTTCACGCTCATATTAACTCTGAATTTCTTAAAGCTACACACACACACACACACACATATATATATATATATATATATATATGGAAAAATTTTGGAAAAAACTATGACAAAGTGGAAAAAGGTTTTCTTGTGACGCGTTTCATTCTTTAAGACTAAAGAAATGTTTAGGCAGATGTGATGACACATGCACATGAAGGAAAGACGACACTGTGAATCTAAGATTATATATATATATATATATATATATATATAGTTTTAAAGTGTATATATATATATATATATACACATATATATATATGTATGTAAATATAAATATAAAAGTGAAACATTGAAGCCAACACTCAGAGGCGACAGGCTGTTTTATGATTGCGTCTAACATGAAACAGCCTGTCGCCTCTGAGTGTTGACTTCAATGTTTCACTTATATATATATATATGGATACTGAATCTATAGAATTTTTTAAATATGTGTTTACCAAAAGATAACTTTTCAGTCCTGAACTATAAAATTGCAGTCAAAAGTAAGAAAAATAATAGTCGAGAAGTAGCTGACACGTGCAAAATGAAAACGTTTTTGTTAGTGTTTATATTACTTTTCTAAAACTCAGATTGAGAAAGCTCTTAGGTTTCTTAATAAGAAAGAACTGTACAAAGCCTTTTTGAGGCCGATGGAAATTTCTGGATTTTTCATATGCCTTTGTATAAACTGATGATAAACTTATCATCAATTTATTTGATAATTAACTTATATCAATGTTTTTTCATCATTAGACCGCATATGTATTATGTTCCGAAGTCTGACATTCATATTTCGTAAGTTTCAAATCTGTGGATGTCTTTCCGCTACTTTAATATCCTTTTCATAACAAATATTTAAGAATATCTTCTATGCACGGCAAACATTCTCTTAAATAATAAATGTTAAGTGACACTTAATCTTTTGAGATTCTTGTGTCTTTTTGATTTCCATGCATGGAAAATGACGTCAAAAACCAAAAGTAATAGTTCTGAAGGAGGACAATTTTGCAGTTTGATATTTCAAATGGTTATAAATCAGAAATCAAATGAGAATACTCCTTCTAGATTTCAACAAACAAATAGAAATGTTATACTTAATTTGATGTAAATACTTAAATAATGAGGCACAACTTTATGTTTACAATTTATGTTACATAGACACATCTTAAATGTGGTTGCAAGAACTTATTCGTCAGCACGAAAAATTATTATTATATCTTCATCCAAACAACTAACATTAAAAAAAGCTGAGAAAAGTGGTGCCTCTTTGAAAAAAAAAATAATTAGGAAATAACCTCATGTCTTGTATTTGGAAATTATCAAGTAACAATTGAATTGAGAAATGTTAAATCACTCATGACAACTTTAAAGACTAGAAAAATTCAAAAGACATACAGACATTTTTTTTTACTTAGAATGTGCTTAAGCTACTTGGTTTGGTGTTGTAAAATTATAACGATTGATTCATAATATACACTAATATTCACAACAGCTTCATTCAATTCTTATTGATGTTGTAATCTATTTCTTACCTGAAACTTATTTTACTTTCTCTCTTCTCTAAACAAATGCCAAAGATATATATATATATATATATATATATATATATATATATATATATATATATATATATATATATAATGGTTAACTGGATGTAAACTAGTAATGTGGATGCTTCCAGGAATTTAATACATAAAGTAATACATATTCATGATAATTCGTGTAACAATTGGCCAGTTATGTTAATTTGGGAATGACATAATTTGATGTTTTGAGACAAATGCTTGCTAAATTTGACCTTAATCTGCTAAGTGTACATCTTGAAACAATGATTGCCATATCGTTATTGGCTATGACAACGCAATTTACTCATCTCGGAAATATGTTTGGGAATTAATCTTTAAAAACGGCAAATAAGCACTTTTTATCAAAAATCGCAAAGAACCAAAGTTACCCCTCTCTATGTGTCTATTAAATAATTACAGAACAAAATAAGAATTGTCCAGTAATTGATGACACTTCTTGAGGATGATTCGAAATTTCAAATTCATAAATGGCATGTGACACATTCGTTAATATATTCACGTGGACAAATCTTCTAATGTGATCTTTTAATACTAAATTTCACCAAATAGTTTTCAGTGGAAGAGTAGGTGGCAGATAGGAGATTGTGAGAATAAAAGGAAAAGATAACGATTTCACCTTGACTTGAAGACATAAAGATTAAACTTTTAAAGGAAGCATTCACGTAAGTGGCAATGAAATTATAAATCTAACTGTTGATCGAAATTGGCCAGAAATTTAATGTTTGTTAGAAAACATCAATTTAGTAAACAATGGAAATCAAATTTAATTTATCTCTTTGATTGTGACCTTCACTTAGATCAAGCGAGAGAGTCACATTCGACCGAAAATAGTAAATCAAAGAAATTAAACTTCATACTTCAGGTTTTTAGTATGGCAAGAATCTTTGGTATGTTCCAGAATGAACAGAGTAATATCGAACCGAATTCGCCTCCATTTGTCCTTGACGTTTGTCTTTGAGGAGCCATTCTTAAGGTCATATGAAAAATGCCTGCTACTAGATAGATACATTGTAGTTGCTTGTAGAATAACTTGTTTAAGCTGATTATGTATAGACAGGATTTTAGTTTCATAAAGAGTTCATTTTATGCAGATACAGAGATACGCATATTCTACAAATATTCTTATATCATGACTTATTATTTATAAATAATAATTAATACAATAATTTGATAAAAATGATTTGCTATATGTGAGATATTTAAGCCAAAATGATAAAGCGTTAAATTGAATAGCTTTATATTATCATTCTTAAAACGTAACACATCAGTGTATATTTATATCAATTTTATGAATAAATTTAGGACATACAAGTATACCCATGTCTATACATACATAGATGCATATATATATATATATATATATATATTATTTTTGAATGGATTTTTTATGCGGCATTGTTTCTTATATATATATATATATATATATATATATATATATATATATATATATTTATATATATATATATATATATATATATATATATATATATATATATATATATATATATATCTCCATGTGTGTGTATTTTATGTGGGTGTTTTTGTGTACGTGAATGTACACATATTCATGGCTTTATATGTAGATAAAGAATGCAGCTACAATATTTTATGATTACACCTACGCTAGAATATAAGTATATGTATGGGCAAAGCAATGGCAACATTATTCAGAAATATATCTATCATATTCTTAATTTTTCCTTCCTATATACATATATATATATATATATATATAATTATATATATATATTGATGCAACTATGTGTATATATACATATATATATATATATATATATATATATATATATATATATATATATATACATACATACAAATAGTTAAATCAATAAGTTCGTAGCCTAATGATGTAAAAATCATTCATGATATGCGATAAAGTAATTGGGTAATGGATATTGATAACAGGTAAAATATTAGACAGTCAAAATTTCAGTTAAAGTTTTGACTAATTATCTCTCTCTTCATATATATATATATATATATATATATATGTGTGTGTGTGTGTGTGTGTGTGTGTGTGTGTGTGTGCGTGCGTATGTGTATAACAGGTTGTTAAAAAAGATTTTTTTTCTTGTGTATAACGTGAAAACCTTTTCCTTTTATTTCTCATATAATGTTGCAAGAAAGAAATTCGTCCTACTTAATTTCTTACGTATCTTGTCATATCTATGATCAGTTCGTTATATATACAATGCCTATACTCGTTTATAAACACTTGCCTAATAAAAACAACAGTTAGTTTCTTTCATTAATTTGAGTAAAAAAAGTCTTACGAGTGAAGTTTTCTTTAGTAAGTAGGTTTTCCGTTTTTAGAAAATGCAAATATAGACTTTCACTCAATCCCCAAAATACACATACACATACGCGTGTGCGCGTACACACACACAGTGATACACTTCCACACACTGATACACGCAAATTGATACACCAACGCAAGAAAACATAAACTTTTTAATGCACCTTCATTGTTCTCTGAAAAGATTATATACTGGAACTCAACAACAACAACAACAACAATAATAATAATAATAATGATATAAGTTGGTGGGTTTCGCTCTTGTAGCAGACCTCAGTGCAAATGAAAATAAAATGAAAAACTAGATAAAATTTGAAATTCGCGAGGGAAGTGAAGGAAATGAAGATAAAGATGACAGTTGTGGCGATCGTAACTGGAGTAATGGGAACTTTCTCAAAAAACATAACGAGTATGCTGAAAATCTTGAATTCCGAGAGAGAATCAACGAAACATGTAAAATCTGTTCAAAGAGTGGGGAGACTTACTACCATTAGAATTCCGGACAAAGCCAACAGCTACTACTGTTATGAAATCTCAAGATGCATATATAATTATTAATAATAATAATAATAATAATAATAATAATGAGAAGAAGAAGAAGAAGAAGAAAGAAAGAAAGAAAGAAAGAAAGAAAGAAAGAAAAAAGAAAGAAAGAAAGAAAGAAGGAAAAGTAGAAAAACCCTAATTAATACTTCTACTAATAATAATAAGAAAAAAAAGAAGACGAAGAAAGAAAGAAAGTAAAACATCCCTAATTACTAGACTACTACTACTACTACTACTACTACTACTACTAATAATAATAATAATAATAATAATAATAATAATAATGATAAGAAGAAGAAGAAGAAGAAGAAGAAGAAGAAGAAGAAAAATCAATTCTCACTTGGCTTTTCTTGATTTGATGTTCCCTTCAAATTTTTCCTCTGTTATTTTCCTTTTACTTAAATAATATTTATTATTATTAGTTATCAACGAACGCCTACAACATCTTCATTATAAAAAGCTATTGTAGTATGATTCGTTAGCTTTTATATGAATATTTAATAATTCAGGAATATTTTTCACTCAGAAAATTGTAAATGGAAATAAAATATATTTGCTATTTATTATACAGTATTGACTAATGTTTATTAAATAAAACGAATAACACTGACTTATTTATCTTTGAAGTTTATTTGTTGTTTTATATATTTTAAGGAAAGTAACTTTTCTTGGAGTCAAAGATCAGGAAGATTATTACCTTAATCCAATTCGTATATATAGGATTCAATTGGAAAATGTATTGATTAAAATAATTTCAAAACGTTAAACACTTGATGGGGAGCTCAAAAGTTCTTTAACCTACCAACTTGCAATTATATCACCAAACATCATATATATATATATATATATATATATATATATATATATATATATATATATATATATATATATAAAGGGACTTAAGGTCGGCCCAAGAACGCTTCCAAAACAAAACTCTTTATAAAATGTTTTACGCATTGAAAAGTAAATGTAACGTAATAAATACTGTAAGACAAAGACAAAATCATTTAAATGTAATAAAAAATTATCTGTAATTCTTTACATCCGGATGTGCATAAAATATTTGATATTAGGTTGGTGCAAAAATAATGACGTAATAATGTCGTTTTTTGAGGTATTTTTAACGTCAAAAAACGACATTAATACGGCATTATTTTTGCACCAACCTAATACAACATGAATCAGCTAATTGAATGAAATCTCAGTGAGTAGTAGTAGTAGTAGTAGTAATAA
>OZ010612.1:38275965-38280965 GCA_963932145.1 Acanthosepion lycidas
AATATGTCAAAGCAGCGGAACCAATAATGCTAATAACAATTTATAACAAATATATATAACAAATATATATAACAAATATAAAAAAAATGTTTTTTTTAATATTGGTCATAAATGTGAATTTCATTTTTAGGTCAATTTCATTTATAGGATTTTACTATTGGTTTATAAAATTCATACAATTATTATTTTAATAATTTATCTTTTTGTGGAGGTACACAATTCTGAAGGTCGAAGAGTTATCTATATTTGTGCGATCGTCTCACGAAAGTTTTCTGTCATGGATTTATGGCTTCCAAGATTAGATAAATGAAATATTGGTGAGAAAAAATGCAATTTCCTACTCTTTGTTTTCTTCATTTTCTTTTATCAATTCGCTTTTCTTTTCTCGTTTTATTTATCCTCCTTTCGTCTATCATTATCGTCATCAACAAGAATTATTTACAACAACACGTATTCACTCATCTTTTACTTAGGCACCTCGTCAACATTCCTTTGCACCTTATACCTCGCCTCTATTCTAAATTAAAGCAGTTCCATGCAAGATATTGTCAAACAAACAATTAATTACAGAAAAGACATTAAAAACAGCAACCACAAAAGTTATAACAAAAAGGCAATAGAAATTACGAAAAGCAACGACAAAGAACAAAAATTGATTGACAAAATGCGGGAGACACGCAAAAAGAAAAAAAAAATTAGGGAGGAAGAAAAAGAACGCTGTTCATTAAATCTGATTGTGTTTCGCGTGTTGGCCGATAGGGGAGGGCGCTGTGCAGTATCTGCCACATCGGGAGGATGGTGAAAAGAAGAGAAAAGGATGGTGAAATGGGAAGGGATATGATTAATCAGGGAGAGGAAAAAAGAAAATGATGTAAAGCGGAAGTGGGAAGAAGCGGGCGGTGATGACGGCGGTGTTGAAGAGCGGTGGAGATGGTGGTACATAGTGGAAGCAAGAATGGAAATAAAAGACCGATCAGAAGACGAAGTGAGCCAATGATAGCAGACAATCCTTCCAGAAAGGCATGAATCCAAAATCTTCTTCAACAGCACATGCTCATCCCAAGCACATTTGACAAAGAAGAAAATCGAAGAATTTAAGCCCACCCAGTTGTTACTAGTCTACTTGGCTCTGTTTCAACACAAGTCTTCGAGATTAACAGATGCATCAATATTCTAAGTGAAAAGGAGACATGCCGAACGTCTTTATCATTATGATTAATTCTCAAGTTTCATTCTGCCAAAAAGACTGGATTAATATTCGGAGCTTTTAACAAGAGAGTAATCATGTTGCTATTAAGAAAAGTGCTGTATTCGATGCTGATTAAGAAAATAATCAGTACTAATGCATTTCGAATAGAAATCACCTACTAACCGTCTTACATGTAAGCAATTTTCCAGTTGTTCAGATTTACTAATAAATTTCACTGTCGCTGCTACTGACTACCAGAAACTAGGTTCTATCATGACCTGCCATATTTTAATTCGGTATCCAGCATTTTAACCAAAAAATCTCAAGTTGTTAACAATTGCCGCAAAACATTGTTGATTTAAGATGGAATCATCTATTATTACATGTCTCTAATTTTTATTTAGATACATTGTATTTATTTTCAATTTTTCTAGTTGAATTGTTCACCTATATTGCATATATAATTTTTCGCCCATATTGAAACGTTGTGATAATAACACATAGGATGAGGACAATAGTTCAGATGTAAATAATGTTATTGAACATAATTAGGTTACAATAAAATTTGTGTTTTATACTACCTTATGAAATTTGAGATTTAGTACAGTGAATGGACTTCTATCATAGATTTGGGGAAGAACAAGATCTTTGAACCGTCCCTGGATACAGATAATGCTTATCTCTTGCAAGGAATATACAGATAATGTTTATATTTTGAAAGGAATTCCACACCTTTACAAATTAATTTCCAACAGGTTAGCCTCAGAGTCACAGCTCACTTCCAGAACGTTACAGATAAAAAAAAAAAAAGTTTTAGTCTTCTTTTATCATCGATGCTTTCTTTATCCTGCTAGTAACTACAAATTAACTTGGTAGAAAGAAAGTTTATGAAACCGACCGTTGTATAATCCCCATGAGGATGAGAAGTTATTAAACATATTATTTACATATGAACTATTATTCTCATTTTTGTTGTTATTATCACAATTTTTCAATATGGGAGAAAAATGACAGCAATGAATCAATAGCAGTAAAAGTAAGAAAAAATCTCGGTGACTGCAATTAAACGTGACAAGCAGCTGCATTTACAGGGTCAGTAGTAGTAAGCTTACGTTAAAGGCTCCAACTTCTAGACTCAGGATTGTCCCATAGGACAATATCCAAGTAGATGAGAACATTGTTTCGTGATTTTGGAGAAATAGTAATTGTGAGTTTAATCAATGGAACGTCTAGTACAACGAGATATCCCTAGACATGGACAGCGAATCGAGAAAAATCAGCCTCCATAGATTAAATATAAGGTTCAGTTTGAAACTCCTTAAAGATACTGGATCAAAAAGTACCTGAAATAGACTTTTAAGAATTTTTCACAATCGAAAACCAACTTATGATTTTTTGGAGATTACTAATGTGTCTTGATTGTGTTTGTAATATTACCAAGACTATCTTTTGAAAAAGTCTTCGTCAAAAGGATCCTAAAGGTATAAAAAATGACGTTTATTTTGTTCAAATATATATATATAAGTCTTAAGTGTCCTATTCTTACAAACCATCCCTTGTGAGATCGGCCAACGCTGACGCTCACCAAGTGAGCTAGCTATTTGTAGATAGATCTTTTTAGATGATTTTTCTTTTTGAAAAATCTATTTGTTATATTCTCCAGCTTCCATCGTCTTTCTTTCCATTTAGTTTTTACTCTTGAACTTTGTTTCTATTTTAAAGCAACATTCATAGTTTCATTAAACTGCTCTAATCCCTTGAGAAAATATTGTTTCAGATTCCAATTTATCAGGTAGATTTGGCTTGCCATTTCGTACTTCTCCCACCTATTTACTCCTCTTACTCATACTCTCCTTTCTAATTGTCTCTCTTGTCTCTCCCTCTCTCACTCATAAACATACACACACACGCACACATACATATATATTTAACATTAAATTTATACAGCAAGAATTCAAACATGTTTTATCAAATTCAACCGACAAGGTATATTTTAATTTTAGTATAATTTTATTCTTTACGAATAAGTTGTCGCATATCAAATTTATGGGGAAATTGCCCATGACAATGTTGTTCGAGTACTTTCAATAATCTCTAGTCATTAACAGAACTTTGTCAGTTCTAAAGGGAAAAGTTTTTAATTTACAGAATATTTGATACAATTATACAAAAGAAATCAATTCGTATTAAATAGAATATATTTTGCATAAGCGGTATTTCAAAATGAGTCAAGTTTCGTGACCTCCTTGCGAACTTGACAAAACTTAACGGTTGAATTTTATAAAACAAAATTTTTTTTATTTTGTTTGAATTCTTGATCGTTAAATATATGTTACATATCTCTCATATATATGAAGTTAGAGTGGGCAACTGTTAACTGCAACAAATACAGTGTAACCCAGATATAAGAGAAACCCGGATATAATATAAACCCTGATATAAGAGAAACCCTGATATAAGAGAGACTTTCTCTGGTCCCAAATTAGAGCCTGTGTTAATGTATATATAATAGACCAAACCCTCATATAAGAGCAACCCGACAACTCTCTTATATCCGGGTTACACTGTACATGAAAACAATTATTACCAAAGGAAATGAAAACATTAACAATTAGCAAATGACGAATTGATTGATAGATACAGATAGAGTTCCATGTATTTCATATTATTTGCAAAGGTCTAAAGAATGTGAGAGTTGATTTTTGACTTACATTAACTTACGCGGTTTATTTTCTTCTTCATTTGATTCTTTTATCTTCTTTTGACTTTTCTACTTGTCCACCTTTCAAATTATAATAGTTGTGTTTGAACTCTCTACTTGTTTTCTTACTCATTGTGTACACTAATCCTTTCGATGGATTATCTACTCTAAGTCTTATCCGTTTCTGTGCATCTTACAAATCTGTTTTGCTCGAGTCCTTCATATTTTGCTATACCAATCTACAAATGAATGACAAAGTTTTCTTCTTTCAGTCTTTTCTTTTTTATCCTTTTCCTATCCTTATATCTCTTCAAAATAATCCAATGCCAACTTGCCTTCAAAATCAAGTGAAGAATATAAAAATTGGGTTTGATTGCATGCAGTTTCTTTTCCAAATGCCTATTTTCATGCGCGGCATCGGTTTTCCAAAAGGGTCTTCAGTATTGGCAAATAAGATTCAATAGAAATTCATTCTTTTATTTACTATTCAGATTTACTTATTTTAGATAATTTGTCTTCTTCATTTGATACTTCAATCTTTTCTACTTTAAAGAAATATCTCTATTCACCTTAAATATAAATTCTGGCTACTCTGTACAGTTCTTCTTCTTCTTCTTCTTCTTCTTCTTTGAAACTGTTGATACAAGTAAATTCTTCCATTACTCTCTATGTTTCTATCTGAAATTTTCATACTTCACAGTATTCCTCTTTTTTCAATTATGATTTTAGCAGAGCTTTCATTTTCTTTTATTACCTCACTAATTATTCCGTTCTCCATTTCATTTCTATTATCATCTGAGATTCTCATCTAAAATATTGCATATATATTAGGACGCGTTCTCTTCTCAGTTTCATACTTATATTCCATGTTTCTCCTTCACACCCACTTATTTACTTTTCTCTACTTCACTTCCAAAAACTCGTCACTTAATTGCACTTAAGGCCAAAACTGATACTGTAAGTGAAAGTGAAAGTAGGTAGGATGTGACTTCATACTGACGTCACAAACTGATTTTCCTACTTTTCTCGCACTCTACACATTTTGTGTTGTTTGTGCGGCAACGTTCCAAGCTCCGCCCCATTACATTCCTTTTAATAAATATTCTCTTC
>OZ010612.1:38290965-38348465 GCA_963932145.1 Acanthosepion lycidas
TACATTTGTAAGACAAATGTTATGAAATATCAGCTTCATTTATACTCACCTTCAGGCTTCTTCACCCACTTTGAATCATTTCCATAACCTCAGCTTAGAAGTTTTCAAATTAACCAAATTTCCCGCCAAACTGCAACTTCTCAGTTTGGTAAAAACATGTTAAGAAACAGGCAATTAAATTAAGAAATTAGAAATTTTATGTAAAAGAATATATATATATATATATATATATGTATGTATGTATGTATGTATGTATGTATGTATTCTCTAACAATATCTATGTCACTCCTTCAAACGTGCATGCATATGTAAATATAAAAATCGAAATCAATCTCTATAAACAATCTTTAATATTCAACCTGTTCTCTACTTAAATTTTTAAAGCAACATTTAATTTTTTTTTCTTCAATCTTGTTATAACGATAAAAATTTTCATAAATTGTAAATTTTTAAAAAAAATCACATATATACACACCTGTCTGTTAATTTAATTTTTTATTTATCCTCTCCGTACATTGACGATCATAACTCTTCACAGATTTGTTTTTTCTTTATTATCTGTGTGATATTTTAGGATTCTAGTAGTTACTAGTTGTCTTTACCACGATTTTGAATTCAGAGTCGTCCTTATCCTGGACTGAGAGCCACCCAAGCCTAAAGAATCCAAAGCGAACAGAGCAGACGAGGCCAGACGTTTATAACTGTCCTAACAGTCTCTTAAATGCGGGTTCCATTGTCCTTAAAACTGTGTTTCCTCAAAGTATAAATAAAAATATTAGATTATGTCAAACAGTGTATGTGTTTGTCTATGACACTTACTGTCGATCTGTCAATATTTGATGTGTTAGATATATCAATATTTTCTCTAACTGATGAGTTATCCCATCGTATTTTAGTTTGGCTGCAAGTTTTCAGTGTGAGAAGAAATGCGAACTCCGGTTTGCTAAGAAATCACTTGTATCCCGAAAGTCTGCTGTTTTATTAGGTTGTAATAAACGTGTTTGTCGATGTCATGAGCAAAGTTTAGTCATAAGATCGGAATATGATCCATGGCCTTGATTAACGAGAAACTTACTTTTGCTTACATTTCTGAAGTTAGTACATCATCTTTCTATTATCTTTATCATTCTCTTTCTCTCTCTTTCTCTCTCTTCCTCTCTCTCTTGCCAACACGAATTTTCTTCCTTTTATTTCTCTCCCTCAGTATCTCTCCCTTATTTATTCACTTTATCTTATTTACTCTTCTCTCTGTTTCCTTTTGTTACACTGTATAGGGGGCCTTAATGGTCCAGTGAATATCTTTGTCGAGATAGTCGGACATCTGAGCCAAACCTTATATTCGTGTCTTAGGGAAAAGCAGGAAGTTCCTAAACCAACATTTAAATATCCGCACTCGCTCATCAGCTTCACCTCTTAGTAGTTCATGTATATCGAGATGCTAGGAAAAACCTGTTATACCAAACTTTATTTCTCATACTTTTCTCTTAATGTTTATTTCTCTAAATATTCTTTTAGCTCAGGTTAACTCTAAACTCATTTTATTCTCTTTCCAGGCATGTCTTATTTTCTCTTTGAATGGCATTAGATTTTTAATGACTTTTTTAAATAAATTTTATTTTTATTTCTAATGCATCACTATATAGTGTTCATCTCTCTTTCTTCCTGTATTTTCATTCATATGTGTCAAGAAACGTAAACTATATGATATTATATTATATATACATATATATATATATATATATATATATATATATATATATATATATATATATATATATATATAATACATACATACATACACACACACATATATATATATACATATATATATCTATGTGGGGGGTGTATGTGTGGACACACACATACATGCATATATATATATGTGTGTGTGTGTGTTTGTGTGTGTATGTATGTATATGATTTAGGCATGTAAGTGTTTATGTCTGTCTGCCTTTATGTATTCAAAGTAAAGTGTAGAGATTTTAATTACTAATTTTATAGATTGATTTTTTCTCTCCTTCTATTTATCTATTTCAATACATATCCAAGGTTGTCATAAAAAGTCCTCGGGCCGACCAAAAAAGATTTCAGAATAAATTCTCATGTTTATAAATTCGCTCATATTTTTTAAACTTGTTCAGATCAGGTATTTTTCAGTAACACGTCGTGTACACGCACAGGCGCACCCACACACACACACACACACATATATATATATATATATATATATATAGAGAGAGAGAGAGAGAGAGAGAGAGAGTGTCTAGAGATAAGGTACATCAATAAGTATGTAGCCTACTTCTGAAAGCATGTATCTGACACAACAAATATTTGTTTTTTTTCCAGTTATTCTCATCCTTTGTCAATGCACTTCATAATCCAGTAGTAATCACATCGAGTAAACATTTACAGTGAAAATTTCTGGTCATAATTCAAGCAACAACTACGTGTAAATCGCAGGACAATGATTTACTCTCATATATATATGCATATATATATATATATATATATATATATATATATATATATCAGACAGGAAATGTTAAATAAGAAAGTATAAGAACACGTAATGATAAAGCTGAAGCCTTTATACAAGATATATTTTATGCGTTCGTGAGTTTAAATTCATGGAAAATCGTATCACTATATACAAATTATGTATGCCTCCGAAAAGTGTATTATTATTATTATTAATAATATTATTGAAAAAATTGAAAATAATTGATTTATGTATTTTTCATATTATTCAGAAACATTTTTTTCAAGTTATCATAAATTATGAGTATATATTGTCTTATTATAAATACTTAATATATATTAATATGAGTATATGCTATATTTTTATGAGTATATATTATATCATAAATATATAATATATTGATCATATATCGTATTATTATGAGTATATATTGTATTATTTTGAGTATACATTATATTAATATGTTTATATATTATGATATTATTTTACTCGTGTGCTTTTAATTTGAATAGATCTTTTTCACTAATCGTAACATGCAAAACTATGAAATTTATTTATTTCATACAGTTTTTC
This sequence comes from Acanthosepion lycidas, assembly GCA_963932145.1. NCBI lineage: Eukaryota > Metazoa > Mollusca > Cephalopoda > Sepiida > Sepiidae > Acanthosepion > Acanthosepion lycidas. The sequence continues at coordinate 38,294,018 of OZ010612.1, forward strand.
ATATTTAATAATTGTAATATCAGAACTGTAAATAGCAATGTTAATTTTTAATTTTATCAAAGTAAAACGTGACTTATTTTACCATTAGCGAAAAATCTTAGATGGAAATATCTTGAAATGAAAAAGAAAAAAATTGATAAAGGATAATTAAAAGGAAAAAACTACCTCTAAATTTATTGAACAATTTTTGTATAATTTGAATAAGTACATTTTCATTACAAACATGAAACTTTTCCCTCTCATAATTCCCACAATAATTTACGAATTTAAATGTTCTCACACAGAATGTGATTAATTGTTTCACTTTCTAAAATAACCTTTCTTTGAAAGAATTTAACTGATAATAAGAAAAGTCTATTCAAATAATATATGAGAAATTATGTAAAATATTTGAAAAACGAAACTTTTTAATATTCCTTCTTTTTTTCAAACATTCCCAGGTAACAGTTATCTAATTGTCGTAGAAGAACATGCCGATGTAGTTTGGGACCATTCAGCTATCTCTTAACTCGCACAGACGTGAAATCTTCTCCCAAATATTTACCCGTTACGTCAAGTCACGCTTCTGATTAATCCTAATTTAGAAAAAAACGGTATTTATTATGAACAATAATTATACAGTCTATCAAATTTATTATTACATATGCAGGCATATATTTGCATGCACGTGCGCAAACACCATGTATTTCGAACTGAAAAATTTCTTTGAAAGTCTGTTTCGTTTCTTTTTCCTCCTCTTTCCATGTCATCATCTGCTTTACTTTCCTTTTCTCCTCCTTGCATTTTCTACCCCCACCGCACTCTTCTTTTCATATAGTTCATTTTCCTTATGTGAGTCACGTGTCATGCTACGTCATCGCAAAGATGGAACGAAAAGAAAGAGATCTCATCGGTAAGGGCCAGTTTACTCAAACTCTCGTGTTGCGAAGCAGCGAGACTGGATGGTCGATTTGAAAAGTAGAAACAACTAAAAACAAATCAATGGAGTTTAGAATTTTAAAGAAGAACAAGGAATTTTTTTTAATTACTATTTTTTTGCAACATGTTTCTTCGAGATTCTTTTTACGAGTTGTCTCAAGTTGGAATTTTGCATACTGGACATATTCTATAGTTCACAAATATTTAATAAAAAAAAGAACAGAAGAAAATATTTAATGCGAAATAAGAAAAAAGAAGCTGAAATGAATCATTTTAAAAGAAAAGCAAAATATTTTAAAATATATTTTATGCTTTTTTTGCTATTTTTACTTATTACTTTAATGAATACTTCCACGTGGAATTTATGTTTGTCGGATGTGTTTTCTTTTAAAAAGAATCAATGCAACCAACCGAAAATGTCTAATCAAGGAGGAAGAAATAACAAATATGGAAACTATTTCGAATATATATTTTAATTATTTTCTTTTAAAATCTTTTTCAACTCAAGAAACTACTGTCGGACGTTATTTTTACAAAGTGGAAGATTTTTCTGACAAAATAAGTTCTACCGAATTGGAGTCAAATGTCTGCATAAGAAAAATAAAAATCCAAATATTTTAAAAAGTTTTTGAAATGCTGTTTTCTACCCACGAAATTTGCATACTTGGAATATTCAATCATCAAACACAATTTATATGAAAACTTGTATCAAGTAATATTCCGGACCAAATGCTCAAAAACAGTGTTAGAAAAAGAAAATGTATTAAAAGTTTGATGAATGTTTCTTTTATATATTTTCTTCTTAGTTTTATATTGCGCAAGTTCACATTTAATGAATTCTGAGCCGGATTTTTATTTAATGCATTTGAAATAACACAGAAACCTGCAAACTTTACAAGATTTTAGAAAACAATAGCGAGAACTTGAAAATCTTTTGATTCCAACAATCAAACATTGCTTTCTTTCATTATTTTACTCTCTGTATTGGATTTGGCTTGCCATATGGTCTTCTTTTCAGGGCGCTATACATCTCGATTTGTTTTCGTTAGTTAAGAGCCAATTTGTTTTTATTTTGGATAATTAAAACGGTCATGACTGAATTAATTTTTAGGATAAATTTACACAAGCTCTGATACTTTCAGATATACATACACAAGAAGCACACATACAAGGAACTTGTTACCTTACTTTCTCTTAGTTTCAGAGTCATTTGCATGCTCCTCATAACATTTCTAAATTGCTTCATTGATGGATCATCTGAATACCGGACCACCGAATACCGGACCACCGATCACTATTCGAATCTATGTAATCAATATAGGATTTCGATGTTTTCATTAATTACTGCATTTTTATTAATTACATATTAGAGTAAGATATGGCAATTTTAAATAGAATTGCTTCGTTATCCAGAGCGAACCTGTAATTCTGTATTTATCTGCAATGATTTGTTGATTTGCTATTTCACGTTTACCTGAAGGAAAACTAATTAACTTTTTCAAGCTTCTTTCTAGTCGAATTCATTTCAATGTGTTTTTAAACACATTGAAATGAATTATCATTCATTCGTATTGAATTATTAGTTTGAATGATAGTACTATTTTCTTTTCAAAATGAAAATAACTTTTACCATAACAAGTTTTATGATTATATTTGGCTCCAAGTTGTCTTAGAGTTGTAGTACATATGCTGTCCAAAAGGTCAAGCTGAGTTTCCAAAATATTTTTCAACATGAAAAATGTTTTTCCTATTTCATAAAATTATAGAACTTATAGAATTTTTTTAACCGGATTTAATATTAGTCTTAACAATCTGTTTCTTTCTTGTTTCCATGGAAGAAATATCAAACCGGCTAATTTTCAACGTCACTTGAATAAGTCAACATTAAACGATTAAAATTAGAAAGGCTAAGGAAAGCGCCATCGTCTTTTATGGTGATGCCCTTTGTTATATGTTCTCAAACCGAATTATATACTTACTTATATCTTAGAATCAATTATGCATCCATCCACACACACACACACACACATATATATATATATGTGTGTGTGTGTGTGTGTATGTGTGTGTGTGTGTGTGGTGGGGGCAAGTACGTACATGTATATTGTTAAACGTACATTAATTACATACGTTTCTGTGAACCTGTTTTTTGTTCTTGCTTACCTATATCGACATGATTATGAAAGTATGCATCATCTGTCTTACAATTTGGTTAGCAAACATCTCCTATGAGTATGAATGATTTTGATATCATTGACCTGCGCCTACTTTTAAGAAGCTGATTCTTTTGGAAACATAGATATCTAGTATCATTTGTAATTACTGTTATGATATGTTTTAAAATATCCAAAGACAAATTTTGTGGTTTCAGTATGAGCACATTGAGTATTCAACATACAGGACTGAAATTGAATCATAGCTGAAAAACTTATTGGAAATCATTCTCTGAGATTGAAACTAGTCACCATTCCAGCATTCATCTGTTTTGAACTGTCATCTCTAAAAGTTACAATTATATTGCTACAGTGAATCTATATATGCGCAAATTTTCAAAGAATGTTCTTCGAACTGGGGTTCATTCTCTCTTTTTGCTTAAATTCTATGTGTTATCGCAGATTCAAACTTCAAATGTAATCCTGTTTATGGATTGTTTCCTCTAAGACCGGCAACATAAGGATCGCTTGGTATTTACACGTCTGGGCCCAGTCTTGCTGTACTTGAAGATTTTTGAAATCTGGCCACTTCCTAGATTTGCATATCGCTACCTGGTTTCAGAGGAAAGCATACAACCATTTTACCGTTTACCATACAACCAATATACCTTTTAGCATACAACTAATGCACCTTTTAGCAATCAATGTACCTTTTAGCATACAACCATGCAACTTTTAGCGCACAAACAATGTATCATTTAGCATGCAATGAATGCATCTTTTAGCATACAATGTAGATTTTAGCATCCGATCAATGTACCGTTTAACATACAAACCAACACATATGCCTTTTAACATACAAGCAATGTACCTTTAAAATAATACCAAAATACCTTTTAACATACAACCAATAGATCTTTTAACATACAAATCAAGCAATGTGCCTTTTAACATACAACCAATGTGCCTTTTAACAAACAAGCAATTTAATACCGATAAAATATTATTCCCTGACAGTCAGGTAGCAGTGAAGTATGCGTTGTATCTTTCAACCTAATTCAGTCTTTTGAAGAATTTTAAACATAAGGGAAAATTTTTTGATATATGCCTATTATATCTGAATATATATGACAAATTCAAGGGATCACATTAAACATTTATACATACGCATACGTACACAGAACCATACATCTGACGTATGATCACATGAGTACATCTCTTACAATCTACTAAGACTTAAAAAGACTGCCGTTTTCTGTTTGCTCACAAAAATGAATCAACACAACGATTTCTCGATATCTGGTGGACAAGGCGTAGTTTAGTTGATTAATTAAAGGAAAGCCATTGCAAATTATAACGCTGTTCAGGTAGAAGCATAAACGTTTTCTTAAAAGTTTTCTGAAAAGGAGGTCAGTTTTGAGTACTGATGCGAAATGTCCATAAACAGATTCTAAACCAGGTGATACTTATATACATTTGTATAATTAAAGACGAAATTACATACATAAATATACATAGATTTACAAACATGTATCTAATTCATCCGTACTTCATATATATATATAATACGATAGTATTTCTCTTTCCCTCTACCCTACCCTGGGAGCTTAGGGGTAGAAACTCTGACTGATGCCAAATTGGTCGGGTTACGATCTCGGTATGAAGTCGCACTGATGATCTGTGATACAGTGAAACAAGTCTGTATATGTATGACATTATATATATATATATATATATATATATATATATTCTTGGCATATAAGCAAACTAAGAAGACATATCTTTACATCTCATTCTCGAACAATCTCTCTGTTAATCTACACACACACACACACATATATATATATATATATATATATATATATATATATATATATATATATGTAAAATGACAATTGGAAAAAAGATCTTAGATTTTGCCGACGCGTTTCGTCTTCCGACAAAATCTAAGATCTTTTTTCCAATTGTCATTTTATTTATACCAATCTGTCTTGTCCACAGAATTGATCTGGGAATTTATCTATCTATCTATCTATCTATCTATCTATCTATCTATATATATATATATATATATATATATATATATATATATATATATATATATACACTGCTCTTGGCATTAAACTCCGAGTGGTGCAGGAGAATATATATATATATATATATATATATATATATATATATATATATATATAAATTATCTCGTACTGCTAGCACGACTCTGTTTCTTACACGACGCGATCATCAGGTGCTGAGTATGAACGGTCAGTTAATACTCAGCACCAGAATATTGAGTCGTGCTAGCGGCGAGGGATAATATAGTATATCTTTTAATATATACTTAATAGCTCTGTTATATTACATCGCGAACTATGTACGATATATTATAATATAATTATATATATATATATATATATATATATATATATGTGTGTGTGTGTGTGTGTGTGTGATGTATAGTCAGGAAGAAGAAATTGATTTAGATAAGTTTTAATAAGTTCAAGTGTTAAAGTTTAATTTTTGTTGTGTTTTTCCAGTTGGTGAACATTCGCATTAAAATTGTCGACAAATCTGTACAATTTTCATGTTTTCGTTCGAGAACTTTCGATGGTCTCAGTCATTTGCGAGGAACTAATTGTTGTTAATATAACAGTTTTTTCCAGCCTAGCATTTTTTAACGTTACATTTCAAAAACAAATATACATGTATCGTATAAGTGACGTCAAATATACAAAGGTTTCACAGAGCTTAATAATGCCGAAATAAATGCGTTATATGCAATATAATTATGTAATATGCATTTATATATTTTATGCATATTTTAAAATACTGTCCCATGTCGTGAAAGTTTATTCATATAATGTGGGCTGATTCTTTTGTATAATAATAGCTACAAATAATTTGTGTTTCAGGCTGTGACAAGTTAACCTACGAGAAAGCGTGGTGCTTGTGCAATCTACGTGTGAATTTATTTTATTTTGTGATTATCGATATTGGAGATACAATTCACCCAAACAACACGAGAATTCATTAAGAACAAAGGGGTAAGGAATTTTTGAGGTGCCGCATTAGTAGTAATAATTAGGTTAGTTTTTTTAACCTTGTTATCGTAAATGATAGATCTAAAGTGCTTCCCGCAATAAATAAGTTACATGGTGAATTATATTTGTAATGTTGCTACCATGTTGTTTATAAATAAGGTGCAGCTGTTTAAGAACTTATTATACTCCTTTCTGCTGTCGTCAATTTCTGTGAAACTGAACTACATTTGACGCCGCTTCTACTGTACACGTATATTTGAATTTGAAACGTAACACTCCAAAAAGTACCAGGATGTATTTACAAAAATTTCTTGCATACGATACTGGCATTATTTAATTTCTGATAATGATAGATACGACCGAAAATACTAAAAAAAGAAATGTATGTTTCGAGGTTTCATACTTTTCAAGCGGATAGGCAACAACAGGCAGACCTTAAAAGACCTTCATATATATATATATATATATATATATATATATATATATATATATATATATATATATATATATATGTATGTATGTATGTATGTATGTGAACAAGGTGTTTTAAGGTCTGTCTGTTTAGTTTTTTGGGAAATTTATATGCCTCAAAACAATTCAAAGATCTAACAAATGATCAAATTTCAGTATCCTTTCGAAAATATGTGCTTTTAAATTAGCGTATAGAGATAAAGTGATCTATCTATCTATCTATCTATCTATCTATCTATCTATCTATATATATATATATATATGTCATATATATATATATATATATATATATATATATATATATATATATATATATATATATATGTGTGTGTGTGTGTGTGTGTGTGTGTTTAGGCAGCAGCCGTTTTTATAAATCTTTTAAAAAATACGGCCGACGAGGAAGATAAAATTAATTATTAAGTTTTTACAGCATTCTTATGTTTTTCCATTTCGTAAGAGTATTTTTTATTCCCACTTTTATAGCCATTTTCAAGGGTGTTTCGTCTTTGGTGTTATTTTTTCTTCATGTTTTGACTGTTATGTTGTAATTTATTTTTGTGTTCATTTGAACGGGAGTGTTCATTCCGAGCCTTCATGTGTTGTGCGCGGGTAGAATTCGCTTGAGTATATTTCTATTAAAAAAAAGCTTTTAGCACTCCATTTCCACTGTTAAATAATGTGAGGTTGATAGTAGGAGATAAATATTTGATATACTGGGCCTCTCTAATAGCAAGGTGTTTCAGATAATGTGATTTATATAGAATTCTTGTGTTTTCAACCAGAAGTTTTCTCAAAGTTTCTTGTAAATTATGGGTGGATAGATGTTTTTTTATAGAATTTTGGTCTGATAAGGGACACATGTGACCTCTACTCAAGGAGGATGTATTCCATATTGTCTAAGTTAGCAAGACAGAGGAATTAATAAGGACTCAGAAAGTTCGAACCGCTACTTTTGTTTTACGCTACTGCGATCGTCAGATGAACAGAACGCATGCAATTATATATATATATATATATATATATATATATATATATATATATATATATATATATATGTGTGTGTGTGTTGATGACTTGTGCTGTTGTATTTTTATTACGGGCGCCGTGTTTGTTTTGTAAGAATAATTTTATTGGCCTATCAATGATGTAGTTGTGAAAATTATTGTTGCTATGAACAAATAAAATTATTCTTACAATATATATATATATCTATATTAGGTTGGTGCAAAAAAATATGTCGTTTTCTCACATAGTAACACATGTGAGAAAACGACATTATTTTCGCACCAATATATATATATATATATATATATATATATATATATATATATATATATATATATCCAAACCCAGTATAAACCAACTAGGATTATATAATACACAAACGCACAAGAATTATACGCAAAAATTCTACCAGAGAAGATAAATCCACGTGAGGTCTACTTAAGCAATGAAAAACAAACAATAGAAAATTAAAAAAATGCCAAAACTCTCTATTCCATATTTCATTTCTGATGAAGCATAAATAAAAGCTAATCATGTTACATTTATAAACGTTTTTCTTTGTTCCATATCCTGTTTATTCTGTCGGATTATACTACATAGTTGATCCCAATTCGAGTAATGGTTAGCTAAATCAATTACGGATGAGTAGTGAGTTCATACTCACTGGGTGCTCAACATTTTTTACCTTGTGCCATATCTAAGCTATCCTTAGAAAATCATTTATGAGCACTTCGACCTGGTGTAATGGTTAGAAAGCTCTTCGCGCTAGATCAATTACGACTGAGTTCGGTCCTCACTGGGTACCTCATGGTTTCAGCCTTGTGCCATATCTAAGCTACGCTAAGTAAATCACCATATTTTATTCCAAATCGTGTATATATATATATATATATATATATATATATATAGTAAGAGTACCACCAAATTTTGATGGATGTTTGATCAAGCAATTGGTTTCAGAAAATATATTTATATATGGTTATGTGTATTACTTTCTTCTCTCTTATGTACGTATGTGTATGTGCATGTATGTATATTAAAAAATATATATATATTTAAAAACTTTCTAACTTCTTTTTAAGTAAAATTTTACTTTACCTCATTGTATTTTACAGTTATTTGATATAGAAACACTAAAATGAATTCTTCTTTCTGAAATCTCTGAAAATGCAATTCCACTCGCTAAGAGGCACACAGATACATATCCTTACATTTTTAATTATGCGTTTACAACGTGAACTGGTGAAAAAAACGTGGTGTAACGTCGAAAACCAAATACTCATAGATTTTGAAAACAAATTATGTTACGTGTAAGAACATTTTCTTATGCTGCCACGAATATACGTATAAATCCTTGTCATTGTACACATTCACAAATGCATGTATATGGATATACTTGTGTCTGTGTGTGTGTGTGTGTGTGCAAAAACATGCATGCACACATAATAGGAATTGCACACTACTCGGCAAGTAGCTTCATAAACTACTCAAACGAAGTGTGCACATTTTTTTTACATTCTAAATCCCCATAAACCTTTTAAAGTGGATTAGGAAGACGATATAACAACAATGAGACAAAATAAAACAATGACGATGAAGGAAAAAGAGTGGGAACGCGATGGAAAAAGAAAAAGTAAAGAGGATAACACACACACAAAAAACGAAATTAAATCTTTTTAAGTCAACAAAATCTGATTAGAAAAGGCTTTAAAAAATACGAAAAGATATTGTAAAAAACAATAACAAGAAAATGGTTTAAAAAGGAAATTTGATAAGAATAAAAATGATAACGTTTACGAAATAAATGCAAAGAACTGAAACGAAAAACCATAACAAATTTTTAATTCATGATATTAATTGAGAATATAAAACATTATCTTCTCTCCTACTCACTACCAAGTTTTCTAATAATAATAATAATAATAATAATAATAATATAACGAATAAATAAATTATATTAATAAGTGTCTCAAGCCGAGAACTTTTCAGCAGCCCCTTATATGCATGCATATTTAGAGATTGACTTACTATGTGCGCACAAAATGTAAAACAATAACTAATATCCTAATATAGCTAGTGGAGCAATCCTCGAAATCGACAGACATATTTAGACAGGAAGACAAACAGGAAAACATAACAATATTATATATATATATATATATATATATATATATATATATATATATATATATATATGTGTGTGTGTGTGTGTGTGTGTGTGTGTGTGTGTGTGTGTGTGTGTGTGTGTGTATGCATGTATGTGTGTACATATGCAGATTGATGTCATTGTAATCTCTATGAGTTTTCCTCTCTCTCTCTCTCTCACTTCATCACCCCTATCATTCACGACGCATCTATCCATAAAACTTTCATTTTCGCTGCCAGAATCAATCTCACTCTTCCCGCGAGAGCTGTGTCCGGGATTTCGCACTGAAATGTTTTTCATGGGATTACAAGTCAATTATAGAAATCCTAGAGATTTACAATAATCGCATCAGGATAAGTGGCGATGCCGGTCGTCTTGACAAATAAACATGTGTCCTTTCTACTGGTATGGCAAAAACGGGCAGAGGGACAAAGAAACGAAAGAAAAAAAAATGGTACAAATGATTTTATGCCAATTGAAAAGGTTTTATTTGTAGTTCGAGGAGAGTCAAAGTTCAATATGGCGGGTTCTATGACATGTTCAGATTTCTTATACTTGAAAAGGAGGAGAAAATGTTGGAAGTGTAAGTAAAAATAGGCAATAAATCTATCTTTTATTTTTGCCAACCATTTCTAAGTTTCTCGTTTATTTTCTCTCATTATCCAGGCTACTGTTTCTCTTTCTCTTTATCTTTTTCTCCTTATTTCTCTGACTCACTTCCATTTTAGATGACCACGGACTTGTTTTTTTAGAAAAACCTTTATCTATATTCTGAACTCCTACGCCTCCTCCTCCTCCTTCTTCTTCTTCTTCTTCTTCTTCTTCTTCTTCTTCTTCTTCTTCTTCTTCTTCTTCTTCTTCTTCTTCTTCTCGCTCTTTCCTATCCATTCCTTTTTTCTTCCATTTGATTCCTTTTGACAACGCCCCCACACTAATTGTTCTTCTCTCTCTTTGCCTTCAGATTTTGTCATTTCCAGAGATGTATCTATAGTTAACACGATTGATTAATCTGTTCTTACTTGTTCTTTCTCCCTCCTTTTGATCTATCTATCTATCTATCTATCTATCTATCTATCTATCTATCTATGTTGTTCCTATATGTCTATCGATCTCCATGATTCACTAGCTTCGTACCGTCATTTATCTTGAGTTAAATGTTCTTCTTTACCCCTTTATCCCTTACAAGCAGAACACATTCTTAGATTTTCTAATGCCATTTGGTCAATTAAAATTATTTTTGCTTTTTCCTACATTTTTTCTCGTAATTTAAATCTAATATCGTTTTTCTCACACAGCGGTAATGTAATGTCTTCAGCATGTGTTTTCATAGATCCTTTAATGATTTCTAACAGTAAAACATTGATTTAGTAACTTTCGACAGTTTATTGAACATTATTAACATTCATTTTGTGTACGCTTCTTTTTATTTAATGCCACTAAAGCATATTGTTCTGCATCCGAGTTGTGTGCATTTTAGTATGTGGATTTTTTTTTTGTTTTCTATGTACTCACGATTGTACTACTGATATCATTTAGAGAAAAATCACATCATTTTCTCGCTTGTGCGAAGTCAGACATTTTGGATAACTCACTCTGCCTCGTAAACAGGCAAGGATGTTTTTGACAATTAAAATAAGTTAAATAATTTTCCGAATGATCCCATGGTAATTTTCTTGTCGAGAGATGTAATCATCAAGAGAATGGTAAGTTATATGTCAAAGATATATATAGTCCACTTAAATTCATCGATAAAAGGTTAATAATCTCCGTTAAATCAACTGAAGGGCTAACGACATAAATCAAAGAAGCCAAACATTTGATTAACATGTTCAAGTTTAGACTCGAAAAATATTCAACTAATTTAAGTGAGGAATGAATGAATGGAAAGAAATGTGAATCCAGATATGGACTGGACTCAAAAGGTAATTTAAAAAAATCTTTCTGCTTCAAATATGGATTTTTTTAAATAATTTCATCCCAGGCAAGATGATAATGCCACTAAATACAGTGAGCTGCTGGGAGTGAATAAGAATGAGTAAACTTTACAAGGAACCGGAAACGCAAACAGGAAACAAAGGTCAAACCTCTACTCCTATTCATAAAACGGGAATGGTGCATGAACCGAGAGATAGTCGTTTTTAATAGCTATTCTTCTGTGGATTTTGGTTTGCATTTTTGAAAATAACTCGAATTTATAAATACCGTGACACACACACACAAACACACACACACACACAAACAAACACCTTGAAAGCACTTTCACATACACATTATAAAATTGAAGTCATCATAAACGAAATTAAAATTGAACATAACGTACATATAAAATAGTGCTTGTCTACACGAATATAGAAACACCATCATCATCATCATCATCCTGAATTAAACAATACGTTTCTTCGTATCCCGACTTCCATCAATGTTAACTCTCCTTTCCCAAACATTTTTGTGCAATTCCCGATCAGAGCATCCACGGATTATAAGAATGCCTAACTTCCAAGGATTTTTCTCTCCTCTTGCCTTTCATATATTTTCCACTTCCATTTCTTTTTCCGCTTTTCTTTTTCTTTTGATTTAACTCATTCTTCTAATTTTTATCACAGTTCATTGCTTCTTTTTTAATCTTCTTCATCTTCAGCTTATTTTCTTTCTTTCTCCCACCCGTTCATTCTTCCTTCCTTTTCTAATCCTTTTAAGTGAACAGCAATCATTCGGAACAACGGCCGTTGTTAATAAACCATTTCAATCGATAATCACTTTCGTGTTTCAATTTCATTCCAGTATTTTTTAAAATGAAACCTGAAATGGTTGGCCCACAAAGAAGAAATGAAAGAAGCAGAAATCAAGACTGGAAGAAGTTTAGAGTGGAATGAAGATGAAAGTGAATTTAAAGCATCCGAAGAGAATGAACGAAGTAAAGGACGAAGTAAAGGACGAAGTAAAAGAAAAAAGAAAGAAAAAGTAAAGAAAAAAAGGAAGAAAAATGTTTTAAAAAAAAAGGATTAAATAAGAAGAATTTTGAATTTAGGAAGAAATATGGATAAGTAATGACGCTTGGAAACACACGTTTTGGATGGATATAATAAGACAAGGCAGAAGAAAATGGAAGCAGAATTGTTGAAGTAGAAAGAGTCAAGGAAAGAATTGTATCAAAGGCAGAATGAAATACAAGTGAGAAAAAGGGCGGAATGAGATGAAAGAAAGAAAGAAAGAAAGAAAGAAATTGGAAATGTATTGGGATAATTGCAAAAAAGTTTCTTATTTTCAATCATCTCTATACACAAAGGAAGATGGCACGAAGCAAAAGAATAAAAACAAAGTCAAAAAAATATCCCTGAAGATGGGGGGGTGAAAGTGTTGAAAAATACAAAAATCAATGATAGAATATATTGATGAGAAAAAATGAAAAGTAAAAAAAAGAAAGAGTAAATTTGCTAAACTAGGCAAAAGAAAGAGTCAAAGAGGAAATGGATGAAAAAGAAAATAAAAACAATTTTAACTCCTTGAATATTCGTTTTGTTCTTTGTTTTTCTGTCCTACATGCATTTTTCAATTTTTACTCGTAATGGCTTCCTAATTGGCTTCATCTCGAGTAAATTTGAAAAAAGAAATTGTAAATTGTTTACAAAGAAGAAGCGAAGAGCCTTTTACTTCAAGCCTTGCTTCTTCTGTTTATTCATAAACGATTTCTAACTTCTTTATTTTTCTTTATTTTCTTTCTAAATACGCGTCTAAGATATTGGCTCATAGTTTCTAAATGCATATTTTTGTGTCTTTATGGACTGCTTCATAGTTATGTGCAAACTAAAGCTAAGCATAAAGTGCACATTCTTCAGAACAGATAGCAATGCCTAGATGGTAAGTAGTCAAAAATAAATCTAAGTGTCAAATCGAAAACCTTTTGTGTGGAAATGACAATTCATACCAAGAGAAATATATATTTATATATATATTAAATAATTCAAATAAATTTCAAAAGAAGGATTTAAAAATGTTTTATGCTTATAATTACAGATATTATCACCAGTGTGATATTTATAAAATTTCACGAATAAATGGGAAAGTTACAAGTAAAGGAAAAAATCTGATCATATCCGTATAAAATAGATTTCTGATCCTGATGTTTTACAAATGTACATTAAATCAGACACCACCGATGCATATATAAATTTATGTTGATAGAGACATATAAATCACTGGTATTGAATCATCTCCAAGATTTTTAAAAAAATCATTAAAATATAGTTCGCCAGTACATATGACTTAATAATTGCAACAAACAGCGAAGATTTCTTCGTTTACTGTAAAATGTTTAAAATATCTAACCTAATCATTAACAATAACTCGGATTTTGGAAATGATTTTTCGATAATAACAATACTTTTTATGAATTCTTGTGTCTTTTGAGAAACTGCATCCCTAATATCATTAAAACAATTTTAAATTCGCACATTAATTACACTAAGATAATCCCGAGGGTTTACCTATCACTTATTGAAACTTTGTGAAATTCGCATATATATTAATAACATCACAACTAATAATTGATTTAAAGCAAATTAGTAGATAATACAAGAATAAAATATAGACGCACTGAAAAATATGACACAAAATACTCGAGTCTGCGAATGACAGAATCTTCAACGCATAAAATGAAATATCGTTCACTCCATAAAATAGCATATGAAAATGTATGTAAAATACTTAAGTATTATAATATATATGAAATATTTATTACATATGATGCGGTGTCGTGGTCTTTTCCAAATCTGTAAACCATTTTACACGTAGTATCACATGTACAATATGTAAATTTGAAATGTACAGATTCCAAAAATGCTATGATGGGTTTTGTCGCGATAACTGGTAACATTTAGTTCCTGGTAAAGTCCAAGAGAGTCAAAAATAGAGCAAAAAGCATGTCCTTTGGCCAGTTTATCCATAATCTTGATCTTGATGAGCAACTTATTCGAAAACTGGAAAATACAATAAGAATTAAACAAACATAATTATATATATATATATATATATATATATATATATATATATATATGTATATATATATATATATGAAACAAAACAATTATATATATATATATATATATATATATATATATATATATATATATATATATGAATGAATGAATTAAAAGACAAGAGGAAAACTATACTTAGTTAAACCTCCAATATTCTTATCACTTTATCCACAGCGCATAGAGAAAGCCGCCAAAAATATAGGACAGCAATAAAAATAACATCATTATCCATAATAATCAATTAAACAAATATAGGTACATAATACTACCTACTAATTCTATAACAGCCACTATATTGGTAATAGTGCGGGGGTAGTCATGTATAAAATAAATTGCCTAGACTGTTCTTCACATTGGGGAAACAAGCAAAAATAAAAAAACGGATCTATGAACATAAAAGTGCCTTTATAAATAATAATTTTAGAAATGAATTTGTCATACACAGAAATAAATTCGACCACAATTTTGATAAAATTTACCACATACATCGAAAGAGAAAGTAATTTGGTCAGAAGAAAAATCCTCGAGAGTGCCGCTATCGAATATTTTCAATATATCAATGTAAGCCCCGTTTTTTTTCCCACGTCATACCTTTCCTGAAGGTATTACTACTTTCCCAAGTCAACATACACAACAAGTGTGTTGAAAAATCAAAGGAAAACGGCTGAATCCATCCTTTCAACTTTTGGAATACAAACGTCCACCTCATATTTCAATCCAAGTAACTTTTTCTTCTTTTTGTTTTTCTTTCTTTTTTCTTCTTCGAGCATACTAAACGACGTATTCTGAGGTCTAAATGTCTAGACATGCCAGTTAACCTGTTATCTTTAAATTTAAATATTTCATTTCAAGTATGACGTAATCTAAAATCTGACTCTTAAATATTTTCTAGAAACTTGCTGAAGATTTATGAGTGTTCTTAAATTTGTCAATTTTGAGTAACTGTAAAATATATACTTTTTTGCAAAATAAAACCATCACATTCGCCTCCATAAAGTCTATCGAATGACGAAACGCGTCGGCTAAACTAAGTGTAATTTTCCTCTTGTGTTTTCATTCATTTTGTCTCTTCTACTGACATACTCCATCTGTGATTATTTACACACACGCACACACACAGAGGCACACACACACACACATATATATATATATATATATATATAATTAAAATAGGGCGGCGATTAATGACTCATGTCAGTGTTTGCTTTGACCTGAGCCAAAGCATTTTGAAGTGCAAAAAGTTCAATAATGAAGAAATAGATGCTACGTATATCGATAAGTATGTTCGTAGCATAATATAAAAAAAAAGTTTTGAATTACACGGCAGTTATTTATTTTTAACATAATATCTTTCGTTGTTAATGCATTTAATTCAACGGTGTATAATAATAAAATAAAACAAACATTATGCCACTAAAATTTCAAATAAAATCTTAATTCAGTTTTTGAAATTCAGATCTTTCAATTAACATGTTACCTTTATGATCAGGATATTATCAGAGTGAACAATATACATGCAGAAAAGACGATACCTCTGCTTCATAGATTACACAAAAGCAGGCATAAAAAACGTTTTAAAGTATGAAAAAAAACTTGATTTATATGAGAATAATATTCAATTCATCTGTAACGTCTACTGACCATAATCGGTCAGCATGCGGATAGAGAAAGAGTTCAGAAAATATACAAAAATAAAAGAATATGACAAGTACGCGTTTTCTCACCGGATTTGTTTAATGTTTATAGTCAGGCAATCCTAAAAAGTCTAATATAGCAAACAGAGGACATGTGGTTGACGCTGTTGATTGCAGACTCAGAAAGGAGGCGAAAAGAATTCTATACAAGGAAGTAATGGAAAACAAGAAGAGACTGACTATTAACTGCAAGAAGAAAGACTACATGGTCATCAACAAAAGAGACAAATATGAGCTATATATTGGGAACGTCAAGTTCTCGCAGGTACAAAAATGTTTCTATCTGTGTAAGATGACGGAAAACGTCATATAGAAATCTGAAGAAGAAATGATGAAGGGACAGATATGTTCTACTGACGAAAAATGACAATAACATGGACATAATGATGAAATCTCAAGGGAAATAAGAACAGGAAAATATATACTTGCAATCAGAAAGAGAGGTGAAATTATGTGGCTTAGAGGATTTAACATTCACATGTTAATGAAGGCGAAAGGAGCAGAGGAATTAGTAGTATCTTACTTTATAAGTTTATGGGAATTAATGGTAGAACAGAGACAAGGATGGTTGGTAAAGTGTAAAAAGAGAGCATCAAAAGATAGGAAATTGTACAGAATTATGAAGTCCATTGTCCTGAAAGGGCTCAGAAAATAAGAGATATAATAGTGATGATTTTCAAATAAGGTATGATTCATTGTATACAGAGTTAAAATGTGTGATCTCTTATTGGGTTCAAAGACTCCATGTAGACTTTTCACAAAGATTAGAATAATGCAGATAGAGGGAGTTTTAAGAGAGTAAAAGGAATTTGTTGTTTTCGATCAGAGTAAACCACAAATCATGTCTAAATGTAAACTATGTAGTGCTACCTTAAATAAATGTTTATAATTCAGTACACTGAACAAATAGAAAATCAGTAATTAGTACAGGTATTGCCCTTGCTATCCCATCTATATCTGAGGTTTGATAGCGAAAAGAAAGAAGTAACTGTACCATCAAAAGTAAAGGAAAATGCTTGGCTTTGTTTAAGTGTCTTAAATAGAAATGTCTGAAAGAATCGATAAGATCAAACCAGCATTTCTGGACGTGTTCATTCACTCTAGTGATCAAGTCTAACTTGATTTGACTGAAAATCTATCACAATTTTATCTCTGCCGAGAATAACTTGCAAACCATTGAATTAAAAGAAAAACAAAAATGTTCTAAGCATCTATTTAATTCTCCATCATTCAATGAACTTACCTCTATAAATATAAATATATAGATCGTATAGAAGTTGGTATAAATAAAACGTTACATGGATCATTGAGTAAAGGTTTCTTTTACCAGTCACTAACAAAGTATTTAACAAATTCACGAAAAATCTCGTGTAAAATATGCACACACATATAAGCATATTTGTTTTAATACATTTTTTGTTTTTCGTAAATGGCGTCGACACAAAGAATATTTTTAGTCAAGATCAAAATGGCATTTCCTAGATGAACACAAAGGAAGTATAAGCCTTAATATTTATATTAATGCTATGTAATCGTAACAACCTGCAATGTTCACATAGCAGAATTGTTAATACCAACACCAGTTGTATTTACCAGTGTCAGTGTGCGATAGTTTAGTACGTAACAAACAGTAAAAAAACAATTATCAAGTATAAAAAATGTTTTAGTCAATTTATAACAAACATTAGAGAATATCCTTACTAAATAAAACCAATATCAACTATATTAATAGCAATAGAGTGATTTTGTAAAATTAAAAAAAAAACATGTTTGGAAATGATCTACAGTTAGTTCTGCAAAAAAAAAAACGATTGTGAATTTATCGTAGTTTGGATAGTTATACAGTTAAGAACCAGATGTAATACGCAAAACCTGGGATTTTAATAATAACGAAAATAAGTCGAATATTGTCTGTAGCATAGAAAAAATATTTTGAGTAGTTGTGCGTTTTATACAAAAGTATATATTTCTTGAATTTCAAACATAGTGCTAGGTATTCAATGCACTGTAATTAATTTCAACAGTATTTTTATTTTCATTGTTCAAAGTCTACCATCCGCCCGTGCTTAGAATATTGTTGGCATATATGGTCCGGTGCCCCTGCTTTTTAACTTGGACTCCTTGATAAAATCCAAAGAAGAATCTGCAATATTATCGGTCCTAATCTGGCGGCTCGGTTTCAGCCAATTTCCCACCGCCATAATGTTGCCTCTCTGTATTTTTTCTATAATTACTTTCATGGAAATTGTTCGGATGAGCTCTTCGATAGGGTAACTAAAATTTTTAAATTTAAGCATAGTACTAGACTGGCGTCGAGATCTCATCAATTTACAGTTGAGCTGACTAGATGTAGCCGTAAATTCTATTCTAACAGTTTATTTTATCGTACTCCCTTTCGGCTCCATACTTTCCAGTCAACTTTAATCTGCAAAAATTTAAATGCAATGTCAATCGCTATCGAGAGTCTTCCTAATTACTCTTTTTTCTTCCCGCTCGTTAATAATATTTCTGTTTCTAATTCTTTCACATCTAGTAACCCCTTCTTTACTGCCTTGTTTGAGGTGAAATCGTTTAAACATATATACATACATATATATATATATATATATATATATATATATATATATATATATATAGAGAGAGAGAGAGAGAGAGAGATAGGTAGATAGATAGATAGATATTGCTTTATCAAATATCTTTATTTTAGCTGAAGAAAACGATGATACGAAAACATCTTTTGTTAATCGCATACAAAATAGGTGATTTTCTTTTTTCATCTGCTCTTGTTTCTTTTACAATATATTTAGTGGCAAAAAAAGTATTTAACAGCTTGCATTCAAGTTTTCTAACGCGCCTATCATGGCTCGTTTTGGAAAGTGTGAATCAATTTGTGAATGCAACTTTACACCGATTTTCTCGCCATTTAAATATTCGGGATTTTGGAAATTGTCAGGAATCAAAAATAATTTATTCAAAGTAAAGATAGTAATTAAAACAATTTCATTAAGAAATCTTCCTCCTAAAATTCACAAAACTAACTTAAAATTTCAATTTTTAGCAATCGCAGCTAAAATTTCGCGCGCTGCATAGTTGGCTGTAGCCTCGTATAAATTACATGTATAAAGCATTGGTTGGTACATGGAAATCACCAACCCATGTCAAGATCGAATTGACCATGCAAAAAAGCATGAAACAGAATTAACTAATAGCAAATGTCGTCGGAAGAGAACTGTCTACTTACGATGCCAACATGTCTATCGAGAATGGCAAAAGTCTCTACTGGTTACTGGGATTAAAGTACTGTTCATGCCATCAAATAATTTCAATCGTAGGTTTACCAAACATCATCTGGCTTGGACATCAGAAATGTTGGCTCATATCTTGCAAATTGAAAGCAAATTCAACTTGTTTGCAATTCGCAAGAGTTATATCCACATTTGATTTGTCTATTTAACCGCATATCAACTTCTTATACCGAAATTTAATTTTCTTGGGAGCTTGGAAGTAATAAAAATGTTATTCTGTTTTCACAATTGAATTGAATACATAGTAGATAATACCCAGCTTTTCTACATGTTTGTGTGGACATGATTATTAAAGGCATTGATGTGTGTTTCATGTTGTAGTTTTGTTGTAATTACAAATTAGAATTCAGTTTGATTTTTTTAAGAAATTGGAGGATATTATAAGGATTAATGTCATGAAAGAGTTCTTTCATGTTGATTGTTTGGTAGTATTTTAAATGGATTTGAGTAAAGTCGCTACAATTTGTTAGTATGTGTGTATTGTTGATAATTTTACTATAAATATGCATTGTTGGTAATTTTTATATGAAAATTTATTGCTAGTATTTTTACTATAAAAATGTATTTTCATAGTTTTTTGTTTGGGGGTTCACTATTTGCCCATAGCTGGGACCCTAACAGGTGCTACCACTCCAGGGTGGACCTAAAACAATCGCAATTAAGAAATGGTTCCATGTTCCTCAAAATCTCTAATCTCCCAATCAGAGAGCCTTGCTGCCAGGTGTAGAGAAATTTGAGATCAAAAGTCTTTTCGGGTGCGGCAAACGCCTATCTTGGATAAATTGCAAAGACATTGTTTGATATTGGAGAATTTTATATTATCTTCTGTGGTTAGCTTGCCAGCGATTTTCTAACATTATATTTCACCCTGTCACATCATAGACGTAGTAAACGCTTCTGGGAGTGGCATTCAGATTAAAGTCTATCAACCTGAATACGATTGAAAATTATCGCATCTCGTTAAAACTGAAGATTAATAATTAAATCTCAAGTTTATGGTAGTTTTGTGTGTAAAAATAAGCAGAGCAGTGTTGAATTCACTATAGATATAAGTATTGAATTCACTATAGATATAAAATACAAATGAAGGATAGAAATAATAAAGAAAATGTAAAAATATTTTTAATATAATGTACGATTCTGACGAAAAAAAAAAACATGTTGTTTATTCGTTAATTATGAACTAATTATGAAAGCTGTTGAGATTTACATGTGAAAGTATTTTGTCTATTCTCGCACTTCTCACTTGTGGAACACCCATCCAGCTATCTTTAATCTTCAGAAATTTAAATGCAATATCAATCGCTATTTACTGTCCCCCGGGTTGCTCTTTTCTTTTTCTACTCATTACTAATGCTTCAGTTCCTAATTCCTCCACACCCTGTAATCCCTTGGATGATAGTGGGTCTACCCACTTGCTTGAGGGGTGACACTGTTTAAAAAAAGAAAACAAAAATTTCGATGAATTGCTCAAAGACAAAAGGTGTCACACGAAACTTTTTCTACATTATCATTAATTTTTTTAACATTACTATGATATATAAAAATTTATACATCATGTTCTCCCAAATATAAATCTATACTGAAAATGTTACCAACATCGGTTAGTTAACACTAGTTTAAATATTTAAAAATTATCTATCAATCTATCTAGATGGAAACCTCTTTCTCGGTCTCTTTTTCTATCTGTACACACACACACACACACACACACACACACACACACACACACACACACACATATATATATATATATATATATATGTATCAGTCTGTTCTACATGTGCGTCTATTTCACTGTGTAAAATTATAATTTAAAATGCATTTGAAGTGAACGTTTTATTTTTAATATGTATAAATTACATAGGTATTTAACTACTCCATCGATACATACATGTGTGTGTGTGTGTATGTGTGTGCGTTCGTGTATACAAGACTTTCCAAACGCACATATATAATTTAAAAAAAACTTTGTAGAAAAATGATGAATTGGACCAGGAAACAGTTGTATTAAAAAGTGCTCAATATACATATGAAAAGATAAAAATTTTACATGTTGAGTTTTCAGCAGAAAAAAATTAAAAGATCAGCCTATTCTGCTACTAATTTCGGTCAGTTGATGATGTCCGCATACTTGACGTCATTAAAAAAAAATTACTATTAAACCTCCTGACAAGTGGATTCTATCTCCACGAAACTTAGGCCAGATGTTATATATATATATATATATATATATATATATATATATATATATATATATATATATATATATATATGTCTGTGTAAAGGTTGATGTGGTCGCTTAAATTGTCTGGCAGCCATGATTGTGTTTTCCTGCTTGTGTGGCATAGTGCAGAGTCGTCCTGTTGCCAGACGTAAGGTCTTCCAGCAGCCAAACTCTTGACCCAGAGCAGTAATACCTCCTCAGTGCACTTGATGTAGGCCTCCATGGAAAGATGAATGAAGGTATAACGTCGCCATCAATAGTGATCCCTCCAAACTCATTCGTTGTCACCATTAGACTCATCCAGCTTGTTCCGAATCTTCTGCACTGTTCTCGGATTGGCACACAAACACCCTAAAATGTTCGTATTGGCAATTCCGGTGTGAATGCCAAGCAGTACAGCATGCTGCTTCCAAATTTCTGGCGGAGTGAATTGCGTCATAGTGCTCTTTATCTCACAGATGGCGCCCAACTGACCCGACTATACTGTGCAATCGATAAAATTAAAATCAAAAACAAGGCGCATACGCGAAATTAAAAATATAAAATGGCGACACATTGCACCTATATGTATATGTGTGTATGTATGTACGTCTAAGTATATGTATATGTGTGTATGTATGTACGTCTATGTATATGTATATGTATGTGTATATGTTTAAACATTTAATGTGAACTTAATAAAATTTAATTCATAGCAATTGTCTCTATATATTTGTAACAATTTTTATATATTCATTTTGCAGCGAAATCGATGAATTTCAAACTATTTTTGTCTGAAAAAACCTAAAGCAATTATATAAAATCAATTTACTTTTTACATCTGTTTATCTTTATCATGATTATTTGTAATCCTTTCTAGCAGACCAACACATATAAAAACCTATCATTATTTGTGTGTGTGTGTGCGATTTTCACAGAATGAAAGAAAAACGCTTCAAAACTGATAGCATTTGCATAATTTTAATCGACTTATGTGAAATTTTACATTCTAATCTGAAATACATTTATCGAAAAACAAACTATATTTTATTTATATCTGAATAACATTTTTATATATGTAATAGTCAATATATTTATTTCGTGTTTTCATACAAGTATAAAATGGTACTCCATCTTGTTAATATCGTTACTCACTCATATATATATATATATATATATATATATATATATATATATATATATATATATATATATATATATAACATATTCATTACAAATAAGTTATAAATCAGAAATTACGTATCATTATTTTCAGATTATTAACAAATTTTCTTCTTTCTTTTCATTATTATTTTTCACCGCTAGTAACTGTGGGGTCCCAATTGAGATCATGTGCCAGCAAGTTTCCTCAGTACTTCAGCACTCTCCTCAGTATTCTCGCTTTTTTAGTAGTTCAATTTTCTAGACGGCCATGATGCTTTCTCAGATTTTTCAGTACTTCCAGCCTTTCTGCCAGGTTCTTTTGGTCTGTTCCAGGTACTTTAACAACATATTCATATTCGACGATATTTTAGTCCCCTTGCGAGAAATACGTATTTTTCAGCTTTTTTTTTATTGATTATGATGATGATGTAAAAAAAGTATTCAACAAATAATAATTACATTCCTTTTCAATATTTTTATAAAAGTCGTCTTGATTGTTATTAATATTCTTAATTAATTAATTTTCACAAAATATCAAGCCTTTAATAATGAGAGTTGTAATAGTTTTAATTAAGATTTTGACACGAGTGCTTTTATTTCATTGACAGTCCAATGATTATAATTTAAAGATAGTCAAGCGTGAAGATGATGACGAAGGCATAAACATATGTGGACGTGGAAACTGCCATATTTGGTCAAAGCTAGAAGAAAGCCGAAAATTGCACAATGAGTTGGGTTGGATTTAGGGATGGGAAATTAGAGGAGGGGAGGAGCAGTTATATATAATCACTCTCTATCATTCTGTTCTTCTTTTTCCTCAATCTCAAAATCTTCTTCTGTCTTCGTTTACGTATATGAAAAGAATTGACTTAGGTTCGGTCCGAGTCTGAATACTGAAGTGCAATGGTGAAAGAAACACTAAGAAATACATCAAAAAGTAAGAAATAAAACTTCCTAGAAGAAAAAGGAGAAAATAAAAGATTTAAAACAATAAATAACAAAATAAGGTTTTAAGAAGAAAAAAAAACGTAAGTGAAACAAAAGATAGAAAAGAGAAAATTACAGCAAAAGGGCCCCACACACAAACACACACATACACACGCACATATATACACACACATATATGTGTGTGAAAAACAGAACGATAAAAGTGACCATATACAGCTGCTCCTCCCTTTACCTAATTTCCCATCCACACAAACACACATCCACACACACAGACATCCACACACACACACAGCCACACACACACACACACACACACACATATATATATATATATATATATATATATTCAGACACACAATATGTAAATGTATATATAATAATAAAAAAAGTGATAATTCTGAAAACGTTTTCGTCTTTTAATAAAAAAAATTTCTAAAAAGGAATTAAATTTTACTATAAAATCCCATGACAAAACGTTACAAACTCCGCAAAACTCTGAGTATAGACAAGATAAGTGAACATTTCCATTTATTTATTACTACACACACACACATACAAACACACACATGCACACACACACATACATATATATATATATGAAAAAACCATGAATGTATAAGCATACGCACGCACACAGTAACTCATACACACATGTTCATACGTGCACATGCTCTACAGTTTAACTTGAAAAAACATAGTAACT
This sequence comes from Acanthosepion lycidas, assembly GCA_963932145.1. Classification (NCBI taxonomy): domain Eukaryota; kingdom Metazoa; phylum Mollusca; class Cephalopoda; order Sepiida; family Sepiidae; genus Acanthosepion; species Acanthosepion lycidas. The sequence continues at coordinate 38,318,805 of OZ010612.1, forward strand.
GAATTTATGAATTTAAAATTTTATTAAATTTTACTCCAGTTATATATACATACATACATACATACATATATAATTAAAATAGAAATTTTACCCCATGCAGTTTAATATGTCACATAATCATCATCATCGTCATCATCATCATTATCATCATCATTGTTAATCATCTTTTCCTTGTCAGTTTATTGAAAATCCTAACCTCAAAACCAGACTTGCGGGCTGCATCAAAACTGCTTCTGTTGGTCATTATGCATCTGATCGCTGAGAGAAGAAACATTTCATAATACCTTCCACCTTATTTTCCTGCAGCCCCTTTAAGGCGACTTGTAGCGACAGTTCGGCGCTGCTTTCACGACACCTGTGATCTTCAACTCGAGTCTCCGTAATCGCGACAAGGGTTTTTAAGTTGACATTTTTTATTTGGCCGTTTTTCCTTTTTTTATTATTATTTCTATTTGTCACACTTTTTAAGTCGCTATTTCTTTTTATTTCCAACATTATTTCTTCTTTACTTTTTATATTTTTACATTTATTCTTTTTTATATCGTTTGTTGTTTCCCTTTCTTTTTTTTTTCATTCATTCTTTATCTTTTTTTACTTTCTCTCGTCTTTCGATATATTTTATTCTTATCTTCATTTTCTTCTATATTCCTTGTCTCTCTCTCTCTCTCTCTCTCACACACACATACGCACATACACACACGCACTATCTCCCTCTCTCTTTCTCCTTTGTATCCTTTTCTTTTCTAACACTTCTACTACTTTTACAACCCCATCCGAAAATTCTTCCTTCTCATTCTTGGTCAACTATATTACCAATTTTTTCCCTTTTTTTTTTTTTTTTTTTTTTTTAATTGAGCGTTGCTTTTCTTTTCACAACTCTCTTAATACGTTTATCTTTTCTTTATCTAACACTTACTCTTTTTATTTTTCCTAACTCATAATTTAATATTCTTTCGTTTCTTATTGCTGAATTTACAGGAGATCTGTTCTCATCCCATTCCTGGTCGCTAGCATTCTCTTCCACAATCTTCAGCGTCCTTTTCTTCTTTTTTCCTTTTTGATACATCCCCGCAACTCCACAACCAGCAATGAAGCCATCACTGTCAAACAGCACCGACCATCCCAGACCAGGCCCCCCCAAAACACAAATCCCCACCCAGACCCAGAACTCAGTACGTGGGCCACTTTCCTGTCGGGACTAATTCACAGAAAAACAAGCACTAGAATCGCCAACGAGTGGATTCCAACATCAAGAGGGACGCGAATCATTTTAGCCTTTGCAGTTCTCGTGTTTTCTCGTTTTATAACGTTATTAGATAAAGTGATAAAGACTCCAGTTTGTATTCATAAGATTTTGTTTATTTTTGTTTTATGCTTCTTTTCAATTTATACCATCTTCTGTGGTATTTTGTTTATTCTTTAGGCTTTGATCACGATAAAACTTGGATATCACTGATTTTACAATTTATAGAATACCCGTTAGGAAGATGCAATTTCTCTTCCCAATTGCATTCATTTTTTTTTTGTCGCTTCTAAAACAGAACATTACAATTCTTAGAGAACATTTATAAGCTGCAACTATTTTGTGTTGTTGATATTGTTTCGATTAATGAGTTTAAAGGAAGGTTATATCAGTTGGCTGTTGATGATTTGATTAGTATCGTAGAGAACTGTCATAGTAATTAGTCTCCTGAAGGTTACGAAACCCTCTCCAGAGCTTGAACCCTAACCATATTGTTAAAAATTCAACTGTCTTACAGCTTCATTCATAGTAGACATATATATCTCACTTTGTTTCTTATCAAAATATTTTAATTCCATTTTAGTCCATTGTAAGTGCGGTCACATTGACATTCATTTTTATGTGATCCCATTTTGAGCTGAAAAAACGATGCTTTTTTTTTAAATATTTTTAGCAGATAAAACCAGTAGGCTCTTATATTTAACTTTATTTCGTGGACAATGTTATTTTTGGGTATTTCATTGATATTTTAAATTTGAGATGAAATTCTTATTTTAAAACAATGAAGGCGAGCTGATTAAGCGCCTTACCCACTTCCCAAATGATCAAACATTAATATTTTTGGAAGGACCCAAAACTTTTCAGTACCTTCTCGTGGTATTAGCAAAATAATTAATTGTTAACTATTTCCTCAAAGTCGTATTTAATAGTCATCTTAATTTTAGTAAGACATTTTTACAAAGTTTATATTTCTCATTTTTTAATCCTTTGACCTTTGAATTAAAGTGTTTATTAGACCGATTAATCTTACTGATAATTGAAAGAAAAATTTAAACAAAAAAGAGCCATGTGCCAGAGAGTCAAAATAACATTCTTAGAATAAAAATAATATAACAAAAATGTACTAAGTTACATTTGCTGTATATGTGAAGGGGCGGTGAAAAATTATCGCCCCAACTCAATTCCCAAACTTTCACTAAATGACTAAATATCATATAATAAATTTGACTTCTTGGTTGTATCGAAAAATTGTCAGCACCTTGCAAAAAATACTTTGAAACTAATGAAGATTAGTAATATATGCATTTTATTAGGTTGGTGCAAAAATAATGTCGGTTTTTGACGTTAAAAAATATGTCAAAAACCGACATTATTTTTGCATCAATCTAATAAATGCATATAAATAGTTATATTTATAAGAAAATAAGAATATTTCTACCTTTTAAAAATCAGTAAATGAAATTTGGAACAATTTTATTTAAAATCTATTATATTTTTTTTTAATTTTTATACCAAGTATTAAAATATATCTCTATCGATGTATCTATCTAGCTAGTCAACTAGCTCTCTCTCTCTCTCTCTCTCTCTCTCTCTCTCTATATATATATATATATATATATATATATATATATATATATATACACACACATGATAACTTAATAAATAAATAAAAATCTTTAAAACCTGTAAAATATAATAAAAATTTAGACATACTTAATATATATATATAGAGAGAGATAGATAGATAGATAGATAGATAGATAGATAGATAGATAGATAGAACCATTTTGTATAAAATTTTTATTTATATGATAACGAAGTTGCAGATAATTTATCTTTTGTTGGGTTCTTTCAAACATATTTATTTGAATATTTCAAATAGATATTTCAAATATTCATTTTGAGGTAACTGAAATTTGTTTGTCTATCTGTCTGGACTGCATGTATGTATTTCTTTCTGTAATTTTGGGCTGGAATAAAGCAAATTTATTGATAAAATAAACAAATGAATTTTGTTTTGATTTGAATGTACAAGCTGAGAGTAAGCAGGCAAGTAACATCATTACCAATAAGAGAATTGATATTCAGTCTGTTTGATTATATTCATTTTCGGCTTTCTTCAAATATCACTCAATTCAAAAAATGTTTCTTTTTCTTCACAGCTTGAGTTGATCGAATGAATTTTGGGCCATATCTATACTGAAGGGGTAAGGATACGTTTTATTATATTTATTTGGAAAAGCAAATAAAAAAAAATGACAGTTTTATTTCAAAATACTATGACAGTTGCCTAAAATGTTGAAAAATCCTTGCATGAATAAGAGTCTTAATTCACTGTTTGTATATCCTTATTCCCTCTCTATCTTTTTTCTCTTACTCTCTCTCTCTCTCTTTCTCTCTGTCTCTCTCTTACCCTCTCGCTCTCTATGTTCTTTCTATCATTCGGTCTTTTTTCTTTCTCTCTATCTCTATTTCTAAATACGAGTTTAATTCTTGCTTCTATTTTGACTGTTCTCAATCAAATACAATGATCTTAAAATACAGATTGTTTTCTAAAAATATTATTTATTCCTTATTAGGAGGAAATATTAATAATTATTTGTAATATACATGTGTGTGTACACGATCTGTATTATATATATATATATAACACAGTAGCAATTATCTATAGTGATATATACCAACTACGTGCATGTTAGTAGAAATCTATTATTTAAGTAGATATAATAAGGAATATGTAGATATACTTTTTATAGATGAACACTAATTTATAAATTTATTTTATTATACCGCAAATGTTCGGGTGTGTTTTCCGGCATAATAAAATAAATTTATAAATTAGTGTTCATCTATAAAAAGTATATCTACATATTCCTTATTATATCTACTTAAATAATACTGTGTTATTTTAAATGGGTCAGTGTATGTATTTATAAAATGCATGAAATATGCTCTATGTGTGTGTGTATGTACGCGCACAGAAATGTGTGTGTATGTACGCGCACAGAAATGTGTTTGAAATTACAAAAGTACACTTTATTAATTTTATATTAATATAAAAATAGAATAAAAATTATAAACATTTTTATAAAAGATAGAAAAATCAAATTATAAAGAATTAAAATAGTGTTATTTCCATATTAGGATGAGTATTTATATCATTTACTGTAATAATAACATGATGTTTAATAACTGAACTTATACCGAAATAAATTCGAATTAAATGATTACCTAAAAATAATATGGAAGCCTTCTTTCGGAATGTGAGTGAACTGACATATATTGAATTTATTCGAAAAAATCGTCGTTAGCTGACTTTTTCTATTACCAGAGTTGAATATCAATCGATTAATTCTATTAGTGAATTAAGTGAACTTACAATAGAAGAGATTATGTTGAAATGTTTGCTTTTTGTATTTTTGTAATAAATGTATTTATTTATTTTTTTTCATTAAGCTTATTGATATACTAAAATAGGTGTGCGGGAAATGGATTTGTATTCTCACCATGAATTTAAAAAGTAGCAACTTTTACGCGTCATTTTTAGTAAATATAACATGAATATTTTGAATTTGAAAACTTTCTGAGTTTCTAAATAAAAAGAAAATGTTTTGTCTTTTGGAGTTTTCTGCACATGAAAAAAAATATTTTTATTCATGTATTTTGCCCGTAGAGCTACAGTCGATAAATTAGCCCCATTGCTGAAATTCACATAACGAGAAAACGCTTCCATAAAAAGGACAAATTATAAGTGGCAAAGTGAAAAATCCATCTGTTTAATTAACGCCCTCTTTCCATATGTTCATTGCAAATATTTTAGAAATACTCTGAAGTTTTGTTAGTATAATGTGTACATACTAGATATAGGTGATCTCAGCGTGTGGCACATTTGAAAGGAGTCTGAAAGTCATGCCACAGGTTGAAGAATAATATCCAAAACCTTGGGAGCGAAATTAGGTAAATGGAACAGATCGGAGGCTGTCGATGGTCGAGTTAGTATGAAGTTGCAAGTCATTGTGATCGAGGGTTTAAGCGTTTTATTCAAACTGTTAATCACACCAGACTTTGCACTCCCTCCCAGAAACTGTAACTAAGGTCTGCTCAGCATAGTTACATTATAAGCCACAGATGGGCTCAAATGTTGTAGACACCCTAGCAGATGGGTGTGCTCAGAAACATGTATCTGGCCATTATACTAGATATATATGAGTGAGAGCATTCGCGTACACATACGTGCATATATACACACAAATACGGAATAGAACACTCAATTATATTAGCTACGAGATCAGATAACATAGCAGAGATTAATGAAATATACCTGATTAAACATTATTTACGTTAGCATGAGAATTTAGTAGGTTTTCAATAATATTTAAACAGATTTTATTTGATCTCATAAAAGGTCTACTTTATCGCCTCAAATATTAGAATTTCATAGAATTAGTAATAAGTTTCCGGAAAGTTTGAATTAGGTAAATTTACGTACATGGAAGAAGTTCTTGTAAGATTTGATGTGCCATCCAATAATTTTTTCTCTTTTTCTCTATTGAAATGGAGTGAGGCGACTTGTATGCCTGTAAGTCTTATCTGCTTTCAAATACTTACAATCTTTTCTAAACTCCTTTTTTATTTCGGATACCAAACATTTCTAAAATGATGTGTATGTACAATTTTACTTATTAGTTGGATAGATAGATAGATAATTTAGAATTACATAGATTTATGATAAATGCCTGAAGAACTGTATTAAATAAGGAAGAAGGCTGAATTTCTAATAATATTCTATGTACCATCCAACAGTTTATTTTATTTTTCTCCTTTTTGTGTTTTTTGTTTATTAAGCTTATTTTAGTTTGGCACCAGGCAACAAGTATAGGGCACCCAGTGAGGATCAAACTCACAACCAATGATTACTTGGTGACCAATCCACTACGATGAAGTGCTTTGTTGGCTCAGCGCATTAAACTCGTGACACAGAGCTTAGTAAATAACAAAATACTAACTTCGGGTTATTTAAAAAAAAAACACTTTCTTCTAAGAATTGGTTTTATAGATATCGATTTTGTTATCCTTTAAGTCTTCTTTCCTTTTTTTACCACCTTATATAAACACACAATATATGTGTATATGACTGTGTAAAATAAATGTATATGATTAGGCTGGTGCAAAAGAAATATCTTTGAAGTTTTTTAATCTCCTGTGAGTAAAATCTTTTGAGTATACCTTGAGATAAAGTAATAATTTTCCTTCATTTTGATGGAAATATATGGCTGAATATAAAAGACGCGTTTGACCCTGTATCTTCTTCGTGTACAACGGAAGTAAGGTAATGGACCCACTGAAGTAGATGCAAGTGTTAGGCATCGTTTGCAAGTTTTAAAACGGAAATTTTGAGCGCAAAAAAGAACGATTTTCTTTCTCTTGTTGCAGACTCACTTTCTTTTCTGATTTGTGAACATTTCTTCCCCGTTTTCAAACTCATCCTTTTCTTATTTGCGAAATCATAGATTTTCTTTTATTTTCTTGTTTCATTACCATTTATCTAAAGCGCAGCTTAAGAACAATGGACGCCTGTATCTACGCGCAAATCAAACGTTTGTATATTTTCATCTTTTTATCATCAATACTTAATCGTCATATTTTTTGCTAGATATTGCTTATTTGAGAACGCTTGTATGAACTAAACATCAATAAAAACAATTTAACAACAAATGAAAGTAATTTTATACGATTTTAGGAGTTGTATGGGTAGATAAGCAGAGTTAATTTGATTTCTAACGTCTCCATTTTGTTGCATTATTATAAATATAGTACAGTAAAAAAGTCTTCGGTCATTTCAAACTATTGTAAATTTCTAATAAAGTGCGTGTTTTTTATTGTGCTTTATTGGAGCCGTTTTCATGCCTATTTATCGTATTTTAGCAGAGGTTCTGAAGGAGCGTGAAAGATGCGAAATGACTAGCAAAATGGCCGTGTAAAAGATTTAGGCCATTTCAGATAAAGACGTCAGTGAACATTGTTAATATGTTGTGTGGTTTCCTGTAGCGTGAATAATTGTTTCAATTCACCTGGGATGGAATGTATACAAATCTTTCACCATCTTCACAGGTACTAGATACCATTAACTGTGTTTGGGCTCCACAACTCAATATCGTGCAGAATCTTTTGAATTTGTTCTATCAATATTTGATCCATGATTTAAGTCAGGATTCTAATCTGGTCAATCTTACAATACGGTAACACATTCACCAATTGTTTATTTTGTGTTGTATGCAATTTGTGATATGGAGCTCCAGAGTGCTAAAAAAGATCAACTTCATTTAATTCCGGTATCAAATCTTTGTCCAGTAAAAGGATTTATTTGGCACTATTCAAGCTATCGTCAATTTTAATCAGTTTATTTGAATCATAACTGTTTATGCAGCCCTACAGCATGAGATTCCTACCCATATAACTTCATTGTTTTTGTTGTCTAGCGTGGGTTCTTTAGCTTTCCTGTCGATCTTTTGACAAATTCTCACCTGGAATGCAATTCTAGTTTTGTTTCACCACTGAATATGATCTTATTTCAAGCATCTACATCCAAATGTTCATACGACTTTCATCAACTTAATGTTGCCTTCAAATTCTTTTTGTTGAAAGCTGGTTTCTTCGTTGAAAGGAACCTCTTTTGTTCATCTTCATTTTCTATCAATTTTCTTTTTGCTAAACTGTTCAGTCTCCGTTATTTTCTATGCTACAGATTTCACTGAAGACCATAGTTTGGTCGATTCAAAACACTTCCAGAATTTTGAGACTTCGAGAGGATTTTTTAAATGAAAATTCTTTATATTAAATTGACCGAACACTTATGCACGGTACTAAACACATCTTTACATCACTATATGAGTTCCTGTTAAATGTATTATATGGGAACGCGCGCAAAAATATTCCACAGACATTTTAAAGTTTTTTAAGCAATTATCGGACGACATTGGAATATTTATAAAATGAACAAACAAATACAAAGAGGAAAATATTTCATCCATAATATCGAATATCTTTTAGCAATTATCATTTTTCTATAAAGTTAAATTAATCTGTATAGATATGGATCATGAGCCCCGCACATGAACACACACACACACATGCACACACACCCCCACACTTACGAATATAAATAATATATGTATGTGTGTGTAATAAAATATGCAAATTATAATAAGAATTTAGGAAAATAATGATGAAGTAAAATAAATATGAAAATAGAGGATGAGAATAATTTTATAATATTGAAAAGACTGAAATCAATAACAGAAAATTTAATGATCACATTGATGACATTATGACTAGAGTAGGACGATGACGACGACGGTGATGTTCATCATTTTCATTTTAGCAAAGATATTCGAACATAATCTGCAAAAAATGATTGTCGATAAATCTGTCTTGTTACAATCTGCAAGCCAATCCCGAAAAGAAGAAATGCTGAAACACACTCCCCGCCCCCACGATAAAACAACAAACAAAGCAAAGCCAAAAAATAAAAATAAAAAATAATAATTTTTCTTTTATTTCTATCTCAAAGATCTATACGCATTTCAGCTTAACTCTGTTTGATTCTTTCTTTCTCGTAACCTATACAGGAGTTTTTCATGTTCAGTTTTTTTTTTTTTTTTCGTGTCACTTCAATGCATTACAACTGGAAAAAGGTCACCAACATCAACATCATTTAGACATTTTTCTTTTCAAATTCTTTTCCCCTCCCTACCGTTATTTTTACTTTCCTCTCATTTTCCGAGGCTTTCTCTCTTGTTTATTTTTTATTTATGTTTCTGACTCATTTTATTTATTCATTTATTTTTTTACCCATGTTTTTTTTTTCCTTTCTTTCCTCCTTTATCGCATTCTCATAGATTTTGCCTTCATTTTTTTACACGCCTTATTTTGCCTTCATTTTTTTACACGCCTTATTTTGCCTTCATTTTTTTACACGCCTTATTTTGCCTTCATTTTTTTACACGCCTTATTTTGCCTTCATTTTTTTAACTTGTATTTTCATTTTTCTAAATATTTCTCGTTTCTTTTTCTTCCTCTAATATTCATAATATTTTGTGTTTAAGTTCTAAGAGTTCTAAAACATTACAGTTTCTTATTCTTCTCTCTCTGTCTCCTGTTTCGCTCTCACTTTCGTTTTTTCTTAATTCAGTTTCGCTTTACATCTGTCTTTGCTTTCTTTTCTTTTTTTTCCTTTTCTGTTTTCTTTTTTTCGATATATCATACCATTTTCTCCCTTTCCTCTCTCTTATTTCTACAGATGCCATCCTCACCTTTGTCGGAACGCCAATCGTTCAAGTGGAAAATTTCTTTTTCTTATTTTTGTGATTCAATACAAATAAGAAAAGCTGACACATGCTCAAATAAAAAAAAAATTATCCCAAAAAGCGGATTAGAAACTAAAAAAAGAACATGTTTAGTAAGAAACCGTCAAAGTGCTCTCGCTCTCTTGCGTGTCCACTGACACGCGACCTTTAATTTCAGTGTATTTTGCCATTTGAATTACCTTCCGTGTTTCTTTTATTTACATTTCTACTGACTTTTGTGAGAAAACATATTAAGAGTAAAAATAAAATCAAGGCGAAAAAGAAGCCATATTGTTAGGTTAATAAATCGATGTAAACTGATTAATAAATAAATAACTATAAGTGAACCTTCGAAAGAAAAGATGTTTTCATTGCAATCTTTCACTATTGCAACTTTAGGAAACTTTTCTTCTTCATTTTTCGTTTGACTTTGCTATAAAAACGAGGTTTGACTTTGCTATAAAAACAACGTTTGACTTTTTTTTATGTTGCATCCGATGTATGGCACTCTCTTTTTCTTACTACGATATTGCTTCTGGACCTACTAGATCATGGTCCTCCATATCTCCTTTTCGCTTGTTACTACAAATAATTCTTGCTCCTTTACAACCATATTTATCTTTATTGTACTTGTTTTGTTATCCACTCAGTCAATCTTCTAAATTAGTTTTCTCACTGTATCCTTGCTTCACTTGCCGTCTGTGTCATGTGATTATTAAATTCTCCAAATATTCTTTCCTCATGATATTGCCTAAAATTTTCAACTGTCTCTTTCTAAATCCAGTTTTCTTATATTTCCAATTTTCTTTCAATCTTCAACGTTCTTCACATACTCCCTAGATGATATCAAAAACATCTCTTTCGTTTCAAGTATTTGAAAGTTGTTCAGTATTCAGTTTCAAATAGGAGATTATATATTACAAAGTAATCCAGGGATATTTTCTTTGTTTCTAAAAACATTTTCCAGTCCCTTATTACTTTGCTCAGTTTCTGGAATGCATTTTTCATTATTCCTATGAATCTTCTGTAACAGCTTCTGTCATTAGTCACTATACTATCCAAATAGACTTTTTTTTATCCCACACAAAGCCCAAGATCTACTCAAGAATGCGTGTTACTAAGTGAGATTGTTGCAAGGAGGTACAGGGAATGACCAAAAAGTGCATATTATGAGGATATGTAGGATATATTATGGTTGACACTAGATGTGAAGCGATTAAGATTGTTGTGACCGGAGAAGCACCCTCTCGAAAGTAGGGAGGAAGCTTTGAACGTTGTAACATTTGTGTGACTTTGATATCCACGATGTGTAACTCACAGCTTAATGACAACCATCCATTCTGTCTTTTACTATTAAAGGTTAGTTCTTTCTTTCTTTTTTCAGCATTTACCTAGACAACCAATATTAGCAAAATGACAATTATTTAAGCAAACATATTTTGTGCTCCAGACGTAATGAGGAAAGAGGGTTTCGATAATTTAACAAAAAAATTACCGAAGGCAAGAGAGAAACAGCGAGTAATTTACTTAACGAGTTTGTAAAAACATATGACACCGAGCAGCAATATCAGAATGGTAAAGAATCATCTGTTGATTAACGCTACAATAAATATGTAAGGAAGATGTGTAATTTGTGGATCATTCACGTCTAGAAGGGACACGGCTGATTAAATAAGAATATATTGCTTGAGTTTCAATTGACGTTCATTTATTTCCTCTAAATTTATTAGAAATATGGATAAATAATTGTTTTCGATTGCTAGGCTTTATTGTGCAAAGTACAAATTAAATTTTTTATTTATAAATAAATCGAAATAGCTATATATATATTTAATTGACTCAATACACCATATACTGGAACAAGCTAATACTTTTTAATTTAGATATTAATATGAGCTCGCTGACATTCTATAACCTTCATCAGTCCTTCAATTGTTGATTTTGTTAACATTTCGAATATCACATTTTCAACATTACGAGCATCAGCTTCTTGGAGATTTTCTTTACTTCAATGTTGCTTTTCATTCTCAAATACATCTCTATTTCTATTGACTATAATTTTTCTATTAGGAGACAATTCTATTTCATCGCTGAATTTTTTTTTTTTTTTTTTGGCAAAGTTGACAATAGTCTTCTTTTTAGAATTTTGCTTGATATGCACTTTATCTGAAAGTTTTTGGTTGTGACTTGGAACACTAAATAATATCTAAGAACGAAATATCGCTTCATCATACTTCTGTTGCCTTCTCATGTTGGTTGACTATTTCCAAGAAATTATCGACCATCCAACATAACTCGCTCGACATCACTACAATATACTGTTGAGAAATCAGTTTTCAATTACTTCTTCGCACAAATTAAACGTTTTCGTTCTAGGATTTGTACTTTTGTGTAGTACTTTGATTGTTTTCATTTCATTAAATAATGTTTCTTAATGTTCATTTTATAATGAAATTAGCATTATGAAATCTGATGAATTTTTTTTAGTTTTCTTCTGAATCTCTCATCAAATAGTGTCATCTGTAGTATATGTTGTTAAGGCTACATATGTTGATGACAACCATCCTGTTAGGTCTTCTGATACACTTAGTATAATCCCGCTGTACAGGTTAAATAATTCCTATGAAAAATACTACCTTGTTGCATTCATTTCTCTCGCTCTCTGTCTCTCTCTGACTGTCTGTCTGTTTCTCTCTCTCTCTCTTTCTCTAACACTCATTCATTTGCATATTTCTCTACCGCATGATACCTATTGGTTAACATTATCGGTTATGGATTATTTTAATATCATTTCAGTATAGATCATTCTTTCGTAACGTTACAAGTTCTTCGAATCGAATGACTTTGTGTAATCAAGAAAACATAGTTTTGATCTTTTTGAAACTCTATTGCTAGCATACATGGCACTCATAAAAATTTCATTTCCTCTTCCAGTGTATTGAATAAAGACATATTGTTCTTGTTCTATTTCCAGTCTTATTCTGCTACGAGATCTGTTTATTAGGATCCTGACTTCCATGGCAGCGATCAGCTTCACCATTATTTTGCTGATGTTCTATATTTCATTGATAACTTAGGTAATCTTATCAATCCCCAAATCGTCTAATGCTGTCAGCATTTCTACTTTAATCTTGTCTGGTCGTTCTGCTTTCTTCCTCTTCGTCTTGGTGAGTGTTGTCATAACCACATATTTTAGGATCACGATAACGCCCCTTCTATGCTTTTATATATTTTTTCTCCTCTACTGTCATGACAGGACTCTCTATATAGTCATTCAATTGCCGTAGTGATTTGTCTTTATCGTTTATGACTTTTTTCTGTAACCATTATGAATTAGCTTGTAGAAAAAACTAAAGTGTGAAACCTTTGTTTTACGAGCTTATTCAATACATGTTTCGATTAAAATAGGATCCTCTTTTGACTTGATATACGTATATACATAAATTATATATATATATATATATATATATATATATATATATATATATATATATATACTAATTTAAAAATATGGTCCCATCACTACACAGGAATTACGATGTTTCAAAAATAGAAACTAAAAATTTCAAATTAAATTATAGAATTAAATTAAATTAAAATCCTTAGTACTGTTTCATTTAAATTTTAAATTAAAATCCTTAGTACTGTTTTTATTTTCAAGCGATTTTTTCAAGCGATTTTTTCAAGCGATTTTTGGAAACCAAATGATTTCCTATGTAGCGATGGGACCATATTTTTAAATTAGGAAATTTATAATGTTTATGCTCTACAGAATTGTATTGAGCACTGTTTTTTTTTTTAAATAATTAATAAGAACACCGGATTATAAATCTTACTGTTCTTTCTCAATATTTTAATATGTGTGTGTTCGTGTTTAATTGAATTCAGCGGACAACCAATATTTTGCTAGTTTTTTTTTTTTTTTAATTTTTTTATTCGATTATTCCAGAGTTCTCACAATTTTGTGTGTAAAATGTCTAAAACTTAACTTTTCAGTTGCTCATCGCCTAACCAACAATTGAAAGCACCCACCGGTAGTCAATATCATCCAGGTTGGGAAACCCTGTTCTAGAGGATGAATCGCATTACCCAGAATTTTTCCATTTTATCATTTAATTGCAATATATAAATATATAATTACACGTATATACATTGTATGCAAATGAAAACTTTCAAATTTCTAAACCACAAGAAAACTTAATTATAGCAAATTCTAACCTTGGCGATTCGAAAGGTTTAGAAACACATTAGTATAGAACAATTTAGTTATACTTTCTTAACTAAAATATTAGTAAGTTGTTTTATAATTGTGAGAAAATGTGAAATGAATTTTAAATTAAATTGAATTAAACAAAATATATTTTAGGTGACATGAAATTGAACCACAAACCAACTAAGGTAAATAGTCATAAAATAACAAACAATAATCATAAAATAGCATTAAAATATTAACTTTCAACTCAACACACTTATGAGGTATGTCCGTTTTTTGAAAATTTGAGACTGAAGACAGTAGAAAAACATTTGATTTTAAATAAGAACCTATGCACACAGTTGTTCACGAAACACATAAATACAAATTTATCAAACAAAGAAATTCACAGTGTCATAGCCAATGCCACACCAGACAAGTAGCGACCCAAAACAGATCCTTTGAAAATCGAAGCCTGATCTGTGACCTTCGATCATCTCATCAAGAGAACTACTGACATTCCCCCACATCACCAAGCCCTTTTCCGGCACTTTCAGGGCCACATTGCATCTGGTAAATCCTATGAGAGTTCCCATCATAACAACACCATCTAGTGGTGGATTAGGCCGGCTAAACAAACAGTGATTAGAATGCTGATTCAAAAAGAACAGTTATCGCCCCTGATCTAGTTTGAGCCTTTCCTGATCTATACGTAGCTCAAGGGCCATCTCCTTGATTCCTGATTCATTTATTGATTTTTATTTCTTTTTTGATCCACAATTGCAATGCAAATACACGCACCGTAGCACTTTCTGTTTCCTCATTTCTTCAGAAACAACAATGCCGTCTATTGGATTTACCTTTTTCATATCTACAGAATTGATGATCACAAAAGATAAGCTAAATATACTTTTTGGAGGGACATGCTGTGGCAATCATTTAGCTTGCATTTGAAACTTGCCTTTGAACACTAGTTGGTAATACCGGAGAAAGAGCCGTTTGTAATCACTTCGAGGAAAGTATTAAAGGTGGCAATTAATCGAACTCATGATATCCTCACGAAGAGATAGAGAGAGAGAGAGAGATGCCCCACAGAAAAATACGGTTCCCTTTCTAGAGATGTATAGAAAGTTTACAATAAGTTGCAATATTTAAACATTGACAAAAACACAGATACGTTTTTCTTTGCAGAAAAATGGCCTTCACTTACATCTTCCTATCAATTTTAATATATATCTACCTAGCTATCTCTTACATACACTCATATATATATATATATATATATGTGTGTGTGTGTGTGTGTGTGTGTGTGTGTGTGTGTGTGTGTTGATATAATAGGAAAGAATTGTTAGAGTGATGATCCGAAGTTCTTTAGTATTTTTGTAAAAACAAAAATACTAAAGAACTTCGGATTACAGTGCTCGATACATAAATAGAGCCTAGATTATAATTTTTTTTTTAAAATATGATTCCATCACGACACAGAAATTACTATGTTTCGAAAGTGGTCAGCAGTATTTAAGTTTAATTACAATATTAAATCTTAACTGCTGGGTGGCAGTTTCCTCCTCAAGCGTTATTTTGGAATAACTATGGTACGGAATGTTTTACTCATTTATAGTTTTGAAATGGAATTGTGGTCTAGGGCTTGTTTTTTCTTTATCAAGGGGTCACTGTTTTGATGAAAGTAGGGGTGTTTGTGATATGTCAAGTTTTTGAATTAAAACAAAACAAAAAACAATCCAACCATACAAGGTTGCGTTGTTGTTTTTTTTGTTTTTTGTTGTTTTTTTTTTTTTTGTTTTTTTTTTGGCTAATCTAAGCAGACTCGCTGCTAAGACTCTAACTGATTGATGTAGTGGTTCTGTTTTTTGTGTTGTTTTTTTTGTTTTTTTTTTACTGTATGCTACGACTTTTACTGATTGATGTTGTACTCCCGGTATTTTTTGGTGTTTAATTATTTGTTTTTTCTTAAAGGGGTGTTTTTAAACCTATTGCTTTAATTGAACTTGTTAATACATTTTGAAATTTAACATTTTTTTTTTTATAAAAGGCGAATATTTGATGGTGTCGGCAAAAAACCGTTATCTCATTCCTATGATTTAATAAATTTTCGTTTTTTAGAAACTTAATAATGTGCATTTTTTCATGTAGGCATAAAGGGCATGAGTCATCCTAGGTTTTACAAGTTCTGGTTCTATTTATTATTTTCTATTTTACTTTTGGTGTTTTATTTGTTTCTTTTACATGCCAAAAATATTTAGATAGGGATGTCTGAATTCTGTTTCTAATACTATTGAAGGAGCTTTTGTGTAGTCTCCACCTTATTTTAAATTCATTCCATGTGGATCCTATATATATCTTTTCAATATTTGGATTCTCGATGGATGAGATGGTGCATTGGTATACCACAGATTCTATGCGGCATTTATTATTCAAAGGACAATTTTTAGGATTTCTACAATCACATAATTTTTCATTACTTTTGTCTAATTTTAATTTAGGGTCTTTATTTATTTGATTTTGGTATGCGTGTTTTTTCAGGATTTTATTATTATGTTTTTTTTTTATAAATCTTTTTAAATTTTCAGTGCAGCTATAACTTAATTTTAGGGTGTTCTTATTAAAGATCTTGCTAAGTGTGCTGTCAGTAGGAAAATGTTTTTCTATTAAAGCTAGGAATTTTTGTCCTGGCCATTTGGTTGAACGGGGGAGGGTATACCAGATGATTTTTCTTTTTCTGTTTTTCGTCTTATGACAGTTCCTGCAGACTGAAGATCTTGAAAATCTATCAAAATACGAGGATCTTGAAGAGGAAATCTATAAAAATGTGGCATGTGCAGGCATCAATAATTTCAATTGTAGTTTGATTATAAAAGGTTCCGATAGAATCAATGAAGGGATCGCTGTAGCCCTTTGCCTTAAAGAAATATTAAAGATTGTACTCACAAGTAGAACTTACGCCTTTCTGAACTTAGGTGTCCGGTTGCGACCCGGAAAGAAATGAGTATATAACACAAAAACTAAAAGAAATAATAATAATAATAATAATAATAATAATAATAATAATAATAATAACTTAATAAGGAAATAACAATCAAAGCTAATCGCCCTGACATCGTGATTAGAGAACGCAAAGACATGTGCCTCCTTATTGACATGCCAATCCCTACAGACTGCAATGTATCTTTGAAGATATTCAAAAAACTATCAAAATACAAGGACCTTGAAATCGAAATCTCAAAAATGGGCCGCATGAGGACATTAATATTTCCGGTTAGTAGTTGGAGCCCTCGATTCCAATAGACACATTGAAGGAATCCCTGCTTTAAACAAATGCAAAGAATTGTACAGTACAGCCCACACCTTACGAAGGGCTTTTTCTATGTAAAATATGTGCGATTTTGTAATTAAGAAGTTAATGGTTAGAATTAGACCCGGAAACAGTAGTATTAAAAAGTGCTCAAGACATATATAAAAAGATTAAAAAAATAACATGTAGTACTTTTAAGTATATAAAATTAGGAAATCAGCCGATTTCGCTACGTTGGTTCCAACCTTTTCGGTATTTTCAGGGGATTTCGGTCAATTTTTTTTCTAACTTTTTCTTTTTATATTATCTATCTGTCTGTCTGTCTGTCTCTCTCTCTCTCTCTCTCTCTATATATATATATATATATATATATATGTGTGTGTGTGTGTGGGGGGGGTGTGTGTGTAAGCGGGTATATATATATAATTTACCCGCTTACTGCTCACTATTCAATGATATTACGAGCATTCTTAACCCTGCCTCTATTATTTGTTCTCCTTTTTTGTACTATTCGCTTCTTCCAACTTATCTGTCGCTCTCCAAAATTTACCTACTCACTCTCACTCTCACTTTCCTATTTCAGTTCATTTCTATGCTTTCTCTTTCTTTTCCACCACCCTGACCCTTCCCTGTACACATTCACAAACTCGTTAAGTCTGCAAACCGTCCCCAAAGGGGTAATTAAAGAGGTTGCAGAACAAACAATGCAAGACAAGCTGTTGTTCGTCTAGTGTCCCAAGAGAGACATGGAAATGAGAAAGAGAGAGAGAGATTACATAGTTTGGTGGCGTGTTCAGCTCATCATCGTCGTTGTCCGTGTAATGGTAGAGAGGATGTAGTTATTGTCAGTATTATAGATGGAGATAGTTAATGAAATATTGTCAGTTGTCGTGAGAGTGATGTTCGTGCGCGAGCACACGCACACAAGTACGCACACACGCACACGCACATAGAAAGAGAGAAAAGGAGAGGACATGAGTGTCTCTATGCCTGTGTGTAGAACTTAGAAAATAGAAGTGAATGTGAAAATGAACAATTTGGTCGGAGCTGATTGAATTAAAGATAAATTTAATGTATATATATATATATATATATATATATATATATATATATATATATATATATATATAGTGGGTGCAATGGATAAATTGTCGCCATTTTATATTTTTAATTTCACGCATGCGCGTTATTTGTTTTTGATTTTTTCGACTACACATTATAGTAGTGTCTGTTGAGCACCGCCTGTGAGAAAAAGAGTACCATGACGCAATTCATTCCACCAGAAATTTAGAAACAACATGCTGTACTGCTTGGCATTCACGCCGGAATCCCTAATATGAACATTTCAAAGTGTTTGGATATCAATCTGAGGACAGTGAAGATGATTCGGAAAGAGCTGGATGAGTCTAATGCTGATTACAAATTTACGGCAGCTCGGAAAAGTCATTCTGATCGTTGTGACAAGAAATGAATTCCTGAATTTGTTGGTGAGGGTCTCAGACTCAACACTGAAGCCTGCATCAAGTGCCTTGGGGAGGTAGTTCTTTCCAGGGTCAAGAGGGTGGCTCCTAGAAGTCACTATATCTGGCAACAGGACTCTGCACCGCACCACACAAGCAGGAGAACCCATTCATAACTGTCAGACAATTACTGCATACCTCCCCGGACTGCAACCCTTTTGATTATTATATGTGCGGTGAGGTTGAGCGAGAGACCAACAAAACTCCTTGCAACACCAAAGATGAACTGAAGTCAAGGATTATGGCAGCTTTCACAAACTTAAAGAAGGAAACTGTCCAGAAGTGTTGCAGGAGATTCCTAAGTTGTCTGGAAGCCGTGGTTGAATCCAATGTCGATTTTATTGAATAAATTTGCTCTTTAGTATTTCAAGATATTTGTGTGTAATTTTGGTAATATATCTGCTAAAATCAGATATCAGTGTTATTTTCATTTTTGCGTCATTTAGACGACAATTTATCCATCGCACCCACTATATATATATGCGTGTGTGTGCGCGCGCATGAGTGGACGCGCGCACACGCACGCACACACACACACACACACACACACACACATATATATATATATATATATAATGGGTTTTATTGTGTTTATTGTGTTCTATGCAAACGAGATATTTCCTTTTCGCCATAGCAATTAATGAATTTCTCAATCCGACATTATTTCTTAGAACAATAAACTTTATATTTAGTGGGTATATCCCTATTTAAATATTATTTTCATTGTTTAAGAAAAACCAGGGATTTTTACTCGAACCCAGTAAATAAAAGTAATATAATAAGTAACATAGTAATGACATAGTAATATAGACATGCACACACACGCGCAAATATACACACACACGCGCACACACACACACACACACACACACACATATATATATATATATTAATGGAAAAGAAAAAAGCATAAGGAAATTGAGTAAACGGGCAGGAATTACAGAAATTGTTGTGCAAGTTGAGACAGAAAAACACGGTACAACTAGGATAAAACATGGAGATAATGCTGAAGCATCTTTGCATTAGATTTACTGGTTAGGTAAGAGAAAAAAAGAAACATGAAAAAGAAAATCAAACAGAGAAACTGGAAGTGAAAATATCAACCAAAAAACATGGGTAATAATTGTGTGGCACTTGTGCGTGTTATACATTAGTGAAATTGATACAAGAAGTTTCAACCTTTAAGTTGCCTTATTTTATGCACACTGCTCTTGTTGAAAGATATGAACAGGACATAAGATACATATAAGTCATTCTAATTATTTCGTTTCTATATTACTGAATATAGAAGAGAATTAGCGAGGTAATAGATATAGTCAAAAATTCAAGAAAAGTTCTTTACGGAAAAAAACAAAAAACAAAACAAAAAAAAATTTATTTTTCACTTGCAAATAATTGGCTGTAGAAAGAAGTTTCACTGGAATGATAGACATTGAAAGGATAAACGAGAAAAAAAATCATGTTTCGTATACATTAATTTTTTTATCTTTATTTCGCATAAAGCTCTGTGTGTGTGCCTAAGTGTGTGTCTATGCGTATGTGCGTGTTTAAGAGTCTGTGTACTTGTGTGTGCGTGCGCCCACGCGTGTGTGTGAGTGTCTGTGTGTGTGTTAGTGAGTGTGTGTTGTTCGATGAATAAAGCAATATATAAGAAATCCTGCAAATATTAGAATTAAGGAAGTCATAATTCAAATATATATATATATATATATATATATATATATATATATATATATATATATAGTCAACTTGATAGAATTCCAAAGTCGGGAGCATTCTTGGCGTTGTGTCCTTTCGTCCAACACGAACGCCACCTTGCTGAATCGTTTATCTCAGAAAATCTATTGTAACGAGTCGCTTAAAAAAGATGGCATATTTATGAGTGAGTGAAAATTATTTAGAAATTGTTAGTATATAATTTACGTTTACATATAACCATTTCAATTGCAAAATAATGAGACGTTTCCACCAAACATAGTATTACGTTTAAATTGATAAAATTTATGTACCAGAGAGGGAAGTTCATTAGAACAAATAGAAAACTATTCTTTATCAACGCGTTTAGTCCTCAAGATAATTGTAAGGATTTTATTTTGCAACATGTATTTATAAATAGAAGTAAAAATTTTGTTTGGTTTTTAAAAAAATAATTTAAGAATGCTCTAAAATATTCTTCAGGCTAACTGAAAGGTAAGATAAATCACATCACTTAGCATCCTCCATATTTTAACTTAACTTTGCCTCATAAACTTTTGTGAACATGCTGTTGTTGTTTGAATTTTTTCTCATATTGGTTTATATATATTTATTTACTTATTTTATATTAATGTACTTATTATTTACCTGTCTATATTTCTGTGATGCGGTATTGCAATTATTTACACTATTTACATTGTTCGGAATGCTATCCTCATCTTTATTGTCATATCGACATATTCATATTTTATTGTCATTGTACGCTCCGGCCTTCTTCAGGTGATTGGAATTTCGAACTGAACTCTTTATTTGGTTCACAAAGGAGTAGATTGTTCTAGTTCCACGTGTCATGCCTCTTCCAGATGTCTCCACGTGCCATGCCTCTTCCGGTGCCATGCCTCTTCTGGTTATCTCCCTTTCTCAACTTTCCAAGTTTTTGTTTACCACTGCAGTAACCATGTACTGAACTCACAACTATTTGGGTCAAGTCACACGAGATCCAATCAACGCTAAAAGGGAGAACAATGTAAATAATGTAAATAATTACTTATTATTTTATTTTTACTTGATAAATTATTTATGTATTTATTTTAAATAATATTAGGTTGGTGCAAAAATAATGTCGTTTTCTCACATGGTAACATATGTGAGAAAACGACATTATTTTTGCACCAACCTAATAGAAGATTTTGAGTTAACTGTTGCTTTTAATTTATTTTTTAATATACTGTCATGAATGTTGGATTGCGAAAAGTGTATATCTTTCAGGATATTTAAAAAAAAAAAAAAAAAACAGGGCCGCAGATTTTCATTTTGGCAGGATCCGTTAGCGGCACTTTCATAAAATGTTTGTTTAACTAAGTTATTTTCTCTTTTAGTAAGTGTAGCATTTTTTAAATTAAAGTACTGGTTGAACTTATTTCTATGTATGATGCATATTCCATTAAAATGACTGACAAGGTATTTCTGTAAAGTTTTATTGTGTTTGTCTTGTATGCAAACGAGATATTTCCTTTTCGCCAAAGCGTAACCAAAATCTTTAAAGATAACTAAGAAGTTAGCCGAAAGCCATCGAAACGAATAATCATTTAAACAGCTTCTTCACATACAATAAAGAAATCTCTTTTTCAAATATAAGAAAAATACAATAAGTAACATAACTTCCATATCTTTAGTTATTTTTAATGGTATATATATATATATATATATATATATATATATATATATATATATATATATATGATGCATGTTTCATTAAATAATATAGACAAGTCATGTCTATTTATTTTAAGTAAGTTCCTTTCATATTGTCTGATAAGCTTAATAACATTATCATTGAAGGACGAAAGGAAATCACCATATTGATACATGCTTAAATCCAATCTAAGCTTTCGGCTTACATAAGCCATTTTCAAAGATGACAATTACTTGACATATTGATAAACACAAATAATAAATTTACTATCTCGCCATACAAAAAAACCTACCAGCATAAATTCATGTATATTTAACTACAAAATTACTACAAAATAGCAATTATAAAAAATCTAATGCATCGTGCAGAAATTAGTTCGTCTACAAAACAGATTTTTTACAGTGAACTAAAGAATATAAAAGAAATACTTAATAATAGCTTTCCAAACTATATAGTTGGTGAACAAATAAAATGCTTTCTTAGAAGTCTTAATACTAAGCAAATAGAACATAATACTGCTTCAACTAATCCCAAACTTATTCATCTCTTATATAGTAGTCAAATGCATACTAATTATAAATAAGATGAAAATATACTAAAAAATTAATAAATACTAATATATCTACAACAGACCCTAGCAAAAAAAATTAGGTTAATCATATACTACACTAAATCTAGTATAGCCAACTTAATTATTCGCAATGATTCTTCCCCACCCACCGTTAGTGATTTACAAATTCAAGTGCCCTTTGGATTAAATAATATTTATATTGGTCACACCACAAACTCGCTTTCACGACGCTTGACTCTACATTTGAATGATAACTCTAACAATTTTAGGCATTTAAAACAACATGCCTGGCCGCGTACACAATTCCGGAAAATCCTTGTTGAAAACACAATTATACTTAAACATGAAAACAATAAATAAAAACTAAACATTCTTGAAGCTATATACATAAAACAGTTGAAATCTAACGTGAACAAAATAAACTACGAAATCTCCACAAACATTCTTAATTGAAAGCAGAAGCCATTGGTTTATACCAACGGCTTCCCATACTTAATACTTCTCGTTTTCACTCTCGTGTGGTCATGTGTGACGTCACAAGCTGCGACGCGATTTTTGCTTTCGCGTCTCGTATACACGAGTTAATCGTTGCTTTGACATTTTTTAGGCAACTGAAACAGACTATCATTATTGTTCCGTGTATTGGTTGATATATTGAAATGTAATTGTCATCTTTGATAATGGCTTATGTAAGCCGAAAACTTAGATTGGATCTAAACATGTATCAATATGGTGATTTCCTTTCATACTTCAATGGTAGCTGCCTAAATATACACAATATATATATATATATATATATACACAATATATATATATATATATATATATATATATATATATATATATATATATATATTGTGTGTGTGTGTGCTTGTTTCATTAAATATATATATGTAGAGAGAGAGAGAGAGAAGAGACATAGACAGATAGATACACAGATGCAAGACACGCTTAGTCTATCTCTTTGTTTTTATATATCCAATCTAATAATACATTACTTTAAATCAAATGATATACAAATACAAAATCCACTGTTCGATGAACGAACGAAGCGGATTCGAAACCTCATCTGAAAATGAAGAGTAAAGAATTAAATAGTTCTTCCATAATTCTAGCAATGAGACTTCCAAAGACATAGAGCCTTGTTTAACGATTAGCTTTGCACATATTACGAAATACACTGCGACCATAAAAAGTCATTCTTCTCGAGTATGTAGAAATAATACTACAAAGGATTGAAAAAATTAATTCCTGATTAGGAATTAGGAAGTTGAATATATATATATATATATATATATATATATATATATATATATATATATATATATATCTGTGTGTGTGTATGTATGTGTGTGTATGTATATATAGAGAGACAGAGAAAGAGAGAGAGAACAAGAGACACAAAAAAAGATAAAAAGAAAAGAAGAGAGAGACTTTCAAAAATAAAACATAAAGTTAGTGAAAGAATGATGGTAAAAAGTTAAATTAAAAGAGAGCAGTTAAGATTACATTTTTTTAAAATTACAAAGCAGTCTTTGCAAAGAAAGTAATGAAGTTACAGATGTGACCATGCGTAAAGGAAAAGACCAGAAAAATGTATAAAGAGAGAGAAAAAAATAAGAAAAAGACAAGAAAAAAGAGGATAATAAAGAAATAGAACTGGTTAAAGGGAAATGAAGACGTAGAAGAAAGAAATGAAAATGGAAAAAAGACAAAAAAAAAAATGAACAGGAAATCAAAGCAGTTAGAGAAAATACAGGAGTAAAGGAGAAATGATTGAAAATATTTCATGAAAAAATGTTGAAGATATTGCTGATGTTTTGTTCTTGGCGGTGGGGAGAAAATAACGAAAGAAACTGCCATAACAACAACAAGAATAACAACAACAACAACAATAATAATACAATGATGGTGATGATGATCTAAGCAGAAAAATACCGCATTTACTGATGTTTTGGTTAACCCTTCTTTTATTTGTACATCTAACAAAGAAGTTTCGGGACAAGGTAAACAAAAAAAAAAAAAGACATTTAAAAAAATGATAAAGAAAGGCATAATCAAGAAACGAATAATAAATAAAGTTATAAGTAAGAAAACAAATAATCATAACAAGAATCTAAAACTAGAATAAAAAGAAATTGAAAGAATAAAACAGAAAGAATACAACCTAAACAAGATGAAAACAAAATCAACAGACATTTCCTATGCGTGTGGTTTCGAAATTATTGGGTTCTTTTTGGAATGAAGTAAAGCAGAAAGAAAAAAAGGGCTTGAAAAATGTTATGCAAAACAAAAATGGTTAAATTTGTGAAAACAAGAAAAAGGAAAGTAGGAAAAAATGAATCAAAAAAGAAAAATGGAGGAAAGTAAAAGATAAAAATAATAAAATATCAAATAGAGGGACGAAAGGTAAACAAAAAAGGAAAAGAAACGAAGATGTAAAATTTAAAAAGAAAACAATAAATTAAAACTGGTTTGAAAAAAATCTTTAAAAGAGAACAAGCAACAGAAGAAAAATGTGGAAAATAAGAAAAGTGAAAATATTTTAAAGTTAGAAATAAATAAAGAAACACGAGATATTAAATAATGAAAAGATAAGAGTAGAAATTTTACTAAAAGACAGAGTAGTTTAAAAATAGTAAAACAGTAAGAGAAGTAATGATAGCAATTAAGCAGTATTTTATGAAAAAAAGTTTGATAGAAACCTCAGGAATTACCTGGAGAGGGAGTGAAAGTGAGAGTGTGTGTGTGTGAGAGAGATAGAAAGAAAGAAAGAAAGAATCGAGGAAAAATAACAAAAGAAAATGTAAGAGAAAAATATAATTTCAAAGTAAAAAAAAAACGTTGAAAAAATTTAGATGGAAAGGAAATAACGAAAAATAAAATTAATATGGCTTGAAAACCGAAAAAAAAAATACAAACAGAGCATCGTCAACAGAAAAATGGCGATGGTATTTTAAAAACTGGGGGACCGTGAAAACTGAAAAAGCAGACGACAGAAAGAGGATGGCAGCAAATGGTGGTAGCTGGTAGAGACGGAGGAGCGTCATTAATGGAAAACTTTAATGAATCAGAAAAACTACCGTTCGTCTGCCATTTAACGAATGGATTTCAGTTCTGAAGTGGTTGGCTGAAGAGCTCTTCAGTGAACGGGCCAGGAATCTATCAACGGTAAGGGGAGGTAATCAGGCCGCCGCCAGGAGGCAGGGCAATCGAAAGCAGATTTGAAGAGGTTAGAAAGAGAGATGGGCAGAGATATACGTGTATCGGACAGGGAAGCTAAAAAATACAACAAACGAAAAGGGTAATTTGAGAGTGAATGTATAAAGAAAGAAGAAAAAGTGTTGAAAAACAAGAGGGGAAAATAAAATAAATATTGGTTAATGAAAGAATGGAAAACAAAGAGACGTAAAGAAAAAGAAATGAGGAACACTAAAAAAAAAAAAAAAGAGAAATGAATGAAAGTGCAAGAAAAAGCGATACGCATGCAGAGAAAGGATGACCGGAAAATCGAAATTAATTTGCAAACATTATTGAAATATGAGATGAAAGAAAAACAAAGATAAAATGTTAAAAAAGAGAGAAAGAGAATAAAGATATAAAAAGCTTCGTGCAGGAAGAAAAATGGGATGCAGTAAGAAAATAAGTAATAGAATTATCTGACAATAGAGAATACACACAGAATACATATAATTTATATACGTATATATGAAACTCGTATCAAATGCGTACATAATACATAGATGCATAGATATGTAGGATATTGTGTGCGTTCATGTATTTAATATATATAATAAACAATATTATATAATATATATATATGTATATATAATAAACAATACTATATATACATATATATATATATATATATATATATATATATAATAAACAATATTATATATATATATATATATATGTGTGTGTGTGTGTGTGTGTGTGTGTGTATGTGTTCAAAAGATAATTTCTCAGATATTTCCCAATCCTACCTCACAATTATCTACCTATATACTGAGCTAAACTGACAGAATATAAAACGGCAACGCCCTGAATGACGATGCTAATTTTGACATGGTTAAATTATGTGCATATTTATGAGTAGTAGATATTCGTAGCAAATTTTGAAAGACTTCGTCCATCTTGTGACTTAATAATATTCACACATGCGTACTGTCTATATTTGAGCGTTAAACGGTGACGCACGTTCCGATAAAGCTCAGTGTAGTTGGAGACCCCAGTGCAAACATTTGTCTTACAAAAGTGACACACACATGCTCCTTTTGCTCAATTAGATCCATTTGGGAGTAGTCAGATTCTGGGCCTCCAAAGAATTGCTGATTATGTTGATCATTGGTCAAATAAACATTTCCACTGCCTATAGGCCAAGTTCTGGACAGTGCCAAAGTAGAGACTGAGTTCAAGATTGGCACACTGTAAGAACAACAGTAGTAGACTGTACATTGTCAACTGTAGAGATCAGAACTACAAGAATGTCAACTCGGACCGTCTATGTCAAGCATGATTATAGGCGGTTGTGCCTCTAATTATATTTTCACTCATGCCACAATACTCTAGTGTTGGACCAATTGTGCATGTCACGTAGATCCGGGGAGCGACACCCGTGATACGCATAGACATACACTGGAATCATAATGGGGAATACTATAAATTACAACTCTCATTCGCCTTTTATGTTAGCTGAACACTGCCATTTATAATACGACTTTTCAACCCTCATGATAATGCAAGATAATACCGTTCTATTCAACATGCCCAGCTAGATATTCAACAATTTCCTTGGGAGGTACGATCACCATAAACAGTCCTCCATGGAAAATGAATGGAACATGATGGGACGATGCCTTATTTGTTCAGTTATCCTACCAACAATTCTTGCTGTAAGATGTGAAGTGGTGCAACTGTCGCAAAATAATGTCTCGAAAGACGATATTCACCATCTGTACAATCGTACTAATATCATAACAACGGCCTGTAGATTAGGTTACATCTAAACCACGAATTTTGAATTGTCCTTCTCCTCAGGTTCGTGAAGCCAGTCTCTCCTGTTAGTTAGCTAGCTAGCGGTGAAAGAGATCCACACCTTTCCAAAGTACATCTGTACGAAAGTGAACGCAACGACCTTGGGTGGAATTTGAACTCGATTCGCCAATTTTACTTTCCGCTATAATACGTGCATACCGTACACCGTATTTTGCAACTTGTGCACATACTGATCTGTACATGTAACCCAGCTACATTGGATCACATTTAATTTTGAGTAAACTAAAATAAATATCTCTTCAGTATTCGTAAATTACAACAAATTAGAAATGCAAAAGCAAGACAAACGAAGCAATCAAACGATGTGCAAAATAGATTGGCTCAGTCCATGTTGATATTAACTCATGTTTATATATGTATACACGTACACACACACACAAACACGCGCACACATATGAACGCGTGGATTTGCACAGATATATAAGTAACAGTATACAAATAATAAGATGTAAATAAAAATGGATTCGGTTTATTCAATAATATTTACATAATTTTTGTTCACCGACTTAACAATTTTTTCCTATCTATATCTATCCTCCTCACACTGACCAACGTATTGTAATTAAGAAGTACATAGACATAAGATGGGATGCTAAATGTTCACAGCCCGAACCACTTCCCAAAATATGAACCAAATGATTAAACATTACATATATATATATATATATATATATATATATATATATATATATATATATATAGGAAAAGGACTTCATGGACGGGCAGGGAAATGTTAAACAGTATGTAGATAGATAGATAGATAGATAGATAGATAGATAGATAGATAGATAGATAGATAGATAGATAGATGGGAGAAAATGATATATAAATATCTATATATCAGAACAATGTTTGGCAATTGCATGAGAAAGTGGAAAAATTCTGTATAACGTATTTCGTGCACTAGAGTTCAATGGAGTCCTGGAGGGCGAAATGCGTTACACAGAATTTTATCACTTTGTCATGCCTAACATTGTCTTATATGAATTATATTCGTCAAAATGATATAATAAGGAATAAATAGGAAAAACACTTTATGAATTTAAATTTTTTCATCAAATTTTTTGGGAACCAATTCACGGAAAAAATGTGTTTAATTCCTGAAAATGGTAGTGGGAATAAATGCGCATGTATGTGTATATGTACGTGTACACACACACACACATATATATATATTATACATATATATATATATATATATATATATATATATATATATATATATACATATATATATATATATTAGGTTGGTGCAAAAATAATGTCGTTTTCTCACATATGTTACTATGTCAGAAAACGACATTACTTTTGCACCAACCTAATATATGTGTGTATGTGTATAAGATTTCTAGTTAGTCTTGTGGCTGTTGATAGTGTCGTCTGTGCTCTTATATAGAGTCTGTAAGCATTTTGAGAACAGTCTTTTCACAGTTTTCTGAGTAGCCAAGGATCTGCACTGAGCTGCAACCAATTCTGGGGATTGTCAGTGGGTTGGTTCCACGAAGCGGACACTCGGAGACAGTAGTTCTTAACTGAAAATAAATTGAAAAAGATAGCACTTAAATGGATAAGAAATTAACCAATAAGCTTCTGTGACTTGAGTATGTGATATGCCCTCATTAAGCAGTAGAATACGACGAGTAAGGCGGAAAGAGACTACGTTGATGACGAGATTTTGAAACCTGGCAACTTTGTTTTCTCACGCATTATTTGCTGCTTCTATTAAATCTCTCGCAATTAAATAAGAACGAGCATTACTTTTTAAGCTGAAGGCGTTTATCAGTAGGGATTCTCCTCTCTGATGCAATGAGCGCATCGGTTTGTATGGCCTCATCCTTATTCATAAACAACAGCTGGCCTGCTACTAAGGTCATTTGATCCTGCCTTTCTTGGATTAGCATTTAACTTGACTGACCCATCATCTTACTGTCCGGGGTTTCCGTAATCATTCAATAACCTCTTGGCAATGTTTGCAACATTTTCTCATTGCCATAACAGAAATTATATGAGAGTTCTTTGATTTCTACG
>OZ010612.1:38353465-38358465 GCA_963932145.1 Acanthosepion lycidas
TCATTATTTCATTCGTTTGTTAATTATTTCTTTGAAAATTTTTCGTGAATCGACTCTCATTTTCCTCCTCCTCCTCCGCTTCATTCTTCTTCTTCTTCTTCTTCTTCTTCTTCTTCTTCTTCTTCTTCTTCTTCTTCTTCTTCTTCTTCTTCTTCTTCTTCAAAGATCAAACCACTCCTCCTACCCGTCCCTGCTTTTCATATTGTTGTTCCAAACTCTTCTTAATTACCATCGATAAAACCGAACTCAGGCTCTGTTGTTCACACCTAACAGGGGATTACACAAACAGCTGGGACAAATGTATTGATCTGATTTTTGCTCGCTGAAGCATGCACAAAATCCAGCATGCCCTTACAAGGTGAGGCCCAAAACCACAAATACATGATAATAAGAAACTCAAATGCGCAGAGAAAGACAAGCATCTGTTTGTGGAGTCCATGGTGTGTGATCCTTTCAAAATATATCCTTATGTCAGACTTGTCAGACCAAAATATCAAAACAAAAATAAAATTTAAAAATACATCCTAATATATATATATATACACACAATGAGCAAAAAAAAAAAAAAAAACAAACACAAAAATATTTTCCAAACAAACACATACATTATTATTTACAACTCCACACGCAGAGACATTTAAACATTCGAATAGGGAAATACCAAAACGTTTCCCTTACATACAATCACATACATTGAGTAAACTGGGTACCTTGTGTTTTTAATCACAAAATACATACCGATTTATGTGTCCCAATCACAGTGTTCTCTTGATATATTTGTACGTTTTAAATACATACAAGTATTTGTACATTTTAAATACAATGGCCTGTTTAATGTACAGCTCCAGTAAGTACCTGAACACACCTGCTATTTACAACCTTTACAACTAAACGATTCAGGCCGAAAATAGCATACTTTTGTCATATATGGACAGGAGTTGCCCAGTTTTCATTTTCCAGTCTCGAGAGAGTGCAAAAGCGTCTCCACGCCCTTGTGAGGAATGAATTATTTCCAACTCTACAACACACAGAGGAAACGTCTCAAGCCTCTCGCTATTCTATTGCTATTGCCATGGAAAGTGTTCAGGCGAAGTATATTCCGTAGTTCCACCAGTTCTAACTTTCACGGCTAAGACACACTATGCCACGCACACTGTAGCGAAACACCTTCGTATTCCATTGGTGAGATTTAAATTCCACTCGAGCAGCATCTTCTCATGCACCATTGATTTGTGTAACCGACTCCCAAATTGATGCCCCCTCGATCACTACAATCTTAATATGTTCAATTCTAGGGTTAACCGTTACCTTCCCCACATATGCCCAGAAACTGTGCCTCTTAATCTGTAATACTCTACCTCTAGTGGCTCTTGAGCATTATACATGGTGAACATCATTATAAAAGAAACGATACAAGTACACTGTCTTCTGTTTAAAACAGTATCCATATCTTGTTTTATTGTTATAACTGATTTAATGTTACGCGTTCATACATTCATTAAAATTTCTTGTACGCAAAGCAATAAGCAGTTGGTCGGTTCATGTTAGAACCATTATTTTTCTCCACAATTTCTGTCTTTTGTAGTTCTTAATAAATCTTGTCTTTTTGCTATCAAACCCAAACTTGGTTTCGCCAATCATTTACACAAGTCCGTTAAGTTATGCGCTTTTTTCCTCTGTCTTTCTTGTTGCCATTATGTCCTCTGTGTCACATTTTCCAAGCCCTCTTTCCTCATTATGTGTCCTATGAATTAAGACTTCTCTTTATGATGACAAGTACAAATGACGTTTCTGTTTCCATATTCTTTAAAACTTAGTCGTTACTTAGATGTTCAGTCCATGGTATCATTCTGTAGAACTACATTTCTCTTGCTCCAAGTGGCTTCTTTATCTAGGAGAGGATTGTGCAGCATTCACTACATTATAGGAAAACTGATATTACATAACATTTCACTGCTCTTTACTTTATTTCTAAGAAAATTTTCCTGTTTCTTAATACTTTGCTTAGTTTTTGGAAGGCATTTTTCATTATCCCAATGCGTTTTTAGATTCCAACGTTGTACGCACGCCCCACAGCGGGGATTTGATTTTTAAGGTAGCGGGGAGCAATTTGAGAATCAGTTATTAACAGTGAATTTCTTTCTAGTGAGCTTGTGTGATTATGAGTTTGTGTGCGAGTTAGTACATATAGCGCATATAAAATATGCATACATAAAAATATTTGTGTATGTATATACATGTGTAATTACTTATGATATATATATATATATATATATATATATATATATATTATTTTAGGATATTAAAACAAAAACATGTTAAAAATCGCTACATAATTACAATTATGGATTATGGATGCTCTTTATTTAATTGTTGCCTATTAATTTGTCACAGTCGTTCGATATTATTTACCAGTTTCTTAAAGGGCACTTTTATTTAGCAACTACAAAATTTAATGTAAGAAGCTGAACAAGCATATAACTGGTTAGCATTGTGTTAAATTACTTCCCTACCCCTTTAAGCTTTTACTTATATGGAAGTTGAACGTCAGACTTCGATACATCTTACGAAATAATGTAATAACTTTTGAAATCAAAACAATCTTTCGCTTGCCTGTGGTCTGACATCACCCGAGGAGACACATTTGTGGTGTTGAAACGTAATTGAAATTGTGTAGCGATTTTTAACATGTTTTTGTTTTAATATCCCAAAATAAATAATATAGCTCTACTCTGCATTGAGCCCTCTTTTAAATGAAATGTTACGTACAGGGGAATTATACTCCATTTGTTCTCATTTTACCTGGATATATATATATATATATATATATATATATATATATATATATATATATATATATAATTTTTTTAACAATTTCTTTCTCAGTATTTCAACTGTACTTTCGTTTCTTTTTGTTTTTTTTTTCATAGATGACATATTCTTTGGAAGCTTGTGTTGACCAATTTAATGTCCTTTTAGGATTCCTCCACGTTAATATGTGTTCAGTTTTTGAATCATAAGAATTATATTTTACACGATTTTAGAGATGCTTTGGTGGGGTATGGCCAAAAAACAAGTTGGCAATCACTGGTTTAACTTCAGTGATAAATAAGGTCTAGTGTTGTACTTCCACTGTCGCATATACATACGCTTTCATATTCACGCAACATACATACGCTTTCATATTCACGCAACATACGTATGCTTTCTTATTCACACACTAGACTGTATGCAACTATTAAAACATGTAACCGCAATAGTACACACGGATTTTCTGTCGAATTTATAAAATCCTCTTATAAGGTCAAATAATATTTATCACTCATACACACTTATTCACTTCAACGTGAATACATAAACACATTTATTTTCTTACATGTGCAAACATATTTATAACTGCTTATGCTAACTAGCCCTTTGTAATTCCAAACAATCCGTGGAATTAAATTAATCCTTCCGCTGCGTGGAGATATTTGAAAGAGGTTTTTGTTGATGTTTTTGTTGTCATTTTTACTTCTTTGTTTAATTTTCCCTCATTTTGTCACTTTTCTCCAATAAGTTGTATATTTTCGTGCTTTTTCTTCCCTCTTACAATTCTTGTATTTCTAGACGTACATAACCATCCGCAAATATATCCTCACTCCAACACGACCAACATTATTAACAAGGAAGCAATAGACACCATCACTTGTTTTCCTTTCTTGCTATTATCATCATTTAGTTGCTGTTTCTTCTCTTGTATATCATTTACACTTCTGTTTCCTTTCACTATATCCTAAATTTGCTTGCTTTCGTGTTATACATTTTTCTTCCTCTCTAAAATAGATCTTTTCTTTTCGTTTACGCTGTTTCCTTCTTTTCTTATCAACTTAAACTTATTCATTGATTTTATTCTGTCTTTAATTTCTTTTATTTCCCACTCACTAGGTGATCTTCTGTCTCTTTTTCTACTTCTTCAATTCCTCGCAATATTCTTAAGCGTCTTGTACAAATACATTTGTTCGAATTAATGGCTGACACATACACGCGGATATTTGATAATCACTAGACACGTTTGTAATGCACGTGAAGTAGGTTGAAAAAAAAGGGAAAGAAAACGTTTACGAAAACAATATCACACACGATCCAAAGAAGAAGACAGTTATCAATGCTGGCTGTCTATACTGCCTTTTCAAAGTGAGATGTACGCATTAGAGTCACAAAATGGCCATAGTTGTCCATTTTGAATGGACATTTAAGTTCACTTTACGGGGAAATTCGATGGATGCCGTCAGAGGCACGTAATGAATATTTGGAAGCTGATAAATAGGAATACGTTTATGAATAACACGATACTTCATCATACATCTTTCCAAACATAGACACATAAAGGTTTACACACACACCGTTTTAGTGTTATTCCTTCACTCGATATACACTCAGTTTTTAATCATATTCTTTACAACTCTCCATATTCTCATCAGCTTTTTTTCGTATAGGTTAATTTTGGCAACGTGTTGTCTGGCACACACAGAGTAGAGAGAGACATAGGAATACAGACATATACACAAACACATATTTTGACAAGTTCATAATTGCGAAATGTTTTAATTGCATTAAAAAAAATTATGAATTCAATAGAAAGGACAACAAAAAAAAAGTTCTATCTAAAATATGATTTCGTTATTTGAAGAAACTAATGCCATTTGTGTCAGAAAGTAATGAATCAAAAAGTGGAATCGTTTTAATAATAGGATAATTCTCCTGAAATCAATATATCTAAACTTAGATTAATAAATAAAATATATTTATTTTCCTTGAGGCGTTAAATGCAGCTGTAAGTTATGAAAACCTTTAAGGATCATACGTCATCTGAAGACAGTAAACATTAAAATAAGCACAGACTTAAAAACAAGATATAAGAACAAGCTGATAAAAACAAATAAAATAAAGATTGAAAACTTTTCATCTGAATTTCCGATATTCTGAGTTATCATTTTTTACATTATTAACATACAAAT
>OZ010612.1:38365965-38423465 GCA_963932145.1 Acanthosepion lycidas
ACTTCTTATGAGCGGTTGAAAAATTGTTCAGTCTTTTTAAATTAGATGCAATATCGTTCAGTACTTATCGAAGCATTCGAAAGTTATTATATTTAATTTAATATAATGATAATAATAATATACATATATTAATACTAAATATTACACACATACACATATATGTGTGTATTTGTGTATGACAATACATCGGTCTACTATTGCAAGGAGTTCTCCTTCATCTGCATCGTGATAAATCTGGCGCGTGTCTGAATGACTGAACCGTCGCAGTTGCAAACTCTAACCAGTCAGCTACAGCTTTCAAACTACGAAACTGAAAGGAGACGAAAATAGGTAAAAATCCAGAGGCAAAAAACGATAAAATTAGCGAAAGTGGAAATAAGTGTGGAGATGAAACGATGCCGGATCAAATTGGGAGGAAGAAAAATGTTTGATGGAAATTATCCAATAAACTTGCGGAAAATCGAAGAAAAATGGGAAGCAAAACAAAGAAAACGTGTAAAGGGAAATAAAAAGAGAAAGAAATATAGAAAAAGGAAAATGAGGAAATTATTTTAATAGAGGAGAATCTGAAAACAGAGTCAACGAAAAGGAAAGAAGGAAGAAGAAAACAAAAGAAGAAAAAATAGTCAGAATATCTCGTGATCACAGAAATAAAAGAAAACATGAAAAGAAAAATACGAAACAAAGAAATTAATTTGAAAATGAAAAAATAGGAATAAATAAAAGAACGAAAGAAAACAATGAAGGCGATGAAAAATACTTGATTAAGACAAATGAGGAAGTGCTAAACATCGAGAATAAAAAATTGAAGAGTGAAAAGTGGAAGGCAAAACGGAGGAGTAACGGATAAGTAAAACGGATGGAATACAGACAAAAAATACAGAATAAATTAAAAACGGGCGTGAAAAAGAAAATGTGAATGAAATAATAAATCCGCATTTAATTACACTTTCATTTTTTCAACCTAACGGTCACAAGCATCTCTTGATATAGTCCTTAGCCTGAAGTCAAATTATGGATATGGAATAAATAGGAAGATTATACTGCATCAATTATTAACGGATGTAGTGCTTGCTTACTTATTAGATTCAAAATCCTGGCTCTTGAACTTGAACAACTTATACTGGCATATGTGGCATGTACACAACTATATATTCCTACAAGTTGTTTCTAATCATAAGTATTTTTTTAATTCTAATTTATATTTCTGTCTTCTCAGCGTAATTTTTACTGAAGAACACGCGTTTCATTATACGATGAGACACAAAATTTCTTGCTCTGCCGCATT
This sequence comes from Acanthosepion lycidas, assembly GCA_963932145.1. Classification (NCBI taxonomy): domain Eukaryota; kingdom Metazoa; phylum Mollusca; class Cephalopoda; order Sepiida; family Sepiidae; genus Acanthosepion; species Acanthosepion lycidas. The sequence goes on from OZ010612.1 coordinate 38,367,254, forward strand.
CACTGTTTCGTACACTTTCTCCCCGCTTCGCCTTCATCCCAACAAAAAAGTTTGTTTTGACTGTATTTTTTTTATTATAGTTATACTGCAGTTATTTTCTTTGGGGGATTGAATTCTCACATTTTTGTGACTTACCAAAAACCGCGTAAATAATTACAAAAAAAAAAATCAATTGTGATTTTCCTCTGGGAATCAATTTCAGCGATGTAGTGTGTGATGATTTATACGACGTAATCTGAAGAGGGTTCAGTTATAAAACATTATTTTTTGCGAACAGATTAGGACGTATTTATATGATAAGCCCTCTGTGTGCATTTATCTTGATTATCATTTAGTATTTCAGTTTACCACATTCTTTTTGTATAGAAGTGTGCTTCATGTACAACGAGGCTGTTGTCGTGCGCATGCGTTTTTCTTAGGTTCACTTTGAGTGTTGTATGCGTTCATATACAAAACGAGTGGGTTTGTATTGTTACGAGGCGTTTGATCTCAAAAGCCTCTTTGCATATAATTTTCTCCAAAGACGTATTCATCACTGAATGTCGGGAAACTACCGTAAGATTATTAAAAGTATCAACAATCTGTCAGTTTGTTAAAAGTTGGCACAGACCTGCAAGAAAGTATTTTCCAATGATGGGGACACTCCATAGAAAATGATTTTTCCCCATAATTCAAATAAATCTTCACTGTTCTTATGCCACTTGAGGCACATTTCATATATTTCAATTAAATGAACGCTGATATAAATCTGAAAAAAGTTTAAATTAAAGTGATAGAATCGAGAATCATAAAATTAAAACAAGAAGATAAGATTACAGTATAGAGAAGAAGAAGAAGAAGAAGAAGAAGAAGAAGAAGAAGAAGAAGAAGAAGAAGAAGAAGAAGAAGAAATGCAACGCCAAACTGGTGTGGAAAAAATTAAGCAATAACCACTAAAACTTTGGCAGGAAAACAAAGGCAAATGTGGGAAAGAACAAAAATATCCAAACATTACAAAGAAAAAAGTTCCTCTTTTTTCTTCCCGGGCGCCATAAATACGGAAGCAAAATTTCCGTTTAACTAAACTGTCCATTCTTCCAATTTATCGATTCCACTTTTAGTTGTTTTTGTCTCTATTTTGCCTCACTTTTCTCCATTTTTTTTCTGTTTGTCGGTGCATAGAGAAGAGCTTATGCGCTCGTTAATTCGTATATTCTGGCAACGTTTGCCAAATTTTGATGCTTTGTTGTTCTTTGTTTTTTTTGTTTTTGTTTGATTTTTTTTTTCAGATTTTCGTGTTCTTTTTCTGTACACACTGCTTTATTGAACTGCTTTTGGACTACACAGGAAAGGAAAGTTTATCTGTATATCATATTCATGCGTTACTATCATGTAGTACGTTGTTTAATATATTGTATCCTTTCAGTTGAGAAATAAAGGAAGAAAAAACGAGAAGTAAGGAAAGAAAAAAGGAAAGAATAGCGTTCCGACCGTTTTTTTTAACCGCATGTACTTTCAAAACGCAGGTGATCGTGGATCTTGAAAGATTTACCATGACTTCTTGATTAAAATTCTGGAGTGGTTTCCCGTTGCTTTCACCATGGTCATGAATTCAGAGTTACTCTCCTCGATTGGTTACCACCCAAGGTTAGGTAGATCAATCTGCTCGAGGTGGGGGGAAGTTTAACTCGGCTAGTAAAAAAGAAGAAAAAAATAAAAGAAAGAAAGGGACAAAAGTAAAAGAAAGACGATAGAAAAGAAATCAATTTTTAAAGTTTTGAAATAAGAAAGTAGTGAAGAAAAGAAAGGTAGATTATAAGAATGAAAAAAAAAGAGAATGTGAGCAAATGGCGGAAAAGTAGTTTAAAGTTTGTTTAAAAGAAAAGAAAAAAAGATAAAGTTACATAGGAAAAGAAATGTGCAGACATTATAGATAAATTATTTCGGGGTGAAAAAATGTTAATAAAAGGAAAGAAAGTTAAAAGGATTAAGTCAGCAAGGTAAAAAAAGAAAAGAATAAAGAATGAAACGAATGAATGATTGAGGGGAATGAAACAGAATATTAATAAACGAGAAAAAGTGAGAAAATAAAGGCAAAACCTGAATGTTTGAAATCAAACAAAGAAATGATCAGGGAAGAAAAAGGGAAATAATCGTGTAATAACCAAAAAAAAAAAAATGAATTATGAAAGGAAACGAATAAAGGAGCACAGCAAAACGAAGATAAAAAAATAAGTTAATTTCTCTTTCTGATTATGTACACTCTTTCTTTGATAGGCAAGAATAACGGGCAGGAGATTTACGAATGTGATTTATGTATCAAGTATCGTTCGACAGGAGTTTAATGGGCGACAAGATGGCGGCGAATAAGAGTTGTTGAAATTTATCTGAATACCAACTCATTATTCCTTTTTCCTGTTTATTTAATTTTACGATTAACGTGTTCTGAAAATTTATTTATATATATACATACATACATACACACACACGCACATACACACACACACACATATATATATATATATATATATATATATATATATATATGTGTGTGTGTGTGTGTGTGTGTGCGGTGTATGAGTAAATATATGTATTGTGTGTCTCGATAATACTTACAGATTATGGGAATCTATTATTTGGATGATTTATTCTAACATTAAATTGTCTTGTCTTTAAATCCCCCCACCCACTTAATAATATAATCCACTAGCAGGAACCTAAATACATTTACATACAACATAAATAAACCCTTACTCCTTGTCACCAACCACGACTCCTTATCAAAATGAGGCGTCCTCTCAAGTAGCTCCGTACATTCTCACCGACTGCTATCTAAACTAAATTCAAAATCCCTATTACGAGACAGTCAATCTAGGACTGAGGAGATCTGGCATATAGTTGTGCAGGTTTGAAATAGACTATACCCACATGATTAAATTTTGGTCTCATCAAAATATCCTCCTTTAGCCTTGATTACTGCAGCACAATTTTTTGGCATTCGTTGTAAAAGTTTCTCGAGAAATGATTGCATTCTTTTTTCAATGACACTAAGAGTTCTTTTTCTTTTTTTTTATTTAACTATTTTGTCAAGTTCACCCTATGCTAATTCTGGGGGTAGCTTCAAACTTTTAAACTTTAGTGTATATATATATATATATATATATATATATATATATAGAGAGAGAGAGAGAGAGAGACAGACAGACAGACAGACAGACAGACAGACAGAGACAGAGCGCATGTAAATATAAAAGTGAACATTAAGGTCAATGCAATCTTCAGGCCATAAAAATTGCGTTTAATCATGAAACAGACTGTCGCTGCTGGGTGTTGACCTCAAATTATATATAACTACGTATATCTGTGTATTGTGTGTATGTACGTGTGTGAATAATCAAATTTGATTTAAAAGAACTAACAAGACCTACTTGTTCAATTTTCATTATATTTTTTTAAACTTTCGAATAAGGTGTTGAGTATTGTGTTCGAAGTGGTGGATAAACTGACCGAAAAATCATATTTTCTTATTTTTGTTCAAATACTTTTTGTCATTATTAAGAATCAATTTGGTGTCTGCCTGCTAGTTAGAATTCCTTTGTCTTACATGCACTGCGATACTGGAAAGTACTATACTCAACACTTTATTCGAAAATTAGAAAAATATAATAAAAATCAAACAGACTTTGTCGAGTCATTTTAGCCAATCCTATCTGGGATGAATACTTGTTAACTAAATATAGCGTATTCGTATACATACGATATATACGATATATACATTTATATATATCTACATATCAACATGCTCGCTATATTATTCAGATAAAAATATAAATATATACACATAGTTAGATAAACATTCAAACATATCTATATATATATATATACTTATTTCAATAGATCCCATTCTGTGCAGTATTTTCTTTTTTTCATTTGTGAATTAACATTTCTTAAATAACCTTATAAAGTTATATATGCCAAGATCTTTGACCAGACCTAAAGTAACTTCCGGTATTTACGCTATAAACCAATGAGAAGCTAAAGAATCTTAAGGCGGAAACCGACAGAATGTATCCAAATGTTATGCGGACGGAAGAAACTCTTAGGAAAGGCATCATTCTAAACTTACTTTTTCCGTGATTGCTATTCCGAAGTCTTTTACGTATTTGTAACAACGTAACAATGGAGAAGTATAAAGAATAAAGATGATGCATTGACGTCAATATAATCCTCTTCCAGTCAATGTAATCCTTTTCTGAAAGCAATCTAAGTATTTAAAAAAATATTGCAATAGTAAACTTGGAACTACAGAAATCAATCATTACACAACAGAGAAGAAAAGAAGCTGGAGGAAACACTAACTGACATAATGAAGAATTTAAATGCAAGTGTTCACACGGTGCGCACATCCTCTACACACAGGGAATTTATTCAAGATATTCTTAGATGAATATTATTATGCATCTAAGTTATTCATTAAGCCTTTTTTCCACAAGGCCATCAAGATGAAACACCTAGCAAGGGTCGAAACTGGCTTATTAACCTTACGCTACAATGAAGTTCTCTCTTAAATGCAAGTGGAGGTATATATTGTGTTTACTTGGGAAAAGGTAACATTTTTTAAAGATTGCTATTATTCATTGTCGTTTTATGTGAAAATGAAGATAGATAGATAGATAGATAGATAGATAGATAGATAGATAGATAGATAGATAGATAGATAGATAGATAGTATGCTGAAGTGAAAGCCTGAAGCCAAAGTCAAGCTACTAGGTGGCACAATTCCTTATAGTTTCTATTTTAGATATGTTTTTGTGTAGTTGGCCAAATTATCTTATCCCATTCCACTTCATACCTGGCCTAACCGCACGGGCCGCGATCATCCATAAAACGTTAATTATGTTCCTTGGGCAAGCAGTTGGTCTGCTGAAAAATAATTTCCTTTTCTTCAGCAAAAGGGTTTCCTTTTTGATTCTGCTATGATTTTTACCTTTTTATTATTTTCTAGAGACTTATTCTACCTCTGCCCAAAGGCATGATACAAAAACATACACACATTCGCACACTTTCTTTTGTTATATATATATGTGTGTGTGTGTGTGTCTCTCTCTCTCTCTGTGTATGTATGTGTATGTGTGCGTGCGTGCGCGCGCGCCCTCACGTTCGAGCGTACGATTGCGCACACGCACGCACGAGCGTTTGTGTATAATGGATATATATAAAAGAGAGTGATTTATATTTTTTTATGCCATAAGTTTTAAGCATTATACCCCGGCGCTGGGATGTAAGATTAAAAAAAAAACACTTCGGTACAACCGAATGTACGAATGGAAGAACCTAGTGAATATCTATCAATATATTTTTCATAACAGAAGCATATAATACATACCACTGCAATATATTTATTATGTTAAATAACAATATTTTAACATTATAATCGATAAACCTCAAGCTTAAACGCTATCTTCATGGACTGAAGTAGTTAAATGGTTAAGTAGCAGGATATTTGGTTGATAATTGATCAGGAGAAGGGCAACTCTGTATTCCAAATCTGAGGATGGGTGTTTATATACAGCTATAGAGATTCAGATGAACTGACTAAATGAAATTTCCTCATTCGTCTTTCCTGATTCCAGCCAATATAGATTCAATTTACATCGACATTTTCTACTTATTTTGATCGATTTCGTTTTTCATCAATGATCAGTAATCGTCAATTTCATCATTCTTCCCGCTATTCCTGTCCTTTTTTCTTTCATTTTCTATCAGCATTTAACTCACCTTTTCTGTACATACCTTCAGTATATTTCCTTCTTCAGATAGTAATTATATATTTGTTCTATATATATAAGTCCGAACTTTTACTCCTCTACGCCCAACTTTATTCTTAAAATAGAATGAAACACCTAAAAACAACAAAAAACTATTCTATTTGAAATTATTGAAATAAATATAGTGTTAGAGAATCATCAACATACGGTTGGTTCGTATCACACAGAATATGAATTACCGTTTTTCTTGTAGTTAAGACTCACATAATTTTATTTTGATAGACATGTCTGTATCTTATCAATAGATTTTAGCGCTTTTGTCACATTGAGAATATATGTAAGCCAAACAACAATGAACAGGAGTTGATCATTTTGTATACATTTATATAATCTAAAATTTTAAAGCAAGGATTTTGTGGACAGAACTAAAAATTATGCATAACTAAGGAGAATATTGGTACTGAATAATTGCTGACTTAATTCTAATAAGGATAAATTAATGAAATTCTAATAAGAAATCTAAAATGAGTGAAGATAAAATTAAGCTATATGTTTATTTGCATTTTTCCGATATTTATTACACATAGCTGAATAGAAAATACGGACATTGTGTTATGCTAATGTTTTTGTTAAATCTGATGGGTGACCGCTTGCGAATACACCAGGTTCTATAAACTTAGATTTGTAGGGGTCGAAAGGGATAAAGACTCGGAATTGGTCATCGTAGAAGACAACTTTCAATTCTAGTTATATTAAAAAAAATATTTTCTAGGTTTAAATAACATGAAAAGGGTTGAAAACGAATCAATCAAAAATTCATTTAAAATCCTGACAATTTATCTGGGTTCTGACACCGATTTCTTCTACTAGTAGGTACATCTCTTTCTTTCTCTTTCTCTGTCTCACTTTGTCTCTCTAGTAAAGCACTAAACAAAGTAGGAAATTATTTTAAATTAAATTATTTTGATGTTGATGATCATGATGATGATAATGATAATGATTTAAGCTGTCCAATCTGCATAGCATCTAATATTTATTCTGTATGTCAAAGGAGCTGAAAACGAGAAATCGTAATTAGCCATTTTTCCTATGAAGTAAATTTGTGAAATTTTATTCGAATAGTCAAGTGAAAAGCAAAGCTTTTCTGGGCAAAAGCTTATGTATTGTAGTGTTTGATAAAGCCTTTAAATACAATATATATATATATATATATATATATATATATATATATATATATATATATATATATATATATATATATATATATATTACATGAAGGATAGCTTTCTTATAAATTTGTCACTTAATTCCATTCAACAATTTTATTGAATTTTATTTCCTTTGCGAACTTGATTACTTTTTGTTAAACATTGTTAAACAAATTTGTCTTATGCTCATAAAATCTGTCAAGCGTTATCAAGTTAGTTCAAGCGCTCAGTTGCTCCATAAATGTAGCCTTGTACAAGCTAATATTCCTCAATATTCCTCATTGATTTTATGACATTCATATGAATATATAAATGCATATATAAATTGATTAAATGAATGCCTATGTCAGCAGACTCATATGGATTTGTATGTCTTCACTGTCTTTAACACACACGGATATATACGTGTATACCTTCAAATATTAGTTATCATCTGTTTTCAGCTTCACTTCAATCAGAAAACTAATACAGTATGAATTTACTCTTCAACCTCTACACCCGACATTTATATGTTCTCTTTTCTTTCAACTCTTTCCATAAATACAAACACTAGGAGTCTCTTAGATGGAGCAAGACACACAAATGCTCATCTTAAAAATAGCAGTCGTGAAGTGCGATCAGTTGACCCTTTAACCATTGGAGAGCAGTGAAGAGTGCAAATGAGTATCCGGATATATTGCAAAGGAACCGGAAATAATTGACTGCGGTCAAAATGGCGACACACTTGTATTTGTGTTGACTGGCATGACATTCCAACCATGTTTCTTATTCTGAAAGGATTAAACGGAACTTGCGAGTCTCTTAAATACTACATCAATGACAAAGACACTGTCATATCTATCTATCTATCTATCTATCTATCTATCTATCTATCTATCTATCTTGATATGTATATATATATATATATATATATATATATATTAGTCATAATGTATATTACATAATATGCAGCGTCGATAGTAAGACTCGGTGTTTCATTCAGTATATTATGTATATTCACTAATATATCCTTACAGCTCTGTCTCATAACACTGAGCACTGTATTTACAACACCTGTGGAAGAAATATATTTATACGTACGTAATATTTTTCGTGCATGTATGTATGTTTTTATCATACTAATACACACACACACACACACATATATATATATATATATATATATATATATATATATATATATATAGTGCAATAGCGCCAACATATTAATCTTATTTTTATTCGCACTCTTACATTATATTTTCATCCTGATTATTAGTTTTGTTATTTGATATTACTATATTTTTGACAATAATGAGAGTTACTCTCCCTTCATATTTGGTTTACATTAGAATCCAAATTTCGAACTTGTGAATTTAAATAATATACATTACTATTAGTTAATTCTAATATTTTAGGCAGCAATAATTAAAAAAATAACTTTTAACACAAAATTTGTATCATCACCACAAGTACGCAGCAGATTATATTTGTACCTGAAGTCTGCAGCAACTGCATGAAACTCCGAGTCATGCTATCGACGTCGGATATGTACATGCACTAACATATATATATATATATATATATATATATATATAGATAGATAGATAGATAGATAGATAGATAGTAGGCTTCTATTTATCTTGCGAGATAACGGTAGCGACCAATTTGGTCAAATCTGGATGCAGACCTTAAACTACGGCAACCATAAAAATACGAAAGCCAAAAGTTACATTTTAAAATCCACTTATCTAATGTGTTCGGGTCTATTTGCCTATAGTCTCTTTTGTTGTTGTTGTTCCTGTTGTTGTAGTTCGTTATTTGTTGGTTTCTCTGTTTGACGTTAGTGTTGCTTAACCCGAACCTTCCCGTTCTTACACAGAAAAATAAACATAAGAGACAATTTAAAGGAAACGAAATGAAGTGCATCAATAGAGCAGTAATTATATTCTGTACTTATTCTTGAAGAAGATCATAAGTAGAAGTAGTTTAAGGAGTGTTGATAAAAGTTTGACGGATGGAGGGGAAACTAAGCAAAAAGAAGAGAAATATAAAAAAGTTTGAATATAAAAAAGAGAGAGCTTATTGTTTTGCTGGAAAAAAGAAGAAGAGAAGCAAGTCAATCAAACTGGATAATGAAATTAAAGGAGACTTAGAAAGACAGAGAAAGAAAAGTTACTGTAGCCAATATCGATAAAAAGAGAAATACTACAAAGTAAAGATGATAGAAAATTTATTGTCATTTCAATGAAAATAAAATAAAAAAAAAACAGATCGGAGTAGTAATCACAGCGTAGTAGTAGTGGTAGTAAGGACAGAAAAGAGGGACAAAATTCAATAAAGCGCTGATCTTTATTCTTAGGGCTATGATGTGTCGGTTTTATCGATATTTTTAGCTGTTTTTACTCACATCCGGCTTCAGTGCCATACACTCTCCTGAGGCGGGAATTTCAACTCTATACTTTTGTAATGAAAAGGAGACTGGAGTCAAAAGGAAACCTGATTAGGTCGATGAGAGAGATTCAAATATGGCGGAAGCCTGATGACCACCGCAATCTAATATACACGGTTAGACTAACATTTCGTTTATGTACATATTTTTTTTAAATATACACACACATAATTTCTATCTATCTATCTATCTATCTATCTATCTATCTATCTATCTATCTATCTATCTATCTATCTCCATATATATACCATATATACCATATATATATATATATATATATATATATATATATATATAAGGAGAGAGAGATATATAAAAATATAGTTTTAAGGTATGCTATATTTATGGGTAAAAGGATTCAATATCAAAGATAGAGCTTATATAAATATAAAATATGAAAGTGGACACTGGGGTCAACACCAGTCTGCTTCATAATTGTTCGCTGTCAGTGCACACTGATATATATATATATATATATATATATATATATATATATATATATATATATATATATATATGATAGTAAAGAAAGATTTTTAAAATTAATTTTACTCAAACTATGTTTAAGTAGGAATTTATTTACTCAATGTATAGTTTCCACAAAGTCATCTATAAAACTCTACAACACTCATCGTGGCAAAAAAGTCTCCCAATAACTGCAATCGTGTCCAAAAATTCCGATTTTTAACATCTTTCTCATAATGATTCCATTTGACGAAAAAACTTACTAATATACAATAAATATTATTAGTCTTATTATCAATATTATTTTTGTTGCTATTTATCTCATGAATTTCTTTTATTGGTCTACTATATCTGTAAACACATACAAACACACACACACGCATATATATATATATATATGATAAAAATATAGTTTTAAGATATTCTATATTTATGGCTTAAAATGCTCAATATCTGTGTGTGTGAACAGCTAGCTAGATAGATAGATAGATAGGGCGAACCACCCTCATTCTCCCCGTATTCCGGTGGTAAGAAGTAATTTCCATTCGAGCTGCTTATTACTGCGGACCACTGCTCTGTGGAATCTACTCCCAAGAGGATTGTTTTTTCTCCCGATGACAACAATCTTAACCTGTTCAAGTCGAGGGTCAATCGTTATCTTCCGCACATATCTGCATCAATTGTGTCCCTTACTCTGTCTACCTCGAGTGATTCCAGGGCCTTGTACATGGTGAATCTCACTGTAAAAAAAAAAATAGTATTTTATAAGTACTAACAAATACATCACACATGTGCCCTCTTTTTTTTGGAAAAGAATGTCATAAATTGTATACAATATGGGAACAAGTAATAAGGAATGCTAGAGAAAAGCAATGAATAACAACAAAAAATTGCAATATAAGCTCTGTAAAAAATGCAATAATAATAACAGAAAAATTGCAATATGAACACTGGTAAAAATACATTAGATTTATGAGTTTCAAAAAGTCAGACGTCCTCATGGACACATTATCCAAGTGGATAAAGATGTTGGTTAGATCCAGTGATTAAACCCAAAGAGTTTTGAGTTCAATACCAGGCCAGAGCAGTAGTGAAGCAAAAGAGTTGAAGAGTTGAGTTAAAGGGAAATAACTGGGACATACGAGGGAAGCATGGCACGTGGAACTAGAACAAGCTACTCCGGTGGACGAAATAAAGGGTTCGGTTCGAAATTCCAATCACCTGAAGAGGGCTGGCGCGTACAACGGCAGAAACGTTGTGGATATGACATATGATGAGGATAATAGTCCGAGTAATGTAAATAATGCAAGTAACTTTTATTAAATTCCTAATTACTGTTTTGTATAGTAAAGATATTCTATAATTTTACTCTATATTTTTTAATATCTTAATTCTTTTTTAATTAGATTTCACTGTGATCAAAGTTAGCCGCGATTTACATGAACCACATCACATTTGTTTATGCGTCTATATTCTCTTATCTTTGTACGTGTACAGCCATTCATACAGTTAAGATATACACAAACATGACGTGCACGTACACTAGCTATTCAATAAGAACAACATAAAATATCTCGCCGAAAAGCCTGAAACTGACGCGTCATCGACCAGTGCGCAAGCCCACTGCTGCGATCTTCTCATATTTCCGACCACTGATCTAAGCAACAAATCATCCGTTTAAAGGACTTTACACGACTCACAATAAAGGTCACCAGAGGTTTAAGATTTGCTTGGACGTCATTTAAGCTCGAACATTGTGGAGGGGGTGATGCAGATGAAGAGAATCCAGAGGAAACGGATAGGGGCCAAGAATGAGAGAGATGGTTGGGGATTGAATCTTTTCTTCTCGGTTTTATGGCTTTCTGATTATCACGTCAACGTAATTGGACAATGCCTGGTCACGTGTCATCATGCGACCACTCATTTTCTTTATCGTCCTCCTTGTTCGTTTAATTTCCTTAATTACGTTATTTATTTTTTCTTTTCGCCTTTTTGTAATATTTTGTTATATTCTCTTGTGACAGCAAATCGTTTTTCTCTCGCATTTTGTCTTTGTCACTTTCGAATTTTCAGTTTTAAGCTTGGCACTAACCTTAAGTTTGATCCACAAAAAAATTACCAAAGCATTCAAACATGCACACAACCATGGATACATTTACGTCCCAAGTAAATGTGTGTTCGGAATTAATTAAATTAAGATTCTCGAAAATTGTCAATAAAAAAATATATTTGAATCGAGTGCGAAACACAGAAAAAAATGGCCGAAGAATGAAAAGACCCCTTTTTCAGCACCGTTTCATCTTCCGTAACGACAATCATCTACGATGACATCATCAATGTGAGGTCACAGTGCTATCAGTTTTCCGCTTGGCTGGGCACCATCTTAGACTCTGATTCTTCCATGGTAACCGGCGGGAGAAAAATGACATGGTTGTGCCATTCAAGCGACTGGACTATTATTTTGATGTCGGGCAGATAAAGATGAAAACAGTGTGAGGAATGTGGAAAATTGCATGATGATGATGATGATGATGATGATGATGATGACTTTATTACATTAAGGCTTGTTGTAAGAACTGATGATAGTAGTGGTGATTTTGGTGATGGTGTTGGCGATGATGATGGTGATGGCGTAATAATAATAACAATGATGTTGATGGTAATATTTATTGTTTTCTATCTAAGAATTATCGAGATACCCGCTTCATCAGCTATTGACTGTATTTACTAAACTAATGATCTCAACATCAAGCTATTTTGCAGACATTTGATGCCAAATTGAAAAAAATAGCATTCCCTTTTTAATGACTGCACATATTTAAGTGGCGATCATGAGATAAATGAAATGGTAAACTTCAGGAATCCATTTAATATCGATAGCTAAAATTTAGCCCCTTATAATAATAAAAAATGTATTACTAACACAGAATATGCATTCCCTTGATACTAATCACAAATTCAACAATGTTTAAATAAGCTGTCACTTGTAAGAATGGAACAAAATGACCACAAAGCTATTCGTGTACGCTAAATTAAGTAAATACGAGATCGAAAAATATATTAGAAGTTAAGAAAAACAACACAGTTCACCACGAAAGGAAATTTTTAAAAACTTATGAAATGACTCAGTAAATACAATTTCCATTGCCAATTCTACCATAAAATGTCTCTGTCTTGGTTTTGAGGCTAAATAAATAATAAGCAAATTCCATAATCATAAATTAAATATATATATATATATATATATATATATATATATATATATATATATATATATATGCAACATACCCCCAACATTGATAATCTATTATTAAAATTTAAAGTACAAAACAATGATTAATTCGTACCATTAAAAATGTAGCTTATGAGTAACGTCTTAGAACCTCTAAAATGTACTTCATGCATAAATTATGATGTTACGCAACAACCAAAGTTATTTCCTTTTTTGAACAATTTAGAAGACATTTAGAAGAAATTTAGATTAAGCATAAATTGTTACTGGTGAGTAATCTTGAACTAGTAAATGAAATAAATTTAATGGTTAAGAGATTTGAAAGTATCAAAATAGTAACGATGGTATTTGTAGCATTCAGGCTGGTACTGCTACACAAAATATGTTGTTGTAATAATAATGACGGGTCAGGAATGGATGTAGGGAAAAGAGGCTATTGATAAAAAATCATTCTACCATTTCTGAAAGGTTTTTTATTCTATAAAAGTGTTTTTTATTTATCTGAAACTAAAAGCCAAAAGAAAGACACCAACTATAAAAGAACAAATAACAATAATTAAAACGAAAAGGAAATACAATTCTCTGAGATGACAGGAGTTAGATTAAAACGGATTTTGATGGCGATATTGACAATGCACAACTTTGAATGATTGTTCAACGTTTTAATAAATAAAAGCAGAAAGATAGTTTTCAGAATGAACATCATAGCATTGAACGAGAAAATAATGATATACATCGTCGGATTATTGCCTTACCAAGGGCGATAGTCATCAGTACATTGATCATTTTCTTACCAGAGTGACACAAATTATCAGTAATAATAAGTGAAAACGAGATAGCTTCTCACTTACTGATGTTGATCGTCTGTATGTTTCCAGATCCGAAAATCCTAGAACTGTCTTACAAAGCCACAACAGTCGCTCTTCAAAGATAACTGGAAACTACAGAAGACTGGATGGTGATTTGTGTCAAAGAACATGAAAGAAAGGAAACCAAGAAATTCAAAAAAGAATTCCAAGTGGCTGAAGGAGTGCAAGTAAATCATAATACGGCAGCGGTAAAGAATCTAAAAAAAGAAATCAAATGCAATATAGCAAATGCAGAAACGATGGCAAGATAAGCCTTTTCATGGTCAATACACTACCCTTACCAAATAAGCTGATGTAGATAAACTCTGCATTCGTCAGTGCTTACGTAGTGCGGGGTTAAAAGCTGGAGCCGAAGGTTTTATTCTTGCTGAACAGGACCAATTATTTCTAACTAGAACCAAGAACACATAATGAAAACACGTGTTAACACTAAATGAAGATTTTGTGATAAACAACTGTGATAAACAATCTTGATAAACAGGCTGCACGGTTGTTAGCACCCACTAAATATAACTCGGCATGACAGAGTGGGGCAATACCTGTACTGGAAAATATGTAACCTTCATGGGAAGGAATCTGCAAGAATTTGTTATGAACATCACCCAGGCACAGGTTAGAAATAGGGCCGGTAACAATTTTATGGGACTTTACAATACACACAGACAGAAAAATCAAAGCTAATAGACCAGATGTCATAATCAAAGACTACAACAACAGAATGTGCTTTCTCATTCATATGGCAATCACTGCAGATTATTATGTATCTTTGAAGATCTTCAAAAAACTATCACAATACAAGGATCTTGAAGTGGAAATTTAAAAAATGTGGCACATGAAGATATCAATAATTCCAGTTGTAGTTGGGGCTCTCGAATTGTTTTGAAAAAGTTCTGATAGACTCAATGAAGGGATTATTGGTAGCCCATGCCTTAAAGAAAGGCAACAAATTGTACCCACAAGTACAGCTCATATAATACGAAGATCTTTATCTATGTAAAATGTGTGTGATTTTAGTTTTTTATTTATTTATTTTTTACAAAAATGATCAGTGGAAAATGTAATGAAGCTATTTCTGACTTAGGTCTCTGGTCGGAACCTAGAAGGAAATGTGTATACAACAAAAATCAAAGGAAATAATAATAATAATAATAATAATAATAATAATAATAATAATAATAATAATAGTGAAAAGTTCTTGAGCCGACCGAGAATTCAATGACCTCGAGCTATGAAAACTACATGCTGGTCTATATATATACACTCCACAATTGAACACTTATTGTACACCATTTCTTAAACTATTGCAAAAATGATTCTGATACATTGCCACTGAAAAGCTACCTCCGAATCTTTCAAAGATTATATTGTTTTTAAATTCCTCTTAAACTCCTGTCAAATTGAAAAAAAGACCTGATTACGAGTGCATATGGTCTCTGCACTCAAACACCAAATTTCTTCTTGACTTGTCAATCATGTAAGCAGATTCATTATTCTGTAAAATAAGAACCTCTTTTTGTACTTTCTCTCTTTGGTTTTCTATCAATGACTTTTTTAGTTGACACAACAATTAGCCCTTTTGAAGATAATCAATCATCAAAATACCATTCCTTTCTCACACATCAATGACAATAATTTTTTCTGTTAAATTACTTTTGCTATAGAAAACTCGAATACCGACACTGTATAGACTGTTGCTTTATCTCTGGATCATAATGGTGCAATTATGTTCCATCAACAATGACGAGTCCTTGTAAAAGTATTCAGTAGATTGTAGAAAATGCTGCAAAATCAACTTGCTGTCGATATCATTTCTAGTTGGTATGCAAACATCTTGGCATCCATTTAACTAACAACTTCTGCAAAGGGCAACTGATCATACGTTCTCTGGCTAATATCTCTTTGCTCAGTAATTCTTTTAGCTGAGATTCATTGTTCGACAAAAATCAGATTATGAAAATAATCAACATTGTTGAACGCCTCTCCACATTATAGTCGAATATTATGAATGCTTGCTTCATCCACTTGTGAATTTCCTTTGGAATTTTCTTTCGCAAGAACAAAAACAACCTGAGAACAACACTTGATTATTTCACAATTTCAGTCAATAATCTGAAACAAATTTTTAAAAAATTAAGAGTAAGAATCCTTCAAATTGTATATAAAAGAACACACGCTTTCCACTTACGGATTTTGGGAATCGGTTCAGAACCATAAGTATTCAACGGCCCCTCATAATAATAATATTTCTACAGCGTAAATAAAATAGGGAAGAATTGAACCTATTATCAAGATGACACAAATGAAAGGGAAGATTAATGATAGCAAAAATCTGCAGTTGAATACAAGTAAAGAAACAGGAAACAGAAAAGAAAACTGAAAAGGGGGAAGAAGAACAAATGGGAATTTCAGAAAATAAATTCAATGGATTGCAGTTGAATTGACATTGATGTGACTTTAGAGAGGAAACCTAAATAGAGCAACTGTTAATGTTAATAGTGATCCAGAGTAACAACAACATAAAAATTAATTATATAAAGGCCTGGATAAATAAAAAATGTAACCAATAAAGAAGTGACAATCAAACATATAGTGATAAAATGCATTAAATTAGAAATATAACTTGATAGAAATGGTGAGCCACTGGAAAGTAAACCCTTAAACATATAGACTGATGCTATATATACAGACCAGAATGTGTCCTACTGAATGAAAGATAAAATCCTGTGAGATTTCAGGATTCAAATAAGTCACCCAATCCAAATCATGTTGTGAAAAAGAAAAACAAGAAAAAAGTATCAAATAATAGACTTCTCTGTTCCAGCAGATTCCACAAAGTTAAACTTAAATAAACAAAACAAAAAAAAAACATAATTCTGACGCTTGAAAAAATTGTGGAACGTGAAGATGAATAGCGTGAAGGCAATAACTATCGGAGATCTAGGAATAGCCAACCAAGAGTCTAGCAAAATAAACATGATACCATCCAAACGACAGGACTACAAAAAAAAAAAAAAAGAATAGTCCGAAAATAATTGAGGCAAACTAGTTATCTCTTAATTTACAGTGAACGCTACCGATGATCATTACTCGTGGGAAAATTTAACGAATACAAATAATTATAAAACAGATATTTTAGGACGTTGATATAGCAACGGATCATTCAATCGGAATAAACTAATAAAAGCTCTGTCAAATTGTGTCTAGTTATTTCGACGGAATACAAAATGAAATTGAAGTAGTAGCAAATCATCCATGTTCCTTCCGTATTCCACCAGCAAGAAGTAAGTTCCACTCAAAAGGCTTCTTTCCACGAACCACTGCTCTGTGGAATTGACTGCCAAGAGGATGTTTTCTCGATCACTATAATCTTAATCTGTTCAAGTCTAGAGTTCCCCTCCTATCCATTAAACCGTAACCTTCTACCTCGAGTGTCCACCAGGCCTTACTGAAAAAAAAAGACAGTTGGAGAAATGTAATAACTTATCGTGGGTCATAACAGTGATGGTCGTTTCTGTTACTGCAATATCCAAGAGATAAAAGATAGACATTTTAAACAAAGCACAACATTATGAAATCGGCAAAAGATTTGAGATGATTTAATATAACTTGATGACATTTTCTTTCAAGAAGAACAAGTGATTATGAAAATAGTAATGAAAATAACTTCAATCCAAACATAATTTGAAAATCAAAATAATCTTATGATTTAACGACGATGATAATGATCGCAATATTTATCCTACTATAATTTATGAGCGCCTAATAATGGTATCAACATGATTAAAATTATATTGCTTTTCTTTAATATGCATTGAATATTTTAATACAATAATTTCTTTAATATGCATCTAAGACACACAACAGTAGTGGTAGCGGTTTTGTTAATATTATGATATTGGAAATGAAGTAAAAGAACAAGACAGAATGGCGAACAAATATCAGTTTTGATAATGGCGACAACTATTAAGTCTTATTCAAGTGGTCCAGGGAGGCAGAAAATTTGGCTGCAGTTAATAAAAGAGATCGCCAATATAGCGTTTTTATCATTTTCCTTCTCTCTATCAGTTCATTTTCTCTCTCTCTCTCTCTCTCTTTCTCTCCCTCCAACCCTCTTTCTTGATTTTCTTCTTATCGTTATGCATTTTATTGATTGATTTTGTCTATATAGCAGCCTGTTCTTTTTATCTGTTTTTCGTTATCTGTCTATTATTAGACTTCGACATTTCTTTCTCTTCCATTTTCCTTCTCACACTGTCGTTGTTATCCCTTTCTCTTAGCACCCAATCATCTTTTGCTTTGTCCTTCTATCGAAAGAAACGGCGATTTTCCTGTTCTCCTGCCAATTGTCCCGTTGACACATTGCCACCAAAAGAAACCATTTTTAAACGATTCTAACCTATTAAAATGGCCGACAATTTGTTCTGATTAGTCTTGAGATTCGCATACATGATTTCTATTGACATGTTCCCCTCTTTACACTACTCTTGTAGTTTATCTTATTCTTTTCTTCTTTCTTCTCCCATTTTTCAAACTTTTATGCGCCGTCGTTCAAATCAACCTCTCAATACACATACTCATAGGCTCTTTCTCTCATCCCCTCTCACACACATCTATCTATCTAGTTAGCTAGATAGCTATATATGTGTGGGTGTGTGTTGGAGAAATGTATAACAAACTGGAAAAGGTTTCCTTGTGTCGCGTTTCGTCCTTTAGGACATCAGCGGACTAAATTTGTTATGTTAGTGCTATTACACATGCGCACGAACGAGAAGTGCTGAGAATTTAAATTATTTTTTTTTTTTTTTAGATATAGCCGATTTCATTTAAATTCTTTTTCTTTTTCTTTCTGAATGAAATGGAATACATAAAAAAATAAAAATATTTTTTTTTTATTTAAAAATTAAAATTTCCAGCATCCCTCCTTCATGCGTATGTGTCGTCACACCATAATAACAAATTTAGTCCGATGGAGAAAAGTTTTTCCACTTTGTCATATATTTTTCTTTATATATAAATATATATATCGTTATCTCATTCATATATATATATATTACTCTTCCTTAATCAAAATTTGCTATGGATATTTGTTATTATATACTCACATAAATGTGTGTATGTGTGCAAAAATGCCCAAATATGTGATTGTGTCTAATGTGTGCATCCCTGATATACACACATATTTACCTGGAATGCACTGAGATCGATTCACTTTTTCCCATTTCTCCTTTTCATTTGCCGGCATTTTTCTTCGTCTTCAGCCAAAAAAAAAAAAACAAAAAAAACTCGGGCCTCTTTCTCTCTTACACACGTCATCGCGCCCTATTCTCTCTATAACGTCCGTCTTTCTCTTGCTTTCTTAACAGTAAAAAAAAAGCAAAAGTAAATGACTGCAGAAGCAACATACATAGATGGCGTCGTTTTTGATAAAAGGGCAGACGACATTGTCGGTGGACAATGATGGAAGAGCACTTTTCACGGCGCACCAAACGAGACAGAAAAACAAACGACCGATGAATCCATTGTACGCAAAATCGGCGATGTCAAAGGGCAAGTTACATGCATGCTTGGTTGGGCATATCTCTAAGGGAGCCATTACACTCGACTTATCGTAGATTCAAACAGGGAAGAAGCCGTGCCTGTTGTAGTTTTTCTAGGCATTTTTTAGAAGCTTACTTACAGAGATGCTGAGAAAGTTGTTAAGACATACAAGTAAATACACAGGCATACGCATATATATATATATATATATATATATATATATATATATATATATATATATATATATATATATCTGTGTGTGTGTGTGTGTGTGCGCACGGGCGTGAGCATACATGCATGGGTGTGTCTGATTCCATTTTTTTTATATTTTTTACACACTGGTTATAGAATATGCATAACCAGAAATAGAAATACAATAGAAATTTAGTTAAATGTAAGTCGTCATATATATATATATATATGTGTGTGTGTGTGTGTGTGTGTGTGTATGTATGTATGTATATAAAAGTGTACATTAAAGTAAACACCGAGGCGACAATCTGTTTCACTCATGCACTCTTGCACATGGCTTGACGATTGTATTTTATTTAGCACGAAACAGACTGTCGACTCTGGATGTTGACTTCAATGATCACTTTTATATTTACATACGCTATATCCCTAATATTGATCAATTTAACCCATAAAAAACTATATTTTATCATATATATATATATATATATATATATATATATATATATATATATATATATTATAAACTGCTACTTTGGAAAATAGAAGTTACCGCAACAAAAATGCATATTTGTTTTGATGTCTAATTTAGACATCTCATCAGATGGTAATAAACAATAAACAATATATTATTTAAAAATACGAATTATGAAACATCACTTCTTTCACATTTTTTAGAATTTTCCATAAAAGTCAGAGAAACAAATATATAGAAAAACTTCCATAAAAGAAAAAGAAAGAAATGTTCCAATGTAACAGCTTATAATAAATATTTATTGGTCTACTCATGTATTGAGCCCTTTTTTTAAATTAATGTTATGAACGTTTGAATTTATATTCTTTTCGTTCTTTTACATTTGTATATATATATATATATGTGTGTGTGTGTGTATGTGTGTGTGTTTTAATTATTTTGTCCACTTCTATAGTAGGTGTATAATAGGTCTGCGATATATATATATATATATATATATATATATAAGGTCGATTGCAGCAGCCCAAAAATACTGGAATAGGCGGGTACAAGAGGAGGACAACAACATTCAGAAAACAGCCTGCCTGCCTTATGTGAAGGGGTTATCAGAGAAAATACAAAGGATCTGCGGTCCATATAACATTAGGACAACCTTCAAAAGCTGGACGACACTTCGCAGATATCTCTCCCGTGTAATCTACCCCCATAGAGGAGAACATGACTAAAAACTGTGCGTAAGCCATCCCGTGCAGCTGCGGAAAGAACTATAAAGGGAAGACAGGCCGCCCCCTTAAGGTAAGGCTTCAAGAACATCAGAAAGCTGTAACATGAGGGGAAGTGGAAAAATCAGGCATAGCTGACCACATATGGAGAGAGAAGGGAGATCACCACCCTCTATGGGATCAGGTAGATATCATAGACAAAGAGCAACATTGGAAAATTCGTAAACTTAAGGAATCAGCACATTTGCTATGCCACAAAAATTACCTGAGCCGACCAAGCATAGAAATGAATACAATATGGGAACCAGTAATAAAGAGTGCCAGAGAAAAGCGATAATAACAACAAAAATTGCAATATGAGCTCTGTTAAAAACATGAATGATAACAGGAAAAATTGCAATATGAGCACTGGTAAAAAATGTTAAGTGAAGGTATTAGGTTTATAATACCCAGAAATTCGTACACAGATGTCCTCACGGATACATGGCACAGTGAATAAAGGCGTTAGATCCAGTGAGAGGACCCAAAGAATGTGAGTTCAATACCCGGTTAAGGCAGTGGAGGTGGTTATTCACAGGAGATAACTGATAACTGAAATCCATTAATCATGGCACGTGGAACTACCCCAGTGAGCGAAATAAAGGGTTCAGTTCGAAATTCCAACCACCTGAAGAAGGCCGGAGCGTACAACGGCCGAAACATTGTAATAAATATGGCGACAAAGATGAGGACAATAGTCTAAATAATGTAAATAGTGTACATAATAACTCATCTCAGAAATATAGACAGATACTGAAAAGCTGAAACGTTGTAATAAATATGGCGACAAAGATGTGGACAATAGTCCGAATAATGTAAATAGTGTACATAATAACTCATCTCAGAAATATAGACAGATACTGAAGGGCCGAAACTTTGTAATAAATATGGTGACAAAGATGAGGACAATAGTCCGAATAATGTAAATAGTGTACATAATACCTCATCTCAGAAATATAGACAGATACTGAAAGGCCGAAACTTTGTAATAAATATGGTAACAAAGATGAGGACAATAGTCCGAATAATGTAAATAGTGTACATAATACCTCATCTCAGAAATATAGACAGATACTGAAAGGCCGAAACGTTGTAATAAATATGGTGACAAAGATTAGAACAATATAATATAGAAAATATGGTGACAAAGGACAATATAATATAATAAATATGGCGACAAAGATGAGGACAATATAATATAATATAATATAATATACTGTGTAGTTCATAGTTTCATGTTTTATTATTTATGCATACAAATTATTGTTGATGCACTTTAAGATACAGTCTTCTGTGGTAAAAGTTATTTTATTCAATGGAAAAATATAATAACAAATAAAAGAGATATACGTTGTGGGTTGAATTTAACAAAACATGTTTGAGGGAATTCTTGCTGTCAAAATATACCTCATATATATATATATATATATATATATATATATATATATATATATATATATATATATATATATATATATATAAAGATAGATAGATAGATAGATAGATAGATGTGTGTGTGTGTGTATGTGCGAATCTAAGCAATTCTTGGTACATATCTGTCTATCTGTATGTCTGGGTAGTTTTAATTAATATATGCAATACCACAATCATTATATTTTTTACGTTTGTTCTTAGAAGGTGAACTGCTTTCCATTTCGTCTTATCTGCTTCTTCTTCTTCTTGGCTTGTAATTGGATGAAACTTGACTTCACTTTCCAGAAAGTAAAAAAAAAAAAAAAAAGAAAAACTACGATAAGATCTAAAACTAAAGGCTTTGGAATATGAGACTTCAGCCCATGAGAACTATCAAAGACACACACACACACACACACATATATATATATATATATATATATATATATAATTATTGATTTAATATTGAAAAGGACTTACGACAAGTAATCATAAACTCCTTTCACGTACATCAAGAGCACATGAAATATAAAATTCCGAAATAGGGCCATCTGAAAGCGGAACGAAGACACACGCTTAAACTAGCCTGGAAATTGGGATTTCCACTTTCAACAATGATCGTACAATTCATTAATGAAGGAATGTAAACCACTTCGTCTCGTACAGATCAACCTCGAGATGAGAAAAAAATGGAAAAACAGGGAAGTCATCAAATGTTGCAGAATGCTTTATAAACAGCTTAACAATTTAAGCCACTTTTATAAATTTTTAATTATTCTCGAATCTCTTTATGTGACATTCTTAAAAACCTTTTCACTACTTTTTATCATGTTTATAAATTTTTCTTAGTTCTTTTTTCTTCCATGTTCTACTTTTTCGTAATTTCCAAAATTGTATTTCCATTAATCTTGTTTCTCTTTTGAGGCTATCTGTTTCTTACTACCTATATATATATATATATATATATATATATATATATATATATATATATATATATATATATATATATGTGTGTGTGTGTGTGTGATGAAATGGATGGACATGATGGTTTGAGTCTGTTATTGAAATAGTATTTAACCAATACGTTTCGAGGTCAACAGGGCAGTCGACTGAAGTTTCAGGCTATTATTTTAAGCCGGAAAATTTTAGAGCTCTTCAAAATTTATGATTGTGTCAATATAAAGGCAGAAAATTATTATAAATTCCTGGCCAAAAATGTTTTTGTGTTGTACAGGTGACAACGCATGAATCCCAATAACAAATATATAATAAATAAAATCTGTGATCCATTATTGACAGAAATGTAAATGAGAAAGGAAAATATTATTCATGCAAAATTCTCAGTCAAGCAATAAAAATTGCTGAAGGTAAAGTTAGAAAAAATGTTCACAAAATCAATCGTTTATATCTATATTTATGTTACACTGAGTTTGACACTCTCCAAATGAGCTATTATCATTTTTTTTTAAATAATGATCGACTTCATGAGATGAAACTCATAGTATATATTTCTCATCTAAATTTAATTTTATCCTGGAACTTTTACTAATATTGGTTGGTTAATACCAATTTTATAGTAAAAAAAATCTACTTGCATAAAAAAAGCTAACATAGTGTAATATATGGATGTGAATGTATGTGAATGTATGTGTATATATGTGTATATATGCCATGCGTATGCTAGCAGAAAAGCCAAATGCATGTATAGCCACATCACCTCATCAATACATGAAGGAAGATGAAGTATAACTATGTCAATTTTCGAGATTCATTTTTGAGTGAATAAATTCAGATTTTATGGCAAACCAGTGAAAAAAGAGAAATTGATGAACATATCAGTAACTGAGAAAGAAATGGCTGTAAAAACACTTTGCTCAAAAGAGAACCGGTAAGATACTCTTTTGAAATCCGTATTCAAATAAAATGAGACTAAACCAAAGAGAATGACTGACCGAACGCCCAATTAGACATTAATATTTTTTGCGTCGTCTTTTTAGCTCCTTTTCTTTATGAATTTACTCATTTTTTTCTCTCTTCAAAACGCCATCTTTTCTTTCTTCTTCTTTCAATCATTCTTGAACTTTCTTTCTCAATTATCATTCTTCATTTTTCTTTACAATCTTTTCCTTTTTTCTTCTCAATTATATTCCTTCTTACCTGTTTTAATATTTTCTAATTTTTTCTTGTGTTTTATTTGTCTTAAGAATTAATCGATCTGCTAGAATTTATTATTTTCAGTTTTCACAAATATACAAAACGTTAAACAAATTTTCTTAGTCTTTCTGAATTAATAGTATAATTTCTGTAAGAATTTTTTTCAAATTTCATTCCAACCAAAATATTTCAAGCAAAAATCTCCAAAGAAAATTCAACGATAAAATTTGTTTGCTTTTTCTCGTGATATTTTCATCAGTGTGGAACACTCGACAGAAAAAAAAGAAACTTTGTATGGATGACCACCAGAGTAACAAAGAGTCTGGGAGGAAATCCGGCAAACATTTTGTTTGTTTCATTTATTTTTGATATTGTAATTTGAAAGATTTTTCTTAAAAATTAAACACTGTTCAGGACATTTCTATGCTTTGATCGATATTTGCGAGATCGGTTTTCAATGTTATCAAACTATTTCTTTGGGTTAATATCCTTCACTTTTTTCAGCTTATTTACCCTCTCGTAATAATAGCGTTCAAATAATCGATATTCACATCTGTCTACTCTATCATGGTTATAACGTATTGAATATCTTTTGTCACGCAAATGTAGCTTTCACTTTGACATAAGAAAGTTTAATGATTATTCTGTAAGAGAAAATAACGCATTTGAAAATATTACCTGTTATCCAACTACAAACTTAAAATTCACTGAGTTAAACTTCAAAAATATGTATATATTTTGACATATTTTGAGATTTTAGATGCACAAAAATATATTAGTTGCTAAGCTTTGTTAAAGACAGAGAAGGATGTAAATCATTCTGATTATTTGAATGTAATACAACTTTGGTTCAAAGCCTATAGGTTATATGTCGCCAGTGTGAATTGGGAATTAATTTATTATAGCTTTCTTAATTCACATCTTTTAGCAGACTCCTGATTTAATATTATGTTTAAAAGTTTTCATCTTGTAACTTTCCTTTAAGCGATTTTAATTGCTCAAAATAAAGCTTGAAACCACTTTGTAGCCGAAAATTATTGGTCGACTGATCATATCGAAAAGACTTTCTTTAAATTTAGTTCATTGCTATACTTATGGTATTTTAAATCTAAAAAAATGTTTACTTCTTATTGAAATCTTGTTTCGACTGCTCGACTTCTCGTAAAAGAAATATTAAAGTGAAACAAAACAGTTAAATTTGAATTATCTAATGCATCATTTTTATCATCATCATCATTATCACTCATTACTTTTTATGGCTGCTACGATTTTTCTGTTATAAAAGCAAGCTTGATGTATTTGGCTTAAAAGCACAAGTTGGTTTGAATTCTGTCATTAGAAGACTAGCAAAATAGATTTTATTCCGTTTGCAGTTACCTTATCTAATCAAAGACCATTTCAACATTTGAGTATATTTCGTTAGAATTGATGCTAATGGACAAAAAGTTAAATATAATCGACAAACCAAAGCATAATTTGTTTTTCGGCAAACTTTATTAATGACAGTAAATAGCATAATGTATATATGTTGATAGCGCTTTGGGAACCTCGATATGGTGTAATTGTAATCAAGCTTGTTTCTCTAGATCAGTTACAACTAAATAGTGAGTTCGATCCTCACTAGGTGCCTGAAACATACGTCCTTATAGCCACATCTAAGAAAATACCGAAAAGTAAACTTTAAATATGCGATTAGTTTTATTTGTGATTTTTCTTTTTAGTTATTAAATTTATTTGTTAAAAGAAAAGAAAAAATGTGGAATAAATTAAGGAAGAGTTTAATTTTCAGCATTAAAAATGTCTGTCTGTCTGTCTGTCTCTTCTAACCACAGTACACGTGTATTCTGCATTGGCCAAAAATTAAATCCACATTTCCTCCATTAATTTCGTTTCTCAACATCCAACAAAGGATAAGTTTCTTATTTCCGGCTTGAAAATAATGAAGAAAAGTGAACAAAAAATATAGTAAACACACAAGTCGATTCAATTCGATTCTTTTTGCTGTTTTCAGACACCACATAGATATCCCAATGAGTTCTCATTGAGTTTGATCAACTAAAAAGAATAATAAATATTCTTAATTCTTTCAGAATTGATGTCATCTCACAAATATCGAACAATAACTTGTGTTTATTTTTTGTTTTTATTTTTATGTATTGAATTGATCAGTTATTTCTGCTATAACGTACCTTTTGTGAAAGCTAAGCAGTTTTGAGTTGACTATTAACTTTGTCAACGTTTATAAAATGTGAATTTTCACAATATTAAAAATGTATTTTTCAATATTTATGATAGTGAATAACTGAACTACATGACAACACTTGATTTGTAAGTTTTAAAAAGTTATCCAAGTAAAAACTTTCTTTTTAATGGAAAAGCAAATGTTGTTCTTTTATTGAATCTTTTTCTTAATGTGATAATTTTGACTTTATCTTATTTAACATAAATTAAATATATCAAAAGTCGTTTTTGCAGTATGTTAATGAGGCAGGAAAAATCGGTTTTTCTTTACCAAATATACTTTTTCATATATTTTCCCTGTAAAATTTCTATAAAGTTAACATTTATTTTTATATTTTATGTTAAGCTAAAAATGAATTTTTTTTTTAATTTGGTAAATTTCTGATGCACGCAATAAAAATCTTCAGGTGTATTGGTCACGATTGTCTGTTGTGCAAAGACATCCAACTGCGACGTCATAGCAGAATTGACTGTATTGAATTGTATTTCTTTTGATGCAAAACGTCTTCTTCTGTTTCTTCTCTAAAAATACATAAAATCAAATATTGAATTCCTCTCCTCAAGATCCCAACTCCCACAGTATAAGTAAGGAAAGAAAATAAAATGACATAATGACACGCAATCATTTTCACATTACAATTAAAATTATATCTATTTGGGTACATTTAGTGAATAGTTTAGTGCTGACAAAGACTAAAACGGGCAAATGAAGGTAAAAAAAAGTGTATTATGTCAATCTTCGAAGCTGAAATAGTCTGCTTGACTTTAATCCTAACTTTTATTTGTGTTTTACAAGTATATGCGTCGCAATATTTTTTGCAGCATCGATAATAGCACAAGAAGCTTTGAAATTACCTTGTCTCACAACTGTTTGCAGGCTTTTTACTGCTTTCAACATAAATTGACATTTAAAATGTAAATATTTAGCAAGTATGGCCTCACCGACATCAGATTAAAGACAGTCTAACCTCATATCATGTAATGCACGCGTTTAGTATAGCACATGATTCATTTTTAAAGAATCCCTTTTCGTAACAGACTAAATCAATAGATCGATTTCATAAAAACAAGGAATCGTTTATTTTCAAAAGCACTTATAAAAAATAGTCATTACTAACCAAAGAGAAACTTGTTGAAGTGTGTACACAAAAACATTTTTCCTCTTTTTTTTTTTTTGTTATTCAAATAGTTATATTTTAATTTTACTTGATTGGTTTAAATATCAAATTGAAAATCCTTGTTTAATTTTTAAATAACGAAATTGCCTGAAATTTAACATAAGAGCCAGAGATTCCAAATTAGCCTCAGAAGCTTTTTTGCGAGTTTGATCTTCCCGATCTATTGTTGTTTTATCGAACACGAACAGATGAAGTTTAGTAAACACTGGATGTTCATAAACACTGGGTGTTCATTAACGAAACATTAAAATTATTTTGAAAATAAGTTATTACAGAATTAAATATTAACAACGCTTATTGAATTATCAGTGCGAAATAAACTATTGCAGTATCACTACAGCGCACTATTGTTCAGGAACGTTTCAAACCCCATCCTGAAGCATTCGTCGTATCAGATTATCTTCAGCATTTTATAAACTTTTATATAAATTTTCAAAACATTAATAACCGTTTGGTTTACTTATAATTTACTATAGCCCCATGCAAGGAAATCTACATGGGTTAAATCTGCCCGCATTCTGTGATTTTCACGTTCAATCTATTGATTCTGGAAATTCTTCATGTAGGTAATTCCCGAAATACTGGGCCATAATAACAATGGTTATCCTGTTGAAACAAGTTAGCGTGATCTTATCTACAACCAAGTCAGATTCAAAAACAGTGCCTCTACATAGAATGACGATTAACAAACTGGCTTGGTTATTCATTACTTCTATACATGTGTGATTGTGTCAGATTAAGCTAAAATAAAAAAATGAGAATAAAGGAATTGCTGAATCATATCAAGATAAATCTCGGCCCTGCTTCCATTACTTTTTGTCTTTTTTACATATGGATTAGGCTATTATACATACAGATAAGAAACATGGAGATAAAAACAATAATATTAACATTTTCTATAAAAGACAAATAATATAACGCATTATAACTATAATACTATTATACTTAACTATAAACAAGATGAAAATCGACCCTACAAAAAGAAAATTAAATTAATTATCTACTATAAAAATTTAAACAGCTAAATTCAAACATCAAGAATAACAACACACCTGCAATATGTAAATCACAGAGAACCAATATTATTTATGAATTCGCCTTCCCCTTAAGAAACTGAATTCCTGATCGAACCAAACTCATGAATAATTATATTCGACAAACTACTATATTACACTTATCTAACCATAGTTCAATTAGAACTCACTTAACTATACACATAAACCTACCAAACTCTACCTGCAGCATACATGAAAAATACAATTATAATAGCCTCATCTATATGTAAAAAAAAAGACTACAAATAATGGAAGGAGTAATAATAAAAAAAAATCCAACACTCAATAAAATGAAGACGGCTAGAATGTGCTAACAGTGTTTGGAATATGAAAAAATTATATTTAGACAATTTTGACACACTTTATTCCAGAAAAGAAAACACTTATACGAACAGGAAAAAACTTAAATAAAAATTTGATCAGAGTACACACACACACACGCACACACACACACATATATATATATATATATATATATGTATATATTTTCATTTTAAAAATGATTAGAAATTTTTCAAATTTATATATTAAAAATTTGTCAGCTTGATAAAAAAATCCATTATTTACGCAGAAAATACACAGAAATATATATATATATATATATATATATATATATATATATATATATATAATGGACTCTCTCGTCAGTTTCGACGTATGAGGATCTGACAAATAATTAACCAATTGATTCAGTTATGAAATTTTGTGCTACAATCTTAAGTGGCACTTAAGACCCGCTACTGATTTTAAAAGGAGGCCGCATATGGAGCAAGAGTGAGGATTGTGGGATGAGATCACTTGTTACATTGGCTGACCTTTTAGATCTTGCTCTCGCTTCTTGAAGCCGATTCAGACAAGCATATTGAAAACTGCTGAGTCCAATAAACACGTTGATCTCCATCCTACCCGCTCCAAGGCTAAGCGCTCGAGAGTGTTATGAAGTATATTGACAGCTGACAAGTTACCCTTCAGCTTGTCTTTTATCTTAGCCGTGGGCGTCCTACATTCCTGTAGCCCCGATCTAACTGGTTGTACATTAGGATCTTGGATATCCTGTCATCAGACATTCTCAAGACATGGCCACCGTAACTGAGACTGTTTGATTCTCGATTCCTCCAATAGATGTCCTATCTTGAAGGTTAACTCCACAGATGGCACGCAGACAGCTTTTATTGAAAACATCCAGCTGGCGTATATGGTATATATGAACGCTGATGTGATATATATATATATACAGAGGACCGTTTCAATTCTTGGATTGAATGGTATTGCCGTTCGCTTCGTATGCAATTCGAGCAAGTGTACCTCATACGCATTCAAGATAATGTGCTGGCCTACCGATAAGGCCCATGTTGTCGCTCTATCCGATGTCTTGTTGGAACTTGCAGCTGACACCAGGAATTTCTTCTGCATAAGAAAAGTAATACACTCGATAAAAGATTTTGATAACTAGGGGATTAATGCCTTTCCAAGTGTCAATGTACTGTGTGGAGAAAGCAGAAAATTCCACCTAACCTAAGATTTTCATGGTAATGAAAAGTACCATGTCTTACAAAACTTTAAAAGCAACAATTGAATTGACAAAAGACATATGACGTGGGATTAAACGAAAATTTCAATTTGGATAGTTTTTGTGTCCTGCTGGTCTGATTTGACTAATGAGGACCTGGTGGCCTCTAACCGTATTCAAGGTGATGTAATTGTAGTGATTTTGGCAACGCCTTCATCAGCACTTACCAAATGCTGATGGAGGTGTTTTCCAATTGGTTTTAGTTAAAAATCTTTTATTTGGTCTCTTGCTAATGCAAAGTGCAAGTTCCACCAAGTCATGATTTAATCTTCCAAGTACAAAGAACCACAATATTGACATTATGTGTTTTACAGCAGATTCTCTCTAAATTCAATCTAATTAAGTCTACTTGGGTATTCTTGACACATAATGTATACGAAGTGGGGGCGTCAATACCATTCAAGCTAAGAACTGAACAGAGCTATACAGGTTGCATACGATTCAATAGACAATTATTCATACTATAGGATAGTAGATCGTTTGCTAGATTGCATTTTACAAATTAGTTATTACCAAGTGGCTAAAAATAAATGTTTATTTTATATTTTGTTACTGGCCTACAAAGGTGTTCTTTTTGAACATCAACAAAAGAATACTTTTCGAAAGGGTTACGTCATAATAAACCCATAATATAGCTTCAAATCAGCTAAATTAACACAATATAAATTCAACTGGTCTAATACGTTACACACACATACACATATGCTACATAAAATGCATGTATGTTTTTTGCTTTTTTATCTGGGACGCTCTCCAAGCTATACCGAAATATATTAAAAAGCTTTTTACAAGTATTCAAAATTTATTTTTATAAGTGAGGAAATTAATTAGTATATATATATATATATATATATATATATATATATATATATATATTAATTTCTTTACTTATAAAAATAAATTTTTAATACTTCTTAAAAGCTTTTTAATATATTTCGGTATAGTTTCGAGAGGGTCCCAGATAAAAAAGAAACATACATGCATTTTAAAATGGCTGGCTATGCATGTAATAGGCTTTTCAGATTTTATGCGTGTATACTGTATGAGTATATATATATACATATATATATATATATATATATATATATATATATATATATATATATATATACAAATATAGATAACTAGACTCGTTGCGAAAAGAGCCTTACTTTCTCTGACGATCCATTTAGGTGAAACCTAGGTAGGTTTGTCTGGCTCACTAGGTGTATATATATATATATATATATATATATATATATATGCATATACTCATATATATATATATATATATATATATATATATATATATATATATATATATATATATATATATATATATATATGCATATACTCATATATATATATATATATATATATATATATATATATATATATACATAATTCTTGAACCCAAATACGCAAGCTAAGAAGACCTGTCTCTATATCTCTTTAACAGAATCTCAAAGTTTATATCTCCGCACGCACTTCTATAGACGCACACAAACACACATACACAAACACACCCCCAACAAACACACACACACGCATATATATATATGTTTATACACAAACACACACACTTATATATATATATATATATATATATATATATATATATGAATTAAATAAATAATTCGTGCGTTCGCGAGCATATACAAATTTACAAATAAATATTTTATTTTATTTTTGGTGTTGGCAAAATAGGGCTCAGTGTGGTATTATTGAGCCATAAAGTATACACTTATTACGTATTAGCTTACCTCGATAGTTTTATGTTAAATACAATCGTCTGGTACTTATAATGGTGGTTAACTGTTCCTTACGATCGTTAGAATTTTCAAAATATCCTAATGATCCTAACGAAAAGTTCATCACCATGTGCCTAAAGATTGTATTTAACATGAAACTCGAAGTCGAACCATCCATGTAAGATAATATGTATATATTTATTAATATACACAGACACACAAACACACACACACACATATATATATATATATATTTTTACAAGTATTCAAAATTTATTTTTATAAGCGAGGAAATTAATAGAAATATATATATATATATACATATATATATATATGGATAGTAACCTTTTTTTATACATGTTTATACTGAAGAAACAATGTCTATAAACAAATAGCTAATAATTGAACTGGGCGAATTCGCTTCACACAATAACGACAGTCAGCAGAAACAGAAAAACTTTAAAAATTTACAAAATTCAATGAGACACGCACACAATATTATATATATATATATATATATATATATATATATATTTACATTCATAATTTATGATTTAGACTCATATATATGTGTGAGTGGGTGCAATTTCAAAATTACCACTTTTTAATGTTAATAATAATACATATGATATAGAATTTTCAGTAGATTTCGTATATGCTGTAGAAATCTGAGATCACTTATATACCATTACAATTCACTAAATTCTATTGGTATTAAACGTATAATACTACTACTACTGCTACTACTTCTATTACGACTACTACTACTACTAATAATAATAATAATAATAATAAAAATGGTTCAACTAAGGAAATAAAATAAGGGTTAGATTATATTCTAATGAATTATAAAATTATTTTTCTTGGGTCTTCGGTTTTTACAATGTAGACACTTTTTCAATGACATGAAATGTCGATAATGAAAAATTAACACTTTTGAATAACATTTTATAATAAGAACACAAGTCATTTTATTATTAAAAAGGATAAATATTAGAAACATACACATACACACAAATCATCTCTTTTTAGATTCAAATATCTCTATCTATCTCTATCTATCTCTATATATATATATATATATATATATTATCTCTATTATATTTATATTTATATACATATATATATATATATATATATATATATATATATATCAGACGACCGAAGACGACTCTTAAATCTAACTTAAATAACGTTATCGTTTCTTCTGCTCTTCAGGGGGTCCAAGACTATCAGGGATTACTGCTCCGGTCTCTCTCTCAGTGGGTCGCCTGGTAGACAGAAAAAGGAATCGAGGCAGGCCCCACCTGGTGAGTAAGTTCGGCAGCGAGCAGGCGGAAAGGGAGGCAACCACTTAAAATCTTTCTACTTAAAAGTGTCATCAACAAATAAGATATATAAACTATATTTTACACTCGCCATGCACACACATATACTCATTTTAAAAAGATGAAAGTAAGTGCACATATAAAATCACACTCGTCTCTGACCCGATATAACTTCAGTTAAGAAGTAAAAACATAGAGAAGAGAGACTGTATTTCGAAAAAGAAAAATGAATTTGCTTTAAAAAGTTCGACCTACAAAGAAAAAAGAGAAAAGAAAGAGAAAAGAAAAACGGAAAACTACAACGATAACATCTTTTAAACTGCAAAGAAAAATCACCAAAATTTTGCTTTTCTTTGTCATGAGAAAAGCACCAAAAGAAGATGTAAAGAACTTTTGAAAAAGGAAAAAGCATTATTACAACTTTATCGAAAACGTAAAAAGAACAATTTATTGATAAAGACAGATTTAAAGTGTTAGTCCAAAACCCAAAATATAGACGTTTACAAGAAAGAAAGACAAACACAAGAAGACGTTTTGAATATCTTTATTGCAAAGAATAGAAAATTTCCTCTTTTGCTCTCTGTCTTTTTCTATAGATTCTTTGTTTTTTTTTACTTTCTCTGTTATTCAACTTTTAATTTTCACTCTCAGACTCTGTGTCCTTGCCAGCTTTATAATTACAGATTTTAAATTATCTAAAGACTTATACTTGTTTCATATATATTATAATTCACATGAATTTGGAATTTTTAATTCCTGACGAGTTTATGATATCACTGGATTTAAAATCAAAGGTTAAAAGAAAAAGAGCAAACAGTGAAAGAAACGTTTTAAAATAAAAACAAAAAGAGGAAAAGATTCAGAAAACTTCTTGGATAAAAAGTTCATATTTTTCACGATCTTGAAGGCAATGAAATAAAATAAAATGCCAGGAAAATAACAACGAACGACTTCAATAAACCGACTGGCAGAAAAATAATTGCATAAATTGCTTTTGTTCACTTCAAGATAGTTCAAGGGATATATATTACTCGAATTATATTTGAAGAAAATTAAACCCCAATAAAATGAGAATAATTGAAAAAGAAACAAGTCGACTCGAGAGAAACGGATGTCAATTTCTTTAAAAGGACAACAAAAATCCAGTTAAATAAGGAGACTTCGGTATTTTACAATATTTTCTTGACGAATATTTCGTCAATCCATCTTTCAAAAATAGATTATAGAAACTACTGCGTTATCAAATCAAAGTAAGAAAAGCAAACAGGCCTATTAAGAAGCAATAAAAATGGAGTTTGCCCAAGTTCTCAAAGATAAATCATTCGAACTAATTGACCGTGCCAATGCCAAAATTCACGAACCCGATCAACAACGGCGCCTCGTTCTAATAATTGTGTGCGTGGCTCTTTTACTGGACAACATGTTGTATATGGTTATTGTACCTATCATTCCTAATTATCTACGAAGTATGAACGTTGGCGGAAATGAGATTCCAGTTACTACCACCAAAGCTCCAATCCGTTACAACAAGGTTTGGCGGAACGCAACGGGACCTAATACCACTGGAGCATGGTACACAGTAGTGGCTTCAACAACTATTCTACCTCCCCCGCCCCACGATTACGGGAATGAAGGGGGTGCCATTGGATTTCTATTTGCTTCTAAAGCCATTCTTCAGCTGATGGTTAACCCTTTTACTGGAGCCTTAATTGACAGAATCGGATATGATATGCCTATGATGATCGGACTCATAATTATATTTTTATCGACAGCCGTTTTTGCGTTTGGGGAAAGCTATGGAGTGTTATTTATGGCGAGAAGTCTTCAAGGCCTGGGTTCCGCTTTTGCAGACACATCAGGCCTAGCTATGATTGCTGATCGCTACACAGAAGAATCGGAGAGAAGCCGAGCGTTGGGTATCGCTCTAGCTTTTATCTCCTTTGGCTGTCTCGTAGCACCTCCTTTTGGTGGAATTCTCTATGAATTGGCTGGAAAAATAGTTCCTTTTCTCTTTTTGGCAACCATTTCTCTCATCGACGGTTTTCTTCTACTTTTAGTAATGAAACCAGTGCGAAGTCAGAGATCCAAAATTCCTGAAGATCAAAGAGTTAAAGGCACTCCCATTTATAAACTCTTGATGGATCCATACATTGCTAACTGCGCTGGAGCCCTTGCCATGGCCAATGTTTCTCTTGCCTTTTTGGAACCAACCATTTCTCTGTGGATGAAAGACACTATGGATGCCACAGAATGGGAAATGGGCTTCATCTGGCTTCCAGCCTTCTTGCCTCATATTGCTGGAGTTTACATCACTGTCAAATACGCCGAGAGACACCCCAATAAACTGTGGATTCTTGCAGCCGCTGGCCTGGCAATGGAAGGGGTTTCTTGCTTCTTCATCCCGTTTGCAACGAAATTCGCCGTTTTGATTTTGCCAATCGCTGGTATCTGCTTTGGGATCGCTTGTGTCGACACAGCCCTACTACCAACTCTTGGTTACCTTGTGGATACGAGGCACGTTTCCGTTTATGGGAGCGTGTACGCTATTGCTGATATATCTTACTCTCTTGCTTACGCTATTGGTCCGATTGTGGCCGGCAGCATTGTGCATTCAATAGGCTTTTTAGCGTTGAATATTCTTATTTGTATTAGTAATATCCTCTATGCGCCTGCCCTTTACTATTTGAACAAAGCCTACCAATATACACCATTTGAAAACGAGGAGATGAAAACACCAGTGACGGAGAACCGAGGTCTGTATAATGCCGACGAACGACAGAACCAGCAGTACTCCAACTATGGCGGCGGTGACAACACGGAAAAGAACGTTGATAATGTTGATAACGGGATGAATTTAGAGATGAGCAAGCCCAAAAACCAATGGGGAGGACATGACAACAGCTACCACAGTAGTGGAAGTTACAATACCGGAAATTACAATACGGGGAGTTACAATACTGACGGTGGAGATCGCTATGGCGACGAAAGATATACTCGCTGGGAACAGCCTTAAAAGACGAAAAGATATGTAGCAGAACAAGGATTAAACAACAATATGAAACAATTTTCTTTTATTTGAACAAAAAAATGAAAACAAAAAATACTAAAAGAATCATAAAAACAAATGCAATCATTGGCTTGACCAATTTTTTGTTTTCGTTTCAGATTTAATAACTAAAAGATACCAAGCACGCACACTTACACATATACTATATATACAATCGTAGTAATTAATAGATATGCTACAAGATTAACATCAGATGAAAATCAGATCAAATAAAATACTTGCACATTCTTAGAATTTTGTATTTTACACAGGACAAATCAAATAGGTTCTTTTCTTTTTACTCATTTTAAATCGTAACACATATTTACAAAGATATAGCCCAGAAGTAAAACCCGCCTGCCTAAATCACTTTGCGCTCTTTTTATGATGTTAACAGTATTAAAACAAACTTTCTTGTAGCTGTCCAAACCAACACGACACTACTACTACTACTACTACTACTACTAATAATAATAATAATAATAATAATAATGACGAAGAAGAGGGGGCAGAATTTTGTTTAAATGCTGCAAGAAATAATCCTAATATAAGACAAAGAATAAGCATTAAATGTTGCTGAAAATACTTCTGTTGTATGTACAAACGTACATGCAGTCACATAAGTTTTATGGACGCGACGTACTATAGTTACATAAACTTATAAAATTATCTTAGTCCAGGTCAGCCAAAGTGCAAAGCAATAAAATATAAAAGAAGAAAGCAACAACAACAACAATTGGTAAAATATGGATAAATAATCCATAATGTGAAAATCTATATCACCATACATTTGCAGAGGGCGACACACACATGAGGCGTGAAAACCCTCTGATCAAATATTTTCAATAAACGTTGCTTTCTAATTGAAAAAATTTCCCACAATGCATTTCTCCCTTCTCTGTTTTAATATAAAATATTTTGGTCATTATTCATTAATTAGAAGACTTGCGAAGAGAGAGATAGAGAGTGGGGTGAGGGTAATGCTGCACAACACGTTCAAAAACTCCAAAGCGTGTAAACATTTAAGCAATATAAAAACATATCCACGATCTTGTAATAGGAACTAAATAATCTGTACATAATGTTAAAAGAGATTATATATATATATATATATATATATATATATATATATATATATATATATATATATATATATATATATATATATATATATATATATTTGTATATATATATATATATATATATATAATCCTAAGATATTATATATATATATATATATATATATATATATATATATATATATATATAATCCTTTAATCTTCTGACATTTTTCATTTCTCTTTCTGCCAAAGTGGAACCGAGGTCGCTAAACTCTCTCTCTCTCTTTCTTTCTCTTTCTGCATATCTCCCTCTTTCTTACTAGATAGATAGATAGATAGATAGATAGATAGATAATGGTAAACAGAATAAAATTATTCTAAGGAAACCCGTTCAATTTTTAATATTTGAATACTATGCCCATATTTCGTTATTTCTTCCAAAACAAATTTTCTAAATAAGAAATGAGTTTAAAAAGAATTCAAATCTCAAATATTAAAGAATTATTTCAGTTGACAAATAGAACTCTTTACATGTATATATGCATGTTCACCATTTCGATATCCAGAGACACCAAGCTGACGGATAGACCTAAAATCAAAGCAGAATTTCACTGTAAATCTATTTACTTTTTGATTAGTTTCATTTTGCGAAGGATACGCGCACGCAGATTTGTAAGGCAGGCTTACCTTGTGGGTTTTACATCTGAAAGTTAGAAAATATGATAAATAATTAAACATACAAATACGAAACGGACGCTAGTGATAAAATATTTGTAAAAGTAGTAAAAGTTATTTCTTATTTTTTGAAAATCAAATGAAGTAAGAAATGAAATAAAGAAATAAAATTCCAATTTTGATCTAGATTTAAATATTAGATCGTAATCAAAATTCGATGCCTAAAATATTTGATTAAATTTAGAACCCAGCCTCAAAGAAGAGAATATTTTAGAAACCTTTCCATTAATAATTTTTCACGTGCTAAAAGTAAAGTTTTTAAGTTAAATACTTTGTTTGTTATTGTTTAACTTATTGTTTTTTATTTATAAATGTAAAAATAAGATCGATTACAAAACCAAAATTGTTAAATTATATCTTTAAAATTCTAACAAAAATAAATCGTTGTTCGTAGTCTTATTCTGTTTCTGCTCTGAAATGTTGAAGTATTTTTACATTTAATGTTTTAGATTTGTTTTGAAACGTTTATAAAAAAAACATTAAAGAAAATGTTCCTGAAAAAAGAAACAATTGTTGATTTTTATTTTAAGATGAAATTCTTCAAATTTATTTAGGAAATACCAAATTAAACCCCTAAAATCTAATATTTAAAAAGAAAAAAAAAACGATATATTCATTCGTTTTCCAATCATTTTGATTTAACTACCCCCATGACTAATTTCAAGTTAAAATTAAAAACATATTTCAAGTTCCGATAAGGATTGCGAAAAGAAAGGCAAAAAAGCAAGAGAAAAAATTGAAAAAACAAAACATTTCGATTTGAATTTGAATTTATACAAAATAGAAAATTATTATGAATGTAATTTTAATATATATTTCCTCAGGCACAGTGTCTGACATTTTTTTATTTTGTCAATAGTCATAAAATATCTGATAATAACACAAACAAAAGTATTGACTTTTATTCTCCCACCCATTAAAAAAAAATTAAATGTGGTTTAAACATTTTTTGTACACTTTGTTAAAGTTTTATATTTGTTTTCGTCAGCCATGTTAAGCGGTTATTCTGTTTGAGAGACCAGATAAATGGGTGCTGGTTATTAAAAAACAAAATTGTGTCGTTTTAATTACTGAATGTTTTTCATATCAAAATTGTCTAGAAAAATCAGTGTGCTGAAATTCTTCCATGCTTACGTGTGTTTTGTAGATAAAAAAACTCATATATTGACTATTTTCGTACATACTCAATTAACGAAAACAGATAGGCATATATATATATATATATGTATATATATATATATGTGTGTGTGTGTGTGCGTGTATGTATGTATGTATGAACTTGTAAGTGCAAAGATCAACGATATCATTCATATATTAATATATAAAGATGTCTATACAGCGTGTTGTATGTGTAAGCGTGTGTGTATGCGCGTAATAATTTGTTATGCAAAACCCTGAAAGGATGAAATAATATGCACATGCAGCTGCCCTATACATATATTTACCAGAGTACCTGGATTTATTTTGAAGCATTAAAAAACGTTATCTCCATTACTGTTTATTATATATATATATATATATATATATATATATATATATATATATATATATATATATATATATATATATTTATTAGGTTGGTGCAAAAATAATGTCGTAATAATGTCGTTTTTGACGTTAAAAAATACGTCAAAAAACGACATTATTACGTCATTATTTTTTGCACCAACCTAATATATATATATATATATATATATATATATATATATATATATATGTATGTATGTATATACAGAAAGAGAGAGAGAAACAGACAGATATGCGTGTTTAGGTGTGTGAGTGTTTGTGGGAAATATAAATCAAGAAGGAAATATTTGAAAAACACTGGTTGAAAGAAAAGTTCTTGTTGTTTGTAGGACATTAAATTTATTCAGAAACCACAAGAACTTTCCTTCTAAGCAGATAGAATGGACATAATTAACCAGTAAAGATATGCATAAAATTACGCACACAGAAATAACGATAAGAAAAGTGATAAAAGAGGACACTTTCACTATTAGGCATTCTTTTTAAGTAATACTTCTTCGTTCGATACCTCTTTCCATTAAATGTTTTTAATTGGGAACAAACCGAGATTAATTGTATTTGTTAAACATTTCAAACATACTAGTAGTTCTAGGCACATTTTATGCCCTCATCTCGAGTACTTTCTATTTCAATGTTTTTAAGGAAGAAATAAAGGAATTAGTGTATGATGACCTATTGAACTAGAATGCCTTGCTTGCAGCTATATTAAACAATATTAATAATGATTTTCTTCACTACATTTTCATTGTTTCAATGTTGTACTTATTGTCTTATATTGCTGCGATTCATTCAATTTAATGGCCTGAATATTTTGTTTTGCTCTCGAAAAACCTAAAATATATATTTCATTGAATAAATCAATTTGTAGAACAATAAGTCACGTGACCTAATGTTTAAACTTAATTGCATATTCTTATATACGCGCACGTACACACCTTTGCGAGGAGTATCCATA
This sequence comes from Acanthosepion lycidas, assembly GCA_963932145.1. Classification (NCBI taxonomy): domain Eukaryota; kingdom Metazoa; phylum Mollusca; class Cephalopoda; order Sepiida; family Sepiidae; genus Acanthosepion; species Acanthosepion lycidas. The sequence goes on from OZ010612.1 coordinate 38,408,165, forward strand.
CATATACGTGCACATGCACACACACATACACACTAATTCATATATATATATATATATATATATATATGAGAGCAATTATCTGTGTTTGTATGTACGGACACAATGAGTTTTTTTCTTTCTTATAAGGAAGAGTGTTAGTATCAGTGTTGATTTGATTGTTTGGTCGATACTGCGTGCTTTCGTATGGTGTGCATGCTTATGGAGACGTTCTGTAGATATATATACGTCTGTGGTTAAATTACGTGAGAGAAATCTCACTAGAGAAAAATCTAAAAATCAACTAAACGTTTTAAATCTTTGTAAAATCAGTAAAAACTTTGGAAATTGATATTTTTATCCTGAAATTCTTCGCAAAAGCAATAACAATATATGTTTTATTTTAAAGAAACATTTTTCTTATGTCAAATAGATTCCTGGCACTTTCTTGTCATTTTATCACTCTCTTTTTTTTCTTTGAATGCCTATCTTTCTTACTTATTGAATCTCTATCTTCGTCGTCTTCTTCAACTTTTATTTCCTCTAATCTTGCATTTCTTCTTCCTATTTCTCTTTTGCTTCGTTTTTCATACTATTCGATGTATTTTCTTTTGTTTTCTTCCTCCTTCTTCTTTTCTTTTTCTTTTACTAATCTATATTTGATACCCTCCTCTAATTTCAGGCGTTAATTTTTTTCTTAGACGATCATCAATTCTCGATTTTGTTCAAATTGTTATTATCCAGGATCCTTTTTGCTTTTGACTCTCGAACTTTAAATCTTTTTAATTCCACCGTGTTTGTGTTTACGGTGTAAATAAATGTCAACAACATCAATTACAACAACAGCAACAAAAGTTACAAAAAACTTACAAAAAAAGAATGAAAATAATAAACATCGAGAGACGAATGAATGAATGAATGGAAAAAGAAAGAAGCACGAAAAATCACGAAAGACAAAAACTTCAAAAATATAAAAATTATTATGTGTCTCTCCGCTTTTTTTTCAATTTTTTGTGCAGGGTTTTTTTCTCCGTGTATACAATTTAGAAAAATTGACTACAAATTTGCTTTTGTGGACGTCAAATTTTAACAACAGAAAAAGGTAATAAATTGACAATTCGAATCTTCTGTGCCAATTGAGCAAGAGAAAGTAGAATGAAAAAGAAAAGTCAATTGAATTTATTTGTATCTGGCGCCACTCACATCAAACATCATATGGAACATTAAATGCATTTATAAAAGATGTTTAAAAACAAAGAAAGAAATCATTATGAAGCAAATATTAAATGTGTTGGTACGACGTCACAGTTGTTCGACCCCCACCTATGATCCTGACTCCTCAACTCCTTCCCTTATTTCTTAACAAAATACGTTGATGTAATTAAATGGACCAGTGAGATGTTTTTTAATAAGTAAGTGTTTTTATTATTATTATTATTATTATTATTATTATTATTATTATTATTATTATTATTATTGTTGTTGTTTTTGTTGTTGTTATTGTCATAATCATCAACTATCATGATCCCCATCCCTTGTATGGTTTCTGTTCAAGAATTAGAAAGAGTTGTTATTTGACACATTTGACTTAAAAGAGCAACATTTGCTGACTGATCTTTTTTTTTTATCGATGGCATATCTGAAAGATGAATTAGAAGAAAGATAATTTTTTGCAAAGTAAAATGTGCTGTATAACATTTTGGTCCTGAAAGAAGTTACATTCATATTGTTTATAACATTTTCCCGTTTGCTGCTGCTGATTATTATTATTATTATTATTATTATTATTATTATTCGCAGTAGCATCTCCGTCGAAAGTATTATATTCCGTTAATCATAATTTGGCTGTTGTTTTTTTTATTTCCATATTCCAACATCGTTTTTGATTTTGCAACTTTTAATTTAGAATGATGATGCGAAGAAAAAGATACACGCACATGCACACACACTCACACACTCAAACGATCTCGCACACACACACACACGAATGTATATCATTACTATTTTTCTAAGATTTTTTCTAGATAAATGATAAATTCTAGAAAAATCAAAGGATAAATTATATAATCATTTATATATAGCTGCTCATCTTTGCCTAATTTTAATTATTCATGTTTCCATGTCTTTCCATTTTTGGCCGTGTATTTCATTCTGTAAAAATGTAGTAAAAATCTCTTTCTCTATATATTTTTACTTATTCATTAATTTTTCTATTCTTGCCACTCGTTTTATATTCTATTGATCAAATTACGAGTTTAGATATAGTGACGTCATATGGAATAATGAGAGAATACGATATGCAACTTTATATATCAGATTTGGTAATTGAATGGCAAAATGGAAAAAGGCCAATATAATGGAATTTTATATAAATCGCAACAAGTCCAACGAAATATACTAATTTTTACACAAACACACACGCACACCTACACGGACACACAGACGCACGGACGCACACATACACATGTCTATATACATATATATATATATATATATACTCACACACACACACACACATATATATATATATATATATATATATGTTTGTATGTATGTATATATAGTTATTTCAAGCATAGTATTTGTACGTAGACAATCGAATTACCATTGAGAAGTTTTTCATATAAGGAACATAAATGAATCTGAAAATGATAATAATGATGTTGATGATGATATTGTAAGTGTCTGTGTTTGAAAAGAAAATCTTCTATGTGGATGCGAGTGCATACATAAGCGTTTATTATTATTCTTTCTAATTCCAGTCCTGTGATTTCAATATCTCTTCCTTCTTTTGCTTTATGCTATGTTGTTAATAGCTTCGCGGACATTCTCCGAGTTGCACACGTGTCTCACCAATAAGACTGTTGGATTTGTCACTTAAATGCTTTTCTCTTCAATCTCATGTGCCGGTCCAAACGATTCTTCTTCTATCTTTATGGCTACGCTTAAAAAAAATGTGTAAGCATTCGAATAATTTGTATCTGATTTCTTTCTGGTTTTGTTGCTTGTTTATTTAAAAAGAGAACGTTTGATATTCGATGTTGGTTTCTATTTTTACAAGTGATTATTTTAAAATTAAGTTTTTAACCAAAAACAGTTTCTGCATGAAACAGAGGACAATTGTAAGAAACTTTTGGTAACATTATGGATTTCACTCGTGTCACGTTAGCTATTTTGCAGTCGAAAGAGTATTCTACGAGCAAACAAATTTCTTTCTAGTTCTAAATATTTATTTTTGTGAGTGTTAAGAAGAATTTTCTCTCTCTCCCTCTCTCTCTCACACACAAACACAGTCACTTAATTTGTCAAATATCAGTGATGCAGTAGAAAACAATATTAAAGAATAGATAAAACCTGGTTCATGACAGATACATTCTTTCTCGAAGAAAACAAACTATAGATTAATTTTAATAATTTCAATTTATCAATCGAGATACATCGGAAGGGCGTATTTTAAAACGGTACGTGTTATTATACATTAATTCAATCGAACTCTTATCCTCGTCTTAGTTGTTTTTATATTCACAACGTTTCGGCTGCTGTACTCTCCAGGCTTCTTTAGGTGTTTATTTGATCTTTGTAATGACAATTCTACTCAGACTAAATACGAAATGAAAAATTAGTAAATCATAGAAATAAGCAGTGACCTCGAAGTAATAAAAAATTAAACCAACATTTAAAATACTTAACCTTTAAAAAACATTGTTCATTAAGAATAAATGATGTGATTGTTTACTGGCGTCATTTCCCAAGCTCTCGACAAACAACGAAGCATTATTTTGAACATTTGTTTTATTAATTTATTACCCGGAAGTCACTATTTATCCCTCCGTATTTAATCGGGTGGGGCGAACGGAAGTGACACTACAAACAACATTAGAAAAAGACTAGAGACAGTAGAGCAGTCTAAACGTTTTGATTCTAAAAACGGAACATAAGTAAAATAGTCCGAATGAATTAATGTGTAGTGACAATTCCTCATCTAAAAAAAAAAAAAAATCAGACGGTATTGTTGTTTTAGCTGATGATTTATTAAAGACATAGTATTGTCAATAGAGATTAATAGTTGAAGATAAAAATCGTAGAAACATGCTATCTGTATCTTATCGTAGTGTATGAAATATAAATAGATAATTCTACGTATAATGTGATTTCCTGGATAACGTACAACACATACATAAAACATTGGAAATATAGAACTTTAGATTAAGGAATATGAAGATCATGATATAATATTTTAATATTATAATATGATCTTCATATTCCTTAGTCTAAAATTCCCTTGAATGAAACGGAAAAATTATTTGAAGATGCTAAGAATGTGCATTTCGAACATCTAATCGCTTAGAGAAGGCATATCATTTTAAGGTCAGCTAGATGCTTTCGAGAAATAAAACAAAAAGAAACAATTCGTAAATAGTGGGGAAGAGAATGAGAAAATATCTTCTCTGCAGATACATGTTTGAATCCTTAATTTCTTCTTTCATTAGTAGATGTGAAACGAACACCTCTACTTTAAAAGTAATTTAAGTATTATTTTTCTGTCACTATAAATTCGTATGATTTTCAGCCTTAGATTTTAACTTATATTTTAAACTATTTAAAGAAACGACGAAATGCTTTATGACTTTGGGATTATCATTTTGACAAACCGACAACTATAATTAAAAAGAAAATGTTGTGAAATGTTTGACGTTTCCAAATGAAGTGAACGACGATGTCTAGATCATTCAACAATCGCTGCAGTTTGAAAATTTGTTCCATTTTCCTTCTTTCTGAGAAAACTGGATTGCTTTGAACATCTTGACCACGTGATTTTACCGTAGACCACTCACTAACGGCAAATATACGGACATACATAAACATACACAGAGCGTGAGTTACGGGGAAATAGAGGCGTATTTTATACTGTTAAAGGGGTAAATAATAAAATTTAACTATTAAATTATCATGGGGCATCCTGCAAACATTGGAGTGGGCAAAAAAAAAAAAAAAAAAAAAAAAAGGACAATTTTGTTTCAGATAATATAATTATTAAAATTATATATTTAAGTATATTCCTAAGAATTTAATAGATTCTATTTCTAATCTGACATTATTTCATATTACTGTGTCAACGCCACCCCGATGTGGCGTAATGGTTAGCAAGCTTGATTGTTAGATCAATTATGACTGAGTAGTGATTTCAACCATCACTTTCGGCCTTGTGCTACGCTTAGAAACCCACCATATTACTGTATCCAGTAAAATAACATTTACAATAATAAGAGAGAGTTAAGTATATATAAATATATTTATAAAATAATAACATTTTATTATTATTATTAAAATATATATATATATATATATATATATATATATATATATATATATATATATAGATAGATAGATAGATAATATATATATAAACCAGAATTAACCTGTAGAAAATATACATAGAGCGTGAGTTACGGTGGTGGGGGTTGATTTTATAAATGCTATACTCATGGAAAAAGAAAATAATTCACTCAAAGGAAAATCCTCGAGAGTGCTGCCATTGAATATTATCCAAATAATAATCTACGCCCAATTTATTTCGCAATATCACCTTTCCTAACAGAATCACTACTCGCCCAAGTCAATGTACGCAACAAATATATCAAGAAATCACAAGAAAACGGTTCAATCCGTCAACGCAACGATATAAACTTATATTTCTACACGTGAAAATATTCTCTTCAAACATAAAGTAATTAACGTAATTTTTCAGTTGACCATATGAATCTACAATAGCGTTTCTAAATCCTTCTAATTTCTAACGACATTTTGTCTGTTGTTTATAGATACTTTGTTTTAATAACTTCATTTCGTTTTTAAACGCGTCGGCTTAAACTACAGTTTTCCTATCGTCTTTTTCCTTTACACACACACACACACACACATATATATATATATATGACTTAGCAGGAAATCGGTCAGTGAAAGCAAAATGCTTTCTGATGCAGCTGTTAGTTTTCAGTCGACTGAGTCAAGTAAATTGTCGACATGCAACAGCAGATTTCAATGGACATGCAAATGTCACCTGGCAGTAATGACTCCTCAGTCGACAGCAAAATGCTGATATAAGAAATGAATATGACATGCACATATACACTCAGACACGTACCCATAAACACGTGACGGATTACGCCTGTAGAAATTTAGAATAGAGAAGGTAAATATTTCTATGATTAAATTTATTATCAAGTATTGATACAAAGATATATGCGCGAAAATAACTATCACTCACTCATGTACATTTATTAGTTAACAACGAATACACGTTCAGGCAAGGACATTTAAATTCACTAAAACATATAAAAGGGGGAGACGCGGAGGTACTAAATTTACTGTCGAAAAAGATGATGATGAAAATCTTCTTAAGCATCCATTTCAGATATTAAACAATAAAGTGAAATTGCTAGTGAAAAAGATGTAATGCATTCTAAAAGTAATCTTTATGTGTCATCTCACAAAAAAGACATTTGTATGAATAGATATCAATACGTGACAATACATTTAATCACGAAAAAGTTAAGGAAATAGATAATAAGACAACTTATGTTATATGAGGTAATTTTAAGCAATACAGAAAATACTTTTGGTTGCAAAGTGACGGTTGTCATCTAGAAATAAAAAAAATTAAAAGGAATCATCTAGTTTAAAATGATACTTTAGACCAAGGTCTTGGTTTAAAGATTAAATTGAAGCCAAAGATCGAATTGAGACTTGAAAGTAAGTCAATATGCACTGTTGATTTCCACATTGCTTGTAACTATAAAACACAATTTATAGTATTCAGCACGTTTCCTCTCTCTCTATAGCAAATTTCAAACAATATGTCTGTTTGAGTTTGTATGCATGTGTGTTTGTATGGTTGTGTGTATGCTTGTGTGTGTTTGCTTGTGTGTGTGTTTGAATATATTGCAATGGAATAGATATGAAAATATTTTTACATTGTTCCCAAAATTACATAGTGTACGTAACATCAGCAATAGCACGAAATGTTAAGGCACTTGATTATTGTCGTATGACTTTATACGGTTTCACTTGTAAAATAGACCTATGTAAGTAGTCCCGCTATTCTCTTTCTACCAAACTCTAATATGTTTGGAAGAGGTTGTTTTAATGTGATTAACAATCATTTCAATAAAACTGTAAGCGGTTTGATGACATAATTTAGCAAATATCCTTTTAAAATTTCATTTTACGAAACATATCCATTCCCTCATTGCACTTGGAATGTTTATATATTCAATGCACATTAGCGTATATATGCATTCACATAGCATTAGGTTGACACACTTTGGATAGGGAGTAGAAGTCTTTGTAAATGCACAAAGAAAAAAAATATATGAATAAGGGCAAGTTTTCTTAAATGTCGAATGTCTCTTAATAAGAAATTTACAATTATACTTCAGAATTCAGTTGTTTGAAATTAGGCTACAAGAAAAATGTCTAATATTTCAGTCGTCCGAAATATTAGTACGTATATTGTCATAGTGCAGCCCAAACATATTTATGTCGAAAACTGTTGAAAATAACTCCAATGATCTTAAGAAGCTTCTACCAGATTTGATGAAAATCATTAGACATGTTAATTCTTTTCACGATGGTTTCATGAGTTTAATTGACTTTTACTTTTGTGCCCAAGGAAAGCTTTACAGATTGTTTTCGACAGCGTCTTAAGAAATAAAGAACAATTCTTGCGTTCTTATGTTATACATAACTGTTAGAGCGAGCACCGTCATTTTAGTCAAAAGGATTCGGTCGTTGTATCGTTCGTCTTTCTAAAGGTGTTTATTGTTATATGCCGTAAACTTCTTGGAACTTTTAAGTGAAACCCTTTGTTCAAATTTGTTCTCATATCATTTAATATTCACCAGTTTTATTCACTTTTGTGTCGCTTGTCTATTTTATTTTCCATTGAACTTGAGTATGTGACTTTTCAGCACTACCAAACCCAGGGATTGAACTGAAAACTGCTAGGAAATCAGATACGTTTAAACCAACAATTCCCCAGGACGTGTGTATCTTGTAAACGTTGTGAGTATAACAAACCAAGATGTGCATTTGTGTCTGGAATATAATTATGATAATTCTATACCTAAAAGTTTCGACGTAAAATAAAAATCACATTTAATGATAATAATGATGTTTACTTTTACCCAATTTCTGCAATTCTAATCACTGTGCACTTTTCAAATTCTGCACCGATAATTATTTTATAAGCTCACAAACCTATTTTCATAAGTTCACATTGTTAACATTGCTAACATTGCTTCATTGTTGTCAATAGAATTTGGCGAATGATACTTATTATTAATATTATATTAATAATAATTAATAATTATTGAATATTAATTAAGACGGAATACGTGAAGGAAAGCTGGATGTTTAATTTTCTATATCTCCGATTTAGCTAGATAATGCTTAAAGAAAATAATATTAAAATAGATTAATATCTTAATAAAATTTATTTACATTTTAACCCCTAAATAATATATAATCTTAAATAATATATTTAATGATAAGAATTAACAATTTACTTTGGCTATACGCGCTTTATTTTTCTCACCATAATTTCTTTTATCGATTTTATTTTTCCTTGTCAAGTCAATATAATTATATTTTACTTTGATATTTTCTACGTACATTGGTTTCTTCAATGATTTACAAACGTTATTATCTGTTTGTTTGTTTTTTTTAATTAACCAGAGCTTTTTTAATTAGCAATGTTGCCATAGTAGCAACTTTTGTTACGATTTTTGCAGTTGTTTTGATAATGTTCTCGTGAGAGGAGTGAAACGTCAACAAATAAAATAAAAATTAAACATCTAACTGATTTTTTCCGTTTGATATGAATCATTTATTATAAAAAGTACCAATCGTCATTCTTGACAAGCAATAATAAGTTACCGGATGATGTCTCAATAGCGTGTAGTTATGGTTAGCGAGATTTCCTAGTTGACCATTACACTGGGTGCTTCATAGTGGCGGCCTTGTACCAAACTAATGGAGGATTAGTAAATTACATTTAACTTAACAGATTACTTAAATATGCCTGCATTTCTTTTTTAAGATATCAGGTAATGATAATAATATTTAACAAATGTATTAACGTACATTCTCTTTATTCTATTTGAATTCGTTTATGCACTGTCACTAAAAATAGCAGTTAACCGTAAAATTTCTAGAGATCAATTTTGCTGTGTAACGGACTCCCAAGATGATGTTTCCCCAATCATTACAATCTTAACCTGTTCATGTATAATTAACCGTTACCTTCCACGCCTATCCATATAAACTATCCCTTAACGTAACCCGGGCCTTGTACAGGGTGAACCGTACTGTAAAAAAATGTAATGTTGGAGATAAGGTAAGTTGATTATAATCAGAAACTACTTTTATCTGCTATCCATCTGCAAATATTTTTGGCATAATCTTGATTGTTTAATTAAATACGCCGAATTTTTCGAGTTAACAGATAAAAACGGAAATCTATTTTCTTCAGAGAAAACATTTACCACTCAGAAAAATAATAATACTTTTTAAAAAGTGTATGAGTTAGGATTTGTTCCAAAACCATAGCTGTAGGGAGCAGATGGATTCATGTCTTCTTCAAGTTTCTAGTGCGAAAGTAAACGCAACAGACTCTTTAGAAACGCAACAGACTATCTGGAATTTGAACTCGGTTTGTTGATTTCACGTTAGGTGGTGATATCCATTACATTATACTGTTCGCAGGTCCTGGCAGCAATAAATGACTTACGCCCCAGATTAACACAGATTATAAGCGACATGTCTAACAACGCCAAATAATCAGCAAAACAGCCCATTGCTTTTATAGTTTTTAAAAATATATATATATATATTACGACCTTAGCATGCATTCACTGCTTGTGTCTTTAAAAATCATTTGCACGTGACGCATTCATTGCACTGGCAGCTGTGTTTGATTGGTATTTATTTCTCTTTACAAATGATTCCAACGTTGTTGCTTTCTTTTACTGCGTTTCATTTACTTTTGGATTTTAATACAATTTTATAATTGACATCCCAATCTGCACAATTTTACTAACCTGAAATGTGCCCATGCAATAATTAAATAATCTCACACATTTTTTCAATGCTAATGTGGCTAAAGTTTTAAACTTAAACCAGCACAATCCTTATATTTGCATACATTACATGATGTTGCCTGATCTCTTCGAGATTTCGAAATCCCAAAGACAGATTTAATGATGTAAATAATAAGTCATGTATCTGTAATAAATGAACTGAAATACCGCTTGTTTGCTTCAGCATGTCTGCTTTTTTCTTTCCTTTCATTCTTTCCCTACACATCTGTGTGCGGCGGTACATATGACAATATTCAATATTCTCACGAACATCGGAAAACAATTATTTACTCATTTTCATGATCCGGTTTCTGTCGCAAATATCAATAATTGATAATAAAACACATTTCCGTTATTTATATAATAAAAGAGATTATAAAGAACGTGCTTTACATGTATGAATGTAAAATATCTTTCTAAGAATCTTTCCTAAGTACTTGTCCTAGCCATCGACGCCATTATGGATGTACAGTGAAATTTCTTGCTATATAAAAGAACGATAATTTTATTAACCTCTTTTTCATAAATACGCAACAAATTTCCGTAGGTGCATTTTCCCAGCATTCACATGAGCAAAAGGTAAGTATATCGGAAAAAAACGAACTTTTTAGCCGCTCGAAATTTTAATTCAATTCCAAGAAAATAATTTAACATGTAAAACTTATAGAAGCGTTCATCGATAAACTATTAGCATGAAAATATCAATTAATCTTTTGTATGTCATAAGAATACTTAAACTTGTGCATCAGTTAAACAGTTTTATGTGTATTAAGTATTTATTCGAGAAATGATAAATGTCGTTTTGCAATCAAAACATTTTTGTACAAATTCTAAACTCATTTCCTCGACACTTTTATCGCTGTTGAGTTTATTTGCACGTAACGATTGTTTACTCAACAAAATTAATTTGCACTATTTCATTGTATCGCCCGAACACCTGTATGCAACACCTGCACGAAATACGAAACTATTGTCGCAACTGCCTTTGTAATCAGTACTGTTATTAAACACTAGTAGACATTAACACACGCATATGACTACAATTATATAGAATAATATATCAAGATTACAGAAAAAACAATGCGCACGCACACATATACATATATGTGTGCCATGGGTGAGTGTATGTGCTCAGAAAGTAGTCTTTAACAGAGTAATGACGAAAAATAGCAGAAACATTGTCTTAAACATTCACTATGATTCAGAGGAGGTCAGTCCAGCAATAAACCTTTCCATCTCCCCAACAAAACAATCCAGTCCTTCCTTCCATTCTTGATCGAAGTCACCTCATTTCTAGGGCGAAACGCCTCCAATATTGTGATCGATATTTATCTTTGAGCGAAAAGAAGAGGATGGACAATACATAAATCAATCAGATAAAAGGTATTCATATATTTGAAAAATTGATAGATGGGTAAATATTTTTACATTTATAGATAGATAGATAGATAGATAGATAGATAGATAGATAGATAGATGAGACGACTGTGTGTGTTTATATTCCTACGAAAAAAAAAACGAACATATATTTGGCTCGAGACGATAATCCTGAAAGTTTTGAATTCCCTTAAAAAGATCTATGATCTTCATTTAGAACTAATTCCTCTTATTCTATTCTACACGGTATTCTCGGATTTAGGATATATTTATTTTTATAAGTGATTATACTACACACACACACATACATACACACAAACACGAACACACACATATGTATATATATATATACGCACACATATATACACACACACACACACACACACAAATATATATATATATATATATATATATATATATATATATATATATATATATATATATATATATATATATACTCATGATAATCAAAATAAGTCTTTTTTTATCTCTACATAAAGTATGTCAATGTGTGCGCATGTCAATGTATGCAAAAGCATGTTGTACAAGAAAAACTTAACAAGAATAAATGCAATTTTCCGAATACATTTATATGATATAAAATTTTTTCATAGAAAATGCAGAAGTTATATTACTTGATTACATACTTGTAAATGGAGGCATGAGTACTACTTCTATGGATGCACACACATAGACGCAAATATATTTAATCACATTCAAATTCGAATATTGCATAATGTTGCACATTGGGCTTTACGCATGCGTGTCCCCGTAGACATACGTTTTGTAATATTGTTAATATGAACATCCACCCTTTTGCATTGAAGCACCTAAATTTACCCCACTCTCTCACCTGCCTAAAATAAAAAAAAAATACACAAAAAATGTAAAACTAAATAGAATACAACAATATGAAAATCAACACTCAGCCTCCAACTCATCATGAACAGGATTTCAAACAAACCCTGACGCCCTTCATTAGGACTACTTGCTTGTTATTGATAAAATCAACAATAGTACCTCCCTAAAATCGATGAAGCGATCGAAAACAATTACTCTTTGTACCCATAAATGTATGATTCCTTATTTGTTTTTTCCTTCTTTTTCTTTACTCGCTGGTAATCAAGTCTTTTTATAGTCTTTTTATTTCCGTTTCTCTTTTTTGCTTAATTTCTCCTGCCTTTTCTTCTGAAAGTCTTTGAAGTTTGTTCTATCCTAAATTTATTTCCCTTTCTTATTTTACTTCTGATTTACTTTTTTTTCTTACACGTCCTTCCTTCCTTCCTTCCTTCCTTCCTTCCTTCCTTACTTACTTACTTCCTTCCTTCCTCCCTCCCTCCCTCCCTTTTTTCCTTCCTTTCCCTTCCCTTCCTTCCCCTTTTCCTTCCTTCCTTCCTTCCTTCCTTCCTTCCTTCCTTCCTTCCTTCCTTACTTACTTACTTCATTCCTCCCTCCCTCCCTCCCTTTTTTCCTTCCTTTCCCTTCCCTTCCTTCCCCTTTTCCTTCCCCTTTTCCTTCCTTCCTTCCTTCCTTCCTTCCTTCCTTCCTTCCTTTTCATATTCATTAATATGTTCACTTTTATTCCTTTTTATTCCTCTTATTCATTGCCCCCACAATTCACCATCTCCAAATTATCATGAAGCAATCGTCTGTGGAAAATATCCGTGGACATTCCCAAATGGATTCACGCCTCCTTAGTTTTTAAGTACTTCTCCGAGGGGGGTGACATTGACTTGTCGGTTGAGTTGAATTCAGGATTGTAAGAATCAGAATACAAATAGACATGCGGAACTGAGTCCATAATCTCTCTTTCTCTATCTGCAGCACTCTTTTTCACTCTCTATGTATTACACACACACAAATAAAAAATGATATTCATTCAGAAAACGTACACACATACATCCAACACTCCTTTACATTTATATATATATATATATATATATATATATATATATATATATATATATATATATATATATATATATATATATATATATATATATATATATCGTGTATTAAGTATGCGTTCCTTTATGTGCGTGTCTGTGTGGAGAGATGTGTATTTAGTCAACACGACTTATAATTCTAACCACTAAACTGTATAATTCACATTTAATTTCATTTTTCTTTGTTGAAAACTGAATTTTCTACGATATTCATCTCACAGTTTCAGTTTTTATTCATATTTTTTACTTCTTCGCAATTGCACGAGGTGATTATTTATAACAGAAAATAAAACGATAAAATGTTCTTTCTTCGCCTAGAGCAAGGAAATTGGGAGACTGTCACGTATTATCGACTCGAAATGTTTATAAAGCAAAACATAAACGAAGAAATAATGTATCGATTTTCATCGTTGTCCGATGGGTTGCTAGTGGGTGGGGAGCAAAATAAATATTCAATTAATAACATTATTAAATGTTTCGTTCAAAAATACTTTTTTCTTCTGAAGCAAAGAAATTACTAAAACAAAACATTAGCGTCAGTGACGCAAAATCATTGCAAATAATTTCCTTATAAAATGTTTCCTTAAAATCGTCTCAACAGAATCTGAAATCGACAAGTTGGATACAAGCGGGCACACTCTGTAGTCATTGCTGTCCATTGGATACTGGAATCACAACAGACCAAAACTGTGCTTGAAGGTAAAGTCAAGGCTAATTTCTGCCATTTGATTATTGATCATCAATTCTGTATTACTTGGTGGCAGTATGATGGTGAATTCTCATGAAATCGACGTAGCAACTAGAGTTGGAACCGACTGGCAATGGGTTGCAAAATGAGGAGCATAAAATCATTAATTGAATAAAACATGTGAGGTTACGTTTAGTTGGAGATTCGCTTGCTAGACACTGGGATATAATAAATTTCTCCGTCTTGACTGATTTTCTAAAGTCCAATCTGAATATGGACTATGCTTTAAATTGCTGTACCAATCATATTAAAGAAGAAAAGAAAAAATGTAAAATAGGTCAATTTTGGGAAAACAAGAAGTGATAATTTTTGCTTTGTAGTCAAGCTGACGGCGACCAACGTGACACTCTCCCAAACTCATGACTCGGCAAATTAATGGCAACATTTGTTTTCTCAATACAAACAATAAAACACTACAATCATTGCTCAGTAGTCAGTCTGTTCGCAATTATGCACTCCAAAACTTTACTGTCACAAAATTCAGTAAACTTTGAAAGTAACGGTCTTCAATTCTAGCCGATGCGGGGTTTTTTTTAACTTGAAGAAAATCTGCCTCTTTAGTTGTTTATGCAAAGCATCCAAAACTATTCGGTGGAGCCATTATATTCCCTATGCTATGTATGAGTGCGTATGTATTTTCCTTTCCGTATGCTTGATATAGTTTCAAAGTACAATGTAAAATTAAATGAAATATTTAAAAAAAAACTTCCTTTCATGTCTATTTACGTCATTTTTAATATTAATTCCAAGCATGTGTAAGAGATATTTATTGGATTTCAGCAGATGTTCACTTATTAGGTTGGTGCAAAACTAATGTCGTTTTCTCACACTGTAACATATGTAAGAAAATGACATTATTTTTGCACCAACCTAATATATCGGAGTTCTAATTTTGGAATAGTTCTTTTGATTTACGGGAGCATAAAAGAAATCATTATAACAATTGTTATAATGATCTATTCAGATCTAATTTTTTAGAATTTTTACATTTTTTTATTCTTTCAATTAAAGTTCTGGACATAAATGATTTTGTTTGAATGGTCAAGTCATGTGTTCTTGTCTTGGTGAAAGTTGTTAATGATTGAAACAGTATCAGAATCAAATGTGGTATGATG
>OZ010612.1:38428465-38455965 GCA_963932145.1 Acanthosepion lycidas
ACACACACACATATATAAATATATATATATATATATATATATATATATATATATATATATATATATATATATATATATATATATATAAATGTGTGTGTTCCTGGTTGCTAATTTCTTTGTGAACAGGTGCATGGATTTAGTAAAAGACGTATAAATGATAAAAGAAGAAAAAATTAACAGAAATATTAAGACTCTTCTTTACTTAATAAATCATTGACGACTCCTTTAATATGAGGTCTGAAACGTTGACATGCCCGAGTCAGATGATCTTTATCTATTTTAGACATTATGCTAGTTACGATGCTAGATTTTATAGTGCTATGATTGACTACACCCCATGAATCTAACGCATTAGGACTGAGAGCTAGGAACCCGTATGTTTACGGAGACACATGGTTGTGAAGATTGTAACTCATTCGTTCTTGTGTCACCTTGGTTTTATGAGTCAGTGCAGAGACTTTATGGTAGGTGTATGGTTTTTTTTTTTTGCTCAGCGTCTCTATCCAAGACCTCCCAATAGTCAGTAGCATTGATCCTTAAGAAAGAAATGAGGAGGTATAACATCTACCTCGTTGCTCAAGACCTCCAGAACCATCACAGATGCCGGGATCTTTATGTGCATGACCATTGGAACTTCCTTAGGATATCTGCATAACCATCTACCATTTCTTCAGTTGACCTTTTGATCCTGATTTAGCAATCCAGACACTTGATAATTCAACTTGCTAATAGTAAACGCTTTGTATAGATTAGACGGTTATCTTTTGTCTTTGCAGGCATGAATTGGCCTCTCCGCATCAAATATGAGACTTGTATCGAAGGTTCTCATGCATAAGTCTTCCGATAGAATGCCTTGAAACATTGAATTCCTTAGCGATGTCTTTAATTGACTTTCTGGAGTTCTTAACAATAATGTTTTGCACTTTTCGTACAAATTTGGGTATTCTGATGGTATTAGGAGCCTTAAAAGGCCTTTTTCGTTTAGCTACAGCTGTAGAATACTCGTTAGCGGCTTCCAGCTTTTTTTCGAGTTTTGACATCGAATAACCGTGTAATTTTCGGGAGGCGAACAATCTTTAAATCACAATGGTCTTGCTTTAAGGCGACCATTACAGCGTGCCTTTTAATTTGTTGAGTTAGTTTGATGTTTGTCATTATATTTATGAAAAAAATGATAAGCAGAACAAGTTTGAAAAAAGTTAGAGCTATTAAAACATGTTCCCAAAGAACTGAGCAACAATATATATATATATATATATATATATATATATATATATATATATATATATATATATATATATATCAAGAGAGAGAGGGGGAGAGAGAGATGGATGGATGGATGGATGGATGGATGGATGGATGTGCGATTAGTATAAGTAGACGGCTCGGAAAGAGATATCAGCGAGGTTGTGTTCGAATTTCGGCCGAGATTTTTGCGTTCACATCGCACGAAAAACAGTGGGAAAGTTATGCATCCACCCATCTACTTTGTATTATGAGTTAACGGACGGTGCAGATCGTGTTCTCTAGCTTTGGTTTGCAACCAGTTTAGGAGAAGGACAACTCTCAATGCAAAACCTGGTAAGAGTTGTTTGGAGAGGCAGTGTCACATTGTGCACCTGTTCTCTCTTATCAACCCTTCCGAAAAGTGTAGCGTATGGTTTTCTAGTTTTATATAAACATTTACCACTGATGGTTCAATTCTAAGAACTGAATTGTTTGGTACTTATATGTCGAGATCGACGAGAGAGTCCACTCTGTGTGTGTATGTAACTGTGTGCGCCCGTATGTGCGTATGTAATCCCCAAGGATTGCATACACACACACTAATATCTATTATCACTACTACATATAAAGACAACATAATAACGAAAAGGTGATTGCGACTTTTTAAGTTTCTGTTCTTTTCAGCACAACATCCGCTGAGGTTTTTTTTCTTCTACTTGACGATCTACGTGATCTCGTATTTCCCAAGATGCTTAAACAATAATAACAACAAACACTGGCCTAAAAGGAGTATTTTCATAAGAATAAATAATAATGATAATAACTACAGTGATGATTACACCAATGATAAATTATTAAGAATTAAATATCGAGAAATAATGAAATTCGAATTCAAATCTCATACAAAATTTTGAAAATGAAAATAGGTTTTGCGATTATCTTTATGAAGAATAAATAAACGAATATTAGCAAGTAACAAGGATGACAATGCTGATTAATGATTAAATAATATAGCACGACTTAAACAAGACAAATTTGCATTGAACTTCAGTTCAGGTGACCATCTTTGCGTCAAGCAATTCTCTACGGTATCTATACAGATTTTACCAGCAAGGATATTAGGTAAAGACATTTCCAAAATTATCATTTGATGATAATAATTGTTAACATTATCATTATTCTGCACTTCACCATTGCAATCAATGATGTATATCAAAGGATTTCTGTAATCGACGATTATTCAATGTACAGACATATTCCTTATCATTATTTTCCTTATCTTTAAAAAGGACTTGAGTGTAAGTGTTTTTATCCGACTGTGCGCATATATAAGTGCGCCCGTCTTGTAAGCCTCAGGTCTATGAACATATATAAATATTCTGTATAGTAGTGAATAAATAAAATTTCAATGATTTATACACTGAATCGAGGATTCCAGACATAGATCCGCTCACCAGGGTCAGATAAATCTACCGAATTTATTAATTGTATCACATCTATTTGGAATGCATTACATAAAATAAAACGTTAATTATTGACATCAATTAAATTAAAAAATTATATATATATATATATATATATATATATATATATATATATATATATATATATATATATATATGCGTCTGTGTGTATGTGTGTGTATGTATGTGTGCGTGAAATGCATTGTATAATATTGTATTTATATGTGTTTATGTATATACATATCTGTTTATGCATCTATCTCTTGATAGATAGATAGATAGATAGATAGATAGATAGATAGATGTACACACTTGTACACTCTATCTATCTATTTAACTCATACACAGACAAAAATTCACACGCACATATTTAGAGAATTATCTCCATCTCTTTGAGAAGTAGTTAAAAAGTGCTTATAGGAAACATGAAAAATCAGGTTTCGACTGGAATACAAGAACATTGTCAATCGAAGAGAGACACAAATTAAAAATGATATTGACTTGAGTTTTTATCTGAAAATGTTGATAAGCATCCCAAAAGAAAGAAATAAAGGGAAATGCCTAGGTAAAATATAACCATCCCGGAGATGAAGAAAGCGGAGCAGTGTTTCAGTCATCCCAACAGAGAGCGACACAAACGGAAAGAGAAGAGTACGATATCGGCGCCGGCGCTGGTGACGACGCCAGATGTGGCCTCCTTCTCGCGCGCCAACTTCCGTCGGTGCCGGTCGCACAACTCGGCAAATGAATGAACGTAAAGAGGAAGAAAAAAGAAAAAAAAAATGAACAGAAAAGAAAACCACCAAAGATGAACAAACAGAATTGAAACAAAGTTAAAAAAAACAACAAACAAAGCAAGTATAGAAAATAGATATGAGAATAAAACTAAAAATATAAGTATTAATTATAAGATACAAAACAAAAGATATATAAAAAGATGATATTTATAATATAGCCATCATCAATATATAAATCAAATATTTATATCTATCAGAAGAAAAACAATTAAAATCATTATGAAAATATGTATATGTTGTAACCTAGGAAGGCGTACTGAATGCTGAATAACCAAAGCGGAGGTTGGAAATGAAATGTTAATCTTTATAACATGAACAAAATACAATACTCGCCAGCGGCATGAAGTAGGTAAACCACTACTTGTGGTGGACTACTTAGACAGCATCTTACCCCCACTTACAAAAGTGTCCAACGTATTTATAAGGATTGGTACATACCCATTAGCGTTCATAGGTACGTTTTAACCTGTAGAAAAAGACAGTATGTATAAAGGTAAAAAACAATAAGAAAATTGTTTTATTAACCAACGAGTTTCGTCCAATGTAGATTTTTCAAGGCAAAAAGGAACTGAATTTATTTACTCAAACCACTCTTCTAAAATTAAATCTGGAATTATTATAGATTTCTATCAGAGAGCCTTAAGAATCTGCAGCCCCCAATATTTACCTAAAGAAGAAACATACATAGAAAACACATTCAAAAACCTACACGACCCATATCGTTTCATTCACAACGCAAGAAGAAAGGCATACAAAATATACAAGCGAAACAAAAATAATAACATAATCAGTAATAATAAATTACATGAAAGTAGCATTATTGGCATAATACTAACGATCAATTCCGTCACGTCCACTATCCAGAACAACCTACCCCATCTAAATAATCTTAAAATAATCACAAACTCTTCCAAAACCATTATGGCTTTAATCAGATCCTCAAACACTAATCGCCATAATATTTCTGAAGCAGGCATTTATAAAACAATAAATTGTTTATTCCAAATATATTGGAGAAACAAGAAGTTTTTAAAAAAAATCACATCTATGAGTACAAAAGAGACCTCACAAAAAACAACTTAACGAATGCACAAGTCATACATAGAAATAAATTCAACCACAATTTTAATTTTAAAAATGCTCATAAAAAAAGAAAATAACTCACTCAGAAGGAAAATCCTCGAGAGTTTCGCTATTGAATATTATCAAAAAATATTAATCTACCCCAGGTTTTTTCCTAATGTCGCCTTTCCTAAAAGAAGCCAACGTACACAACTGTATCAAGAAATCAAAGAAAATGGCTGAATCCGTCAACACAAAAATAAAAAAATAATATGTCCACACGCGATAGTCAGTCAGTTATGTGCCATGCATGATAGACGCTTAGGGGATCACGTATCTTTCGATACATGACTGACGAGACAAATTTTTTCCTGCAGTAGGTTTCCAAGGGTATTAGTAAGTAAATGTAATGGATTCGACTGGAATTCGAACTCGGCTCTCCGATTCCTCAATCCGAGCCGCTATCCATTACTTCACTGTGCCTCCTTACACGTAATATCACTTGACGTAATTTGTCAATATGACGACAATAGCGTTTTCTAAATTGTTCTAGTTGCTAAAGGTATTTTGTTTGTTGTTAACAGTTACTTTGTTTTCAATAAATTAATTTCGTTTTTGCCTTGAAAAAGTCCACATTGGACGAAACGCGTCGGCTAATAATACAGTTTTCCGATTGTATTTTACCTTTATATATATATATATATATATATATATATATATATATATATATATATATATATATATATATATAGATAGATAGATAGATAGATAGAGAGAGAGAGAGAAATGTGTTAAAATGTCGACAGAAAAACAAATTTTAATTTCCATAATATAGTTTTAACTTAATTAGCTACTATATTTCCATAATATTCACTCCCCTCAAACTCTTCAAATGTCGAATATATAACTAATTCTAATTTCTATATTTCCCCCCTCTATATCCTCTTTACCTATATTAATTATAATTTATAAACCTTCCTCTACTCTATGATCTCTCCAATTCTTTTTCCATTAATTCTTACATCCTTTTATCTATATATCTTAAGTTATTTCTAAACTCCCTTTTTCCCTCCTTTGATTTTAAATTAATATTTCATTCATGAATAACACCAAATTAATGTCATATCGTTAATATTTGGGTTTAACTTTATAAAACTTCTTCCCTTTAAGACAAAAATTTTCCAACCTCCTTGACCCCTGTCTCGTGCCTTTCGTCTGATTGAAACATGGATAAATTTTGTATTAGTTTTTCAACTTTTTTTTTTCACAGTTAAATTTCTATTTCTGACACGAACTCAGTCCAGACAGGGTTGATAAGACAGACGACCGATATCTTCGTCTGCCAAAATAGACTATTCCCCATATGAGGTGATTGGGGATTTTATTATTTATTAATTATTTGCTCTGTAATAATAAATACATTGAGCTTTTTTTGTGGATCAGTTTTAATATTTTATATTACTAGGATCCATTTGGATTGTATACCAACGGATTTTTTACCTTCACTATATATATATATATATATATATATATATATATATATATATATATATATATATATATAGTGCGCATCAAAAAACTTTTACAAACTTTGGAAGCGAGAGTTCCTCACGCCAAAACAAGGACAAAAGTCCATATAAATGCAGTAAATCCTTCGTTTTTGAGGTACTGAGTTTGAAGTGTACGATAAACGCTGTTAAATGTACAACCCAAGATACAATCCAAAAATATATCGGGGCGGATTCCTGACACTAAAACAAGGTAAAAATGTTCATATAAGCATATGTTTAAAAGGTCATCGTTGTACCTCAACACAGCAACTCATAACACATTTTCAAAATGCCCTCCGCTTACGTCTACACACGCATGCAGCTGTCGGATCATTGACTGGCAGACCCTTTCAAGTACACGGTGTCGAATGGTTTCGATGGCCCCCGTGACACGTTGATGAAGCGTCTCTGCGCTATAAATGTCTGCTGCACTGACCAATTTTTTAGGTGGCGCCACAGATAAAAATCCAAAGGATTGTGGTCGAGGGAACGTGCAAGGCCATGGGAGCAGTCCTCCTCCCCTATCTATCCATCTTTCATGGAGACTGTATACGAACTTTTGTCCTTGGAGAGGAACTCACCCCCAAAGTTTATACAAGTATTTTTGATACACCCTGTACACACACACACGCGCGCGCACACACGCACACACACACACACACACACGCACACGCGCACACACACACACACACACGCACATATTGGGAATAAAATGCTTGTAGATATAAACAGTGCAGACAATCTACAGTTTATATATAAAGATATGGGCGATATGATATATGAATTTTTATATATCAGTACAACGTTAGTCAAATAAATGGCAAAATAAAAAAATGTATGTGTTACGCGTTTAAAGTAACTTGTGTTGATGAAATTATGTGTAAGATGAAGAGTGGGAGACAAAACCCGAAGCGATGGTTATAACTATGTACCAAGAGTAAAAGCTGAAGATGTCAGTACACTGAAATTTAAATTTGTTTTTTAGGGAAACAGAATGATATTGGATAAACTACATGCTCAGATTCATCTTAGAAAGAAAGAAAAAACACTCATACATATATCTATGTTAATTTTTATCTGCAGCTACCTGTTCAAAAATTATTTCATGTTTAAGATTATTGTTAGAATTTACTTAATCAAATACCGATGAACTTCCATTAAAGGATGGCTTAATTCCTGTCACGGTCACATTATCAATTGTCTTCATAGCTTTTGCCGTTAATAGGCAAAATACATTTCTTCATTCCACATTTCTTCATTCAACGAAAGGACATTCACTCTAAGCATTTTCTCTGATTTTTTCAACTTACTTCATTCTCCTAACAACATAGTTGTTGCTTAGACAATATGGTCACTCCTGGACAAACATGGCAAAGTTCCACACGATAAGGTAACGCCAAAATAGATGTTTCCCTCGCATACTAACAGCTCACTGCATTATGCAACCTTCCAACTAGAAAAAAACTGTCAAAACTCGAAATTGCCGAATGAGATATTTGCAATGTTTAGAGTGTTCCATGCTTTCTGAAAGGAAAATGTGGATTTTTCATAAGCGAATTCCAAGAGAATTTATATACTCGAATGCATAAAGATTACTTTACTATATCCCGTTGAAACAGGGTTTTTTTGTTTGATCACCGAAGTTAAGCAACGTCAAGCCTGATCAGTAACTAAATGAGTGACTGCTTGATAATAACAGGTGCTATAAGCTTAGATGTGCAGGTAGTATATGAGGGTCAGCTGAAAAGTCCATAGGCTGACCAAGATAGTCCAAGTGAGATTTATTTTTCATCATAGTCCCCTTTGCGGTTCACACGCTTCTTCCGTCTGTGTTGCAGTGCTTGGATCCCATTGTTGAAGAATCTTTCATTCTGTTGGTAAAAAGTTATCAACAGCAAATACGACATCATCATCATTGTTATACTGGTACTCAGCCAAATCTTTTTTTTCCATGTTGGGGAACAGATGATAGTCAGATGGGACCAAATAGGGAGGGTGATCAACTAGTTCAAAACCAGAGTCAAGCACATCAGCCATTGAAACCAAGGACTTGCGTACTGGAGCATTGTCCTTATGAAACTAAACTCCTTTCGTCAGTTTTTCTGGATGTTTAATCTTCATAGCCTTTCAAATTTACCATACCAAATTAACATAGTACTCTTCATTGACGGTGTGGCCCTTTTGAAGATAATCAATAAAGGCAATAACTTTTGTATCCCAAAAACTAACCCCATCACCTTTCCTGGAGATGAAACGACGTTGGCCTTCTTTGTGGCAGGTGAGGAGGATATTTCTACTGTATGAATTGTCTCTTTGTCTCTGGCTCAAATTGATGAACTCATCCTGGGATAGAGAACGTTCAAGAAAATCAGATGGATCTGCATCAAACAATGTCAGATATTCCTGTGATGTGATCAGCCTGGGGCGCTTTTGATCGGGTGTCTGAAGACGTAACGGCAACTGAACAAAAACCTTCGTCATGCCAAGTTCATTGTGCAGAATATTCTCAACTATCTCACGGGATATGCTAATAGCATTGGCTATTTGATTTATAGTCAATCGTCTGTCATCCATCACCATGTTGTAAACACAATCAGATTTTTCCTCAGTGATGGTAGTTGCCGGACGTCCAAAACTTTAGGTCATCTTCGAGACTATCCCTTCCCCTCTTAAATTCCTCTGCCCACTTTTGTACTGCTGATAAAGCTAGAGCGTCATCCTCTAATTAGCAGCCATGTGAGCTAAACTATTTTTTTCAGGTACTTGATAACACTAAGATGCTAAATTTCGTCCATTTTCAAGAGAATACGCTACTCGTTACATTTGAAGTTTTCTTTGAACAGTCTGGTGACAAACAAACAAACAAACAATTCATTTAAGAGTTAAAATTAATGCATACAAGATTTCATAGCTCTAGTGTTACTCCTTCATAATCAGCTTATGAAATTTTCAGCCTCGCTCTCGCAATGCAACTTTGAAATGAGAAATTAAAGAGCACAGTTCGAATTTCAATCGAGTTCTTCCCATTCACTTTCATTCAAAGTATGATTCCATTTCTTCTCCCCTCAGCTATGAGTAAATAGACTTAACTAGTAACCAGTCTAAAAGATGGGAAATTCTGAATTTAAACCAGCCTAGAGAGGATTGGCAAAGTTGCGGAGGAGCTTCTTATAGGAGCCAACGGCCAACATGCAGTTAGGAGATGAAAAACTCCTATTTAAAAAATAGGATATGGTGCTATGATGGAGAGAGTCTTCATTGCAGAGTACTAGCAATTGATTACTTTAGGCAATTACTTGTTCAGTAATAACTTAGAATTTACTGAACCCTCATCCGTCATTCTCGACAGGAGAATTCATCCATCCATCAAAAGAATCTTTATCAAATAATGGTTGTAGAAGTTTATTGAAAACAAACTACTTCAAATAATTAGAATCATCAACGTAGGGTTGATGACAGAATATTAATTCATAACATAATTTGTAACTGACCATTTTAACATTTTTTCAAGAAAAAAGTACACAAGAGTTTTATTTTTAGAAATCGTCTTTCATAAAAAGTTCTCTCTTAGCACTAAGTGTACCCTTATGTTCAATTAAAGATTACTAAGAATTTAAAAGAAATTATTGTTATCATTAAATTAAAATATTTACTCTTGCGATGAATATGTCGTGAAGAAAATCAACACTGGCAGAACGAATTTCAAATGATAAGACCTTGTAATGTGTGGATGGGATTTGTTGAAAGCTATTTCGTTACTGAGAAATCCCAAAGTTTAATTTAACGCTCGAAAAACGGGACCGGTCAAAAAAAAAATAAAGCAAAAACATGTCAAAAAGCATAAAATTTAAAAATAAAATCCTCAAAATAGATGTAAATTAAACAATTTTGTCTTGTTTTCGGCAAATTAATGCAAATTTAAATGGATTTAGGATAAACGTCGGTAAAAAAGATTTATTAAACTTACCTTGACAGGGAAATAAAATTTTAAAAGAATAATTGAAATTAATAGTTTTTCTTTGATGTTTGATTATTTTTCAGTCTCAATATTTTTCCTAATTCTAGAACTGAAAAAAATATTTGATGCAATTATTTCCTGTGTTAATAATAATCATGTTTACGATATTTCGTACGAAATATTTTTTCAGATATTATTTTTATATTGTTTTTAAATTCGTCATAAAACAAAATTTAAAGGGGTCTTTTTCAGTAAGGGTTGAATGCTTTCTATTTTTGACTAAAACATTAACACGAATATAATTTTACTCTATTATTTAGTTATTATTATTATTATTATTATTATTATTATTATTATTATTATTATTATTATTATTATTATTATTATTATTATTATCATTTTATGCCATTATATTATGTATTAAATAATAGGATTTCTATTTGGCAGTAAGATAAATATGACTTTCATGAATAATTCCTTTCTTTATATTGTTTGTAAAACGGAATCTACAGTCCGTCTAAAGTTATTATGCAAATCACATAAATCTCAATAACTCGAATTTGCTTTGAATAATTTTTGTCAAATTTTAAATAATTTAGACGCCAAAACAAAGCTTGGGTTAAATTTTTCGGTCGTTTTAATTGATTTTGTTAAGGTGATTGTATTTATTATAAAGACAAAACCAGAAAATCACTTTCAACTTCAATAATAAGGTCATAAAATCATCAACAATTGAATACTTATAATAGAACAAATAAACATATAGGATTAGTCTTTGAAGCATTTACATCCAAATATAGTGAGCCTTCTTTTTAATAACAGCCAGCAATAAATTATTCATTAATTTTGTTAAATCTTTTACTTCTTTGTTCAATTTTCGATATGGTGGTTTTAATTGCTTCCCATGTGTCGACTTTGCTGTCATATTATTTGCCGCCTATAATTTCATCTTCACAAATGACCGTATATTCCCGATAGGATTCAGATCGGGACTGGCCATTCCATTATGTTTTCTCCTGTAAACATTTTACACTCCAAAAAATTCACCGGTAACCTTAGATACACAGGAAGGAGTATATATATAAATGAAGGTTGGGTATTCATATATATATATATATAGAGATGTGTGTGTGTGTGTGTGTATACCTCATTTTTGAAACTGCGAGGTTGAAAAGAAAGTCTTACCATGAAATCGCAATAGCACATTTCAGTTTAACTCCTTCATCGACTTTAAATGTTCTAATGATTTGGTCGACAATTGCAACCCATATCACCACACTGTCGCCTACTTTGCCACGGGTACATCTTTCTTTGACCAATTCATCAGGTCTATTGAATTTCACCTGAAATTCGTCCGTGAAAATTACTTTAAAATAGTCAATTTTCATGTATTTCTTGACCCATTTTTTATACTTTAAAATATTTGCGTTTTTGTGAGGAGTTTACCAAGGATATTTGATGACAGATGCCAATTTGCGGAGTATTCTACATCTTTTATCCTTCTTGACTCCCTAAATTCCAGCCTGTTCATAGATTTCAGTATTGGTCAAAAATGTGTTTTTCTTCACAACTCGCTTTAGTTTACACTCCCCTCGAAGAGACAAGCCTTTTTCATTGCTTCTAGTTCTATATTCAACAGCCCTTTTTTCAATAATCTTCGCGAAGCTCCTATTAAGTCTCCAATGTGGACATTCTCTTTGTTATCTTCTGTTTTTCAGCATTTTTAGATCCTTTTCCATTATCTATGTTTCAACATATATAATGGAGTATTTATTAAATTTCAGAAGCCTTAAACTAATATTAGTTTAATCTGCAGACTGTAGTTTTTATAATAAATCCAATAACTTTAATAAAATATGTTGAAACTACATACAAAATTTTAAAAGAGTTTTTTTTTAGATCAAAATTAATCATTTGAAATTTGATAAAAATAAGTTTGAAAGCAAATTAGAGTTATGGGATTTGCATAACAACTTCAGAGTGACTGTATTATTATCTATGTTTTAGTTTTTATAAAAAAACGTAGGTTTTCTAATTATCATTACAATGTGCGAAGCAACATTTGTTTCAGACTTACAGATTTATCAACAATTTCATAGATACTCATATTTACGTACGTTTTCTTAAGCATAGAAATTAACTAATCATTGTTGTTTAATATTTATAATAACCAACGGCAAAATGTCTAATTTAGATTTGTTAGGATTATACGCATACAGCGTTTTATTCAAGTTTTATAATTATACAACTAATTGACATGGTCATTACTGAAAATGTGCTGGTAATGACACCAAGTTATCTATTTTATTTTTGATAAAAATTCACATGAAACGTAACAAGTGCAAATAAACGCTTATTTCAGAGAATTCCCTTATCAATTCAACAGGCTTTAGTAATATTTATTCACAGGTAATTAATACAAATAGAACTTTTACTTTATCATTTGCTTACAGAATTGAAATCGTTGTATGTGATAAAAGATACTAACGTAAGAGGTCAACCATTTTCTATAAGTTCTAAATCTTATCCCTACCTACTCTTAACTCTATCCGTACTTTTATTTATCGTTCACGGATAAAGACCATCTTTAAAATTAATAGCAATAAATAATTAATCAAGTCATAAGACACAACGTTGAATTATAAGAAATACACAAATGATAAAAATAATACGTTGTCTTGTCTGATACCAAATCTCTATTTTAGTATGAAAACGATAAACGGACCATCCATAATTTGTACTTATATTAAAAGTTCCAAATAGCAACATTTAATATTAATTGCAGTACCTTTCAATGAAAGGAAATAGGACAGTTTTAATGAAAATTTAAAATTGTTTATTGGTAAAATAAATACACAATAATATAATGCAAACAGCGAAGTTTTAAGCGTTTCACTCACTGTCTCATTATTGCTCACTCTCTCTTACCCTCTCATTATTTCTCTCATTATCTTTTTTCATTTATCGCTCTCATCATTTCTCTCTTTCTCTTTTCTATATTATCTCTCATTTTCTCTCTCATTATTCCCTGTCATTATCTCTCGAATACATTTTTCTCTCAATCTCATTATTTAAATCTTTCTTTCTCATTATTTTTCTCACTTTTATTATCTTTCATTTTCTTTTCTTTTTTTCATTATTCCTCATCCTTCTTTCTCATTATCTTTTTCTTTTATTTCTCTTTTTCTTTTGTCCAAATGGCCAGCATCATCAATTTTTAAAGGACATTTCAAATTATTAGTAATATCAAAAAATCTTCCCCTTTAAGATTTTCTTGTGGTAAGCGATCCATTTGTAAACAGTTAATACTGTTTGAGTATGCACGCATTTGCTTCAAGCTACTGAAAACACGATGGAAAATTTAAAATGTCTTAGATTCTTTTCAGATGTCATCAAAAACTTTTTATTCGTTGATTTTGTTAAATCTTCAAATTGTTGTTACACTTACTATTCAAATTCTCACTTACTAAAAAGCTGGAAGTCAACACAGCCATAGACATGCACTTCAAATTATAAAGCAAATATTTCATACTGGATTTTAAATTAACTTGATCAACTGGGACAATATTTACCAACAGTCATTGATCATGAACCCGCTGATTACTTACAAACATTATTACTTGCACAGAAGCTTTTCTTTCAAACAGTTTTCTCGTTTTCTCCGTTTATCTGAGAAAAAAATGCAATTAACTGTCATATGAAGAAATCATGGAAAGCGAGAAAAGCATCTGTTCTTTTTGTTATGCCGCTTTCACTGAGAATGTCTGTACTTATGTTAAAAGTGTTATATATTAATATTTCTAGTTACAAGGTTTCAATACTCTAGAGTTTGGTAATAAATAATGCTTAATATTTAGACACGTGGTTTCCCGATCATGGGATCCGGGTTCGATTGTTTCCATGGTCGATTTATCAATGACTTCTTGATTCCATCGCGCGGCACCTCTGGAAAATGACTGAAAACCATATCACGGGTTTACCTCAAGCATTGTGATTGGAATTGGGTAGGCGTATCTAACTGGGAACCATTAAGGGTTGTCCTAACACGAACTCACAAGTCATCATGACCGAGGATTTGAACTCACTGACATTGATTACGCCAGATAATGCGCTCTCTAAATGTAACTAACGTCTGCTCAGCATAGTGGGGCACTTTGTTTAACGAACATAAATGTACCTGTGCAGGCGTCTGCAACAGGGATCGGCTATCCGTTGTAGTAGACAGGTATACTCAGATACGAACGGAGTCAGCTTGATTGTCTTATGTTACACTTGAAAGAATAAAATTAACGTTTTATAAAAAAAAAAAATCTTTGCTCAGAATGCGATTATTTATGAGTGGAAGTTTTGGGAAAATAGCAGCAAACAAAAGATGAAATATATATATATATATATATATATATATATATATATATATATATATATATATATATATATATATATGTGTGTGTGTGTGTGTGTGTGTGTGTGTGTGTGCTGTTGTATTTCTCCATGCGGAAAAACATTTACCGACGCTTACTGATCATTTACGGGGACATAACAGTGTACAATTATACACGGTGGATAATGCGTTTCAATTATGGCGACAATTCCGTGGAACCCTTCACATGTGTTAACCAAGGAAATGAAAAGCCCCCGAATCATTTTATTCACTATGGTCGTGACATTGTTGAAAAATCATGTTTTATAAAACATGTTCTATTCATCGATGATATTACGCTCTTTGTATCTACTGTGATTTTGGTAGAAATAAATAAGTGGCATTATCTTATAAACACACACACACTCGCTCGTGATCACTATATATATATATATATATATATATATATATATATATATGTAGGGGGTGCGAGATGGGTTAATTAAATTTCCGGAATGTTTCTGTGATAGCAAAGTCTCTTTACCTGGTCACTATGGGCGGCTACTGTCACCTTCAAATTATTCGCCTTGTACGATGATGTTGTTGCTGGAAACATTCTTGGAATTCATTTTTCAGAATATCTTTCATTAGTCATGTGTTGTTGGATGTCAAAGATGTTAACAAATTTTGGCACTTTTTCAGTCTTGAAATAGCCAGAAAAGTGGGAGCTAAGTCTAGTGAATAATGAGGATGGTTATTCATTTTCATAATAGACGTCTTATCTAAGAATCCACGCATTCTTAACGCATTACCCGCAGGAAAATTATTATCATGGAAAATCCATTTATCAGGTCATAGTCCGGGTCATTTCCTTTGAATAGATTCTCGTAACCTTTTCAGTTCATCCAAAAATATTTGTGTTTTGCCTGCGAATTACTTATGTTATTGTGTACATCTTAAACTTCCATTGGAAATAAAAAATACTATTTTTTCATCGCATGTTCACCATAACTCATTATTAATATGGCTAACATTTCACTGGAACTTTTACTAATCTTCAGACAAAACTTGGTTATAATCAACTACTCCAGATTCCTTTCATTCATTTTCTGCTAACAGTCTAACATGAACGCTTACAGCTTCTTGGGCAACGAATAAGTGGTCTTCATCTCAAGACAAGAGAATTTGGAATATTTTCGGACGTGTTCAGGTACAAATGTATATCTGGTTCTTTATGCCAGCAACACACCAGGATTTAGTCGATGGCACAATTTTCATAAATATAGGATAAAGGAACCCCGAATATTGTGTTTCTGTATAAAACTTTCAGTTTAACAGAATGATGGATAAATTAATATTTCATGTTTTATTCACACTATTATCAGAACACAATAAAAAGGGAATGACTACTTCAGTCAAAAAAACAGAAAATAAATAATCAGAAATAAAACAAAAAAATATAAACAAGAATCGAATGAGTTACTTGAGTCATTTCTTCTCACGTGTTGAAGAAAAAAAGAAAAGAATCTATATAGTATTTGCATAGTAAAAATAAATGCATAGTATTTGCATAGTATTTGTAATTCTTATGTAAGACAAACATTTTTTTTTCAATATCCTTCTGATATTGTTGCAAATAAAAAAAACGTTTCGGATAAAATTAGAAGCCAACAAAGCCAAGAAAATAAAATAAAAATGAAAAAAATAATAATAAAAATAGAACACAATCCAGAACTCAAGAAGAATTTGCCCAGAATATTTTCTGTATAAATATAACTACTAAAGTTTTATTCAAGAATCTCATCATAAACTTTCCAGGGAAACGCTTCTGGCTGCAAATGATAAAAATACAACTTGCTGCCTATAAAGATTTTACCTTGCGATCAATTATGGTTTCGGAAAATGAAACATCATTATTTCTAGCACCTCAGCAATACCAGGATTTGTTGAGCAACGCTAACTTTGGAATAACGCCAGATTCACATTCGTTTTCTACGTGCCTGTTGCTCTTTGTGAAACTCTCCAATAATGCGATGCCATGAGCATCAACTACTAAATTTTCCCATCACCTATGAATTTTGAATGTTTCAAATGTATAAACACTATTTAAACGCTATTTTGTAAATGTTTAGAACTATAGGTATTTCCATTTTTCTTTCAATTTCTCCCAAAGATTATTTTTCGGGATTCTGATTTTTCAGGATTTTAAATTTCAGGATTCTGATCTTTCGGGATTTTATAAATTCGAGATTTCATATTTCGGGATTTTAAATTTCAGGATTTCGACATTCGGGATTTCAAGATTCAAGATAATAATCGGCACACGAAAATTTCTTTCTGTATAATTTCCCTTTCTTTGATAAATAAAAAAAAACATCAACTTTATATCTATAGTAGGGCAATCGCGTAAGAAAACAATTTTATGCTTATTCATTAACTGAACCTTGGTTAGAACACGGGACACCAATTTTATTATAGCAGTATATTATTAAACCTGTCACTTCAGAATGAAAACACGTTCATTTAATTTCGGCAAAATACATTTTCGCTATTTTCAAGCTTGTATTCGTATAAAATGTCCTTCAGCATAGTTCTTGTAGCGTAGTTTAATGCTTAAATTATAAAGTTCGAATTCTCCAGATTGAATAAATAAATTTTACGTGCTAACACAGAAAGCACTCGGCTGTTGGCACATTTCACACGACTGAGTGTTTCTTTGTATATGCATCAAGGACACAATCTAACGTACATATTTAAGTAGGTACTGCATGCATACATAAAGACATCCACATAAACTTTGCAGGGATACATTATTTGAGAATCAAATATTTAAGTACTTGTGTGTGTGAGTGTATGTTTGCGTGCGTATATAACTAGGAATACATACATATTTAACTATTCTCTATTTAATTCCGCAGAGCTGAAATCATTCAAACGTGAATGGATAAGATTTAACTAGAAGCCAACATCCCATGCCAAGTCGATTAAAGACTGATTTTGGGAGAATATTGGTAAAATCTTCGAGGCATTCTGCCATTCTTCAGCTTTTAATCTACTAGTTACCTTCTCAACATCAACCAAATCCAAAGTTTTTCTTTTCTTTTTTTCCTTCGCAAATAAAATTGTTACGGAGTGAACATTAGATTGAAGAAAGTGTAATCAATTCGACATTAATAGGAAATGGTGCGGCGACTGCCATCGGCAATCTTTTCTAGATTTTTCTTTTTTAGAGAAGGTGTAGTAGTAGAGAAAATGAATGATCATTTTCCTTAGTAGAACAGTAAGGTGAAACATAAAACATAAAAAATGATATTTCATTAAATAAAAACCACAACAAAAATTTGAAGAAATTAAAGAAATAAAAAAAATAACCATAAATTATCTACAATACCCACACACATACACACAATGGCTGTTGACTTATTAAACGAGTATGATCATCGCTGACAAGTTTAATCCGTGGTTTTAATTCTCATGAGAAGGACAAAAAGTGACAAAAAGGATAACAAGTGACTTGCAATGCTTATTGCAGATACGGC
Organism: Acanthosepion lycidas; assembly: GCA_963932145.1. Taxonomy (NCBI): domain Eukaryota; kingdom Metazoa; phylum Mollusca; class Cephalopoda; order Sepiida; family Sepiidae; genus Acanthosepion; species Acanthosepion lycidas. The sequence goes on from OZ010612.1 coordinate 38,446,422, forward strand.
AAACTAAGTTGTCCTGTACAGAGCCTGTTATGATTTGTTGTAAATTTTGTTCCGATTGCTAGTGAGTTTTCTGCAGGTCTGCTAACATATGACACATTCCTGCTGTTATTATATATATATATATATATATATATATATATATATATATATATATATATATATATATATATATGTATGTATGTATGTATATATATATATATATATGTATATATATATATATATATATATATGTATATGTATTGTTTTTTAAGCAATTCACCTCATGCAAGAGGCTGCAGAGAGTGTAAGTAAGGGAAAAGATCGAGTATACCCCAGAGGTTGAGGAAAGGATAAAAAGAAGAACGGAGGAGAATACAAAGATGAAAATGGATCAAGACAACAGAAGATGTCGATTGACATTACATTTAAATTTTCGAATATTATAGTTATCAGGAAAGCAAGTAAGAGGAAGGGAGTTCCACTGTCGGGAAGTGAGTGAGAAGAAGCTGTTGGAGTAGAAGAAGCGATTACATTTAACTGTTTCGACTGCAAAAGGGTGAGACCGAGATGTCAACCTAGTAGAACGCTTAAATTCATGGAGTCATGGTACCAGTGAAAATATCAGATGCCATGAAAATATTTATAGGAAAGACAGAGGGAATCCACATTACGTCGGTGAGAAAGTGACTGGAGTCGAGACCGGGCAAACCGGAAACCATATTGTTTGTCAGAATACAGATCGTAGGACAACAGCAGAGGACTTCCAACAGGCGGAAAAGCAAGAATCGACAAAGCAATAGTTGTATAATTTGGAGAGAACTGTGGCTTCAGCTAAGGGGCTCATTTCTTTAGGACTATGACTGGTATCCCGTCACCACCACTTGCTTTATGAGGGTCTAATTTAGAGATGATGTCTAATACCATCGACAGGGTTATGCAGATCTGACTCAGTATAGCCTCAGTTCTAGGGGGAAAATCAGGTGTGGATACCCTAGATGTGTGTTGAATTGGATAAGAATTTCCGAGCAAAGCATTCAGCCTTATAAGCAGAGGATATTCGAATTGATTGAATAAAGGAGGAATTGAGGATTCGTTGTAGTTCAGCATACACTTGGGAGCAGCTAATAATCTTTAGAACCAAACTTGCGAGATGTAATACATTATTTTATCCTTTTAGCAAACAGTAAGTTTCCTTCATTGAGGACGGGCTTGCATCATTACTAGACAAAGAGACGCCTGTTGCTATCAGACATATCGCTCCGGTACAGACGGAAGAAGTGATTCCTATGGGCTATAGCAGCAGAATAATGGAGATGAGTGCGATTTAACTTGGTATTTTCTTGCTGTGATGAAAGCCTCGATACCGGCTTTTACCCAGGAGGAGACTTCAGACGCACATTTTTTGTACGGGATGATTAAAAACCATATTCCATGGGACGTCGCGAAGAAAATCACGGAACGAGTCCCAGTCTGCGCGTTGATATCAGAAAGCTATTCTGCTAGTAGGAGGTTGATGGATAGTGGGGAAATGGAAGGAGATGTTAATAGGCACCACCGCGTGATCAGAGTTCCCAAGAAGTCAGATCTGCATAGCATGACAAGAATCAGGGATGGAAGTAAAACAAAGGATCGAGAAGGGAAGCGTTACCGTCCAGGTTACTAGGGAAACGCGTAAGAAAGTCAACCATTTACGTGAGAGATTGAATAGTTAAGGGTTTGGATGTCAGTGAGGTACGTTACAGACTGTTCAAGTCACATGGTATGGTGGGCGTTAAAGTCACTGAACACGAATATGTTTGTAAACTGATGTAGAGAGATAGCTTTGTCTATATTATCAGAAATGCTATCGAGTACACAATAATTTTGAGAGGAAGGGTAAACGGTAGAGAAAGAAGAGATAGCTTACTGGATTGAGGAGAGATAGACGGGGACACATATACGAATGATCTGGAGATTCCAAAGGTATATAAAATGAATTAAATCCGACATATTGTTATTTTGTTTATTCGAGTAGAAGATCCGTTTCTTAATTAAACAGTATTTTTTATCCAACTATGTCTACCGGTTTGAATATTCGAGAAATCTTGCCAGAAAATATACCTCCTCCGACAAGATTCGAACCTGCGTATGTGGAACAGCCATTGGATCTGACGTGACTAACCACTCGGTCACGTTTGTTTGGGTGGATGTCCTACATAGGCACTTACAAGTATATCAAACATTATTCTACTAAAAAGTTTTTGTTTTTTATTTATTCTACTAACTTTATTCTACGGACAATCATAAGATCTTTATTCTACTAACATTATTCTATGAACAGTCAATAAGTTATTTATTCTACTAAGTTTTATTCTGCAAACAATCAATAAGTTCTTACAAAGTAACTTGAAAGTCCATTTGTTTTCATTAATGCTGAATAACGTGTTTAATGTAAAAATACTTCTGTCACTCTTAAACGGCTCTCATGCGTGATAAATAGCTATGACTTCAGATATCAATGTTAGTGTAGCCTTCTCAAAATCATACTTCTCTAAAATTGAGCGTATATGTATTGTATTTGATATGTGAATAATAACATTTTGTGCGTGTGTGTTCATTTGAAAGAGAGAGATTATCAGTGAAAAACGCTTGTTTCTGTGCTTATGCTATAGATGGTAATATTTAGTTTGTAACTATAACTTACAGTAATTCGTAAAATTATAATTGCAATAATGTATAAAGCAAGAATTAATGCCCAAAAAATAGAAAGACAAAAATAATGCCTACGTCTAGCATCAGCCTTAGGGACTGCAATTATTCCAATTGCATAGAATACGACAAAAAATAAATACTGTCAAGATGTGCAGCTTTATTTCAATCAACCCCGCAATTTTATTTTTATCAGATAATTTCCACGCCTTACATGCAATTACAGCCTCTAAATAGAAGTTACAGGCTATTAGTGCATTTTTTTGTTTGTTGTTGTTTTTAACTTGCGTAAACTTCATTTATTATTCTGGTCTTGTTAATTTTTCATTTTCTTCACTTATTTTCTTTAAAACTTTTGTTTTATTAACTTGAATTTTCATTGAACTTCATTTTTTACATTTCATTTTTTTTTTTTTATCTTGGTGCCGAATCTATCATTTATATTTGAAAAAAACATTTTTGCATTTTCGTTTTGGTTTGAACTAAATTTTCAGATCTGGAGTAATAACAAACTTTGTCCATTAAATAACGATCTTAAAACCGTTGTTGTTATAACTAATTCGGATCTTTGGTGCTTAACCAAGCAAAATTAGCCTAAAGCAACCAAAAATGACTATGTCCAATAAAAAAAATCTTAAATCCAATCATTTTGAATATAATTTGTAGATAAAACTTTTGGACAATATTTAGAATATTAAGAGGAAAAATGGCTTAGCAGTGAAAAAATATATCTGAAATAAATGGAAGCTAAGAAAAGAACTAATACTATTATTTTTTTATTTTTTTTTGTATAGTAAGTATTTATTTGATACATTACCAATGTTCCAAACGCTAAATAAGAAACAAAAAGAAATAAGAAAATTTCGTTAGAAAAAAAATTGTTGAACTGCTATATAATATCAATTCTCTTATATGATCGCGAATGCGGGATGATTTCCTTACAAATGAAGAAAAAAAATAAGGCAACAGGCATGTTGTTCTACAGAATGATGCTGGGAATATCATTGACAGAGCATATATCAGCAATACGGGAATTTTAAGCAAAACGAAAACAAAAAGAAAACTTTTGATTAGAATCAGTAAGAGATAGCTAAAATTCTTTTGAAGCGTAATGAGGAATAGAAGGCTTGGAGAATTTGACACTCAGGATATAAGGCAAGAGGAGTAAAGGGAAAAAGCGAGTAACCTACCTAACGAGCATGTGTAAGTGAATGGCAGATCAGAGAGTGGAGGATATTAAAGAGAAATAATATTTCTAAATGCTACAAAGGATAGAAGTTGAGAAGAGTCATGATCGCCTTCATTCTGAAGTCACGAGGTATACATAAAAGTAGACCTACACATCTAAACAACTTCGCCAATTAATTGCAAATATAAGTTAGCCTTGTAATTGAGGGGAACATTGAAACAGAAACTGTTTCACTACTTGAAATTGTGCGTAGCTTTAGCATCCACTAGGAAAAAATAAATAAATATGTGAATGTGTTTTTGACCTCTCGAGTTTTTATGCAAACATTGTCGTTGATGATATCTGTACATTTGAACAGGAACAATGAGAAAAAACTGACCTGGTTTTGTAGATCATAAAAAATACGCAGAGATGAAATATACCAATGCTCTCGGCTATGACAGCATTGAGATGTAATGAATGTGCAATTTCTTTAATTAAGAAATTTCCCTTCGGCACCGTCATTCTACGAGTACCACTTTACGACACATTTCGCTATTTTCCATTAAACTCTTTCATGTGTTAGTCATGTAAAATTAGAGGAAATATCTCCCCTAAGCAGTTACTGTAAATAAAAGGAGATGTAAACAGGAAAATATTTGAACCCCTCTTATTCCTGATTTTAAGCAAAGAAATAAAATCTATAAACTCTGGGAAATCAGATATAAGAAGAAAAGGAATATCAAATAGATACCGGTTAGACGAAAGAATTTTCCTCTACACAAAACATTTGAAACAGATTTTTTTAGCCAAAACTTGTTGCGTTTGGAAAAGGAAATAAACGATGATTGGACGAAATTAAATTACTTATTTGTTTCATTGAAATCTTAGAAGAAACAATTTTTGAAAGTGTTAGTCATCAGATAAGATCTTAACTTATTCGTATATAGATAGTAAATAACATTAACGTTTAATTCATAAACTATATCATGATTAGTTGCGGTTTGTATAACGACAAGTATTATAAATCTAAACAGCACATGACTGCCAAGTCAACAGTTTTATTTTCTCACTTTTCCAGGAAAGTGACTTGATATTAAAACCATTTACTAATCTTGTAATTCTTGAAATATTGCGATAATAAGAAATGGCTGAGGAAAGTGAGAATTATGCTCAACAGTTTTCTCCTTCGATTTTGTTCTACGTTTGCTTTCTAAAATGTCAACATCGTCCTTTTTTTAAAAGAGACCTACTTAATCAATATTACTTCTAATATGAGTAAGTATTTTCTAAAGAATTAAGGAATTTTATTCTTTAATCTGACATGTTTTTATTACATCATTTTTAGTGAATAGCTGTATTTAAGTAGATGTCCTGTTTATTTTAAACAGTATTTATTTCCTCTACCAGCCTACGTACTATAAAAAACTTAATAAAGAAAATAGGCAGAACGTCTACTCAAATACGGGTATCCACTAAAAATAATGGTTGAAATAATAAAAATATGTCGGATTCAAAAATAAAATCCATTAATTCTTTAGAAACTACTTTGTTTACGTTTCGGATACGAAACTGAACAAATAGTCATTTCGAGAAAAATCTAACCAAGTGAATGTGTTTTAAAGGCAAAATAGAATCTTGATTAATTGTCAATCTTTTCGTAGCTGAATGATAAAAGCCCGCAGGATTAGACTGTGATTCATCCTGCAAAGTGGGGGGCAGCGAAGTTTCGAATCCTGTCGTAGGGTACATTTTCTTTATCAAGTTTTCTCCAGTATGCAGTCCGGTAGACGAAATAAATATGTTTTTAAATAAATGGAGCGCCTACTCAAATATGAATATCCACTGAAAACAACGATTGAAGTAATGAGTAACTATTGAAATTCCAATTGATTTTTTCAAGCATATAAATATCCTTGCAGGTTTATATAGAGGTTTGCATTTATATGAATAAATCATTTTAACATGAAAAGTTTATTATATTCAATACTGTATCAAAATCAGTAAAGTTTTCTGTTTCAACAGTTATTTATTGTGGGTTTTGTCTAAGAATAGAATGAATAATACAATGAATTTCGATATTGAACTTTAAACCTTTCACCATTATTTCATTGTCTAATCACGAAAGCAGTTTTCTTTAGTCGACTTTTTTCCCTTTGATTTAAAAAAATCAACTTCTGGGATGGACTCTCAAATTCAATTATGATCTACGGTCAAATAATTCCTTTAAACAATATAAAGAAGAAAAAAAGAGGTGAAGTTATTTTCTTGTCCTCCCACCTCCCATCATTATTTTCTGAAAAAGAAATATTTCCTTCATTAGCTTTCTTTCGGTTTTAAAAATCAAACAAAACGTATAAAGATTAAATTTTAGAATAATGTCAAAATACGCCAAATCATTGTTTTTTTTTCTTTTCTATTTTACGTATTTTTTATGTAATTACAGTAAAACAATCTGTTTTCTCAAACTCTCATTCAAATAATTATTTTAGCTTTTCAAATTCTCCGGAAATTTAAACTGTTTCGACGATTATCGAGTTTTCTCCCCTTATCTTGGGAATTAAAGATAATAGTCAAGTTTCGTTATGAGATTTGATGTCGCATAAGAAATGCTTGTAATGTGTATTTGAGTTTACAAATGGGCCGACCAGCTTATTTTTACGCGAACTCATGTGCACAGGAAATGGATAAATATTTATATATGCCAATGGGATTTGAGCTGATTTACAACTACATTTACAATCTCTACATCTGTTTCGCTGTCGGTGTTTTACTGTCTATTCAGTTGCTATCGCGTGAAAGAAGAAATCACAGTATGCACACACGTGTTATTTTCTCTCCTTACTCGTGTATTGCAAATACTTATGTACAAACAAGTTTATATTGGCAAGATGCATTCGCGCCTATGAAAAATGTCTGTGATATCAACATTTAAATGGATTTTGAGTTTTACTTACACATACTTGCAGCGATCCTGACAAACATACACATGAATGTGCCTAATTCAATCTCTCTCTCTCTCTCTCTCTCTCTTCTGTCTCTCTCTCTCTCTCTCTCTCTGTTGTTATTATCACAATGTTTCAGTCATTCTGCCTTCCGGTTTTCTGCCTCTTAGTGGATTAAAGCGACGGTTTGTGAATTTAGTGGCATAGTAAATTGTGAGTTCAATCATTTGGCTGGCTAATATAGACTTAGACTCGGAGGAAGCAAGGCAAGAAATAAACTGAGTATTACTAAAAAGAAAACAAATACAAGATATTACCAGATATGGACAGCGCAATGAGAAAACTCTAACCTCATAGATGCAGTTAGAAATTCCTCATCAAACACCTGAAAAAGGCCAAAGGGTACAACGGTTGAAACATTGTTATAACAACAACAATGATGAGGACGTTAGTCCGAATCTAAATAATGTAATTCCTTATCGTATAAATTTCCATCTTTGAAACGCACTGAGAAGCAATATATTGTATATGACTTTTGCATACATTTTTTTCCCAACTGTTTATTCTTTCTTCTAACGGCTCCATTCTTTTTCTTTTCTTTCTCTGGTTGATATCCGTCTAACGGCTCCATTCTTTTTCTTTTCTTTCTCTGGTTGATATCCGCCTAACGGCTCCATTCTTTTTCTTTTCTTTTTCTGGTTGATATCCGTCTAACGGCTCCATTCTTTTTCTTTTCTTTCTCTGGTTGATATCCGCCTAACGGCTCCATTCTTTTTCTTTTCTTTTTCTGGTTGATATCCGTCTAACGGCTCCATTCTTTTTTCTTTTCTTCCTCTGGTTGATATCCGCCTAACGGCTCCATTCTTTTTCTTTTCTTTCTCTGGTTGATATCCGCCTAACGGCTCCATTCTTTTTCTTTTCTTCCTCTGGTTGATATCCGCCTAACGGCTCCATTCTTTTTTCTTTTCTTCCTCTGGTTGATATCCGCCTAACGGCTCCATTCTTTTTCTTTTCTTTCTCTGGTTGATATCCGCGCGTTACACTTTTTATGCCTTCTTTGGTCATTCGTATATTAATGGCATGCGTTCGTGAAGAAGACGGAGTTTTAATCTTAAAAATATCAGCCCAAAAGCAAAGGGTCGACTTAAATACAAACTATAAAATCTATCAGAGGATTTAGGCAATGAAAAACAGAATACAATATTCGCGTAAGTTCTACGGCCATACAACTCAATATTTTTTAATGAAACTTGAACGAATTTTATGCGTGTGATGTAATGGGTTACAACTGGGAATGAGTTCGAATTCCATCCGATTTTGTTACATTCACTTGCGCATAACTACCCTTAGAAAAAGTATGAATCCATATATTCTCCTTCACCTATGGGTTAAATAGCAGGACAGACTAGTTTCTATAGCTTTGGTTGGCGGCAATTCTAAAGATGGTGACTCGATAAAATCAACCATCTATTAGCAATACTGGGCCATCCGTGTGAGTGCATAGGCCCTTGTAAATGCACAGACTTGTGAGTTGCGCATTGTGCCACAGGCAGAAAAGGCTTTGCATGTTATTAATTGCAAGGTTATTTTAACATAAAATGCATTATAAACCTAACATATTTCAAAATCCCAGCTTCATACCCCAGTTGTCATTTGCAATTTCGGAGAAACAGTAAACAAGTGGGTGTGGGTTCTGTTTGCAATTACTGGTAGCGTCATCTTTCACGCAACTTTATCAGGGTGCTCAGTCAATCAAAGATTTTCGTATCATATGTAATCAACTTTTATGGTAGATCAGGATAGTCTACCGATAGTTTTCGTTTTATTCGCGTTAAAAAAAACAAACACTTGAGAGTGTCTCGTTGAGGCAATCACAACAAAACCGTGTTGAGATCAGAATAACCTCCTCTCAGAATATACCTGTTTAATCTAGACCAGAATAACCTCTCGAGTATGATTGGGGATAGCCTACTTCATACCCCGAGGTATAAAGTAGCCTAGTCTAAACTACACACCCAAGACCAATTTTGACACATTTTACCATTAGTGTCAATAGCTGTTTTTCTTATTAAAAAAAAAAAAACAGCTTATGCGACGGCTCCAGTCTACAACCTGATGATAATGGCTATGAATTCATTCAACAGTTATCAAATATTCATATTTCTAAAAAAAAGATCTAATCTTGTCCACTTAATAATTGTTGGATAAAGTAGACAGTGTACTGTAGAACACACACATTATAAATTAAAATAAATTAAACGATGCTGCTTTATAGTCCGGACATAAAACAACCAAGGTATACACTGGGTATACACTGGGTATTCACTGGGCTGGTAGGTTGCGTTTTCTTTGCAGATAAAACACTTGTGATTGTCTCGTTCATAGTCAAGCTAATCACAATAAACCACGCAGAGATCAGTTACGAGTAAATCTAAACATTAAAAACAGAATTTGTTGGAAAGGTTCAAAATGTTACTCCTTCATAAGCAGTAGCATTCTCTCCGGGTGAAGGTTAACCGCCATCTACCATAAAAAAAACATTATTAGATAAAGTGTAAATAACTAAGCTTGTTTAATAGTATCAGTGGTCACTAGGCGGGCGAGCAGACACAGAATAGAATTATACAGAAGGTATAGCTGAAAACCTACTCTAAAAATACTCTTATATATTCATTCGGTTCATACAGAGGTACACAGATGCAAATATATAAAAAATATGGGGAGAACGGTGTGGACTCGTCTAATGTTTGAACACTCGACACAC
>OZ010612.1:38458465-38758465 GCA_963932145.1 Acanthosepion lycidas
AAACGTAGAATACCTTAAAACTATATTTTTATCATATACATAAAATAGTAAAGAATGCTTGTCTATATCTTATAATATTTAGATATAATAGGTTGATGAAAGACATTCGATAAAAAAACAACAAAAATGATAATATTGATAAGACCAATAATATATATTGTATATTAAAAAAAATTTCCCCATGAAAAAAATTTCACGCTTCATTTTTTATTTCTTGTCTCGTTGAGAATGAACACAGGCGTGTCCAAAAATTCCGATTTTGAAATGATTTTTTCTAATTTTGCAATTCGAGTATAAGCCATGAAACAAAATGGATCAAATTTATATCCAAACATCAGGAAGTCTTTATTTACTTTTTCTTTTTTAAATTAGAGTGTTTTTAAAATAAATAAATTAGTTTTATTGGTGAAAATTTATTTATTACTCTATTAGATCATGTTATTTAAATCATGGGAATTATGTGTGAAAAATAATATAAAAATATATAATTTATATATATATAAATGTCCGACAAGGCTTTGGAGGCACACCTCCACTCGATGGTCAAAATCTTTGATGACGTCTCTGCATAGTTATCCTCGATCTCACCAATATGTCTTATTATCTCAGCCTTCAGCTGTTGAATTGTTGTTGACGTGTTGGTATAGACCTTACTTTTGAGATGATCCCAAAGGAAGAAATCTAAAGGCATCAAGTCGTACGATCGTGGTGGCTAATTGACTGCGCTGTTTCGTGAGATGATGCCACCTGGGAACTTCTCATTTAAATTCTGTTTGAACGTCCATTTTCGTAATAGGCTTCGATAACTTTAACATGTTGTTTGATTGTTAATCTTTCCAAGGTTGAAATTGCCAAAGACTTAAGTTGTTAAATCTGAAAGAAAAAAAAATTATACTTAATTTACATTTAAAGTCGGTCCAAGTTATTGGAACACCCTATATTAGTAGAAAATACGAAACATTATAGAGAAACAAAAATGTTTAAAAAATTGATATCTACATTTTTAGATGTTGTCAAGTTTTGCGATCCAGAATAAAACTTGTTTAGATTTGAAAATTTATATATATATATATATATATATATATATATATATATATATATATATATATATATATATATATATATATATATAAACCGTTCCACATTATTCGATGTAGTACATTTACTTTCAAATGATAGCTTTTCTAAAAAAAAGTGCCAGAATGAAGATAATAAAAGCAGTTCTCTGTTGTAATTAATAATGTTCTTCATAATGAGTAGAGATGTTCGAAAGTACTCAACTAAATTATGAATTCAATCCCGATTTGCGGCATCTTATACGCAAATTTCAAAAAGTGTACATATTAAGCAGACATTGTTGGTCGATTTCAATGAAACCTCTTTGAATGAATTCAAAATGGATACCTAATCAACAATACTATTGTTGACCAACAGCCTTCACAATAAAAGAGTGATCAATACCGACAAAATGGCGTTTATTCATTTTATCTATTATTTACACTTCTATAAACACACAACCATAAAATTGTAATTTGTTTTTGAAAAATGATGTTGCAAGTTTATAGTTACTTGTTTGTTTGTTTAGTACACACGCAGACACACACACAAATACACACACACACACACACACACATATATATATATATATATATATATATATATAAAAGGAGAGAGAAAATAAAATAACATAATGTAATAGGTAAAAAGTAAGAGCTAAGAAAACACTACCAATACCAAGGATGTAAAAAAATAAAATAAAATTGATGAAAAAAGAAATAAAATGAAACAAACCTTAAAGAAAAATAAATAATAGTCAATAGACTTCATTGTCTATAGATACAGTTGTAACAGCAACAACAACAACAACAACAACAACAACTGGAATGCGGTCCAGGGACACCGATCAAAAACCGTAACTAAACGAAAGAATGGGGTTATTTATTTGCAACTTCCTGGAGAGCATATACTTTAGGGTAAGGATTAATTATATCCTGTCATCACGAAAAGAGCAAGAAATGGGGGTACCACAAAGGATATCCAGTCTGTTAACTTCTTTAATATAAAAATCAACATCATCAAAAGTGTAAACACTGGAACTTTTCATGACATTATTAATCCACATAATACCCTGAAAGAAATCAATCTGTATTCCAAAAGATAACGTAAACAAAACTCCAACATAAAACACACATATCACCGCTTCTAGTCATTAAATCCACACAAACAATTATAAGCACAAAAGCTGAGTATTATCTACTATGCGTAAAAGCAGATTAACATATATCATATTTTTATTACTTCAAAGCTCCCAAGAAAATTAAATGTCGGCATTACATGACTCATAAGGAGTTGAGATGCTGTTAAAATTAATCGTCTTCGTTTTTAATTTAACATGTTCCTATGGGTTTCCTATTGTATATTAAACGTTAATTTTTCGCAAGTAGTATCATAATGAAATAGTTAAGCAGCATTTCAATGATTTTATTTTCAATAAATAACTAGACACAAACAAATGCATGGAACAAAAAGTAGTGAAAACCTTCTGTGGACCAAAAAGATCGATACATTAAGGCTTTCATTGAGATGTTTCTCAACATTCTATCATATTATAGTCATCAATTGTAGTTGTGATTCTATCTATCTTTCATTCTTATTCTCTTTCTCCCTCTCCCTCTTTCTACACATACACACACACACACACACACACACATATATATATATATATATATATATATATATATAAATAACTTCATATGTGGCCTGACGCTTGCATATAGCATGAAACAGACTGTCGCCTCTAAGTGTTGACTTCTATGTTCACTTTTATATTTACACACGCTTTATCTCTGATATTGAGCACTTTATTCCATAAATATAGCACACCTTAAGACTATATTTCTTTATATATATATATATATATATATATATATATATATATATATATATATATAAATAGGTCTGGTTAAATAATTTAGACATGTGTTGATTTATTTGGGCTATGATCCTTTCAAGTCCACGGATTAATTTCTTGGTAGCTGTGGAAAACTGATTAAGAAAAATACCAACATTTTCTTTTAAATAATTTTTTTTTATTTTTCCAAGTACTTTCAATCTCATCTAACACCATGTTCAGGATGTTAAATTGTCTGTGAATGTGTATATGTATTGCTGTAAATTCTGTATATATATATATATATATATATATATATATATATATATATATATATATATATATATATATATATAAGAGTAATAATAAATAAATTGAAAGTTACCTCCCTTATACTGTAAACAAAAACACATGAATTTTGAATCTAGAACGCTGCATAAGGCAATAAAACGAACAGCTGAAATGTTTTGAATTTACAGAAATACATATACACATTCACAAAAATAATTGGAAATTTGTAGTTTAAAAACAGTAAATTGATTTTGCTAATCAAACGCTTTCTCTGTAGCTAAATGGTATAGCACATCAGGCAAAATCACGGTTCCGTGTAGAATAGAGGATCGTTTCCTGTCACATATTTTTTACGAAATTTCTTGGACATTCAGGCCAGTAAATGTAGTCAATACTGTTTATTATAAACAGAGCATTTACTTAAATATTTGTACCTATAAATATAGCGCATAAACAATATATATATAAGATAAGCAACATACTTCGAGAACGCAAATGTTACATGGACCTCCAACCGCAAAAAGCGTCTAAAAATAATTGAAGCCCTTATCAACACCAAAAAATACTAGAAAGAAAGAAAAACACTTAATGACATCAACTATGCACACAGTTACAATGTACGGGCTGTATTCGGAAATTCAAAATATGTCTATCTATTTGCAACATATAAACCGTTTACAATACATACTATTTACAATCATAACCAAAATCTTTGAAAATGGCTAACAGATTATATGAAAACGTTCGGAAAGAACAATTATTTTGAACAATTTCTACGCACACTGAGTAAAAGAAAAGTCTTTTGTTCGCATACAAGAAATATATAAAAAATAAAACCTTAACAGAAGTAGCTTGTCAGCCAGTTTTAATGAAACATATATAAGAAAGGAACTACTACTCAAATACACACACACACACACACACATATATATATATATAGGGAGAGAGACGTTGTAAAACGTATGTTACGGTATACTCACTCTACTGTCTTCTCTAAATATTTGTGAATGTGCGTGTTATCGTAATGTTGTTTGTCATTTTGTATCTATTCATGACCGATTATGTGTATACTTTGTGTATATTCATTCTTCATGTTTTTGTGTTGACGTATATGTTTGTTTTTATATTTATGTGTGTATGTGATGTAGTGTGTGCGTATTGATATGTTTACGATTTAATGAGAGTTTAAACTTTTATGAAGTAGACACTGGACAAAATATTGTTACTAGGCAATCTCTCTCTCTCTGTCTCTCTCGCTCACACACACACACACACACACACTCTCTCTCTCTCTCACTCTTTCACTCTCGCATTATTGATCTTGCATGTATTTAGTGTTTTCGACGGACGCAAGGGACGTCTATAAGATGGGCAAAAGGATCTATCTATAAATCAATCAATGGATTGATTCCCAAACAATTAAAAGATGATTGAACACACAAACACATACATACGTACTTACATACACGCGTACGCATACATACACACATATACATACATACACGCACACATATGTGTGCGTGTGTGTATGTATGTCTTAGTCATGTAGAACTGGACCTGGAAGATGCCGAAAAATAAAATTATTAGAAGTTGCGTGGAAGCTCAATTAATTAAAATGGATGCAATTTGCCGAGTTCAATAAGATCGAACTAAATGGGACATAGAAAGAAATTGTAGGAACCAAGAAAGGCGTGGGCGGTAGTGAGATGTGTAGGAGAAATTCGTTGCGATGGGATAACTACTTTTCTAATGAAGATCAATGAAAGACATGGTGCTGGGTAAACAGCAAATGAAAAAAAAAAAAAAAACCCAAAATTGTAGAATTAGAAATTAATGAACGAAGTGAAAAAAGAAAAAGAGACAAATGATGGGACAATGAACAAGATGGAGGGAATAAGATTGAAAACAATTTTATTTTATCCGATATGCAAACATTAGCATATCTTTGATTATTGTTTTTTTACTGCATTGTTACCGAACACTTTTAAGATATCAATAATCAATCCCGCTGTAAGAATTTCCGATTCATATAATGTTTATTGATGTCTTATATTTTTTATATATTATGACGGTGTAACCTGAAAAGGCACGACAGAAATCAAACTATTTTAATAAAAGCGTCAAGAAAATGCTAAAATATTTTTTATACATAAAAATGTTATAGTTATTTCTATAACTAAAATCAATCGTCTTCTTAAGCGAAACTATATTGGCATATGAAATATCCACTTAGCTTATTTTTTTTAATCATTTCACCCTAAGCAAAGCAATAAAGTCACTAGGACGCAAGGGGTTACTGAATGTTACAGAATATGGGAATTAAGGAAAGAGAACAATAAAAGAACAGGAATTAAGGAGATAGAAGATAACGACCGACATTGCATTTAAATTTTTGAAGATTAAACTTGACTGGGATAGAAAGAAGCCAGAAGAGAGTTCCACAAGTGGAAAGTGCGATAGAAGAAACTGTTTAAATGTAGCCATTTCAACTGTAAAATGATGAGATCTTGCCAATCTAGTCTAAATTCATTAAATCTAGGTATCATAGAGGAAAGCTCATCCGAACAATTACCATGAAAATATTTATAGAAAAGGCAGAGAGAAGCTACATTATAACGGTGGGAAAGTGACTGAAGCCGAGATGCCAGGTCAAGAACAATAATATTGCTTATTCTTTAAATCTCTAAATATATAGTAGGAGCACTAGACTAGATGTAGCAGCAATAGTCAAAGCAAAGACTAATGGTATATTTATAAATATGTGAGATAGATTCTGGCAAGAAAAAATTGTCTAGCACGACGCAAACTTCCAACATCATGTCAGAGAAATCGTTAGTCCGAGAAGTTAGCATCTTCCATTCTGATGGATGATTAAAAGAGAGCAGTTTCGTTTTGGAGGCGTTAAAATTAACAAATTATTCGTTGCCTCAGTTAACAACAGAATGTAGATCATTTTTTTAGATGACCTGCCAATTTGACCTTATCGAACCTACTTACCTTATCGGTCATACTTACCTTATCGAACATACTATCAAGACAACATTCATTTCACGATTCGATAAAGAAAAAAACTGAATCAGTTCAAAAATTCGCCCATAAACTTTCATCTTGTGAAAAAAAACTAAGATGCCAAACCCTGTCAAATGCCAACAGACCGAGCTTGATAGGCTCATTCAACAATAACCATTAATACATCAGCAGTTGACCTAGAGAAGTGAAAGCCATATTGCTTATCTGAAAGAAGACTCTGCGAGGTGAGATGCGTAACCAATTCAGAGTTGATTAGAGCATCTAATATTTTACCAAAAAGTGCTAGAAGGCGATAGTTAGAAGAATCAGATGGTTCGACTGAGTTCTTAAAAACAGGAATTCCAGTTGAGGATTTCCAACAAACAGCAAAACCGGAAGCAACAAGGTACTGATTATAGAGAGTACATTGCAGGGATATCATCAAGTCCGCATGCTTTGAGAAGATCTAGTGTAGAGATGATGAATGTTCCTGTTAGAAAATTCAGTATTCTTTTGTAGAATCTTTTTTTAAGCAGCTCGTGTAAAATTACCAACTTTGATTCTTACTAGTTCCTCGAGTTGTACATCAACGTGTTTCGCAAATAAATCGAGAATTCAGGTTCAGACAAGTTCTTTTTACAATTTTTATTTTATTTTTTTTTTGTCTAGTGTACCATTGCTGGATCTAAATAAAGCTGGTTGTATATTAAAGCTGTTATCCTGTTTCTTTTCATCCAGTTTTTCATTTCCCTCTTTGGGCATCGATGATTCTTTCGAAATTGCAACTTCTCTTTTTCATCCGTAGTGTGGTACTATAAGTTATCAATATGATTTGAAACCAATGAATCCGAGTTTAGATATTTTACCTTAATCATTGCACAAATATCTATTCTTTTCATAGTACCATAAATTCACATCATAATAATTTTATCGCTACTCATTTCATTTCTTTTAAATCAGACATTTGGTATTTATATTAAATGAAAATGGTTTGCTGGTAACTTTAGTAATTAAATTTGCTATTAACTTTATTTTCATAAAAACTAATTTTAATTGTTCAGATTTAATTTTATGAAAGTAAAACATCGAATCAATGTAATGTCATCCACATGGGAGAATCAACCTACATAAAAAATCACGTGGTACTTCCGATATTAAATTTAATGTTTTCATTACAGATGAATAAATATACAACGTATACACAAAAGCAAATGACAAGAAAATACTAAAAATCAAAAAATAGAGAAAACAGACTAAAAGAAAGAAAGGCGGGAAAAGTTCGAATAAATATAGTAAATCGGAAAGAATGTAGAAGAATTCAATGAGGGGAGCCATTAAGAAATGAATGAAACAAGTGAATAAGACAAAAGGTTTATCTAAATAAATCTATCGAGAGGTAAAGGTAAAATTTCAAGCGTAGGAAAGAAGGTGGAAATATTTAGATATTGTAATGGTTAACAACTCAGAAAGAATTCTCAACTCAAGATGAATTCGATATTTAGTAGAGAAAAATATTCTCGAAAGAAAAATAGCAACAGAGTAAAAGAGAAAAAGAGAGAGCGAGAGAGAGAGAGTAATAATATAAAAGAAAGCAAATGAAGTGCTTCGTTTAAATATATTTGGAGCAAGTTCTGAATTCGAATCGATAAATTGGGTTTTGTTTCAGGCCCAGTTAGTTACGTTCATTTTTGTACCAATACCCTTGGGAAAAGGCATGAATCCATATCTTCCACCTATGAATTAAACAGGAGTGACTGAGCTCTCTTGCCTTGAGGTAGCAACCAGTCTAAGAGAAAGAAGACGTTGAATTCAAAATCACCCTGAAGATGGTGCTACAAACACTGATATATAGATAGAGTACACGTGATGCTCCTGCGGTCCTATTGTAGAAAAAGGTGAGTGGAATGAGAGAAAAAAGAAAAGTATTTTTTTTACTAAAGTAAACCCAACACAAGGTTCAAGATCTACTCAAGGTAGAAGGTTAATGAAGTGCAGATTATGAAGATATGGTGGATAGATAACGATTAACTGTAGAATTAAAAAATTGAGATTACAGTGTTTTGGGAAGCATCCATACGGAAGACTCTTCCACAAAAGTAGAGGTTCTTGGGAAGGAGCTTAACGGCTGGGACATGTCTTCTTACCAGAGGAATACGTAAGGAATGGAGGTGATTCAACCCTTAGACAAAAGCGAAGAGAAAACGGAAATAAAATAGTATCGAGAAGAAGAAGAAGAAGAAGAAGAAGAAGAAGAAGAAGAAGAAGAAGCAGAAGCAGAAGCGTCGATGAATGAAAAAGAAAAATAAGAGGAATGTGAAGAAGTACATAGACAAAAATCAAAAAGAAGAAAGCAAAGAAAACGAATAGAAGAAATAGAAAGGCAAGCATTGTAAACGCTCACCGATTGGATGCGGATATTTTACGCTGAAAATAGAAACGGAGTCATTTAGAGCTTTTCATGGTGAACTACGCATTTCCAGAAATTATCCTTTCACATTCAACAATAGAATTGATACTGACGCTTTTGAAATTTCTTTGTTCATCCTCACTTTGTTCTCAGTTGCTAATATTATTCATTAATTTTATACCTTTTTATTATATGTTCTCTGTTTTTTGTTTGTTTTTTTTTGTTATTTTTTGTTTTCTTTTTTAATCTTTTCTTTCTTATAAGCATTCTTTCTTTCTTTCTTTCTTTCTTTCTTTCTTTCTGTCTTTAATCCATGCCTGCTTCTCTTACTTTTCTTTATTCTTCTTTTGACCATCCATCAATTCTTCTCGAAATTTACCCTCCCTTCGTGTTCCAACCAGATCCTGATTTGTTTCCTCTGCCGCTCCCAAACGTTATCCGACCCGCGACGTGGCTATAACCATTTCTTTTATTCAATTAATTCTCTTGAAATTCTTCCCTACATATTAAATCACATTCAACCCTTCCCATCTTCCTCTTTCTCTAGAACTTTTTCAAACCATTCTCTTGACTGCGGCTTCTTCTTTTGTACTATCTTCTCTCAGTGACATTTTGGCGACATTCCACCAACCACCCCGTTATCACATTGCGGTTAAGCCGGCGTTTCTTCAACAATAGCAGGATTGATGATGGGTGGTGCAACATTACAGGTATACGGTGATACATACGTGGATATAAATATGCCTATATATATATATATATATATATATATACGTGGAAACAGGGGGAAGAGGTGGTAGGATAACATCAAGTGCTTATTAATTAGATGAGCGGAAAGTTATAGAAAGAGTTTTAGAAATTATTCATTGTTATGTCTATATATATTGTATACATGGGGAAATGATATATAATTTATTGTATACCAAAGCAAAGTTAGTGGAATTAATTACAAAGTGAAAAAATGCTACGTTTATTAAAAGAAAAAGCAATTTACTTAGATGAAAGTGTATAGGAAGTGTTTTAATCGTTAGATCATCAGCAGTCCAGTTTTTTATATTTCCCTTTTCTTAGCAGATCTTCTATTATTACAATATCGGCTACGTAATAACAAGATTGATAAAAATATAAACAAAAAAGCTAATAAATGAAGTTGGCTAGACTGTATACACAAACATATATTTAAAATATATCCTTCGTGCGCATGTGTAGTTACATTAACATAAATATCACTTGATTCTGATGAAGTCTTAAAGGACAAAACGACTCACACGAAAATTTCCCCTTTTGGCATTAATTTTCCTAATATTTTATATATGTTTATAGAAATAAGAAAGTATTAAAGATAGGAAAATATGTTCATAATTTAAAAGAAATCATAAAAATCATTATTTAATAATTAGAAATAAATCACCTTTCTTGATATCAAATATAAATGCTTTTCCTTTGTTTCCATTGCTTATTTTTTCTAAATATATTACTAATCAGTATAATTATATTCTAACAACCAGTTTCTTTGTCTTTTTTAAATAAAGTATCAAGTGTTCTCCGTTTTTTACCTTTCGTCCATGTCAACTCTTTTTAATTACATTTATTCGTAATAATTCTCAAGGCAACAAAACCCAATTTATCAATTCGAATTCAGAACTTGCTTCAAATATATTTCCACGAAGCACTTCATTTGCTTCCTTTTATATTATTATTCTCTCTCTCTCTCTCTTTCTCTCTTTTACTCTGTCGCTATTTTTCTTTCAAGAATATTTTTCTCTACTGAGTATCGAATTTTTAATCCCATGGCCTTTACTAAGGATCGGTAGCCATTTTGTCGATTTACAGCACTTAATAGTTTGAAGTCAATTCGTCTTTTCGCTACTCCCATTGCCCTTTGGTTTTGTTAACATCTGACAAACTTCCTCTTTTCTCTTCTTTCCCATCTCTCTTTTCTTTATAACTTCTCATTTAATTTTCTCCTATTTCTGCCCCTTATTCTGTCCCCTCCCCTTATAAAGCATTATCAATCCTACAACAATCTCCAACCCTACCTCCTCTTCATTGTCCCATAACTTCCTGATTGGAGGTCCGCCGACCGGATGGATCATATTAGACCGGTAGATATCAGTGAGCCTGCGCCGCGGCCATGCTGATTGCTAGATTTCCGGTCTTTTCACTACCAACTTCTGGTTGTGTCTAAGACTGAAAAGCCGTGGCAGGTGAATACATGATACCATTTGCCATCGAAGCGACCAGGAAAGAGATTGTCGAATTTTGCGTCCGGAGATTCAAAAAGGAAGGCGACCATGCGGTGAACAGTAAGCCATGTTCGTTTTGGACAGGTCAGAATTGATTAAGGTTGAAGCAACGCAAAAGTTACAAGTCCTCGTCATAGGATCTTCGAATTTAACCTGCCAGAATGATTTAGATTTGGAAACTTCGCATATTTTCGAGTCATTTTAGATAAGCATTTATACATGTTATATTAATATTGTCTTTTTTGTGTCTTTACATATGTGCCTATGTGTGTGTTTAATGTATATTTGTATATTATGTTTTTGAACGTTCATTCATTACGGACGTGTGCGCGTACGCGCGTGTGTGTTCATGCGTGTCTGACTTGTTAACTGCATAGTTATGCATGACAATTGTTCAATATAGATTAATGAATATATTGCTAACAAGATTACAAAAAAATGTCGATGTTGGTTATTTTTACTTTTCTCATTACTAGTATTAAACTGGTTTTATTACTTGATTTGAAGGCTATTTAAAGCCATAATTTTTTTTTAGATAGTAAGAATTTTGGGGGGATAATGATTTAGTGATACAAGTCCTACTAATTAAGCCATAGATAGAAGGAGGATATGTGGATCCATACCTTTCCCAATAGTATTTACGCGTAAGTGAATAAATTGAACCCGACTGGAATTGGAACTCAGCTCCAATTTCCAATTCCAAGCTATTATACATTACACCACCCGCACACCCAAGCTTAAAGCATCTGGTATTCCCAAGAGGTCACGCACTCGAAAATGAAGACGTGGACAATGGATGAAGGATTTATGTTATAATTTCCCGATATTAATCATGTCTGCTTTGTTTTCATTCTTGTCCGTGTAAATGTGGTTCTTTTCCATTCCATCTCTCTCACTGCTGTATTTTATATATCGTTCAAAAAGAAAATAAGTACATTCCCTGACTAATTCTTCATATCTATTTACTTATGACATGAATTTTGCTAATTTCTTAAACCTGTTTCAGCTTGAATTTTGGTGTAGAATCTGAAAGTTGTGTAGTTCTGATGATTTTTCTTCTCTTATAATCAATCGAAATGACGAGAATCTGTGCACATATCGAAGGGGATTTGTTTAATACATGCGCCTACTGAAACATGTGTGTTTCTCAATTCGTTACACTTTCGCTCTGACATTTTTTACCCCTTCTGTTATTCACGTTGTAGTGTGAATTATTGAGATGTTACACTGGTTCTAACCTACGTAGATGCATCAATAATTCTGTAACCTAATGATGATAACGGCACTTATTTTACGCAACAAATCTTTATTTTTCAGCATAATCTCTATCCTTGTTCACACATTTTATTTATTAATCATGTTGATCAAACTTTATATCGTGGAAATTCTTTATTCAAATTTACTCATTCATTTGCATATATCAACTCTGACGAACTAAAAAGTCACAAACATCTTTTCATTATTTTCGATATATTTTGAGTAATTTAATTAGAATCTCGGGACTTTCTTCTGCTCAGTGTTTTCATAATTTTGCAGCTTTCTTGTAAAAAAAAAATCTTTAAAATCAACTTGACTATACATGCTTTTGTATCTTCAACGTCACAGTAATCAAACGTACAGTGATCATACTGAATCTTTTACAATTACATAAAAATGGGAAGTAAACAATCGTTACATCATCAAATATCATACCAGATCAATAGATTTCTACTTGATTTCTTCTCATAAATGGTTTCTTCTCTGTTCTATGAGAAATTCAATCAGATATTGTTGATATTCAGAAAAGATCTAATTTCTGATTTTAAATTAATATGAATTTAAATACATGTAGTCTAACGATATATATATATATATATATATATATATATATATATATATATATATACGAAAGCATATCTATTACTTCATATATGCTCGTTTTCCGGACTTCACTTTAGGATAATTAATACAAAAAGGAAATTGAAAAAGAAAGAATGAAAAGTCAATACAAAGAAAATAGTTAAAAATTAAATAGAAATAAATCTTGCAAAAATTAAATAAAAATATGAAAAAGTAGAACACACGTTAAAGAAAATGAAGGTTGAACCTTCAAGAAAGAGTTAAAAATACCTTGAAGAGAATAAATTAAAAAGCTTAGAAAGAAATCTAGAATCAAATAACAGTGAAAAACATATGAAAAAAAATCTCATAAAATGAAGCAAAATTTCTTAAAATATGTTATGCGTTCTTATGTAATGAATTCCAAAGTGTATAAAGTCCTTTGGAATTCTTTACTCACTGTCCGTCATCTTTAAAGCTCTTTGTTTGCACAGTGCTCATGCTAATTCTGAAATAGCCATCGTCTATTTCAACGTCAATGATTTCAATCTGGTTTTGCATCCAGGAAAAGGAAGTTTAGGTAGTTTAATTTCAACTGACCTTTTGCCGTATGGTCAAAAAGTTTGTTTTATCCGGAAACGCTTTTTGTAATACGAACTGACATTTTGGGTCCCACATAATTGACAAAAGGTAAATGAAAGAGAGAGAGAAAAACATTGAGTAATGGAGATAGGAAGAGAGAGTAAAAGGCATTCATTAAATCGGAGACAAAATCCATAAACGCAAGAAAAAGACGAATGAATAAAAACAATAAAAAGAAAGGGGAGAAAATGAACAGTTTTGCGATGAATCCAAAATATGCTAGAATTTTTCTTACAGAAAAATAAAAAAAATGTGATGTAGATTAACTTTAATAATTCTGTTCCTAAAATGTGTTTTTTTTTTTAAACCTGTCAATTCTGAATGTGTTTACAATTCGTTCTTGTGTTTTACAAAATGTATTGCGTCATTGTTGGCGTAATTGTATTTGGAAATAAACTAGAATGTTTTCGCATACTGGTTACTCGCCATCTTGTCATATTTCCTTTTGCTTTGATATATGTTAAAGTTGCAATGTCATGAAATATAGTCGATTTGTTTATTTATGATTGCCCAGTGCATTCTGATATTTGCACCATAGCTGGAAAGGGTAGAGATGCATTCATGCTTTTCATAAGGACAATTGTGGGAAGTCGCGCCCGGAGTTTGAACTCGTCTCGCCGTTTCCATGTTATGCTTTTCGTTTGAGACCGAAGCTAAATAAAGGTCTTTCTGAGGAACATATTGCAAGAGATTTTCCACGGTTGTCAGCAGAACCCATTAAAACATAGTATTATTATTTCCTGAATGACTGGCTTAATTATTTAGTGTGAAATCATTTTGCGCTTCAACAAAGTGAGTGTATAACTACCTTTCTTCGTGTATTTTAAACTACAATATATCGTTATTCTTACTTTCTGATGAAATTACCTCTCTCTTCCATGCGAAATTCTAGATGCACAAAGCTAAATAATCAACATTCGTAGAATTCATTCTTCCAGAAAAAGAGCGTAAAATCTTTCGGTTCTTGTTGTTATGCGGCCCATGTCGTATTCAACAAGATCGTTATTTATCATGATTGCTTTCTTTTCATCTCAATTCAAACACAAGGAACCACCAGTGTGTTATACTTGCGGATTTTAAGCAACTTTGTCCCATGTTTCAAAAACAGCTTGATGTCAAAGGGAAATAACTTTAAATAATTGTTTTTCTTCTTTTTTAGCAGTGTAGGTCTTTGCATATATATATATATATATATATATATATATATATATATATATATATATGCAAAGGCCTACACGGCTACATATATATATGTGTTTGTGTGCGCGTGTGTATGTGTATGTGTGCGCACGTGTGTGTATGTGTAGGTGTATGCTTGTGTTTGTTTGTATTTGCGTGTGTATTTGTGTGTGTTGTTTATAGCCTTGTGATCTTTACTTTTGTTGAAAATAGAATAGAAAGCCAAGAGAAAGATCAAGCAATAAAAAAAATAGAAACGACAGTATGGACAATAATAACAACTAAATAACAATAATAGTTTCTTCTGTAGTTACAACAATAAGAACAATTATAAAGACGTGCGTGGGTCGGAATCATGACTGTTCTGGGACGGCGAATGTGGAAACTCCTCCTTTCCGTTCAGAACAAGCAACTAATTTTCCAATGAGGTCAATTGTTCGGACTGACGTCTGAACATCATCTAGTTTTACTTTTATCGTTGACTGGGAACTTCCTGCAGTTTGAGTCGTCCGGTCACGAGTAGGTAAGCAAAGGACAGACACAGAAAAAAGTAGATATATATGAACAACTTGCTATATGCATCGAGTAGTTTCTGCTATCTTTATTCGGCAAGCACATGCATGATTGATTGCTATCTATTGTAATACCTATTGATCACTTTAAATACTATCCACTCTGTATATATATATATATATATATAATATATATATATATATATATATATATATATATAGTAGAAAAGGAGAACGAGCTGACAAACTCACGGACATACCATAAAAATATATATATACGCACGCACACACAACACATATATATGAGCGTGCGTATATATATATTTTTATGGTATGTCCATGAGTTTGTCAGCTCGTTCTCCTTTTCTACTTCTCAGGCCATCTCCCTCGCTTTCTTTAACTGCGATGGCCCATCTTATGACGAAATAAAAAAAAATACAAATTTCAGTCCTATCCTCTACTGAGGAAAACCTCTTTTTCATAAACAACCCTAACCCTACGCTTACCTCGTTTCCATTGGCCCTATCAGGCCAACTGTTCTTTTCCCCTTCCAATCCTCTTTGACCTTTGAGCGTGCAGGAAACAACGCTCGACGTAGGTCCACTCCGTAAATTTTTCTCCGGTCACGAAAGCTAAACAAAGAGTAATCGGCCATCTTGAAGTGCTTTAAACGAACTTGATCGATTTCAGAGCGGGAAGAAAAGACCAAGTGGAATGGCGGACAATATTTAACGGTCTCCAAAACCGAACAACAGTTACATCATTCACAGTATAACGGTGCAATATATATATATATATATATATATATATATATATATATATATATATATATATATATATATATATATATATATATATATATATATATACACCCCTCGTGTGTGTATTTGCACATGCGTATATTTATGTTTATGTTTGTGTGTGTGTGGGTGTATAAATTTTTATTTTATTGAATTTCTATTGCTACATATTTTATCTGAACCAATTTCACGTTTCTCTGTTACAAAATTTAAGCTGATACAATACCAACACTCATCGTTTCCAATAAAACAATAAAACTACATAATGAAATTCAGCAGAAGCACTCGAAGAGGATTTTTCTGGCGTTACACAATTTCCTCTTTTTTTCTAGTTGTCTTTATTTTCGTAAATAAAAAATGTGAATGCAGTCAAGCGTGATAAGTGGCAGCAGCAGTCTCATAAACTGGCAAGTTTATGGCTCAAAGTTCTAGACACAGAATTGTCCGACGAGACAAGAATTAAAAATTTAGTTCGTGAATTCGTGAATTATGAGTACAGTCTCTAGGACAGTGGAAACAGGGTGATCAATAACTGATCAGTACTAGATAAGAACTAGAAGAGATATCTCTGGCTATGATCAGTCCGAAACTCTCTGAATGCTACTCGGATCGACAAACACCTGAAAGCAAAACGACTGAAACGTTCTGATTATAACGACAGTGGATTAGGTCCACTTGTAAATAATGTAAATAATGATAATTCCTCATCTTGGGATGACGCGTTATTATTTACATAATTTACATGAAAAAATCAGACAGAAATTGTAGAAGCAGCTCCTTGTGATACAAGCAACCTTTCATCTTGCACATTTACGACAGTCAAGCAGAGGTAAAATTTCTAATTTTTATTCATCACAATTAATCTTCCGAGTTTACTTTAAATAAATAGTTCTAATTATTTAGGTATTTTACAAATTACAAATAAAACGCTTTATTAAATATAAATTAGATAAAATTCCATAAAAGCATAAATCTAAAAATTGTACAATTCCGTCTGAAAACACATTCTACTCTATATTTAAAAACTGAACAGGCAAATGATCACTGAGTATTCGTCTATTGGGACAGTCATTAATATTCCAAACTTAAGAATATGCTACCATAACTTTTCGGTTGAATCATGGTACATCTATCTTCAGATCTATAATCCGTTTTTTGGGGGTTTTTTTTTTTGTTTTTTTTCGTTACGGATTGTTTCAACAATACGAGTTCACTTGACCTAACAAAGGCTATTTATCTTTTCTTCCACGTGCGAAGAGTTTTTAGCAAAATGAATTAGATACATTTTTAGAAATATAAACGAGAAAAATAAACCCCCTCAATAAAAACTGGACATCTCATACAGACTTCTATCACTGATTTATTTTGCTTATATTTTTCATTATTTTTTTTAGAAAATGTTAGGATAAACTATACAAATATTTTAGTGTCTTCACTATTGTAAATCAATTTCTTTGTTTACACTTTTGATATGTTCTATTTTCTTCTTAAAGAGTTTTGGATACTAAGGTCTATCCGAAATCTTGTAGTTAATAATCATAAAACAACAGATCTTTTGCATCATTAGTTACTGACCTACAGATCAAATTCACCGTATCCAAGAAGTCGACTTCAGGCAAGGCAGCTAAGTTTCAGGCCAGTGTTTATTATTTAAATTCAGGTAAAATTAGATACTATTTTTATTAATGTTCTTATTTAAAAGATTAGCGCTATAAGGTATTAAAATAGGCAATCTTTAATCTTTGACAAAAATAAGTTTATTTTATGAAATTAACATACTACGGAGAATCTGATATTGGAAAACAGCAGATGGTACTCTTGGTAAACGCAAATATAAAACTTTTTGTCTATTGCTGTGTTACTATAAACGTTATTTTAGTGGGTGCATTTGTTTGAATAGGCATTTCTGTTTAAATGTAAATCTCTCGTTGGGACATTTCCGTGTCTGTATCTGCTAACTTATATTTTCACACCTGAAACATAAAATGGCATTTAAGTATGTTATGCTGTGAACCAACTTTGCAAGCAGCAAACCGAGTAATTAATTCAATATAGTCTTACCACTTCATGTCAGCGGAAAAGGTTAGCCCGACAAGACGCAATGGGCCACTCTCCTCGAAGAAAGTATCAGCCATGCTGATGGATGGCAAGAAATGTTCTCTCAAACGATTAAAAGAGAGCAGATTTGTTTTGGAACTGTTAAAATTTCTTACCCCCAGGCTGAAGTTTATTTTTTAGATCAGATGTCAATTTGACCTTATCGAACTTACCAAACAGAAGTAAATAGTTGCATCATCAGTACAGATACTGAGTTGAGAACTGATGACATCAGGAAGACTGTTGATGAAAATTAGGAACAGCGTAAGTCCAAGGATAGAGACCAGAAGAACATATGCATTAATACAAAAATATATAGAC
This sequence comes from Acanthosepion lycidas, assembly GCA_963932145.1. Classification (NCBI taxonomy): domain Eukaryota; kingdom Metazoa; phylum Mollusca; class Cephalopoda; order Sepiida; family Sepiidae; genus Acanthosepion; species Acanthosepion lycidas. The sequence continues at coordinate 38,476,678 of OZ010612.1, forward strand.
GAGTTGCCGTTCGACATAACTTTCATTTTGCAATTTGATAAGAAAGGTTGAATCTGTTCAAAAATTCGTCCAGAAATACCATATAACCTTTCAGCCTGTGAAGAATATCAGCATGTCAAAGCCTGTTAAATACCTTCTAGATATCCAAAGCAACCACCAGAGCTTCAACATTCTTACCTAAAGCTTGACAGAATCTTTCAGAAATAACCGTTAATGCCTCAGCAGTCGACATAGAAAAAAAAACGAAAAACAATATAGCTTATTTAAAAGAAGACTCTGCACGGTGGGAAGCTTAACCAATTCAGAGTTGATTAGAGCCTCTAGTACATTACAAAACATACATAGAAGGTCGATCGTTAGAAGGATCAGACGGTTCACCTGAGTTCTTAAAAACACGAACCACAGAAGAGGATTTCTAACAAGCAAGAAAGCAAAGCATTTATTGTAGAGTTTCGAGAAAAAGAAGCCAGTTCAGGAGCACATTACTTAACAACTATTGCAGGGATACAATCAAGTCCACATGTTTTGTGGGGATCCAGTTTAGAGATGATAGCAGGAAACATAGCCGGAGTTATATGTACGGAGTTATAGGCATATCACACAACAGAGATTCAGTTCTAAGTGGGAAGTCAGGCAAGCATAATCCAGAGTCAAAAGTAGAATTGGAAAATAATTTGCGAGCAAAACATTCTACTTTATCAGCAGAAGATTTTAACACTTCAAAGTGAGTGAAGAGAATAAGGATATAAGGCTTTAACACACTATTACATTGCTGCCAGTACCCCCGACAACCAAACTTCTTAGACACTATACTGTGTTTCATTATGTCAGCAAAGACTTAGCTTCTTTCAGGACACGTTTACAATTATTACGAGCAGAAACAAAGAGGTTCATGTTGTGATCAGAACTATCACGCTGGGGCAGCTGGAAAAAGTGATTCAAGTGGGCTATAGCTGCTGAAAAGACAGGTGTGAACCAAGAAAAAGATTGTGGTTTCATCGGGTACTTCCGAGAAGGTAAGAAAAACATCGATTGCAGCTTTAACCCAAGAAGAAAAACAATTCCCAATAAGAAAGTTAAAGATATCGATTCTAGGGCCACCTCGAAAAATGTCACGAATTGAATCCCAATCGCTACGCTGGTAACAGATTTTTTGTGAAGAGGATGTTCCTGTCTAATAGACGACTCAAAAGAAATATCAGCCGATACTACAGCGTAATCCTAATTGCCAAGAGGAGAGGGACGCTCGACAATTGTTAGGGGAGGAGGTAGAAACAAATCAAGTAAAGAAATGTGTTGATCAGGATTATTAAATTATTATGGGAATGAGTTGGGAAATCCAGTATGTGATTGTGAGACTTAGTAACGGAAAAGTTGAAAGTCGGAATATCGGCAGCATCAGTAATATTAGAATGATAAAACCACTTGACATGATGAGCATTACCAAGCACAAAAATATTCACAGATGAATGGAGAGAGAGAGAGAGATTTCTATACTGTCCAATATTTTGCTTAATATGTTACAGTGCTGAGAAGAAGGAAATAGATAACTAACGGAATACAATAAAGAAAGCCGAAAGCATATGAAAGAATCATCCGGAGACGAAGCAACAGACGATTCCATTGCCATTGGAAGATTGTCCTCGCTATGCATATTGATTCTAGAATCTTTTCGACAAGTGAAAGATAACCTGGAACAAAATCTTCAATGGTAGCGCGATAGAAGAATTTAAATTAGTTTCGTAAAGTGCTAAGGTACCTGGAGAACGTTTCAAAGATTCGTACGGATACGACGAATATTGGAGAAAGAAAGTTTGAGGAAAGTAAGCGATATTTTCTTTATTGATCTACACGTATTTCTTTTCATTTTAACTGTCATAAGAAGATTATATTTTAAAGAGAAAAGAGTCAAAATAATTTTCAATGTCCTATTGCAATACAAACTGGCTGAACTTGACTTGCTGAGACTATTATTATACTTTAGGACGTACATGCGGGACACCTATTCATGCTGAAAATACCCCGAGAGAGCAGAGAAGCCTTTCTATACGCTACCAAAGAGTTCAGGCTCCTTACTACCAGTCGGGATGCAGCAACCAGAAAACTATCAAACCGGTACGCTTATAATGAAAAGTCTCAGACACTGATCAGTCATATCACCAAAAAGTTAAGACAGTTAAATTATTATGGGCATGGAAGAAAGGAACCGGTAAACTATACCCTACACAGGAAAGAAGGGATAAACCTCTACTCTTGTTCAATAAACATGGAAGGAGTATTGGCCGGACGATAGGCGGACCTATCTACTCCTATTAACCTGTTCTCAGCAATGGAGGCTACACGCTCTTATTGAGTCAATAGGAATGTTGCGGAATAAGGCTTTCACCAAGGGGGAATTACTAAATTATTAGAACCTTTCTAAAGTTTGTCCCAGGAATTGAAATCTTAGGAAAATTAACATAAAATTAGATAACTTGATTTCAAGTAATATTTAAGTTGAAATTAATAAAAATTTCAAGTTTAAACACACACACACACACACACACATACATACATATATATATATATATATATATATATATATATATATATATATTACACTTGATTTGTTCATCGCTAAAATAGACTTATTCTTCTTATTATTTTTATTTCTTTTTAAAAGATGAATTACAGGAATCAATATATATATATATATATATATATATATATATATTTATATATATATATATATATATATATATATATATATATATAGATAGATAGATAGATAGATAGATAGATAGATAGATAGATAGAGGTAGATAGATAGAGAGATATAGATATATAATAGTATAAAATTATCATCAAATATATATAAGACCATTTTATAATTATTGTCGTTAAAAACTGTTTGAATGAGAAATAACAGAAAAATTGCTTATCCAAATCACTAGTTAAAAATAAACAAACCAAAATAAGCACTTTTCCTACAAATTTGAAAATAGGTCCTCTTTTATAAAAACGTTAAATTTAAAATATAAATAAAACACAATTATCCATGCCAATGTATAAATAACTTAGTATTTACATTGTATTAATTGTTCATAATATTATAATATACTTATTCTTTGTGATAATATACTAAATATTCGTAATAATGTAAACTAACTAAATAACACTTATTTTAAAAAGAAACAATCGATGTATACTATGACTTACTTTAAAATGAACTATGTATTCTTATAAGTAAAAATAATAAATATATAATAATTTAATAAAAATTATAATCGTATAATAAGCAATGAATATTATAAGAATAAATGGATAAATAAAAACAGTTATCATTTACCTTTAAAAAATCACGTCGCTTTATTGAGGCGATCAAAAAACATCCATTCCCTATGACATCTTAGCATAAAGACTGGCTATATTAGCAAGAAGTGTAGATATTTGCCCTTTTATGATAATTTGTCAATTTCTTGCATATTTTTCTTCAGTTTCCATGTGTTTAATAAACGTTTCTCATCCGAGAAGTTTATTGTTGGCCGGAGATCATTTAATGTTGATTTGTGTTCTCTTTTATTTCGGTAAAGGTTTTGTTGGTTTTAAAAACTCAAGAACATAAAAGAATATGAAACTGCTAGATAAGCTTACTAGTCGATCATCCTACCATACTTTATTCAGAATTCCTATTTTAAAAAAGCTCGATTTCTTGCTTCCGAAATTGAATCTGCATGCATATCTTCTCCACTAATGCCATAAAGAACAGTTACGACGACCGTCTATTAAATGCTTTCAGATTAGGTTTGTTGGTTGCGTAGTATAAAGTAATGATTCCCAATTCAATCCCTAATCCGTAATATTCTATCAACTATATAAATAGCATTTCTCTGTAAATATCTATTCGAATAAATTTAACAAGTAATCGATTACTTTTCATCTTTTTTCATTGAGTAAAAGGTACATTCCGTTATATTTGACTATCACAAAAAAAAATATACAATTTCAAATAAAGTAGAATTTCTTCTGAATTTTATTGATCTGTATTTTTAATTCTAATATTTCGTCTGAAATTGATTGCTTTTCCACGTGTTAATCGGAAATATATGAGTGAACAAAAATCCAGGATTGTCATGAAAAGTAAATTCAACCTAGACATAAAAATGAATTTAATACTCTACGAAACGTTGAATAATTTATTTTACGGAAAATGAAATGTATTTTGTTTGCTATTTTAAGTTATTCTTTATTGTATTTTACAGGTAAGTGGCGTTCATTTTTAATCTGCTAGAAGGTAAGTAGTTGTTTTTTTAGGGGAATTAATATAAAGATTTCGAGCCGAATGAATAAAAGTTTATAGAAACATTATTGTTCCTTAAAGGTATAAAACTGAATTAGAGATAAAAGCAGATTAATTTTAAGAGTTTGAAAATATGTTCTCTTTAAATTAATAAATAAATGCAGATTATGACATGCCTTGTTTGAAAACTAACACATATGTAAACCAAATACAGTGAAAAGAGTTTTTATTCTTTCAAATGGTCAATTGAGCAGAGGCACCATATAAGACTTACTGACATCACTTCTTCTTTCTTTCGTTTTATGTGCCATGTCCTTTCAGGACGTAGGCGAACATAGCTCTCCACCTACCTCTGTCCCTTGCAGCTCTCAACAAGTTCCTTCCCTCTGCCTCCTTCCCCAGACCACGTTCTGTCATCCACTTGCTTAAGCTGTTTTCCCTGGTCTCTCTTTCCTTCTACTCGACTCGTATCAGATTCTCCAAGCCCTCCTTCCTCATTGTGTCTCCCAGAATCTTCATCTGCCTCATCCTGATATTAAGTACAAGCCTCCTTTGTTTGCAACCTCTCTAAAACCTCATCATTGCTCAAACGCTCGATTCATTATATCCTTAGTATCCTTCTGGGGAACCACATTTCCGTCGCCTCGTGTCTCTTCTTCATTCGCTGCAGTAAAGGACAGATGTCACGTAACAGCTCAGTATTCTTTTCCTTGTTACCAAAGAAATCCGCCTGTCTCGCAATACTCTACCCAGCTTTTGGAATATGTCCTTGGCCATCCCAATACGTCTACGGATCTCAGTGTCGCACGTACCAACCCCTGTCAAAACGCTTCCCAAATATTTAAACTTCCGTGTCTGCTTGATTCTAGTGTTCCCGACCTGCAAATCGCATTTCGGGCCCCTCCTCTTCCTGACAACCATGCACTCCGTCTTCTTGTAGTTTATGCTTAGTCCCTTCTTCTCATTCTCCGTCGCTACTTTCTGTAGGAGATTTTGTCATTTCTTTTCCGTGCTTGCTATCAGTACTGTGTCGTCTGCGTATCTTATGTTGGTAAGATTATGGCTGCCATTGCTAAATCCCGGTAGGGTTTCCAATTCTCTCAGAATTGCCTTGCTGTATAGGTTGAACAGGTCGTTCCCTATGCACATGCATGCTGTTTGCTGACAGTATAGGTTCTTGATTATTCTGATATTTTTTCCCGAACATATCAAGGTTGCTGAGCAATTCCCTCAGATCTTTGTGGCGTACTTTGTTGAAGACCTTTGCATAATCTATGAAATATAGGCACACGTCCTTCTGCATCTGTATCGCTCTTTCTGATAACATTTTGAGCATGAATATCGGGTTCCTTGTTCCGATGTCTTTAACGAACCCGCACTGTTCTTGTCCTATCTCTAGCCTGATTCTGCTGCGTGCTATATTCATCAGAATACGGATGATGAGTTTTGTCACAAGGCTCATTAAGTTTATTGTTCGGTGGAATTTTTTCTTAGGCATAGCTACGAAGACAGATCTGCTGAAGTTCTTCCGGTATATCTCCGCTGTTGTAGATTTCATTTGTTATTTCGGTGATCTTGTCTATGCTAAAGTCATCTAAGGCTGTCAGCCTTTCCGTTACGATTCCGTCTGGCCCAGCTGCCTTGTTTCTGTTCAATTTGGCCAGTGCGGCTTTTACTTCGGTTTTCGGAATTCCAGGGCCGTCAGTAGTTCTGTGTATTGCTGGTTGTTCCTTTTCGTTGTGGAAGAGTCCTCCAATATACTCGCTCCAGCGTTGAAGAATTTTTCCTTCTCAAATATGAGTGTTCCATCCTTTGATTTTAGCCTGTTGACAAGCATGTCTTCTGTCCTGTTAATTGCCTTATTTATTTGTGCATGTCTCTTTTGTTGGTGGTACGCAATCTTTCTATTTCTGAACATTTTTCGTTTATCCATTCATCTTTACCATGCCTGTATTTGGTCCTTATTTCATTGTGTAATTTTCTGTACTCCGTTCCGTATCTTGACAGAATTTTCTGTACTCCTTTCCGTATCTTGACAGAATTTTCTGTACTCCTTTCCGTATCTTGACAGAATTTTCTGTCTCCTTTCCATCATGTCAAGAATCTCATCAGTCATCCATTCGTTTTTCTTTCTCCGTCCTGTCTCCTTTGGGATGATATCGTTTGCTGATGTCACTAAAGCGTCTCTTAGTGTTTCACATTTTGATTTTTCATTGTGTTCCTCGTATCTTCTCTTCACATTGTTCATATATTTTTCTTTTAGGTTAGGATCGCTCAAGATTTTGTAGTATTGCAGTTTGCGTGCTGCATTAGGCTTTTTAAATTTCCGCAGTTTTACTCTTAATTTACATATAAGAGGGCGATGACCGCTTCCGCAGTCGGCACTTGGGTAGGTTTTGCAGTATATCATTGCGTTCCTGAATCTTTTGTTGATGGTTATATAATCAGTTTGGTTTTTAGTTTCTCCTCCTGAGCTTCTCTATGTCCATAGTCATCTCTGATGTTCTTAGTTGCATGTGTTGGCTATTACCTGGTCATTGGGTGTGCAGCATTGGATCCATTTAACAATTACGACAATGATGATGATGTTGATGATTCAGAAATTACAAATGCTTCAAATAAAAATCCAAAGAAGTTGCATTATTTGTTCAAATATCATTTGAGAGCAAATAAGCAAAAACAAAATATCTTCGAATGTGAATCTACTTTTTAAAATGCATTTATTTTTCAAAATCATCCAAAAACCTTGTTTACTAAATAGGAAAGCAAAGATATTGCAGAAAGTTAGAACAGAAGCAAAATCATACAGTTTTGTATGGCGTAATTATTGACGCTTTTGTAGTTAAAGTAATTAAGACAACGTTTAAGAAATGTGACTTTCCAGAGAAATTTTCGATTTTGCGTTATTTGCTATAACGGTCGAAGAGTATATCAACCCAGAGTGTTGTAAGAGCAGTAACAATAAGAAGAATAGAGACGAGATTACTAAAAATGGTAATAATATTGATTGCATGATTTGTTTTTATAGAATAATTTATAATTTATCCAAAAACGCCAACTCGAAAATTTCGAAAATTATATTTTCTTTACAAAATACATTTTGCAAATGATTTGATGGCATATTTACAAACTCTGTGTGTGTGTGCCTGTGTGTGTGTGCGTGCCTGTGTGTGTGTGTGTGTGCGTGTTGCTGAGATGATGACCAGAATTTGGACATGTTTTTACATATTTCTTTTCGAATTAGTAAAATGATTCTAAACGTACCTAAGTCAATGTTGTATACAAACATCTCGTTTATAGCGATTTACTAAGCGTAGCTTACATGTGAAACAAGGCCTAAATTATGGAGCACCCAGTGAGGATCGAACTCACTAATCAGTCGTAACTAATCTACCAATTCAGGCTTACATTTTTCTCTCTTGACAATTTTCGGTTAATGATTTTAAATTTAAAAAAAAAATTTAAGCTTGATTTTATTTTTAAAAAATGAAATTAATTCAGTAATTTGAAGGGCTTTATTTAAAATTGAAAATACTTATTTGTATTTTTTGGCGTATTTTCCCTATTCCATGTGTCATTTTAATTGTTTAGTTGTATTCATTTAGATGTTTATTTTAATTTCTTTTACTTGAAGGAAAGTTTAGCTCAACTTTTAAAGTTTAGACCTCATTATATATTAATTAGGTAAGAAATGAGAGCCAGAAAACTTTATGTATTTTTATTAAACAAAATGACAAAAAGAGAAATGATGACTTATTCCATCAAAATAAAAAGTTTTCATTAAAATATTTATGCTACATCTGGAGGCAAAAAAGAAGAAATATATATTCATACACAGACTGAAAATATTATATTTGCACATTGATGTGTAGTCAACCAGTAGCAACAGTTGAAAATGTAATAAGTTTTCTTTTTTTTCTATAATAGCGCATTTCTTGCTAAATAAATTTTGAATTAGATATCAGAATATTGCAATTGTTTTAAGACATCCTATCTATTAAATCTTGTTTTCTTTTATCTAATAAAATTATATTTAACTTACATGATAACCTTTTCTGTTAGTTCAGGTTCTACATAGAGAATAGAAAATGACAGGTGTGTCTGGAATGTATCCGGATATTTTGAATATCTGAAGAGCTGGTTGCCTGATCCTACTTGGCAACTTGGCAGCCAAACATAAAAAAGACCTCACAGGGCATTAGTGAGCAGGTACTCTCTCATGGGTCTACTCATTCAGTAGTGAGACATCATTGAGTGAACTTGTAGGATATGTGATCGTCGCATTCAAAATGACCGAGCGAATAGATTCCGCACAGAATATTTGGAAAATCATCACGTCATCCATATGTATCAGTCCCACTTGCCTCCCTAGGGTTTCTGGATTTTTTCAAAGATAATAACCCATGGACGAGATTATGGGGAATGAGACGAAGCAGCTAACGGCGATTCCGACTTTGCAGACTCTGTGTGAGGTCTCAATGGTAGTTAGGCATAATTATCCTACGTAGACTTGATAATATTAGACAGACCAGGTCAGTTGTGATGTGATAGACTGAAATAATGATAGATCTGAAGTGAAATAGATTGTCTAAAACAAATAATGACCCGAGTTTCATTTCTAGTTGCATATGTATGTATAAACGTATCTTATTGTTCTTTTTAAAATATCCTTCTTTATTAGCTTTTTTCCTTCTAGAGATTACAGCCGAGGTAATATTTTTTCCTTTTAATCAGGCATTATTTTTCATTTCTCTATGCTTTTTCTATTTTCGGAAAAAAAACATTTACTAGAAAGGACTAATTTAACCTCGGGCGAGGCAAGCCCACACCTGCAACCACTAAGAAGACTTCCCATGCCATTACAGCACAGTTTCAACTTCCGTCTCCTCAGTTTTACTCGCTACATCATGGAACAGTCAAGCTTGCACGACATCTATGCTCCCTAAAATCATACCCCATCCATTGACAGATAAAAAATGGAAATTAAGAAAAAGAAATCTTTGGTTTGACAGCTTGTAGTAATTTTTCGTTTCTGAGTAGAAAAGAAAAAAAAAGAAAAAAAACAATTTGTGCCCAGTTGTCTGAAAATGAGAGAACCGAATGAGAGAGAGAGGGGATGAGAGAGAGGGGGGAGAGGGAGAGGTGGTGGAGACAGTTGTGCGGATATAGAGAGAAGGGAAAGTAGTTATTGTAGTAGGAAAAGAGAAAGAAAGAATTGGAAAGTAACACTGTCATGAAAAAAAGAAAGGAAGAAAGAAAGGGAGTCTGACGATATTTTTGCGGGTCATACGAGATGAGATTTCGTTAATAGCTTCTTGAGGCAATGACGGGGATGGAGGCAAAATAGAATTTGATTTTCGCACAAAATCGACGAACGAAGGATTAAATTTTCAAGACAATGACCGATATTAACAAAATTGGACAGCATGCGCTGAAAATGTACATCGGCCAATTATATATATATATATATATATATATATATATATATATATATATATATGTGTGTGTGTGTGTGTGTGTGTATGTGTGTGTGTGTTCGCGCGCGCGCGCGTGTGTATGTGTGTGCGTGTTTTTGACGTCTGTGTGTAAATAGATAGATAGATAGATAGATAGATAGACAAATAGATAGATATTAATAGACTGAGATGATAGATAGATATAATGAAACAGAGAGATAAAGATTTGAGATTTGCGTTTTAAAACATTATTATGTGATGTCTTACGACTTTTTGCATTGATGTTTACCCTGTACAAGTCCCGCGAGTCATTCGAGGTAGAGTGTTACAGAGTAAGAGGCACAGTTTATGTTAATATGTGATGAAGATAACTGTTAACCCTAGACTATGTTTTGTTTAGTTTAATTTATGGCATATCAACCTCAGTAGGTTATTTAATGCCGACAAGAATTTTTTTCTGGTAATCTTTTTTTTCCTAAATATATTGTTGGTAATAATTTTTCATTAATGTATTTCTAATGCTAGGAGACACGGTAGAGTAATGGATAGCGCCTCGAACTGAGGAGTCGGAGAGACGAGTTCGAATTCCAGTCGAATCAATTACATTCACTCACGTCCTAAAGTTGGGAAAGTTATTAATCCTCCTCTTCTAACCCCGCCCCCCAGCTATGGCAACCTATTGCGGAAAAAAACCTGCCTCGTCAGTCATGTATCGAAAAATACATGATCGTGTGTCACACATGGCTTAAAAGAGATTGATGGTAATAATTTTTTTCCAAAAATGTATTGCTGGTATTTTTACTATAAAAACCTATTTTAGAGTGTTTTAACACCAGTTTGGGGGTTAAATATTTGCCCATAGCTGGGGCCCTAACAGGGTAGACCTGTGAACATCAGCAATTATGATATAGTTCGTCGCTTCGCAAACCCTCCTGATGAGAGGCCTTGCTGCCGGATGTAGCTTATTGTCATACCCAGGTCGACCCTAGACTTAAACAGGTTAATACTGTAGCGATTGGGGAAGTCTCATCTTGGAAGTCGTCTCGAATGAAACTTACATCTCACCAATGAAATACGAAAGTAATGAGGGGGATCGCTACAATGTGGGTAGCATGGTGGGTCTTAGCCATGAAGGTTAGAACCGATGGAACTAAGGAATGTAGTTCTTCCGAGCACTTTCCATGGAAATAGCGATAGAGCAGCGAAAGGCTTGCAAAAGGTTTATGTCCGTGAGAAATAGGTTGTTAGGTGGAAAACAATTCGTTACCAACAGGGGCACAAAGACGCGTTTGGACTCTATCGAGACTGTAAAATAAGTACGAGGAAGTCCATTTCCATATATGGCAGCAGTACTCTATTATGGGCCTGATCCGACTCTTGTAAATATAGAGGATAGCAGGAAACCGGGAGTAAACTGGAACGATACCAGGAACAGATCATTTTCCAGGTATCCTTATCAATGGATAGTATTTACTACGTTCACTTGAGGTCTGGGTTCTTTTTAAGTTTCAATAAACGCTCAAGGCGCGAGGGAACATCCGTTCATTGTGATTGGTGATGAGTTCTGAGTCTGTTCGGCGATTAGGGAATATCACTAGTTCGGCTTTCGAACAGCCAGTTTTCCGGTAATGGGCTTTTAGAGCTAGGTCAGAGGAAAAATCACCTGCCAGTTCCTGGCCATCTAGAGTCTTGAAAGTGCACCCATATACCGTAGTATTATCATCATAGATATTCACAAATGATCGGAGTATATTCTTAGGAAGATCATTTATGCAAATTAGTAAGAGGGTTGGTCCGAAAGGCGACCCCCTGGAGAATGTCTGCTAATTCCTAGGGTCTCGGGGGATTGGCTGTTAACAACTACCCTCCTGTTATAAACTACTTTATAATGATAAAACTCTTCCAGTGATTCCATAGGTAGAGCGTTTGTTCAGTAATTCTTTATGCCAAGGTTTGTTAGATATCTAATGTGATCATCCTTGAAATGTATTTGTTGTTTAGTGTCTCACTGAATCTGCGAGTAAAAAACTCAAATGCATTTTTATCGGGAATGCTGGAGATTTTATTATTATAAGTTACGAAATTACTTCTCAAGTAATGTTTATAGTACCCCCCTTATAATTTAAGTACGTAAAACCCAAATCAATTTCAGTTAAGTACTCATGACACTGATTCTTCCTACCAAATGAAGTCCTCTTCTTAATAAAACCGTTTAAACTAACATTTATTACCCGATAAACATTTCAACACCTAAATATATTCTTGGTCACTATTGCGATAGTGATTGGCATTTAGTGAGATCATTCTGAACGATCAAGTTAATCCTACGAAGAAAATATCGAATTATTTCTGACATGCAAGTTTCTTATGTATAAGTTTTCAGTCTTACTGTCCAGCTGACATGGGAATGAAAATCGCTTGTCAACTCCGTTCACGTTATTTCCTTTCAGTGAAATGAAACTGAAGTAACGTTGACTTCGTTAGACGTTTCTTGTTTGTTTTGTTTTTTGTTTTGTTTTGTTGTTTTTGTTTTTTTGCAAAAGATTTTTCTGTGACGTTTCTAGTAATGGCATATGCATGTGACAATGTGTCACCTCCGTATTCCGGGGTGTTTCTGACGCTGCTAGCCACGGCCCGAATGGTGATATGGACGACGCGATAGGAGGAAGTCTTGCGCGGTATCCGTCTTTTTCATCAGCATCTGATCCGATTCTTTGAGCATCAGCTCAAGATGAAGATTAGAACTGATAGAAAACGCTTGCATTCGACAGTCTTCAGCGAAAGGTGGGTGACTGAGGCGAGCTTGGTTCGTTTGAACGGGGCTAGCCTTGATTTTCTCTTTTAGGTCAAGCTTACGTCACATCGGGGTGGTTTCCTGTGGAGCCCTCCCCTTGGTTGGGTTAGACAAACTTTTGTGTTAATGTGAGTAAGTGTTGTTCCCGGCCTGTCCCCCGCCACATCTTTAGTTATGATCCAGCCTGACATTCCCAACCTCCCCAGTTTGTTTTTGGCCCCTTTCTATCTCGACTGGGTCAACTTTATATTTTCCCATGCCCGTATGATTTTTTTATCCTTTTCCCACTCCCTTAGCGAGAGAGCTGCTTGATATTTTGCCCCGTGGGCAGAATACAGTGACCTCTCTGTTTTGAGGGTTGGACGGTCCCTACTAACATCAGTTATGTTTAATTTGATTTGTGTTCATATTGTTCTTTATTGGGCTCATTCCCCTCCCCTCTCATTTTTTCATCATAGATTTGTATATATATATCTTTTAGTATCATTAATTTTTTATGACACAGGGCGCATTTTTGTAGGTCTCACTAGTGAGAATGTGGTATTATGGTGTATGGAGGATTGATTGGTGACCGACGAGTTCTTGTGGTGAATGTGGAAATTGTAATGAGTGAATGAGCCGTGAATCGGATTAGCTAGGTATAGGATAGTTAGTTAAGACCAGCCTCAATCCCTCCCCACTTTTTCGACTTTGTGCCATAATTGTAATTTTTTACAATAAATATTGACGTTTCTAGTAATGGATTAAGCACCTAAATATGTGTTTGGGACATATTAAACAGTTTTGTCATTACTTTCTCAATAAAATTTTCTCGTTATTTTCGGAGCAGATTTTGTAAACACTATTAATACACAATTCGTATATTTAACTGAGGAAACAGGGATAAACTCATAGTAAAATAAATATACACACAAAGATATGTATATAAGCCTGTATATAAGTGAAAAAAGTGGTATACATACCTCGGCCCATCAATAATTTCGTAGCCTAATGATGAAAAAGCATTTAATCTACATATGTGTTTATTTTTCTCCTTTTGTTGTCAATGCACCTTATTCTTATTAAATCGAATATTGTACAGTGAAAATTACAAAAGAAAAATTCAATTAATAGCTTGCTCCAGACACCAGAATATATTCTTACACGTAAACATATACAGTTCAGCTTAGTCACATGCAAATATACACAGAACAATACGCAGTTACGCACCTATATATGTACACAAATTGCACAATCGAACCGATCGTAAAATGATAAATATGGATATATATAAAGCGGAGAATATTGTCATACTTCCATATATACCTGCAATCTCGCACATAGGCATGCGCAAAGATGCTTTTAACTCGCACGCGTTGTTGAACAGATCAAAAAGGAAGTAAATGCACAACTGCTCGCACACACCGTGTCCATACGGACATATAGAGAAAAGCTTCAATGTTTTGTTCTCTCAAACATTCACTCTTAACATTAACTTCTACTACTATTTATCACAGTATAATAATGTCTATATTTGTCTATCCATTCATTGATAGAGCAAACCGATATCTTTCTATTTCAAATTCTGATACATCGATTCACGCATCTTTTTTCAATTTCGCTTTTATAGGAAAATATCAATTTCTTACTCTCTGTAGGAGAGAAAGATTTTCTGTAATATCATGAAAATATATAGAAAAAGATTTTAATATTAGGTATTAAAGTTTGTTCGTGTCCGCGCTGGTTGAATGCCGCATTGGCATAGAAAAATTGTTTTGGAAAAGAGATTCGAAAGAGAAATACGGCATTGAAAGAATTGAAAAGACAGTTCGAAAGTGCAATGATGCGACATCTTGGAAAAACTTAAAAACCAGTTCGAAAGAGAAATACGACATTGGGTTTGGAAAGGTTTGAAAATCAGTTCGAAAGAGAAAAAATGCAACATCCTAAAATGACTTGAAAAACAGTTCCAGAGAGAAATAAGACATAATTCTAGAAAGACTTCGAAGATGAATGAGGCGAAACCTTTTAAAGTCTTGAATGCATTTTAAAATAGAAATATATTTATGTCCGTGAATTGGTCTAGTGGATATAATAAATGTAATTTTTGGGAAGATTGATTGGCAGAGGTAGGTACTAGATTGTATTTCCAGATTTTATAAGTATACGATGTACTTACCAATTGGGAAGATATTATTATTTTTTTTTTTTTTGTTCTCTCTTTATATATCTCTTTTCTCTTTTATTCTGTGACCTTTTCTCTTTTTCTTTTTATATAATTAGTCTCTTCTTTTCCCTCTTTCTTCTGTTCCTCTCTTTTTCTTTTCCTTCTCCTCTTCTTAATCTTTTGCTTTTATTGGTATTTATTAAACTCGCCATAGTCTGGCATAGGGCTAGAAGGAGGGTTAAAACGATTGATATGAAACGATCTTCCAAATGTATAGGACCTGGCTGCTTTGAAATCTAGCATTAGAAACCATGTTTTTTTTTTAATTGGAATCAATCATCGAATAAAGATTGTCGGTGAATATGTTTCAATCACTTAACGGATCCTCTACGTTTTATTCCTATCCTAATACGGACGGCAATGGATGTCCTAAATCGTATGTGAGCACACGCAGTATGTGAAAAGAATGTGATATTTTAAAATATTTTAATTTTTATATATTCTCCCAATTTAGATGTGAATTCGTTTTATTTTAAGTCTCGCTATATATTTTTTTTTTTTTTGATTTCTCGACAAAATATTAAATAGACATTTTTTGTGTGTTGTATGTTGAGTTTTAAATTTTCTATCATGCATTTCAGTTCATATTTCATCATAGCGGTACATTCTGGCAGCATGTGCATACTGACAGAGAGAGAATTATT
Source organism: Acanthosepion lycidas (assembly GCA_963932145.1). Taxonomy (NCBI): domain Eukaryota; kingdom Metazoa; phylum Mollusca; class Cephalopoda; order Sepiida; family Sepiidae; genus Acanthosepion; species Acanthosepion lycidas. Next base: position 38,492,057 of record OZ010612.1, read on the forward strand.
GATAAGAATAAAGGGAAAGAGGCATGCAAGTAAAACACATCACGTCTCGATTATGACTAATAGACAGCATTTGGCAAGAACTCGACTAAGTCTGAATATACGAACAGTGATATGTGCATAAAACAGATGCACACAATGAAATGCGCACTAAAAGAAACGTGCAATATAAAAGATGAAACACATCCACACAACAATTCGAATACACAAATCTATTATAATCGTGTACGCGTACACACAAGTATACGCACACTTTGACAAATGAACCAGATTGAAGAAAAAGTCTCGTTTTGTCGGGAAGAGGGAGAAAGACGACGCCCCCTGGAGGCCAATTGAGGAGAGTTCATTAGGACAGAGCTTACTCAAGTAAAGAAGAGTTCGGAAAGAAGTACCCTGGGCAGTGAGAAGCGGTAGTAGGGGATGAGAAAAAGGTTAATGTGGGGTGGATCCAATCAAGAGTGGAGACGAAGGGGTGAAGAGGGGAAAGGAAAAGGGGTAGGGTGTAGAAGGAGTGGTTTTTGTCGCGGAAGGGAATTTGTGAAGCGAAAAGCGGGTAATTATAGAGAATAGGACAGATTTGTTAGATGTGGTGATTAGATGAAGAGGGAAAAGAAAGGAAAAAGAGAGGAATAAGATAAAAATGCAAGGAAGAGACAAAACGAAAAAGTGGAAAAGAAAAAAATGGTGAAATGAGTGAAGAAATAAAAGAAAAGGAGAAGCAAAGTAAGAAAGAAAGAAAAAAAAAACAAAGGAAAAAGTTAAACAGTAAAAGAGAGAGTAGACGAGACGTGGTGATATCCAATTTATTGAATGTGAGGAGAATTTAATAAAGATTCTACATGAGAAAATCAAGAGCTATTTTTTAAAAAGGTAACAACGAAAGAGGGAGAGGGGGAAATGAATTACGTAGTGAAGTTTCATTTGGTGGAGAGTTTAAAGTTGTAGTCGTTTATAAGAGAGTAAGAGAGGAAAGTAGCCAAGTGGGGAAGAAGATAAAAATAGAAAGAGAGATAGAAAATATTAAAAGAAAAGAAGAGAGAATGAAAAATAATAAGAAAAAAGAAGATTGTTGGTGATCAGCGGTTGTTCAAAGAAGAGAATAAGCATATGAAGCATAGAGAAAAGGAAAACTAAATTTAGTGAGTTTAAAAAGAGACAAATGTTAAAGACTGATAAAACAAAAGCACAAGTGGAATTGCTACGTGTTGATGATACAGAGGGAAAAATTAATTTAAACAGAAAAGAAAGAATAAAAGACGCAAGTAAAAAAAATGTTATTTTAAAACAAAATAAGAAAACAATTTTTGATTGAAGAAAAGAACAACAATAACAAGATTAAATTTATAATTTTGTAATTCCATTACGTCATAAATCGAAGAATTATCATCGATTTGTGTCATTGACATTAGTTCAATTATACTTCAAATTATATATATTTTTTAACTCGTATACCAGATAAATGTGTGTTTAATATCACGTTTAAAATGATGTATACAAACAATATAAAGATATTGCATACATTTTCACAGGATAAGTAAATAAATTATGAACTCGTTTTTATCATTTATATGTTATTAAAGACATTGTATCAAATGTAAAATTAATAATATAACCTATGAGAAACGTTTTCTTTTAAATTAAATTCTTGTTACTAATTTTGATGTGACTGATCTATCTTTTTCTTTTTTTAAAGTATGGTTCACTCATTACAGAAGCCGCTCGAGGTAGAAGGTTACTTCAGGAGGCCATTTGTGCGTATAGGAGTGGAAGATAATGTTTAACCCTCGCCATGAACAGGTTAAGATTGTAGTGATCCGGGAAACATCCTCTTGGGAGTCAGTTTCACAAAGCAGTGAATCGCGGGAAGAAGCTGTAAGAGATGGAATACGGAGGGAATGTGGATGGTTTGCTACTGTGTAAGTGGCATGGTGAGTCCTTACTGTGAAGATTTGAATTGGCGGGACCAGGGAATGTAATTTGTCCGATCACTTTCCGAGAAAGTAGCGATAAGGCACGGAGAAGATCGCCACATCCCGCCTGTGGAAGAGAGATTCATGGGTGGAGACGCTATTAGACTCTATCAAGTCTGGACAGCTCCCGCCCAAATGTGGCAATAGTATTCCATTTTTGGCTTGATTTGGCTCTTGCAAAGGTAGAGGATATAAGGTGGAGTCAGGTACTATCTATCTATCTATCTATCTATCTATCTATCTATAAGCGGTTAGCAGAAGCCCGTACAAAGTTAATAAAAAGCTCATGCCAGATGGAAAATGTCCCATTTCAAACTAAATTTCATTAAATATTTTTGTATTCAGTGCTAAATTCTTCTACGAATCTTTCAAATATTAATATTTTGTGATAAAGCATTCCCCTTGATTCTCTTTAAACTATCATTATTATTCATCCAAATATTTCCCTTTACCTCTATCAGGGATACTTTTTATGCCATGTCCCTTCGGGACGTTGAAGATCATGGCTCTCCACATGTTTCGTTTATTATCTATAAATTGTCGCTAATTCTTGTTGAGGGATTTCTGGTTGCTTCTTCCACAGTTTTGTATCCAGAGTAGTCCTTCTCTCAAAGTAGATAACACTGAAAACTAAACAGCCCATTCGACACTTCTAGTTAATCCAATTCGGCTAGAAGAGAATTTTCCCAAGGGAATTTGTACGAAAATGAAAGCAGTAGACTAAACTGGAATTTAAAATCGGCTCGCCGAATCCGTGTTATGCTACCTGTATATCCTAAATCGTAAGCCTTTCTTATTGGCTCACTTGAACTCTCTGTTCTGACCTAATGTAGCTTCTCTAATCTGATTGTTTATTGCTCATACGAATAATAGTCAATAATGATTTTAAAATTTTATTTCATTTTATGTTATCTATCATTGATTTCGAATATATATATATATATATATATATATATATTAACAATTATAACAAAAAATATATAAACCGCTATATAAATGCAATCATTCAGCGTTCACTTAAGATATTAAAAATATCAAGGATGGGTTCATAGAGCTGTGATTTAGTTGGATGTTGTCTCCAGAAGATATTAAGTATAGCTTTCATCATCCGAGTGAAGGCTCCATCAAGCTTAGGTTTTAGCTAATATCCAGGAAGTGGCGCCATACGTTAACACTGCCTCAACAGTGGTTCGAAAAAATCTCTGCTTGAGGTTGTCTAGTAGATCAGCCTACATTATATAAAAAAATGATACTAATCATGGACTCTATGTGAATGCCTCTAAAATTGAATTCATCGGCTTCAATAAACAAGGCTCAATACAAACTGTTTCAGGTGAATGAATAAAATTTGTCGAATCTTTTACATACTCAGGAAGTGAGATAAATTCTACTGAAAAGAATGTGAAAACTTGCATAGCTTGCGTGTAATATATATATATATATATATATATATATATATATATATATATATATAATCTAAAATATTCCATATATAAGATTTTTTACATATATATAAATGTTGGAATTCGATCTTACACTTCAAATAAATATTCATGATCATTTCCAGAGACTTCTCTTCAATACAATCAAATTTTAAACACAACATTAAAAAACTGACATGGACAGAATTAATCATACACCGGAAGAGAATTCATCTGTCAAGCTGTAAGTGTGAGTTGTAAATTTTCAAAAGAAATTAAGTTTACTGTACTAAACATGCACATTCTTAGTTTTAAACTGAGTATCAACAACAACACAGAGAAAGAGTATATTTAACAGATCCAATGCTTGCAATTCAGGAATATACCCAAGTCGATTGTAATCTTGCAAATATTTTTGGAATGGGCCGTCATCTTTTCAAACAAGGGTTGTTCGTGAATATTTTTTATTTTCAAACAATAGATTAAATGGATCATGTTGTATAGTAGCAGAGTATTCAATAAACATGTTACCAATAATTATTATTACAAGGCTAGATTGGAATTTGGATGTATCTGTTTTTAGAAAAGAGCATATTGGGTTCTCCACCCTGGCAGCCAGTCTAAGAGAATGACAACTCAGAAGTCAAAACCTATTAGGCATGGGGTTAGCAATTACATCCCTAAAAAACTATTTGCTACGGAAACCATAGCGTGTTGTGGTCCCATATTTCTCAGTGGGCGTATACGGGAGTGAGAAAGAGAGGGAATAAAGTGACTTTTAGAACTCAGTGAATGTTTTTGTTGTAATCAGACACGGTGTGCATACAGAAAAAGAGAAGTCATTGACCCGATGAACATCATATCCCGAATGTGGGCGTGGATTTTGGAGATATCTTCGTGGAAATGGAACGGGCTGTTAATTTAAAATCGTTAGAAACATGAAAAGATGGTGTTGATATTTTAATGGAAAATCTGGAAGATTCTGCCAAGTGATCATCATCATCAGTCCTTTGACTGATTCAATCATCGGGGAGGGACCTAAGAGTAGAAGAAACAGAAACGTTCCTCCAGGATGATATGTTGGCAGTGACTCTCAAGAGTTCTGGCATTGTCATGTCAGTCCACTCTTTGATTTTGTCTAATCAGCTCTTGAATTGCCACCCCGCTTTCAACACTACCTTGCAAGATAATCTTGCAAAGGCTATAATGCTGTGTGACGTGGTCAAACGATGTCACCTCCCGGCACTTATTAGTGATAAGAAGAGACTCCTGTTGAACCCCCCCCCCAAAAAAAAAAACTTTTGACCTTGCTCTGTACATAAGCATTAGTTTTGTGCTACCAGTAGGAGATGCGGGGGTCATTTTCAAGCATTTGTTCTCGAATGCCTGGATCCTATTTCCTGTCAACTAGAAGTATCCAAGTTTCACATCCGGACGGATATAACCAGTGATTTGTAGAGCTTGAACTTGGTATGGAATCTGATGTTCCTCAACCATATCCTTTCTAGTCTTGTCATCGCTCCTGTGGTTATGGCGATTCGTGTGCGAACCTCTGAGCTGCAGGTGCCATCTTTTGGCAGGGTTGCTCCCAAGTATTTGAAGCTAGACGCTTCCTCTAGAGGTTCGCCGTCTATGGTGAAGCTGACACTTGTGTTACTTGTGCTATTCAACATTACTTTGGATTTCACTGAGTTTTCATTCCATATGATTCGTTTCTTTCAATGGGTTTGTTGATCAAGTGTTGCAGCTCACTGTTACTGCCCGCTATAAGGTCAATGTCTGCGAAATGCAGGTTGCAGACAGGTCTATCAACGTTAGAAATGTTATGCTCGTGGAGGTTTTCCTGTAGTTCTCTCCAGAAACAAGTTGAAGAGTGTTGAGGAGATTAACTAACACCGATAGTTGACTGGGAGAAATCTCCCACTTGGTTAATCAAGAGTACTGGGATGATTTGTATGAGCCTTTCTTCTATGTTGAATCTTCAGAGGACGTACCAGAGATCATCATGCCTTAGCCGATCAAATGCTTTCTTTAAATTAATGAAATTGTGGAACAGGTCACTCTGCTTTTGAAAATGTTTGGGGACTCTACAACTCAAGATTGATTTCACTGTGCTCCGTCCGGCTTTAAAAGCTGACTGCTTTTCTGATAGTTGTTTTTTAGTCGAGGTTACTACGGGGCGTGACTTTTCTGGGGTGGTTGATCAGGATTATTGTTCTATAATTCTGTCCTTACTTGAGATTACTCTTCTGTCTATAGAACATAAAGGAATGAAATCGCCCGTTTAGGTAAGTAAGCGGAGTTGAGGAGAGTTAGCGTTAGCTCTTAGCCCCGCGCTAAGCTTTTAGTGCTTGTCGAACTCTGCATTCGGGCAGAGAGAAACCCAGACGAGTCTATGCCGAATGGCAGAGTTTCGTCTGGGGAGGTAGACAAACCCGACCCAGTTATTACGGGGTATACGAGTAATTTTTGCCCGGGCCTACGGGCTCGGAAAAACCCACGTTAAACCGCCCTTGTGCCACATCCCACTCTATGGGGAGCTCGGGGAAAATACCGAGTTAGGTCATTTGCTAAGTGAACCTTTGTGTAGTAAACTTTCTATTTCATTACCTGCCTACGAGTTTGTCGTATTTATTTCTCTCTCTTTTCTCGGAAACACGAGATACAAAACCTTCTATGGTAGTGGTATCACAAGGAATAGGGTCCATTCTTTTGGTCACTTCAACTGTTCACAAATCCGCTGGAACAGTTTCTTGCCCTCAATTTTTCACCAGTTCAGCGCGTACATTTTCCACTCCAGGTGACTTGCAAGGTTTCAGGCATATTACTGCGGTTTCTCTCTGTCTTTGCTTTCTGTGGGTACTGGTCGTTATCTGGACTTTTTTATTATATTTTGTATATACTGGTTACACATGCCACACCCGCTCAGCCGCCTCAGAACGTGGGCTAAAATACATGAAGAACTAGTGTCGAGTAATGTTCTTCTCGGTACTTTTGTAGAAAATGTTTCACTTTCCCACACAACGATGATTCTAAATACACAAGTGAACTGGTAGAAAACCAATAATATACATCTTAAACATGCAAATAAATCTGGATCTGAATCCAGTAAAAAAATCTGTTATGAGCATCATGGTCCCTTCACGACAACATTGAAAGTAAGTAGAGCATGTCAAAATCGCTACACAGTTGCAGTCGTGTTTCGGTGCATATCAATGCATCTCATCAGGTGATTGAAAATTACTGGCGAGTGAACGATTTATTTAGATTTAAAAACAAAATTCAACCTCTTTTTACGAAAAAAGAAAAAAGGTGGGGTGTTATAAGTTTTGTGGGCTTTACTCTGATCAACCAATCAAATATGATCTACGTTAAATTTAAACTAAGCGAAAAAGCAAAAAATAAAGAATTATTTTTTATAAGTGGACTATGACCCGTAAATTGGCAGCTAACAACAGCCAGACATAAATGGATGCATAAATGGATACACAAATTATACAAACTAGACAATGAAATAAAAATGAGGCCGAGAGCTAATTTAGCAAAATGCTAAACAAGTTATATACTTTGATTTCCCTACATAATTTTTTTTTATAGTTGATAAATAAATAGCTTCTTTAAGAAACTAATAGATAATTTAAACGTATAGAATTATTTGGTAAATTGATATGCAACTGATGAATAAAGGTTCTTCATATAAGATGTTAATAACAATAACAAATCAATATTGTCAAAAATACCAACCAAATACCAATACATCCGTACAAGTTGTTACTAATACTACCAGAAGATTAATACAAAATTATATAAAATCCAAATTAATCTTACAAATAGAAAGATAAGCCATATATGTTGCAACGTATTGTAAGGTATGGTAAACTATGTTTACAATTTACGGTTAATTCATTCCTTTGATTTAATAAGAATTTTTTTAATCTGAAAATGCCCAGCTTTTATGTAAGCACAGAAAACAGGGTTCATATAAAGAGCCACATGTCCTTATTACATACTGATATAACTATGCAAATATAGAAAGATTTATTGACTTTAGTTATTGAATTTATCTAGGTATATTGATAAATCTCACAACGTCTGTTTCTTATCATTTCCTCGTTCCTATTATTATAATCAATATTTTTCTAATGACTAAAATGTATTAATCTTTCGTAATTTGACACTAATTTTGTTCTGATTAATTTTTGAGTGCATTCAAAATGGACAGCAAAATGAAGTCGGCCAAAACAACACTGTCTTATTTTTAGCTAATATTTTTACTACATCATTAGGAAGAGAGACAGATATCTCTGGTTATTTGCTATTCATTGCCAGTCATCAAAACTATTAAGACTATCAATAAAATGTATTACCAGTAGTGCACTGTCATTATATCATCATGTCACTGGTCTATTATTTTCTTCCTGACTTTTCCTTTTCTTCTTCTTCTTCTTCTTCTTCTTCTTCTTCTTCTTCTTCTTCTTATTATTATTATTATTATTATTTCTGCATTTACTAAGAGTTCCCATCGGTAGTAATTGGTGTAATATAATGGGGATCAAGTGTCAGTAAATCTTCTCACTACTCAAATGATCTCTTCTGTATTCTAGCGTTTTTAATACTGTTGTCTGGATGGTCTCGATTTTTTCAATTCTTACAACCTATTCTCTAGACTTTTCGGGGTTTGTCCCCGAAGCGATTGGCTTTAATATCACCTTCATGATTTTTTGTAATGAGTTCGGTTGGTTGTAGTTCATTTAGTTTGTTTCCTGATCTCTTGTAATTCTTTATTGTTGCAAATATCCACATTAATCGCTGGGTACAATTTTATTAAATAATTTCGTTAATAGTGAAACGTAAACTTAAATCCAGGAATATAACACGGTCAGTTTTTCTTGCTTGTATGGAATCTACACATTTGCTGAAAATGATTTTCTCTGTTAGCTTTGAATATTTTGTGTGTATTGGTGATCTTATGTTTCGACATACTTGATCATTCACAGTGCCTTCTCTATTCAAACTTCTTATTTTGAATCCCATTTCTACGCTACGTACTAATAATGCTTTCTACTTACAAAAGTAAAACTAACATTTTTAGACTAACAAATCTCACTAATAAACGACTGTGTAATCTGAGGGTTGTAATTGTGTTTTCTTGAATATTTTCGATTATTTCATTATCTTTGTGGAAGTATTTGTGTATCAGTCAATACAAACCAATTATAAGCAGTACATTATCTCGTATGTTTTACATATTACAGTAAACTAAACACAAATGACAAATAACTTTAATTGCATAACTTCTGATGTCATTTCATATAAGTTAAATTACGTCGAATAAGCTGGTTTATTAGATAGGCTGATTCTTGTCTTAATGTATTGAAATATTCGAAACTGTGATGTATCTTCCAAAAATGCTAATACTCGCCTGAATATTCCACAGAATTCAGAAGTGTAACAATTTTTTTATTTTCCTTTATTCATCTTCATTGTTATAAATGTTATTATAGACACAAGGTTTCCAAAATATTTCATAAACAAACCGCTGACTTCCTTCGGAACGGTGGAGTAGTGACTATAGGAGTTGATTATGCATGTATTCCTGTAATATAGTGGTCATGAAGTTAAAATCCCTGGATCAGGTTAGAAACACCGGTCCAGCAGTAGCCAATAATAGGTGGCATCACAAGGACAAAATAATACAAAAATTAACATATATCCGATATCAGCTAAACAATCGTCATCTCATGATAGCCAGAGGACACTAGTCGGAAAGTTATGTCTATAACAACCACGATGAAGACAATAGTTCGGAAAATTTGATCATAATTTTTAGTAAAAGATGACAAATAAAAGTTAAGAGTTGTCTCAATTTTATATCTTAAAAGATTTTAAATTTCACTTACAATTTACGATTGCAAGAAATTAAATATACCTAAGTAGGCGTTTATATAAAGCTTTACCACTAAGAGTTATGAAGCTTTACATAAGCGCATACTTCAACGATATTCCATTACATAAAATGCCGAATATCTCTGAATAATGTTACTTGAACCATCCGATAATCTCTCTTATCCCTTATGTTGCTCGATTTGAATTACCGTCTAATCCAAGGCATTCCATTCTTTCTGACTCCCACCATGAGGTCAACAAACAACTGAAATTAATTGAATTGACAAAAGCAATCAATTGCATCCAATTTAATCACAAATCTAATTGAAACAATAGTTGGAACAAAGATGACCTTCTGTAGTTGGCAGATCGATTAATAGTAGAAAGAGATTACGTGTCACGATTCTCTGTACATTTAACGATATGCTAATTGTATATGTATATACGTGTTGTCGTGCAATTTAATTTATGTAGACAGGTGAAAATGTATGTATAAAAGAAAGAGTGCATTTTCCTTCTTGCATGATGAGTGCCGCAGCTTGGACGAGTGATACTGAAAAGTTCTCAGTCTGAACAACAAGCCCTTCTAGAATGATTCTAATGTTTGATCTGATATTATGAAGTGTTAACTGACAAAGTACATCCGTCTTTATCATTAGGTTAACATTGAATGTTTACTTCTTTTTTTATGTGCTGTGTCTCTTCAGGAAGTGGACGATCATGGCTCTCCAAAATTCCCTGTCATTTGTAGCTCTTATTAAGTTTTGTCTTATTCTATGTCTAGTTATATTCTCTATTTCAGATATTTCCTGACTACAAATTAATATATCGTTTTGATGCCTGTAGGCAAAAGCATACTAAAAGTCAACAAACATAACTGCCAAAATTCAATGGCTTCGCTGGCAAAAGCAAAATCATAGAATCAAACACAAGCAATAGCAAAAAATCAAGAGAGAAAAACGTGAGGAAATGATTTGTATTAGAACTATCAACAAGAATTTCTCGTCATCATTTCATGAAAAGAAGCTGAAGTTTTCATGTGTGCTAAAAACAACGCATTTGAAATGTATAAGAACAGAAAGATAAACAATTTAGAAAACATCTCAACATCTTGATTTTAAACAGCGCGAAAGTTATTTATAGCAGATATTAAACATTCAAATAACTAGTCATTATATCACAGATGATAATAGTTTTACTATATATTTTCAGTCAATCTAATCTACAGTTTCTCAGTTAATTTGTGTGCGAGCGCCAATTATCTGACACTGATTTCAATGCAATAAATTCGTTTGTGATGCTGAACGTGAGAAAACAAATTTTGCGAATAGAATTTCTTGACATATTATTTGGGGAAAATCAGATTGACAAGAAAAGTGAGTCACGTAAAAATGTATTTCTCCAAACGTGTTTGGTCAGCCAAGAGACAATTATGTATAGAAAAAGTTCTTTCAGCGATGGCCATGAATGTCTGTTTCATTAACAGTACTTACACACATACACACAGATATATATATATATATATATATATATATATATATATATATATATATATATATATATATATATATATATATATATATATATATAAATTTTATATGTATTTCAGATTGCTAGTATATATTTGTGCGTGTATATAATTAGGTATTGGCATATACACGTACATCTATAATTGTATTTCCTTGTAGTGTGTGTGTGTGAAAAATATATGTCTTCGCTCTGAACGTGTGTGTAGTATACCCTCGAGAAGTAAAATTAAATGATGTGTTGGGGAGAAGTGGGGTATGATTTGCATTATATACATACACACATACATATATATAAATATATGTATATAAACATGTATTAATCATTGATACACAAACAAAGGCACACAATCACAATCACACATACTCATATATATATATTTAAATATATATATATATATATATATATATATATGTCATAAATATATATCCCTTTATCCCCTTATCTTGTTTTACTTCCCCCATGTGTGTATAAATATTTGTATATGTCTGTATCTAGGCCGAGTGTAACAAATGTGTACACAGCTGTGAGTGTTGATCAAATGCTTTTTTAAAAATTTTGAATTATCTCCATATAGGAAGGTTTCTGTGTCAATCTGTTTTCTTCTGTTTGATTTGTATGTCTCGGTAATTGTGTACATGTACATGGGCATCACTAAGCGAACCATTTTGTCGTAACGAGGATAAACTATGACAAGGTTGAAGTACTTTGTGAGAAATTGACGATGGACACGATTAGAAAATAAAATGGAATGAGATATGAATCGAGACGCTTACGTCTTTCAAAATCACATATTATTCTGACACGTGTTAATAAGCGGTTGTCGATGTCCCAAGCGGACTCCTTCCTAATTAACCCTCAACACTTTCCCCTTCCTTCGCCCCTATGTAGATTGGGCACAGAGTCAAGATTGGTAATTCCACTGAACTAACGAGAGCAATCAATTAGGAAGAGTGGCGCTGATAGAATGATTGCGACGAGAACAGGAAAATAAGAAAGAATAAAAAAGAAAATGCCATCTTGTATCACTTTCCTGATTTTGAAATGCTAATGACACCAAACAAATTATGCCTGCCATGACGTCATCATTACTTTCAAAGTCTTGCTTCAAACATCACGACTGGGATGTCATAAATTCTTATAGAAATGTTCTCAAGCAATTTTCAAAGAAAACAAATTTTTAATGGTAGTGTCGCAATGGAGATTCATTAATATTATACAGACAGTTGCCCTTTAAGAATTATTATAATTATAATTATTGCTGTTTATATAGTTTTGTATTTATTTTCATTTTTATATAGTGAAAGGCATTCTTTCTTTTTCTTCGATTCTAAAGAATTTGATCAATCTACGAATTCAGAATCTGAAAATATTTAGTAATATCATTTAGAATATCATGGGAAATATTTTAATGGTGAGATCTCATGAAAACAAAACACTTTTAGCCGTAATTATTAAAGCAATGCTCTATTTGCCTTATTTTCAAGACAATTTGGTTTCTCTTTGTTCTTTTATTTAATGCCTTATTCTGACCATTTATGCAACTATTTTTGACACTGGATATACTTTTAACTTTTGGATACATTTTAAAACTTCTAAAAAATGGTGTTTCGCAAATAAGATTTCTCAACTTAACCAAACCCTACAATACGATATGAATGGTTCTAAACTTTCATCTAGCAAAAGGGAAGAGAAATTAAAAAAGATTTGTAAAGAAATAGGAGAGAAAATGGCAAAATGAACGAAAAAAAAATGTTTTAATGTCATTCTGAGATAAATATACAAAATTATCTGCTTTGAAAAGTGAACATATAATTCAACACACCTTTATTATTTGTTCTTTTTTAATTTTTAATTTTCATTATCTTTTTTTATTTTTATCTCTTGACTTTAGTTTCTTTTCATCTTATCGTTATTGTTACTATTTAATGCATATACATTGTTCTTTAAAAAAGATTTACCTTCGGGGTAAGTATTTTAAAACTTTAAGTGAAATATATAAGTAAATATACACTAATAGTTATTATATAATTTGCTTATGTTCCTATATCCTAGCGATAAATTTGTGTTCTTACGTTTAAACCTGATAGTATTAACGTTATTGAATTTCCTTCAATACTAGATACCCTTGGATGAATTGTTCATTATTCATTACTCATTATTCAAAAGTGGACATTTTCAGTATTTCATTTGCTTGACCATCATTAGAAATACAAAAACACTTTATACAAAATATCCACTTATCAAATGGAAATAATTTCTATGAAATTAAACAGTTGAATAAAAAAAAAATTTGATGTGAAAATTCCCTACTAAATAACATTAAATATAAAGCTATTTTAAATGTACCCCAAAATTATTAAATAATTTAAATATTTCATAAAATGAATGGTTCGAAACATTGAATTAATAACCTGTTTCATTTTCGTTAAGTTTATTGTATTTACAATTGTAGCAACTATTTTGGGATGCATAATGTAACAATCATTATGAAACACAAGTAGTATATTACTAACTCTGTCCCATAATAGTTGTTACATGTAGTGCATATATCCTGGTCATCATTTCTCAGGTTACGATTGTGACTATCAACTATCAGCTATATAAAACCGTTTACTCAGATCAAGGAATAAAAATGGATTCAAGCGAAAAACACTTGTGGTTCTCATTGACTAGATCACGTAGACTGGCGCTACAAGAAAATAACTTTAACAAATAATGGAAATTACATCACTTGATAACTTTCAAAATTGCAACAACTCAAACCGTTATTACTCGAAGAGAAAATAATGACATAAACAAAATGTTGATTTTTCACATTACATTAAACAAAAGGTTGGGAAGGAAATAACAATCAATACTGGAAAAATAGTTAGCAATTAGTAGACTCAAGAAAGTTATTTTTCTTAGAAAACTTTTTAGGAGAAAGAGTTTATAAATTTCAACCTAACGCTAACCTTTCGGTCAATGAAGGCCGACTGTTTCCTTGTAAGGAAACGACTATTCTCACTATTACCATTTTACGTTAGAGAATCAGATTTTCCCAAAATCCCATAACAGAATTTCAGAAATAAAAAAGAGCTTTGGTTCTCAGCGTTTTCATAACAGTAGAAACATTCCTGAAATTCTCTTCGTGGAATTGAAACAACAATGAAGTCAATAAAACGAGAACTAAGAAAGCACTGCAGTGTCAGACTTTGTGTCAACTTCTTTATAAAAGATGACGATGATGAAAATTCCAAGAGAAAAGATGCTGGAGTCTAGATTTGATGGTAAAAAATAAATGAATAATCAAATAGGTAAAGTATAAGGCAAAGAGAACAGGGAGTTGATAGAAGCAGAATCTGAATAGGATTCAAATAACAGCCTTCGAAATGGCTCATCGTATCAGAGAGACAACCATCCATCATCGACACCTTTATTTGCCACAGAAAACGCGACACCCAATGGCTGTAACCCAGCAACGTTGAATTTTATGCTAACAGGAAAAAAGATTTAATTTTGGTCCGTCTATTTGTGTCGCTGCTTGCCTCTTTCGATTTATGAGAATTGTAGTGGCAGTTTGAAATTGAATGCTGCGCTGGAGCACTGTTGCTAAACAGTTCCAAACAGAAAAACCTAACAAATTTTGCGACAACTCTAAAGTCGTCTTACACAGTGAGACAGGATGCGATGGATAAATTTTCGTCTAAATTATGCAAATATGAAACTAACACTGACATCTCATTTTAACATATACATTTACCAAAAATTATACAAAAATGTCTTGAAATACTAAAGAGGAAATTTGTTCAATAAAATCGCCATTAGCTTTAACCAAGGCCTCTAGACGACCTCGGAATCTCCTGCAACTCTTCTGGACAATCTCTTTGTTAATGTTCGTGAGTGCTGCCATAATCCTTGCCTTCAATTTATCCAATTTGTTACAAGGAACTTTTGGGGTTCTCTCACTCTACTGCGCCTCATAATAATCAAGGGATTGCAGTCTAGGGAGTTAGGCGGTCAGATATAAGGGGGATGTTCTCCTGCTTGTGTAGCATAGTGTAGTGTCCTGTTGCCAGACATAGGGTCTTCTAGCAGCCACCCTCTTGACTCAATGCAGCACTACCTCCTGAAAGCACTTGATGTAGGCCTCCGTGTTGATTGGGAATTCGGGAGTTCTTTCGTATCAAAACGACCAGAATGATTTTTTCCAGCTGCCTTACCTTCGTAATTCTCTGCACTCTCCTCAGATTGACAGCCAAACACTCTGAAATGTTTATATTGGATCTTCCGGTGAGAATACCAAACAATACAGTATGTCGTTTCCAATTTTCTGTTGGACTGAATAGCGTCATGATGCTCTTTTTCTTACAGACGGTGCCCAACTGACCCGACTATACTGTGCAGTCGATAAAACAGCGCATACGCGAAATTAAAAATCTAAAATGATGACAATTTACACATTGCACACTGTAGTTGTTGAACTGCTCAGAGTATAAAGTTTATTAAGCACCTTAAAAAGGGATAAGCAGATATACAATAGCATGCAAGACTAGCATGGTAAAAATTCTAGCCCACCAAGTACCTTTGTAGAAGGTACTTGCTGGGCTAGTACCTTTGTAGAATATTAAATACATCATATAATATTGCATATTTTAGATCTGAAAAGAGTTTTGAAGATTACCAAATACTATGCTTCCAGACTGCATGTTATTAATTTTACTAAAAAATACCCGTGAACATCGAACAACACCCATAAATACCCACACTTTACGGATTATAAAAATACATAAACCGGACATCTCGATGAGACCCACTACATCAAGAATCAGCAGCGTCCCACATAAACTAACCACCACACAACACACAATAGCCTCTGGTAGCATAATGGTAACTTATATATATATATATATATATATATATATATATATATATATATATATATATATATTAGGTTGGTGCAAAAATAATGACTTAAGAATGTCGTTTTTGACGTAACGTCAAAAAACGACATTATTACGTCATTATTTTTGCACCAACCTAATATATATATATATATATATATAAGTTACCAAGTTTATCCCGCCTAGGTATAAAAAAGAAATTCCGATTGACAAAAATGTTGACTATATAAATCTTCCTGGAAATAGGCTGTCAGAGTAATCGCCACAAAAAAAAACATCGAATCTAGTCAGTATTGTAATAAGTTCAATCCTCTACTGTGGCCTTATACAAGATTTGTACTGATCCATGTATAGAGGCAAACATGAACAGAAAGTGAACAATGAAAGTACAAGGCTGCTGCTGCTACCGATTCTTAATATGTTTGTCATGTAATTAAGCTAAACGATCACATATATGCACCGAACGAAGGCTTCAAAGGCGGCGCCCATTTATTTAATGACACCCTGAAGACCGTGAAAATGATCATCATCTCTACTTGAAGTGTGTAACGTCTTTTCTATGAGGAAAAAAGATCAAAACAATGGCGGAAAGAAAAGAAGCGATATTTCTTTTCAACGACATTCACAAAAGCTCTTTCCTTTTGCTCTGTCCACATACACGCTTTTCTCTCTACCCACCTCCACCCTGTACAGACATGCGATTAAGCAAATGTATAATCATATATAAGCATATTAAAAATCTTTATCTTTTTTATGTACCAGTGGATAAAGTTTGTCAGTTCCTACTCTTCTTATCTACATCTGATATTTTACCCATTTCAATATTCAATTTACAAAATAATGTTAGTAATCATGCATATACTCTGACATACACACATGTACCAACTCGCACGAACTTGCACACACGCACGGGTGAGCGCGCGCAAAGAAACGCAAGAGCGAAAATTCTCTTACGACACCAACGCCATGAAAATGTTTCTTTACACAACGCATTATTTACAAACCGTCAGATGTTTCCACAGTTTGTCAAACGTAAAATATTTCACCATTTTTAATGAATTAAACGTTTTATTTTGACGAATGAATGTCGACTGAACTTTGATTTTTTATGAGTCTTATCCAATACATAGTTCAAGAATCACTCATGGTTACTTAATGTGGGATTTGAACGCAACATGGGAGGAAATAAACTCGGGGTCTTAATCAAAATAAAAACAAGAACGGCCTAAAAAAAAAACTATCGAAAGAGAAGGCAAAAGGTAAATTTTCGCGAGAAAATATAAAATATAACAGCCGACAATGCGAGGTAAAAGGTGTTGCGGATTTGTAGTCATTCAATCTTCAGTGATAGCCATTAGACATCTGTTAGAAGAATGCAAATGAACTAAATAATAATATGATTTGGTGCCATGGTGTGGTATAATGAGCCACGTATATTTGTACACCAGCGCTATTTTGTTGGTTAAACTGTTCTCTCACTCGATAATAATAATAATAATAATAATAATAATAATTACAGCAAAAGAATATAATAAATTTGTAAAATATAAAAATCTGTAAGTAGAAATTGGAAGGATATGTCAATAAAACACAGCCATTATTCCAATAATAATAAAAGAACACGGAATGATTGAAAAAAACTGATATACACATGAAAAAAATCCCAACGAACCAGAACACGACCAGAGATACAAAAGATTTCGCTTATGAACAGAGTTCACATGCTTAGAAAAAATATTTCAGTTTAACATGCTGAATAACTTTCAAAGAAAAACGTTCTTTTAAAGCAAGCCGCTAATAAAGGACGTCGTAAAATATTGTATCAAACTGCATATCAAGAAAACTGGAAATATTAATGATAATAAAAAAAAATAATAGACATCTTATCTCGCAAGATAGATGTAGTGTTTGTCTGGATTTACTTCCATATCCTTTTCCGTGTCTAGAAGTAACCGCAAGGCAGAGGAAGGGCTTAAAATCGGGGACTTTTTTCTTCCCCGTGATGAATTACGTTCCTGGATTGTCGAGTTCCATCTACCCGAAGCACATATTTATGAAGCCCCAGTTATCCACCTTTAGCTATTGCTTGGCTGTACTTAGTTTTCAGAAGCAATAATAATAATAATAATAATAATAATAATAATAATAATAATAAGAAGAAGAAGAAGAAGAAGAAGAAGAAGAAGAAGAAGAATGTGTTTGATATTCGGTTTCGATATCTCGGCATGTTTCAGAAAAAATTAAAAAATAGATAAGTACCTTGACCTTACCAGAAACCCGAGAGAGTTGTAGGAGATGGAAACTAACAATCGTGCCAGTCATTAGTGCAATGCTAGAAAGAAGGTGCATAAAAAAAGATTATAGGAACTAGAAAACAAAGGAATAGGCAGAATTACTAAAACATCTAAAATACAAAGAAGAGAACTAAGATTTGTGTCACTTAGACCCTAGTGGAAGCTGCTAGTTACAATTGATTTTGAACATTAAATCAATAGGCAATAATAATAATAATAATAATAATAATAAAGGAGATTAATAGAATATACAGCTGATATCTAATATACGCATATAATATATATATATTATTCATATAATTTATATCAACTTAAATCATGATTATATGAATGTCATATATCTATATTTGCATCCATCAGAATATAATTATTATGTTATAGTTACATATAGGGACAGCAAATTGTTGAAAGTTAGAATTAAAGTTTAATTAGTGTGTGTGTGTTTGTGTGTGTGGTTGTTGCCTAGGCGAATTTATCTTCATATATATATATATATATATATATATATATATATATATATATATATATATATATATATATATATATTCAACAGAAAGGCAACGAAGAAAGAAAGAAACCATCAATAGAAGAAAGAAAACGAAGAGAAGCATATCTTGAGAGATTCTTTGTCTGTTATTGAAAGCTGGTCATTCGTTTTTCTTTTGGCAAACAACACACTAAAAGGAAACACATACACATACCCACATACATACATAGATATACACCTATAGACTTGCAAAAACACATATATCAAAACATGCAAATACACACCGACATACGCACAACTTGGTACGAGAAGTTTTATTCTCACGATTAAACAATCATCAGTTTCCCTTTTTTTATTTTTCGTCTTCTTCTATAAACGCGTTTTTATAATTCTTCTCTTTTTTTCTTTAACTGCCCATTTAATCTCTTATCCTGCCATTATCAATACATTTCTTCTTTTCACGTCCGCTTTTGTTTCTTCCTTTAAACATGCTTGATATTCCCTTTATTGTTTCTTGCAATTTTGAAAATATTCTTTCTGTTTCCCCACAATTTTCTTCTTAAACATTTTTCTACCGCCATATTTAATTTTTCACTTCTTTCGTTTCCGTTTCTTTTTTTTCTGATGCACTTTTTGCATCTTTCATCGATACTTCATTCTCTTCTTTTTTTCTGCGTTTTTTATTCTTCATTTCTGTTTCATTCTTTCTCTCTGTTAACCACAATAGTTAACAATTCCTTTTCTTTCTCCTGATAACCATTACTTCTTTTTTGTAGTTAGAAACTTTTTCATGTATCCATTACTTATATTATTTCCATTGTCTTCACAATTACATATTTTCCTTTTTGACTTCTTTTTTTTTATTTATATGACACTTCTTTTCTTTTTAAGACTTCAATTGTCATTCTTTCTTTCTTTCTTTCTTCTTTTTGTCCTTTTTACTTATTTCCTGAGTCTCTTCTATATTTCTCTAGTTTCTTTGCAGATTTCTATTTAATGCTATTCTATGTCTTTTTCTGTGCACTCTCCCTTTTTCTTTTTCTCTTTCAGCCATTATTTTGTCTTCGAAATCTTTTCTTCCCTTTCTGGATATTCCACCTCATTTTTTGCCTTTATTTCCCTTCTTCTTTTTATTCTTCTCTCACTTTATTGTCGTCTTTATTATGTTTTTCCTTTTCCTTCCTTCTAACACCTTCCTTCCGTCTTCTAGTCCTCTTGCTGACACCATGTTTTAAAGCAAAACAATCAAAAACCTAATACATTCTCACCCTTATCTTCAAGAGGCTCCTTCTATTGTGTCGTGGTTTTCTCGGTGGAGTTCTCCAGTTTAATTGACCAACGTGTTATTGCAAGGTGTTCTCAAGGAGCCACAGCGGCCATTTTACAGTTTGGGGCAGAATAGCACGCATTTTGAAGTTTACGCCATTGATTGTGATGGGTAGTATTAAATAGCTGCCAGGTATATGATTGGAGAATGGAGTAAGATAAAAACATTATTCTTTCTCTGGTTTCTCTCGCTTCTTAAGTTCATTCCGATTTTTCACTAAATTCTTCTCACAGTCTATTTTCGTCTTCTTTCTTTCTGTTTCGTTCACCCTTCTCCAGTTGATTGCTATCACAAACGGCGTGTACAATATACATTCAAAGAATTTGAGGTACATTTAGCATTCTATATATTACTCCTTTCCGAAAATGGTTAGCGCATCGAAAATGATTATACTGAATACTTAGGAAAACGTTATTCAATCCATCGTGTGACGCACGAGATTCAAATACAGATTCTTTCACAATTCTTCTTCGTTGTTCTCTATAGAAATGATTCTTCTTTCTTTTTTCCTATAATTCTCTTACATTTTTAATGTCTAAAAAATTAATATCGTATAGTAATAGAACAAACAATAAAGTTTATAAGATTCTACTTTGGAATGAACTGCTGGACTTGTTCTCTTTTTAGAGAATGTCTCATTGAAAAATATCATACATATTTGGTTCCAGTGTACATCCTGAAAATTTGATTACAGTCTTTGAGACCGATTAATATTCAACTATGAATACCATATATTGAATGAAACTACGTCCTCAGTATTAGTGACGTGGGAATATTTAATTTCCTCTTGAAAATTTAGAACATTCTTTAAAATGGCGAATCGGCATTTCTTTCTATTCGATTATAATTGCGCTATAAATGTTTTATCATCATAATCATTGTTGTTATTAAATGTTTTATCATCATAATCATTATTGCTATTGCTATTATGTGAACACTATTGCCATTATTTTACATGAATAATATTTTGTCCACAAATGAATTGAGAAAGAAAAGTTTCCCTTTCGCTATTTTATGCTCTATGAATTCCAAAATGGCGTAAGCGTGGGAAGTGCGACACAAACGTTAAGAAGGTTTATTTGGATAGCGCTCCAGCTCTTCAATAAACGCGGTCAGAAAGTAGTTTGGCAGATTTTGTCATTGTGATTTTAACCTAAACAATAAACTACGCTCTGGATTACCTTCCAATGTCGATGAAGATACTCTGCTTGTCATCGTGGAGAATAAATCGACGGAAGAGATTGTTAAGAATTTTGGACAATCGATATCTTAATTGCCTTTCGTCATTTGAAGAGACTTGGGTTCAAGAAAAACGGATGATTTTAACAAATCAAAAAGGTGTAATTTTCTACCATGATAATGTAAGACTGCATGCTGTAAAATAGACTTTTCAAACTCATAAAGAGTTGAAATGGGAAAGCCTCCAACACACATCTTATTCTCCTGATTCAGCTGCTTCGGATTTACATTTCCTTCATTCTCTGCAGAACAACTTAAATGACAAAAATGTTGACTCTTACAGTCAGTCGAAAACAAATTTCTTCCAACAAAAATATGAAGTTTCTACAAAAATGATAGCAAAAAGATTGTAGAACGATGAGAGAAACTTGCTAAAAACAATAAGGGGTGTGTTTTTGACTAATAAATGTTTTTGTGTGTAAAAGTTTGTTTTTAATTTTCTAATCAGGTACGAACTTTTGCAATTATCTAATAGATAGATAGATAGATAGATAGATAGGAAAAGACTGAGATAGATAGATAGATAGATAGATAGATAGATAGAAAGATAGATAGATAGATAGATAAATAGATAGATAGATAGATAGATAGATAGATAGATAGATAGATAGAAAAAGGCTTAACCTTATAATGTAATCTCGGGCTTTCACATAAAAAGTACTTATGTAATATATATAAGACAAATGAAAGAATCGGCGCACATGCCATGTCGTTGCAATGTCTTCTGTAAATCTAACATAGTGATGAGTAATGAAATGTTCAGTCACCTGACTAGAGAAATTAGGTTTAAGACTCTAAAATGTCAACATTGTATTGTACAAAAGCCACATCATCTAATGAAATACAATGTTAGGTAAAACATATCTACCTTTTAATCATTTCACCCCAAGCAAGGCGATAATGCCACTAAGACGCAAGAGGGTTATCGGAAGTGAAAGAGGATGAAAAGGAACCATAAACTCAATCCTAAACAGGAAATTAGAGCTAAAACTCTACTCTTGTTCAACAGACGGAGAAGGGCTATGAGCTAAGGCGATAGGCGAATATATCTAGTTCTAGTTCTTTGGACATCTGAGTGCGATTTCTGTGACGGATCGTGCGGAAAGGTCGTATAATCCGGTTCAGTGGAAGAAATTAACAAGGGATACAATAATGAATAGACTGGGAAGTATTAAATGATAAGAGAAATTTTCTAAGCATGGAAAACAGAATGAGAATAATCTACTCATGAATTGAATAAAAGGCTTGGTCTAAATTTCTAAAAAGGTTACCGAATTCAATAACCATCTGAAGATCTCTGCACGATACAAGATCCGAAACTTTGTGAAACCAGGATAAAAATATATTAGTTCGAATAATGAAAACGAATCAAAAAATGTTATATTTCATTTAAAAAATCACCGTCTTGAATGTAAATAACCATTTTTTATTTTATAAGTTGGAGATAAAAAAAAAATTGGATTGTAATGAATATATCTTTCTCCGTTTCAGCATTCTCTTTAGATTTTCTCTCTTTAGAAATGAATATGTACCTATGCTTTTAAGCGCGCACACAAAGCACATGCACACACAGACCACACACACGCATATATATATATATATATATATATATATATATATATATATATATATTCATATTGATGCATGTTTCATTGTTTGATATATTGAAATATATAATAATAGCTTATAATAGCTTATGTAAGCTGAAAGCTTAAATTGGATTTAAACATGTATCAATATTATGATTTCCTTTCGTCTTTCAACGATAATGTGATTAAGCTTATCAGACAATATGAAAGGAACTTACTTAAAATAAATAGACAAAACTCGTCTATATTATTTTAACATGCATCAATGAAAAACTGCTGCCTAAATATACACAATATATGTATATATGTGTGTGTGTTTGTACATATATATATAAACACACACACACACACACACACATATATATATATATATATATATATATATAAACAGTTCTAATTTTGAATTTTGACATAATGACAACCAGTCAGTATTACAAAGTTATAGAATATCAGTCTTTTTTTATACCATGTCCCTTCAGGACGTAGGTGATCACGACTCTCCACAGATATCTTGTCTTTATTATCTGTATATTGTTATGCATTCTTGGGAATGACAATTGAATGATTTTCCATGGCTTTCTCCACAACTTATTATTTAGTTTTCCTTCTCTTAAACTGGTTGCTACCCAAGCCTGTTTTAGTTCGGGCGTAGGGAAGAGATGGATTTATGCTTTTCACAATGGCCTTAATACTATCATGAAAGTCATGGCTACATTCATCAATTTTACTGCAAAGTTATTGACTCTAAAATCAATGCACTCATCATCAACATCATCCTCAACAATTAAAATCACTATCATCAACATCAATAGGAAAATTAATTATTAGGTATATGATGACAACTGATAATGATGATAGAAGTCATAGCTATAGTAGGATTATAAATAGCCGTCTTGAATAATTCGAGTATGATAGAAATTTGAGATTGTTTGTTTGTCCATAAAAGCTCAAACTTAAGTGTATAGATGCGGACATCAATAAGTGAAAGAGAAACAACAAGCAAACGCACGCGCACAGAGAGTTATATATATATATATATATATATATATATATATATATATATATATATATATATATATTTGAAAAGTCTTCTTTTTTTTAAGTCTATAATACTGGGATCACTTTAAGAGAGAAATAAAAGCAATTGGAGGATGTCACGTTAAAGAAAAATGTAAACTGAACGAAATGAAATCAAATGAATCAGTCAAGTAAAATAAAAAAAAATAATCGTAAAGATCGATTTGTTTTTAACTCGGGTCGTTTTACGCCCCGATTCGACAAAGCCGCTTTCAAAGAGAACGGAAGTGAAAGGCGCAAAATAAAATGGACGTCATTTAATCCTACGTTCACATAATGGCCAAAGCCAAGAATTGCTTTCCGATTCGATCCTTTCTTCTTTCTTTTATGCTCATCTTTTTTCTTTCATTCTTTTAGAATTTCTTCATTTACTTTTTTTCTTTTCTCTCTTTTATTTGTTTTCTCCATGAATTATTCATTCGTTCGATTTGCAACAATTTTTGTGGTAATTGTCTCCTTTATTCTGTCGTTCTCAAATGAACATTGCATAATTTTATTTTCTATATCTTTTCTTTCACTTCCTTATTCGCTATTTCACATACACACACACACACACACACACACACACACATATATATATATATATATATATATATATATATATATATATATATATATATATATGGTGAATACTTTAAGAGTAGTATCGTTACCTCCGTTTTATATATCCTAACACAACACTGTTTCTTGGACGAAATTCAATTTAGAATTTCCTGACGATGTCCACTCACATAGGATTTGAGAATAAAGTTCGCATTTATTCTAGGTTTCGTTATGTTCCATTGACGTACATATGTAAATACATATGTATTTTTAATTTTCCGGTATCTACAAATATATTAACGGATATTAAATAGAACTCGGTATATTCTCTCTTTAATTCAAGTAACAAATCTTTAATTTTGTTTTTTTTGTTTGTCTTTTTTTTTCTCACGGTTTTTCTTTTATGGTACATTCTCTTTGTAGTTCTTTTATATGTCGTCTTCATCTTTTTTCTATTTCGCTCTTTCCTTGTCTTTACTAAAGCGAACTATTGCATCTTTCTCTTTATATATATATATATATATATATATATATATATATATATATATATATATATATATACGTGTGTGTCCTCTCATTCTCTCTACCTTTCGTGATCCTTTTTTTTTTGCATTTTTCTTCCACTTCCTGTGTTATTTTTGTTTTTTGCTACGTTTTCTTTTTTTTTTTGTTGTTGTTTTGTTTTTTAACACGCCATAATTTCCATTATGGACGCATCCTTCGGTGGGTGTAATGTAGCATAAAATCATACCTCCTTTAGGTACATGCAGATAAAATGCCTTTCCTATAATTGACTTCCCTCTTCAGATGAGAAAACTACATTTTTTACGACTGATGTCCAGATCGTGCCGAAAGACAGATTTTTAACTGATGTTGTATTTATTATTCCGATGTTTGAAACGTGTCTTGCGTTAATTTAGAAAACGTCAGGCAGTCTACCTCCAGTGAATTATATTAAAATATGTATCTATTCATATATGCATGCATTTAAATATATTTTTGAAGAAAAAATAATTTTCAGATTTTTTAAAATTCTCTCAAATACTATGATAAATCTTAAAATGTCTAAACATTCGCATTTCTTGTCATACTCAGCAGTGGATCTTGACTAGAATGTTTGAATTCTTTGTCTATTGCAATATTTCAAACAACTAAGAATATTACAGACTTTAAAATTTGATCTCAAATACAATCTCCATTTTGACTTACTTCAAACAAACGATAGAACAATCAGTTACTACACATTTGGAAAGTAATCATTTGTTAGAGATGGCACTAATATGTGATCTTATAACAATTTATATGATGTAAACTTTTAATGATGTAAACTGCTATAATCAATACTTTCAAAATATAAAACTGATCAAATAAAATTTTACTGAATAATATTTCTCAGGCATCCAATGTTACCAGACGAATTAACTACATATGGGTGCGTGTTTGTGGATACACCTTGCGTGTTATACAGGTGTATACAGCGATAAAAGCAGAAGCAAACGATTCGGCTAGATTCGTGAATATATATATATATATATATATATATATATATATATATATATATATATATATATATACTTCCACGAATAACAAAATATTCCATAAAAAAAATCTTTTCAATTGATGAAACGCGTAATATAGCAGTTTTTTCCACTTTATCATTCAGTTACCGCTATAGATAGATAGAGAGAGAGAGAGAGAAAGAGAAACAAGCATCAACCTGTATTTTTACAGATGTATATTATCGTCCCGATAGACAATAATACATTTGCATAATTTTGTGTTTGTTAATCAAGTTATCAATCGTCTACTTTATTTCTATGTAAATCTATGAGAATATACAGTATAATGATATGAATAAATTTATCGTTCTCTGTATATTTAATAATGTACATGAAGAGCTAGATTAATGGGTCGCACTGTAATCAGCGAACAAATATTGGAAGACATTCAATCGCATTGCAAATTGTAATCGAAAAAATAACCAACATTACGGTTTTCCAGACAAATTGCTTTAGAAACGAATTTTTATTTAATTTCTAACTTTAAGATCCTTTATTGTTACTCTGAAAGACACTTGACTTTGCTGTAGGATTTAATGTCGCAAATATATATAAAATATATTGTCACATGTTAAATGATGAGCAGCGTTTAGTTTCCGTGTAAATGGTTTGGCCTTGAACGGGCACAAAACAAATATTTCTTTGGCTCCACTCATATAAGTTATTATAAAGTTGATCGTTTCCAGAAAATAGAATTTATTATCGGCCCATAAGACTCATTTAGTGATACTTTCATTTCTTCATTCATCTTTTTCTTTTATTAATTTGACATTCATTTTGTCTTTCTGTTGTTTTTAATTTTCTTTATTTCCTGATTATTTTTGTGTTTTCCCCATTTCAAAGCTTTATTCTTCATTTCATTTCAATGTCTTTCCTTTTTGTCATTACTTTATTAATCCACACCCTTTACTTCTTTCTTCATAAAATCCTTGGCTTTTCCCTTTTTATTCTTTAGCTTTTTTTTTTCGGTCCTACTCACTTATATTCCAAATGTTTCAAGCTTCTCCTTTTGTCATTGTTTTCTTTATTCTTGATAAATGTTTCGTCCTCTTTTTAATATATCTTCCATTACGAACTTGCCTTACTATCCATCATAAGAGTTCAAGTTATATACTCATATTTCCATGAAATTCTTCAAGACAACACTTCAATATTGGGCGTCCAATCAATCTGGAACACTTCACAGACTCCCTTTATCTTGTGGAATTTCATTTTACTTAACATTCTATGTGGGTGAATACACATATATATATATATATATATATATCTGTGTGTATGTATGTGTGTCTCTGTGTGTATGCATATATATATATATATATATATATATATATATATATATATATATACGGCTTCCTTCTGAACTATTCGTAAGAAATCGATAGAATATTCCAAAATGAATGTTCTAAATTTAAGGATGTAGAAAATATGAATTATCTTCATTCGTTAAATTTCGTTGACAAAGCTTTAAAAATTGATTCATAAAAATTAATAAAGATTAATTCAGTAAAAAATGTTTTTCTTGTTTTGTTCACGAAAAATTGAAAAGGAGAAAAAAAACCTTTTTAGAACTAAATGGGGTGAAAATATCGTAAGAAATAATAGCGGAAAGATGCAGAGATAATATTTGTAGATAATATTGGCTTTACTAAATGGTTCCTGGTGTTTGTCATTCGATAGAATTAGGAGCATTTAGCTTTGATTAACTTTATTCAAACAGAACGATTTGCATTTTATTACACCTACCTTTTTATTGTATCTATTTTTTACATGTTAAATATAGTTTATTTGTTTTATTGATTTTAACATCGAAACTAGAAAAATGAGCACAGTTCTAGGCATATGATTTTTGTTATTTTAAGAATCACAACTAAAAAAAATGTGCCGTTTAGGAAGAAAGTATTTTGAATAATAAAATATATCAAATGTTGTTTGTGAAACTTTGTACTTGAGATTTTTCGGCAAACAATATCCAATATAAATCTATATATACATGTATTTAATATAAATCAATCTTGGTATCAATATCAAAGACACATTTTGCGAAAAACCAACAAGATACGACACGAGTGATAATAAAATAACTAAATTAAACGTTAAAATTTACTTGATGCGTGACTTCCATAGAAATTGGAAAAAATTGTAAAGACGATGAAAAGTGGCTACTTCAAAACAACGCGGAACTTATCTGATCGTTGAGCAAGTGAAATGAACGACCAGTAATCATTTGAAATTACCTGATGTTGTATATATCGCGGTATTGGAAGGGATTCTTCTATTTTGCGCACATTCCGGAGAATGATTGATTTGAATCCAATTCTAAACGATAATCAACGAAAACTCATTGGAATTACTTAAGAGAAAATGTGTAACGTTTCCATCAACAGCCAATATCTGCTGAAAACGGCATATGTGCCAATCCACTTTATTCAGCAGATATTCTGCCTTCAGATTACCATTTATACACAATGAAAATAAATTTACGTTCTTGTAAGTTTTCAGAAGGCATCTGGATGTTGAAATTATAAAATTGGCAGAAATAAGCTAAAAGATAGTCGAAGAAAGCGATAAATATTTTGCTGAATATTAATGTTTATTTTGACTCGAACCAAATAAACTATGTGGTCACCTAATATACTGATACGCTTTCTGTTCTTAAACTAAATCATAGTTCGGGTTTGCAGGGTTTATATAATCAGATTCTTTGTTCACATCGGTGGTGACTTAAGATGTCAGTCACAATATGGAATCACTGATCCGAGTTCAATTTCTGAGATAGTCTGTTACATTCACTTTCGTAATAAAGTCATAGCAATTTACAGATAATAAATAAAAAGGGATTCCGTGGAGAGCAATGATCACCTACTTCCTGAAGGGACATAGTATAAAAAACGATGGCAACCTTGCAACACAATGCTGGTTCACGAAAATCATTTCTATGGAGAGATGATCACTAGGATAAATAAAGAATAATGCTTTCTAGAACACTACACCCTTAACCTATTCAAGTCTAGGGTCAATCTTTATCTATCCTCCATATCCTCATAATCTTCACTTCCTACTTTCTCTTCTTACGTTCATATCACGTCCCTCATTCAGTAACCCTCTACATTGAGTGGCTTTTCCGCCTTGTATTAAGTGAACATTAGTAGAAAAAAACATAGATAGATAGAGTTTAAGAAATTTTATGAAAACCTGAATGTAATCATTTCTTCAGTGCAGGCATATCTAAAATGTTTTCTGATAAGTATATTTTTTACGTAATATAAAGTGTCGTAAAAAAATAAAAATACAAATTTGTTCTTTTATATTAAGTCATATTGAATCCTTCTTTAAATTATATTTTAACACTATTTGGTAACGCCAAGAGTTGATCCAGTCAGTTTTTCAAATATTCATCCTAACTGATATGAGATATTAATGATGATTTATATTAAATATGTTTATATAAGGGAAATCGACCAGGAAACATTAATTCATTTAAATATTGTTGGAGATTCTAATAAGCGTTATTATTATGATTGCAAGTTATTTAAACCGAAAACCTTCAGTGGGAGTAAATAGTGTACATGCGGATATAGGAGTTCAATGAATAAAAAGTAGAAAGGGAAGTATAACAAGGGTGCCTTTTCTCACTGAATTTATTTAACTATAAGAAGACAGAATGTATTTTTATATGCAAAAAAAGGCAACCCAAAATGTGGGCTATGTATTGGAGACGTCAAAATTAAGTAAATGCAAAAATTTAAAATATGGGTAGTGTTACAACAGATGGCAAAAACTGTAACATAATTCTGAAGACGAATAAAATTAGCGAAAAATGTTTTCCAGAAATTAAGCAAAGTATTAAGAAAAGAGTTCTGAATTGTTCTGCAATACCAAATATCGGTAAATTCTGGACAGTATGTGAAATGAAGCAGAGATTTGAAGCAACAGAGATCTGGTTCTACAAATGAATATTTAGATTTGATTGATTAACCGTTTGTGGGTTATTAAAGCCCAAACATAATTTGCTTGAGAAGAATAATTTTTCTTTTTTTGCGAGTCAATATTGCATTAACAAATCTTTTTGAGAAAGCAATGTTTTTTTTCCAGATTCAATTCCTACTATTAAAAGCATAACTTGGGGGTAGAAGACATGTATTTGCACCGTTGTAAATGTATGAAACGCGACTGGAATTCGAACTCGGCGCTCCGAGTTAACATTCTAAGCCTTTAATAATTACACCACCCGTACATCTCGAATGTTGAGAATACAATGACCGAACGTGTGAGCAACGAAAAAAAATTTTTAAGAAAATAAAAACTAAAAATAAACTTGTACTTACAATCGGAAAGAGGCAGCCGAAATTTCTGGTACACATGAGAAAAGAGGGCTTGAAGAACTTAACACTCACATGACATAAGAAAGACAAGAAAAGCGGCAGCAAACAGCGAGTAACAACCAGTTTGGGTGGCAGAACAAAGATCAAGAGGTATAATCAAAAGTCAATGGTTTCTTGAAACAAGAGGATGTTGTGGAGAGCCATGATCGCTTGCGTCATGAAGAGACATGACACACAAACGAATATCCTCTTTATTTTAAGTTGTTCATTAAATTTCTATTGAGACGTAGCAAACACGGCTGAAAATAATAGTTCGAACAAAGCGCGCACTGATTCATTCATTCACTGAATTTGCTTTTATATTAGGTTGGTGCAAAAATAATGACGTAATAATGTCGTTTTTTGACGTTAAAAAATACGTCAGAAAACGACATTATTACGTCATTATTTTTGCACCAACCTAATAATAAAACAGATGCATAGATCAAGTACCTGTTGGTGAAATAAGCATTGTTTTTTGTTTGTTTGTTTGAGTTTTTTCCCAGGTGCTTTGTAAATGTCGACATAAAATGCTTAATTTGTTGCCTAATACACAACAACTGCAATATATACTGAACCTCACAGCGGATATAAAATTATTATGATTATGAAAATGGTTTGCAAATCTAAGACATTTAAAAAATCAAACTTTCGTGTCAAGAATTCAATAAAATCGAAACTAAAACAAGATTTACAAATATAACGCCATTTGAAAAGAACATTCCAGATTCGATTTTCATTTTCATGACCGACCGTCCATATCAAATAAAATCATTCTACATCAGTTCAATCACGATACAGGGTGCGATGGATAAATTGTCGTCTAAATTACACAGAAATGAAAATAACACTGACATATCATTTTAACAGACATATTTACCAGTGTTACACAAAAATACCTTGAAATACTAAAGAGTAAATGTATTCATTAAAATCACCTTTGACTTCAATCACCGCTTCTAAATAACTTTTTGGCGACATAGCAAGTCTTCTGACACTGAAATACTCTGAAATGTTCGTATTGAAGCTTCCAGTGCGAATGCCAAGCAGTTTAGCATGCCGTTTCCAAATTTCTGCAGGAGTGAATTACGTCATGGTGTTCTCACAGACGGTGCCCAACCGACCATACTATACTGACAAATCAGAAATAAAGAATGCGCATGCGCAAAATTAAAATTATAAAATGGTGAAAATTTAGCCATTGTCCAACCCTCTGTATTTAGATTGTTGCCAAAAAGAAATAGAAACATTATACAAACTTTAAAAAGATTTTCCCAATCATGTGGCATTTTATAATGTTATATTCCTACCTTTCTTTTGTCTATAAAATGACTTCTTCATTTGAAGCCGTCAACTTATTTATTTTTATCATTTAAGTTATCATAATTTTAAGTGTGTACGCGTATTTACGTGTGTGTACTCATCTTCGAGGATATACTGTCGTATGTATGTCGCTTTGTGTGTCCAACTTACTTTATACAAACTTGAATGTGTACATCTATTCACTACACTATCGTTCTATGCTACTGGATGCCAATGAACTTGTGAGCTAGCTTCTGTTTGTGTGTGTGAGAGTGAATGTAACATTGACTTTTTATATCCACAAAAGATACAAGTGGGTTTGTGTTTGTGGATTTCTATTATAAGGATATAATATACAAGATAAAACCGCTTTGTCGATTTATAGGCAAATATTAATTTTGATACATTTGATGTATCTGTAAATGCTTATGTTTCTGTACGTGGGAGTCATATTTAGAGGTAGTCGATTGCATTTATGTGTTACTCAACTCTGTGTATATGCATGTCTTCTGTACCACTAAAGTACATTTATGTGCTTCTGTGCGTGTCTCCAAACATGCGTGATGCTAAGAATTGCTTCAGGGTAGGCTTTTAAAAATGTTGACAACTTCGTAGCAATTTTGTCTAGAATAAAGAAAAGAGAAAAACAATTTTTAAGACGGAATTAAGTTTTCAGTTTTGATGGGGAGATTAAGGATAAATTTAAAATGCATTACTTTATGAAAACAAGTTAGAATTACAAGACGGTTAATGCCGTTGGCATAAACACACACCGGAAAACAAATGCACACGCAGCTACATATATATCCATTTTAACAATTTACACAAAAAATAGACAAATATTTTTAATAACTTTTAAGAAAATAACTATTTTTTTTAATCCTTAAAATTCAAAAAAGGAATAGCTTAAGTACGTCGAATGAATTGTCAAGATTTGAAAATAGTCTCTAAAATGAACTTAGCCTTATACGAACACGAACACAAATAATTTTCTGAAGTGATTTTATTGCAACCATATTGCCAGTCTCTTGGATAATAAACCGTTTAGATTTATAGAAGGTTATAAGAATAAAATTATTATACTTATCGTTAAGGTACTCGATGATAGATTTTCATTGTTCTTAGTGTTTTCTGTTTGTACTTTGCTTACTTATTAAATTGAGATACACACACACACACACACATATATATATATATATAGATAGATAGATAGATAGATATATAGATAGATAGATAGATATGTATGTATGTATATATATATATATATATATATATATATATATATATATATATATATATATATATATATATATATATATATATATGAAGAGACACAGTTGCGAAAAAAATTATGCATAAAGTTAATGAAATAATTATACACATTCCTAGTCTGAAAACTTTTTAAATATATACAGACCACAAAAATTGTAAATCTTTTACAGACAAGACTAAAAGTAAATGTTAGAAAAGAAAATTTATTTTCTCTAAATGTAAACAAATCTAATTTTGAAATATCCTTTCCCAGTGATTGTCCTTAAGAATATCAACCCGGAACTACTTTTGATCTTATTTAACTGCTGCTTGAAGGAGAAATCCTTTCCAAGCCTGTGGAACGTACCATGTGTATGCTCGATATTCAAGAACGCGGGGGAGCGCTCCCCCCTCTCTCTCACTCTCTCTCTCTATTTCTATCTCTCTCTGTACAGATCTATCAGTCTCCTCAATTTCGTTAGCAAGTGTTTTGAAGCTATAATCAACAAGGTTATTGAACACCAATATAAGAACAACCTCTTCAGCGACAAACAGTACGGATTTCAATCGGCTCGATCAATTGCTGATGTCATGACTACTATTGCTAATAGAATCAGTGAGGCACTAGAACACGAAGGCCTTTGACAAGGTGTGGCAGAAAGGAGAAGCCCTCTAGCTACGGAATCACTACAAGAGTCTTCTCAATAACAAAATCCTTCCTAACGGGTAGGTTCCTGAATGTTAACGGCCAGTCCTCCAGGGCCGTAGCAGTCAACGCAGGCGTCCTCCAGGGGTCACTTCTCGGAGTAACCCTCTTTTTAACTTTACATAAATGATCTGGCTAAGTGTTGCACCTCCAAAACTCGCGATGACCAGAGATTGGCGGCTGACCACTCTTCCACTCTAGCTCTAATATCTCAGTGGGGGAAAATTGGCTGATTACATTTAATCTCTCGGAAACAAGCTACCAGGATTCACGATGAGTAGATGTCGCCTCAGGGATGCCCCGATCTTTGAACGACTTATGGACCTTTAAATTCACCCAGTCGGATCCATCGCTAAAGATGCAGAAAAAATGATCGGGTTCCCTGTACCGCTCTAGTAAGTACCTGACTCCTCGTGCTATCCTCTACCTTTACAAGAGCCAGGCCCAAAAGTAAGTACTAGTGTCACATTTGGACAGGAGTTGCCCAATCCTCAATTTCCAGTCTCGATAGAGTCCAAAAACGTCTCTGCGTCCTTGTAAGTGACAAATTATTTTCCATCCAGCAATACCCTTCCTCACAAACGAAATGTATCAAGCCTCTTACTGCTCTATCGTTACTTTTATGGAAAGTTCTCAGAATAACTACATTCTTTAGTTTCACGAGTTCTAACTTTCATTGGCTAAGACCCACCATGGCACTGACATTGTAGCAAACTGCCCACATTCCCTCCATATTCCATTCTTACTCAAGCAGCTTCTTCTCGCGAACCACTGCTCTGTAGAACCGACTCTCAAGAGGATGTTTCCCCGATCACGACAATCTTAATCTGTTCAAGTCTAAGGTTAACCGTTATCTTCCCCAGTTATCCGCATAAATTGTGCCTCTTACTCTGTAACCTTCTACTTCGAGTGACCCCTGGGTCCTTGTACAGGATGAACCTCACGGAAAAAATACGTGAATCAGTATATATGAATTCCTTCCATAATTTGTGTTTTTACTGCAACTTAACTGAGATCAAACATAAACAGAACGGATTTCAAGTGAAGAAGAATTTAGAATCTAATTGCACACATAATACACGAAACAAAAAATATTCACATGAATTCTAATATATGCTTTAGTGGGTATAAATTTGTCAAATTTGTCAAATGTATAACTCCAGACAACATAGGATTCTTATAAACACACACTCAAACACACACACGCAAACACACAAAAAATAAACATAGAGATAGAATAATTCGAATATGTAGACGCGTGATCGTGTAGCACTTGTTTTTGCTTTTTATTTAACCTCGAAGCAAACAAAGATTTTTGGTTTGACCTGCGGCTGAAAAATAGAACGTCTTATCAGTCAGCGACCACAAAACTTGTCTTCATATTTTTCTGGCTACCTTATCGGGTCAAGGAATCTCTAGGAAAGACATTATTCTGCATGTAAACTTTATACATATCCCCATATCTGGCTAAGTCTACTTTTACGTACATTTTTTTAGTTTATATATATATATATATATATATATATATATATATGATTAATAAAAATATGAAAATACATTTTCCTGCTGGAAGAGCGCATCGCTTACTCTTATAGGAAAGTAAACATAATGTCTTGAACAATGTTCAAGACATATATGGCGCTATTCGTGTTGAAACCCTGAACTCTAACCATTTTCAAACCGTTCTATTTTGACAAAATGAATGCGTCTCTATGTCCTGACACTGTTTGGACTGGACCATTATCACACAGAAACTTATTGCAATTTGCGCCACCGACTAAATTCAAGCTACAAACGGTGTACTGGTATGGTGGTATCATATAAGATAATTGAAAATAGAAAGTTTTTATCAGAATATCCTCTATATCAAAATTGCCATCATCAGTCAGATAGATGGATTTTTAGTTTCCGTCATTGTATATGTACGAGGAAAGATCGATAAATCACAGGTAGTTTTAGCAAAATCACAGGTAGTTTTAGCAAAATTTTTATTTGAATTTTTCATTTTAAAATGATGTATTTATGTAATTCATATTCACTTCGCAATTAAGTCTATTGAAAAGAAAGGCGATTATGTTAAAAAGTAAAAATCTGTGGTTTCAAATAATTGCGTTTTACACAACTTGGTAGCAGATTTATTGATGCATGTACGTATTAATATTTTACAGTTGTGTCTATATGTATGTCAATCATATATATGTGTATTTTGTGTGCGTATATATTTGGACGTGCATTACATATTTAATTTTTAGAACGCGTGTGTTTTATGATGAGAATTTTAAAGCGAAGTGTCAGTTTTTTAATATTTGAAATCGCGATCAGGGAGAAAAAAAAAGAACAAACAAGAAAAACTTTTTTTAGTAAGACAGATTTTTTTCCCTCCATTTTTAATATTTATATGAGTGAATGAACATCAGCCTGTTTGCAGGGACCTAATGCCTTTGTTATTGAATATGCTCGACAAAAATAACTAGCGCTCTTTCACATTGAACATATATTGAACATGAATAAGATATCACCTGATCCTTCCGGTTAGCCCACCAAAGATTTTTACACTGTTTAAGTGCAAGATGCGTGGAGTATTGAATGGTATGATAGTATCCGCCAACTGTACAATGCTATGCTTACGAGAGTACTATATTAATGCCCCCAAGGAGGATATAAATGGCATTAATAAAAGTACTGTTCATATACACCCCTTATTTTAGAAGTTGTCCACGTACTGATTTGTATATGTGATCATTTACTCTAATGCAACTATATTACCTGTAATTTTATTATTGAGTAAATTATTAAGAGAGTTTCAATTTTCCGTTAGTGTATATCATTATTATCAGTGGATATTTCTGTTAATATAAACAAAGATACATACATACATATATATATATATATATATATATATATATATATATATATATATATATATGTATGTGTGTGTGTGTGTGTTTTGTAATATGTACAGATACGTCACCATCTACTTTTCAGTCAGAGATGTTATCTAAATTCTGAATTTATGGTATATATATATATATATATATATATATATATATATATATATATATATATATTCATCGGATGAAACGCGTTAGAAATAAACTTTTTCCATTTTATTTTACAATTTCCTCAATACTGTTCTTGATATAAGAAAATATATATTGTTATCTATCTGTCTCTCTCTCTCTCTCTATATATATATATATATATATATATATAAATAGATAGATAGATAGATAGATAGATAGATAGATATGTGTATATATAATTATTATTACTATTACTGTTATTAAACGAAAATATTTTAAACATATGTGAATAAATATATACACATGCTGGTCGATAGATGCATATATGTATGTGTGTGTATCTGTGTGTGTCTCTGTGTGTGTGCCTGTATACCGGCCTATTTTTTAATGTATATGTCTATATATTCATAGTTGCTTATTGGAGCGTGTGTGTTTGTAAAATTATGCGTGTGATTGACAAGCGACAGTATATATTAACGTCTGCTGGTAGTTGAGAAATAGTTTTAAAATTTCTGCCAGGAAAAGCACCATGGTGGTTGTATCAATATGTATTACATAAGTCTAGCCTTTAGGGAGAAAGAAATTGAATTTTAAAATATGATTGATTATTTTAAAGATGTATTTGTCAAACACCACCAAGAGCAACAGCCATAACAACGACCACAATGATGATGATAAAGATGATGCTGATGATCTATTTTATTAAAAGCCTTTCAAACTCGCAGTCTGCAGGGCAAAGAAGCAATCACTTCAACCAATTAATGACTGAATAAAAAATGTTGCCTTAATTTCAAAGAAAGAAAAATAAAAAAATGAAAGAAATAATTATTACGATTCATCATAGAAGCTAACCAGAGTTTTATACGAACAAAACGAAGGCAGACAATCTTTTACATAACATTATATTTTGAAAATATAATTAACATCATTTTTCTAATAAGAACAGTGTGATGTTCTCAAGATCCTAAACGAAGCTATTCGGATTAAGACAACAATAATAAATATGAGAAAGATTTAAAAACACGTTGTCGTTTCAGTCAGAACGAAAAATATATGTCTACTTGTGTCAAATGCTATAATCTGTTGTGGTGGCTGGAGATTTATAACTCATTTGCAGTGCCTTTTGCAATCTGTGATTTAGTAATTTTGCTAACCTCTGTAATTGATTTGATATGTTACGCTGTATACTGCCTACCATAATTAAAGCCATTGGTATCCTATTTTTTAATCATTTCACCACAAGCAATGTAATAAAAACACTAAGACGCAAGGGGTTATTGGTGTTAAAGAATCTGACGAAATGCACAATTAAAGGAGAAACAACAATAAAAGAACGGGAATTAAGAAGACAGAAGGTCAAAATTGACATTGCATTTAAATTTTTGAAAGATTAAAGTTGACTGAGAAGCAAAAAGTCAAAAAAAGATTTCCACAAATGAGAAGTGCGATAGAAGAAACTATTAGCTTAGACCTTACGGTTATATCAAATCATTTCAACTGTAAAAGGATAAAACCTTACCGCCATTCTAATATTGTGCTTAAATTTACAAAGCCTAAGTACCGCAGAGGAAAACTCATCAGAACAAATTACCATGGAAATATTTATAGGAAAAAGGCACAGGGAAGCTACTTTTAAGATTGTTCCGAGTA
Organism: Acanthosepion lycidas; assembly: GCA_963932145.1. Lineage (NCBI taxonomy): Eukaryota > Metazoa > Mollusca > Cephalopoda > Sepiida > Sepiidae > Acanthosepion > Acanthosepion lycidas. The sequence goes on from OZ010612.1 coordinate 38,530,152, forward strand.
TTCTAATGATAATGGCTACAACTATCATCGTTATACTCCACAATATTTGCAGTTTTCCGGGTTTTGATATTTCTTAAAATTCTTCTATATGTTGAAACTACAATTTTGAATGTTTGACATGTGTTATTCTCCTTGCTTACAATACTTATATCTGGTTTTCTCGTTTGGATTATCATAGATGATTATAAGATATTTCATAATTAAGATAATTTAGATATATATAATCTTTAAGTTTCTCGTTGGTATTGGCCAGTAAGTTCTTTCAAATATCCACTACCTTCCGCAGCAAACTTGGTGACCTTCAACACTGACTGTGACTGGACAGTCTCAATTCTACTTTGAACGTCTACTGCCTCCAATCTTGCGTCTATAATTTCAGGCAAAGTCTTACTTATCATAATTTACATGCTTTTTAGTTCATGGATGAGGTTATATTTTCACATTTTCCCGCTTTTTATATGCTCTTTTCTGGAACAATTGCATCCACGGTTTAACTGAATCTCCTTTATTCCCAACAACCAGATTTTAATCGGAACACTTGTTCTGATCTCTAATTCTTCCAGCTTTCCAAAAGTTATTTTATATTCTCAACTCCTTTAATAATTCTATTAGAATAGAAATCTCTTTCTCATTCAAAGGCAATCATTATAACCCAAGGCAAAATTCTCAGTAGTTAAAAATACGTGATTCGAACACAATTTAGATATGAACAATTTTATGTTTTGTTCTTTTTTTTCTTTTTTCGCAGTCAAGGCATTGATAAATGTAAGAGTTAATTTAATGCTCGAACTGACAATGATCTATTTTGAAAAATTTAATGAATCGTCTTCTTCTTCCTTTCTTTCTTTCTTTCTTTCTTTCTTTCTCTTTCACTTTTTGTTTTTCTCTTTAAATTTCTCTCTCTCTCTCTATCTCTCGGTGAAATGTTATTGAATATATATTATGATGAGCTGTGAAACAGCGAAACAGTCTGTCTGTGGATGACGTTATATATATATATATATATATATATATATATATATATAATCGTATCACACCTTGCAAGGCAGTAAAACCTCTAAGACACAAGGGGTTACTGACCGTGAAAGAATAAGAAAAAAGAGAAACATTATTACGGAGCGAGAACAATAGAAAAGTAATAAGAAATACATTAGGTAACGACTGAATTTAAATTTTTAAGATTAAAGTTGACTGGAAAGCATGAAACCAGAAGAGAGTTCCACAAGTGAGAAGTGCGAGAAAATTGTTAGCATAGAACTTACGGTTACATCTAGCCAATTCAAGTGAATCGATAAGAACTTGTTGCCAAACTAGTGGTACATTTATTGTTTCTAGTATAAAGCAGACTTTCTCGTTTGTGATAATACGAATAATAATTCATGTCAGTGATAGAAATGTAATGATTATTTCATTTTTATTCTAAAAGTTAGATTATACAACTATAAGTTCTACCAATCATTACTATTGTTATTATAATCTCTATTAATTCTAGAATTTACGTTGAAGTTCATAATTTTTCTAGCCTTTCATAATTTTCCTAATAATTAATATCAGAATTTTACATCTCAGCCGTTGAAATAGTTTTCAAGAATCAAGTAAATACGAGAAAACTATATTCTTTCCCAGTTGAAATGTTGTATTTATTGCTGAGGTTAACGTTGATTTATTTTGCAATCTTTAATATAATCAATTTTGTTTTGCTGTTCTTTGGGTAAAGTTTTCAAACTTAGCAGTTACTCGTCATAATCATGATCAGTCCATTGACTACTTCAATCGCCAGGTTGACCTAAGGGCAGAAGAGAGAACCTCCTGACCGGTTGACAGTGGCTTTCACGAGTTCCGGTATTGCCATGTCCGTCAAATAGTTGATGTCTGACCTGCTCTTGCATTACTGTCCCCGTTCGCGATCGCCTACAACAGTGCCTTGAGGCTGTTATGACATGTGATGTGGCCAAACTATGACATATACTTGCCTATGACTTGCCAGGTTTCAGACAACTTACTGCTGTTCTACCTCCTCCTTCAGTATCGTCGGACTGTCTTTACCTTCTGTTGGGTAGTAGTCGATTTACAGTAAACAGGTATTTGAATGGAGCTCGTATTTGTACAGGACGTCGCAGTATTCGGTCAACCTATTCAAAATTCGAACTCTGTCATTAGCTTGTCATCTTTGTCACCTATGACAGCTGTTCTTGGTTGGTTGGTCTTAGTGGGGGATTTGAGATCTTCTTGCTGTCACCTGATTTTATACCCTTCTCAATGGCGCTAGACTGATTTGTTATTCACTTCACTTTGGCTGCTCGTAAATTCCACCTGAAATCTCTCAGCATGTTTTGGTAATACGCCCTTGCTTTATCACTTCTCTTACTTTCTGCATAGCGCTCTCTCACAAATTCCGGACTTCTTTCGTGATCTACTCCTGAATTTTCTTCCGTCGCTTTCCCAGAACCTCTTCAGTGATTGCGAGTAGGACGTCTTTGATGTAAAATGTGAGAGTGTATATCTCGCTGTCAAACAGGTTAGGGAAAGCAAATGTGCTGCAGACCGGGCCTAAAAAACTTCTGCGACTTCAGGATCCTTCAGTTTCTCATGGTCAAAGCGGATGCGGGGTATCTTAGGGCAATGCTTAGTTTTCAACTTCAGCTTGAAGTTTGTCATCACAATCTCAAAATCGCTGCCGATTTCTGCGCCAGGGAATGTTCTTGTTTTCGCGTTGCTGACGCTGGACTTGAAGCGTTGCAGAACGAGAATGAAGTGAATCTGGTTGTGGACTTGCCCATTACTTGAGTGTCAGGTTGGGGCTTATGGAAGTGCAGATTGTTAGCCAAGATGATGCGGTCGCTTATGGCAAACTCAAATCCTGTCTTATCAATGCCAAATCTCTTAACTGTTCCTGCCCAGTTCTCGTATGTATCTGGGCCTACTTTGGCATTCCAATCTCCTTGTACAATAATGATGTCTTTCTTGGGGTCATACACTATAGTGGAATCTATAAATTCATAAATCTTTAGATTTCATCGTCATTGTGATCTGAATTTGAAGAATAAACCTGGATCATGGTCATGTTGGAAGGTGTGGCTGATACACGGATAGAGCTGATTCTGTTGGAGATGGGACTGCAGCTGACGACACTTCCTACAATTTTTTTTCTGACAATGAATGCGCCTCATACTGATATTTCTTCTACTCTCCAGAAAACCAGATCTTGCACCCATCCTTTGTTGATGTTCCATCGATGCCAGTTCTTCTAACTTCGGACAGCCCAATGATGTCCCAGCAATAGCGTCTCAGTTCGTGAGTGTGTTCTTGATTACTGCCACAGATATATAGAGGGTGCGGAAGTTCCATATACCGATGGGTGTATCCTGCGTTGGTAGCTTTCAACATGAAAACTTTTTGGTTTTAATGCGAAGCATCTACTTATCTCTAACTTCATCTTGCAGTGACTCACTGGAACGCGCGGCTGTTGTTGATCTGGGTCACGATCCAGCATGATGTTGCTTTGATTCTTCTTCTTCGTGATCTTTTCATTGGGATTTCAGAGATCTTTTGCACCCATGCCCCACAGCGAAAGACCACAGAATACGGTGTGGTTTGCCCTCAGTCCGTACAATAGACCGTTAAGTTAATCTGGAGACCCTTCTTACATTCTTCCACTGAGTAGTGCCGTTTAAACTACCCTCTACATGTGCTTTAGCCCGTCTACTGAAACTGTTACTCGGTATGTGGCGCATGTAACCAAATTAAAAATAAAACAAGAGAAACTAGATAAATATTCACTAACAAATAATGTATTAAAATAATTGAATAATTAATTACAAAATGATCACGTGTGTTGCTGTTGTTGTTGCTATCATAATATTGTTTATTGTTATAAAAGTTAAATAAATCAATAAAAACAATAATATCAAAGCTTAGAAATTAGACGTTAGAATTAAGAACGCATCACTTCTAAAAATGACAATTTTGTCTTCCTTTAGTTTATTATAAAAAACAAATGTTAAATTAGTATTATATAAATAAGTTACCATTCACTTGTGTTAAATTTAAATTCAGTTTAGTTGATATAATGTATTTAAATGTTATAATAAACAATAAGTATAAAAATAAAAATAATACCAATGTTAGATTTATACATTTCATGGCAACAAAAATACGGTAAATAAACAATGGTGGAAATTCGAAATATCCAATAAAACAACGCTGGCATTCCGAAGTGTTGTAAAGGTTAATAAGCTTGTCTTGCTACATCAATTACGACTGAATAGTGGGGTCGATTTTCACTGGTTGCCCCATACTTTCGGCCTTGTACCACATCTAAGCTACGCTTAAAAAAGCACTATAAGAACGCCACCTACGAACGTGTTTTCTGTCTCTCCTTGAAGGAAAAAAGAGATTTAAATGAAAGGGATTATGATTTTTATTATATATATATATATATATATATATATATATATATATATATATATATATATATATATATAGGTTATACAATTGGATATTTCGAGCAGTTACTATTTTCTCTTAATTCAATTTGATCTTGCTTCATTAACCCATCTTTTTCTGTTTTTTATTTCACTTTTTCTGTTGCATTTCAAATAATATAACTTTAAAAACATTCAACTATTTCCTAAACATTTAGATAACAACAGAATCAGGCGCATTTTGTCTTTAATTAAAAAAAGAATTATATATGAGCATATCATTTTTAAGTCATTTCATTTTTTATTCCTTCTGTTTAAAATATTAGATGTTCATCTATGCGTAGATACATACAAACAGGCTTGGGGTAAAGATGTATCTGTGTGAATTTCTGACTCTTTCTCCAACAAGACGCACATTCAAATCAAGAAGCATTTCCAAAACATTAATCATTTAGCTCTGATTTTGAAAGTGGCTTGGACTGAGATTTTTTTCAGCACCCTTCGTAGAAACAGACAGATGCATTCACGCATTATCATCATCATCATCTTCACTTGTCCCATGACTACAGGGTGTGGTCATGTGGTAGCTGTACACCTGAGCTCTTGGCCAGTTCCTTCTACATATCTGGGTTGAAAGCCGGAGAGGTATTCATTAATATGCAGTGTGTCTTAAACAAGCAAACCTGGCGGAGCACATTCCTCCCCAGGTCAAAAGCACGGCTGATGATCTTCAAATTACATGGCCGCTGATTCCATTGAGGGAACACTCCACCCTAACTATTAACTTCAATCTAGGAATCCCTCCGCCCAACGATGCCGTGCCATCACCGCACTGGCTGTATACATAGCTGTGGACTTCAATCTACCCCATTGTGCGAGATTCTCGCTGATTGTCTCGCCACCCTTTTTAAAAGAAAAGCCTGATGGAGGAAACGATTTACTCGCCGATGAGCCAACCTTGCAGCAAGTACTACTGGTTTACATGATACCATTAGTACTCGTAGAGTGACCAAATGCATTTACATATAATCTCGTACTTGCAATCAATGACGAACGTAGACAGGCATATAAAAAATCTCACAAATCGATAAGAGGCAAGCAAGGAAGATCTTCTAATTTTTGTTTGTAAGAAAGAAAGAAAAATAAAGAAGCTAAAAGCAAAATGACTGAAACATTTTAAGCGTGATTTATTCGCTCGCTTGAAGTGGAAGTTTGCATCAGTAAAAATTATAACTCAAAAGGTGTAAACGTCTTCAGTGTACAACTACTTCATCTTCCAATTCCTATTATTAATTACAAAATGGAATATTTCATTTGTAAAACACTTTCTTGCTTAAGTGTCTATGATCATTGCCAATCTTGACAAGTCGATAGATGCTGCTTCAACATGAAAACTTTTTTTGGTTTTAATGCGAAGTATCTACTTATCTCTAACTTCAATGATAATTTACTTTGGATGATTTTCTTATAAGCGACAAGAATATATGATTGCGTGTCTGAGAGAAAACAAAAGTTTATTTGGATCAATTGATTCTCATTCAACTCAAGAAAAAATGAAAAGCACCCATACTTCAGGGAATATAAGTACAGTTATGCGAAATTGCTTGTTGTTTGATTCGTTTTCTACAGTTTATCAATGCTTCAGTTATGTGCAAATGTAAGAATATCATATAATATAGTATTCTTAAACCGAAACCTGTTTTTTTTGGGGGGGGGGTTATATACTTACGTGCAAACGATTATGTACGTACATATACGGATTTTTTCTGTTTTTCCCATAAAACCTTTTCCTTGATCACCAATGATTTTTAGCGAATACTATCCCAAATGCACGTTTCACAGTCTTGTTCGCCTGCGTTCGAGCAATCACTAACATACAAAACGACTTTTTCTTTTGCAGCCATTTCTATAACTGAAAAGAGAAAACATTAAACATAATTTTTAATTGTTTCCACACATGCTGTTAAAATTTAAGGTCATTTGAACGCGAATTGGTCAAGTTATTAGATTTACGAAATGATATCAATTTTTCTGAAACACCTTATATAATATGTTATTCCTATTTTTCAAACTATCAAATCATAATAATCTTCTCTTTCTTCATTTTCATATCACTCAACTATTTTTCTTTTTTGTTCACCTTTTCTATATCACGTATCTCTCAAATGTTTTACACCTTTAATTCTAAGCCTTTTTTTTTTTGCCTATTCTATGATCATGTCATCCATTTTTATGAGCTTGACGTTCACTTTTTTTTTTTTTGTACCATCACTTTTCGTCTTTATAATAACATCTTTCGACCTGATTTTCCGTCATTATCTTTTTATCTTCTTTCTTTTCTTCTTTCATGTCATTTCTCTCTCTCTCTCTCTCTCTTTCTCCAAATGTCAGTTCTTTTCGCCTTTTTTCATGTCATTTTCGTTTCCTTAATCTAACTAGCTAACTATCCTCAACTGTCAGTTCCTTTCTTCCTCCTTCTTTGTCCATTTAACCTGAAAATGGACACAAAAGAGAGTCTTAGGAATTGGACACGGAATGACGATTGAAGATAAAGGAAATGCAATTAAAATATCTTGGGTTCATTTCTGTGACAGGAAGATGAATATGCCGAAACTTACATAGAAAAGCTATATTAATATCGCACATTTTTTACCATATTTTTACCACATTTTTAATTGACAATCCTCCTATCAATAGCTGTATTTTGTTCTTTATCTATTTCTATTTTTTTTTGTTTTTATATGTCTAGTACCTCAAAATATTCTATATTTCTATCTGTCTCTCATATTATCTTTCTGTTCAAAAGTTTCTGGAATTTGCTACGATAAAAAAAAAACTCGCTTTGTTAAAATTAAAACTTTAGCCACGAAAATGACAATTGGGCTTTGCATACCTATTTTATGATTTATGACAATGTGTTCAGTACATATGTGAAATGAAAGTATATACCGTAACTTTCATTGTTAACTTTATTCTGTGGTAAGGGAACGAGCTGCGTAATAATTCTGTGCAAAGATACGACTTATTATTCAAAGAGTAGGTTCGTTATCCTTGTAAAACCGACGAATTTCTTTTCTCATTACTATTTTTAGAATTTATATTTTTTTTATTTTATTCTTCAATGTTTGTCACTTTGTATTTCTCATCTTTCTCTTTATCTTCTTTATCTCTACTCCCTCTTTATGTTTACATTCTTTCGTTCCCTTTTTTATTTATTTTCTCTTTCTACTTTTTGCTTTCCTCATCACAAATATTGATTTCCCTCATATTAATCCTTCTTAATCAATACTTGACTGCATTTCTTTAATATTTCCAACGACTCTTACGAATCATAAGTTCTATTTTATCATTCGATTTATTCTGTTACAGAATTTACAGTAATTGTCATTGTTTCAGTCCTAATATCATTAGAACTAGGAGTTCCTCGTCATTATTGTTTTCTTTTTAGTCATTACACAAGCAATTATCGTACGTCAAATGAAAACGATTTTTTTTTATCATAAATCCTCTCCCATTTCCAAATTACAACAATCATTCTAAATAAGAAGGCAAAAACATCAGTTTATTGCTTTGTTCATTTCAATTTAAATGCGTCACTAAAGGAATGTGTCAATGTATGTCGGTATATATATATATATATATATATATATATATATATATATATATATATATATATATATATATATATATATTATCGCTGATACAATAAGATTGTCTTTTTAATTTACCCCTGAAGATGATCTTGGAAAAAGATCGAAAGTGCTTGGGTACAAAAACTACGGTGCCTTCCTTGATGAATTTCATATCAACATCAAGAAACTGATTAGACAACTGGAAAAGATAAGTATAAAAATAAGTAGACAAAGTATGTGTATGTTATTCAATGAAACATGTTTGAATGAAGATATGGTGCCTAAATATATATATATACGTGTGTGTATGTGTGTGCGTTTATGAGTCTGTCACCTATAAATATAACAGATTGCAATATATATATATATATATATATATATATATATATATATATATATATATAATAAAATCAGATGTATATATATATATATATATATATATATATATATATATATATATATATATATATATATATATATATATGGTAAATGTGCATGAAATACGTTGCGTATCTAGTGATCTTTTCATTGAGCCCAAGATTTTGATCAAATCATTTTGCACCACTGTCTGTTCTTTGTGTCCTTATAAAACTACCGACAGTTAACGGTGTGAAGGACCCACTTCATTCAACTTGAATCTCGTCCAACGAATTCATTATATCAACGTACGTCTGCATTTATAACTGCCACGTCTATAAGCGGTTTCATTTCTCCTCTTTGAAACTATCTGCCATCATTTTCCATTCAAATGATGTCCTTCTTCTGTCTGCTGTTATCGCAAATTCTTCAGTTTCTTATAAAAACAGATAGTGAAGATGAGAAACCTTTCACAATGCCACGTTTTTTGTCTTCCATGTCTTTCACTACCGTTCTTACATTTACTATAATTACTGTTTTCTCTTGCGTCCGTTTTTTATATAATAATCTTGTTTTAAATAAATAGAAGCATCGGAAATATACGACCATCTGTAAAGAAAATGAGAAAAAATAATAGCAACAGACGACATAAGGAGAGGTGTATCTTACTTCAAATTAAATAATGATTATACATGGTTACAAACTTTAATGTTTACTGAACATTTCTGCAAAAATAGATTTCGTTATGATCAGTTATGTTAAAAATGTTATCAGATTTGTTTTCTACTCTTCCATTTAATAATGGAAAATATTTTCATGCTAATATTAAGCCGAATGTCAATGTAATTACCACAAATGTACTATTTAAATAATACAAAACTTAAAACAGAGGAATGGAAATCAGTTGGTGATCATTATCAATGTTCTTTTTGCTAACAACCACACAATATTGTGACTTGTTGCCTTAATCAGAACAGAATCTTAATCGTCGTGATTTGAAAATGTAGCTAATTTGTTTTTCAAATTTAAGATTCTATTCAGAATAATGTGTCAAGTTACAATAATGTGTAGTTGTCAGTAAAAGGAAGAATTACAAGATGCAAACTATGAATTGAAAGATATCAGAATCAAGCAAATACGAAATTTTAATTATCTTGGTAGGGGAGCGGACAAAAAAAATGTGACACCGAAATCCGAAAACGCATTGGAATAACGAAAAATCTCCCAAAAGTTAAGTAAAGTATTAAGAAAGAGTAAAATTTTATTCGAAGCATAAAAAGTAATTCTTACGTAATATCAGTGCTCCTATATAGCAGTGGATGTGGGACAATTTCATCGCGGAGGAAAAAAAGGAGCAACAGAAATGTGGTTCTGCAGAAGGATGCTGAGAATACTATGAACTGAGCATGTGAAAAACGATGAAGTTTTAAAGAAAATAGAAGGAAAACGGACACCTATACTTATAATCAGAAAGAGGAAATTGAAGTTTCTAAGAAACATAATGAGGAAAAAGAGCTTGGAGAATTTCACACTCACAGTACATATTGAAAGCAAGATGGACAAGAGAAAGTAGCAAATAACCGACATAATGAGCTTGTGTAAATGATTGGGGATTGGGGATTGGGAGTGATAGTAAAAAAACAAAACTTACTCAAAGCTACAAAATACGGTTAGATGTGATCACCCACATGAAGGGACATGGCGCATCAAAGAAGAAAATGCGAATGTTGTTAGTCTATATAAATTATAAAAGTTGTTTTAATTTCTCAACAGTAAACCTCATAAGTAAATGATGAATGAAGAAAACCTTGACTATTAATTCAATCATATGGCATGATATACTTTTGTATTGATGAGATTTCATATCCTAACCATTGATAAAGAGATCATCAAGAAAATGCAGATGCTATTATCTTCACACAACTGCATATCATATGATATCACTTATTATTCAATGATATCACTGTAAAAAAAATATTCATGTAAAGATTTACCATATAGTATTTGTATGAAGAATATTGTTAAGTAATAACAGCTAGAAACAATATTATAATATTGTTTATTTCAACATTATTGTCATTTTGTAAGGCAAAGGGATTGTTTTGGTTTTTGTACAAAGTCATGAAGGCAGTAAACAGCTAAGTAATGAATGTAGCAAAATTCTTTTGGTGACCTTTAGAAACCTTCTTCCCAGATGAAGAGTGTATTCTTGATGTGATATCTATAAATTCATCATAATAGCAAAACTCAAGACGAAATGACAATACATGCTGACAACCTCTATGTAGTGTCCACGAAAAAGACTGAAAAACGATAGTATCTGAAATGACACAAATTCTGTCTCAGATTGTTTCTTTCCATCACTTGTCCTTTTTTATAGCATTCTTTCAAATTCATTTTTTTTTCGATCTATCTCGCTATTTTCCCTCCTCCTTTCTCTTCTTTTCTTTGATTTTCATTTCAAATTTTTCCATCTCTCTTATTTTTCAGAAATCAGTAATTTGTCTGTCAATAATAATTAGCCTTTTGTAATTTGAGCTAAATAATTATTGCTTTCTGACTAGATTCATTGATTGCGTGTGTGAAAGAGAAAATACCGTGCATTATTTCCTTTGTTAACAAGTTCATATAAAATGTATGTTTGCATGCGTCATATATTTGAATGCAAGAGTTATTAGTAGTGTATGCGCATGCGTGTTTCTGTTTAATTTAGAGATTGAAAAGAGCCACTTACATGTTTACATGACAAATATTTTAGTAAAGTGAAGAAATCTCAAAGAAAGTAATCTAGTATAAGAAGTAACTACGTCATGGAGACAAATCAAAGAGGACAGTATGTGTGCAAATAGTTATACATATTCGCAATATTTGGGTGTATTGTTAAGTACATTTTTTTTCATTACGAGGTTGTATGTCATAAATTATGCTTCATGACTTGGATATGTTTTCTGACACTCTTGAGAAATCGGTTCATTCTGTGTATTTTGTATCCAGTCCTGGAATTAGTTATCATTAGTATGTGACGAGGAAAGGCAAAAAGGCTGAAAAATCTATCACAATCTATCAATATAGTTTGACCAGATAGATACCAATATAGTTTAACAATTTAAATGTTTCTAGTGCCAATCCTATACTTAGGATATGCACAACCCCAACGGAAACACGTATATGTGTTTGTATATTTGAGATCGCGTTCCATTATATATATATATATATATATATGAAAATTTCTCCGATTTAACCAGTAGAGAAGACAATATTTATGAATAAAAATGACAATAGGAAAACTAGTAATTGCTGACGCGTTTCGTCCAATGTGGATTTTATCAAAGCAAAATATGAAATGAATTTAATAAATTAAATTCATTACGTATTTTGCTTTGATGAAGTCCATATTGGACGAAACGCGTCAGCAATTACTAGTTTTCCTATTGACATTTTTATTCATAAAGATATATATATATATATATATATATATATATATATATATATATATATATATATATATATATATATATATATTGTTGGTTTGCATATACAAACTTGCAAGTTGAAGATTGCCGAAAATTTGCACAAGTGGAAGTATTGCCTGGGGAAAATGCCTATGTGTATATGTGAGTGTGTATGGACGGCTTAATGTATTTTTCATAAAGAGTATGTATGCGTGTTTTTGTGTTACTTTTAGAGATGTTGAAACTCCAAGTCCTCATTTTCTTTATACTTTTCATTTTCTGTATGTTTGTGTGACTGCGTACATGTGTGGACATTCGGTTATAGATTTTCATGCGGCCGCATTTATCCACGAATGTGCATTTGTGTACGCAAGTGTATGTGTGTGTAGCTCTTAATGCAAAAGCATTTATAGTTGTGCATATGATGGTGAAGAGGACACGCATGTGTTTATGGGTGAGTGTGCATCTTCTTGAATTCAACGGCATTTAATTCCCTGAATCCATTTTCGGACTCTGATTACTGACGTTTATTCCAATTTTCATAATTGTCACCCCCAACGTTGCATTTGCTGCTTGCACCTCGAAACCTACCCACCGCCCGCCTTTTTGCCTTCCCACTCCTGACTTATTCATTTCTCCTGTTCATAGTTTCTTTCTCATTTAATTTCTTTTTCTCTTTCTTTCAACATTAGAACATTTACCTCCCCCTTTCTTTCTTTTCACTTCTTTTCTTTCTCGCTTTGTCATCATCTTTCTCTATCAACTTTGAGGAAAAAAACATACATTTGCTTTCCTTATTACAAACTCATTTTTCCACTAAATATTTTTTGTTTTATTTTTTCTTCTATTCCCTTTTTTCTTTCTGTTTTCTACTCATTTCACTCTTTCTTTGCTTCTTTCTTTCGCTTCTATTGCAAATTTATTTTATCTAAGTATTTCTTTTATTTAGTATTTTCGTTTAATTTTTACATTTCATTCTTTTTATCCTTTTTTTCTCTCTCATTTGATTCAACTTTCCTCTTTTTCTTCTCTTTTTCTTCTTACATTTACTTATTTCTATTTTTCATAATTTAACTAATAATTATGATTTTGTTATTTTCTTTAACCATTTTCTTCTCTTTCAATTTATTCCTCACTTCTCGTGGCCGATTCACACATAAATTGTCTTTCTTTGCTTTAAATATTTACAGTCTCTAAATTAATTTACTATTTTTTTTTTATTTCATATGATTTTCTTTTCTCTTCTTCTTCGTCATTATTTTATTCAATTTTTCATTCTTTTTGCTTCAAATCTAATCCACTCTCACCAATTCCTTCGTCCCGTCGCACAAACCATCACCAAACTTTAAGTTAATTTCATTTAATAGCATTTGGTAAAAATGGCGCCTGAATGCGGGCTTGTTGTCGTTGATTAGCGCAAAAATCGGTGGAAAGGCGGGAAATCCGTGTGATGGACAAAATTGCTGCCAACCTGTGTCAGAAATCAAAGGGGCTCTTTAATCTTGTGGTAGAAAGTGTTCAGAAGATGAGAAACGAAGACTGCAAAAAGCTGTGTCATAAATGGAGTTGTAGATTTTCTAACTTTACATACATGCATATGCATAAACACTTGTGCACACACACACGCACACAGAATACGAGATAACTATTTACAGTTATGCGCTTATATGTAAAAGAAAATACGCTTCCATCATATACGTTCGGACGCCGCATTCATGTTTGTTCATTCAAACGCGTAAACGTGCACATAGAAAAACACATATACGCGACATGCAAGCAGAAATCTAACGTTTTTAGATAAAGTGAAATTTCTCTCATGGACAGAGAATATACTCAGTGCCAGATGGAAATCTAAATACATTTGTCTTTGTTTTATTCCGACGGTCTTTGCGCATATACACTTAATGCCATCAAGAAATAGACAAGCAAAATTTACAGACCATCTCTTTAAAGAATTAATACAAATGATGCCGACACACATACACACGCTTATACGAAATTACATAGTCAAGGAAAGAAAGCACTTAAGCAAATTTGAAAACAAAGAGAACATTGTAAAAAATGCATCAAATCAGAATAATGAAAATAACAGAAATCTCATTCTTTGGAATGCAAGCACAACCGCTGCCATTAGAGGAATTAAATTATTACTCTCAACTAAAAATGAATCAAGCAAACACAACATAAAATAAATACAAGACAAAAACATAAAACAAACAGCAAATAAATAAATGACATAAATTTTGTTTCTTTGATAAATAAACGAAAGCAGAAGATAATATTTTTGATATCCAGAACTGATGAATATTCACTAAGGAATTATTTTATATATTGGTTCCAATTCTTACTGGCTAGCTAGCTAGATAGACAGATATTGAAGGGAACGAGATAGATAGATAGATAGATAGATAGATAGATAGATAGATAGATAGATAGATAGATAGATAGATAGATAGATAGATATGCGCAGGATGCTAGATAATCTCAATCCCTGCATATGTTTACTTATCAGACTATTCCCATATTTGTTTGCTATATATATATATATATATATATATATATATGGCGTGCGATGGGTAAATTTTCGCCATTTTTTATTTTTCATTTCGTGCACGCAAGTTTGTTTTTTTTAAATTTTATTTTGTCGCATGCACAGTATAGATAGGGTCAGTTGTGTCTGTAGAGAAAAAGACCACCATGACGCAATTCACACCGCCAGAAATTTGGAAACGGCATGGTATACTGTTTGGCATTCACACCGGAAGCTTCAATACGAAAATTTCAGAACAACCGTTGGCTTCTGTTTCTTCAAATGATGAGCTGAGAGTGATTAAAACCAAACACCCACTCAACATCATGGTATTTGGAGTGATGACTAGTGATGGCGAAGTTTTACCTTAATTCATCTTCCCACGCGGCCTCAGGCTTAACATGGAGACCTACATAAAGTTCCTTGAGAAGGTAGAGCTGCCCTGGGTCAAAGGTGTGGCTAATGAAAGCCCCTATGTCTGGCAATATGACTCTGCACCATGCCACCCAAACAGAACATAGTCATGGCTGTCCGACAATTTCTACAACCACATGACTCCTTATATCTGGCCACCCTAGACTGAAATCCCCTTGATTAGTATATGTGGGGCGCAGCTGAGCGAGACCCCAAAACTCCTAACATCAAAGATGAACTAAAGGCAAGGATTATGGCAGCATTTACCAACTTAAAGAAAGGACTATATATATATATATATATATATATATATATATATATATATATATATATATATATATATATATATAAATATGTTTTTAACGGTACAAAAACGTATTACGGCATTAAACGCAAGATTTTTTTTGCTATAGGCCATGATAAATTTTAAAACAAAAGCACAAACACAAGTCGACCGGTTTCGTCTCCTCTCGTCAAAACTGTAAACAGGGAAACAAATTATGAGAAGAAAGTCTTTGCGGATGACGTGAATGAATGGACAGGGGAAAATATAATAATAAATATATATATGAAAACAGGATATATCTAAAATTTATAACTTAATTATTGGTTGATTTTCATAAAACATGTTTTATTTTTAACAGTATAATACTAGAAGTATTGTGCAGTGTTAAAATTAAACATAGACACCAGCGTTGATCACCGGTGTTTGTAATCGTTTTGGTATATTATTGAACATTTCCTGTGCTTTTTGCACATTTTCTTCCAATCTGGATGTTGAAGAACTAACTGCTTCTGTTTGTATTTTTCCACCGATCTTGTTTTCATCATTTGAGAATGAAAATGTTTGATAATTTTGGCATCTACTGAAGCACGTGGTCCATGAATACTCCGCCACCATCTCTGCCACACTTTATAACAGGATGCCAGCTGACCACGCTCATGCAGTGCAAGGCCTTGTCCTATTCTGGGCTACACTTGTCACTCTCAAATAAGAACAGAAACTAACAATGAAATAGTATCACTTTACGACTGACAATATATTTTGGTTCAGGCAAAAATGTGGTCATATTAATAACATTTTAAAGTAATTGTCTCTTTCTACTCACCCTGAATGTGGATATATATATTTATATGTGTGTGCGCACGCGCGAGCGCGTGTGTGTGTGTGGATTTTATGACTTAAACATTATTTTATTGGATACCCATATTTGAATAAACGCTCCATTCATTTATTAAATATTATGTATATAATAAATATACATAATATTTAATAAATAAATGGAGTATCGTAAACCGGCCTAAATATTCTGCCAAGGGAGACGAAGGTTCAAATTCAAATTCTATTTTTATTTAATATTTTAATAAAGAAAACTCTATCACATCGTTCCAACTATATATATATATATATATATATATATATATATATAACAATCATTGTCCGAGGAATGGTAAAAAAGAAACCTGGGAAGATAACCAACACGACGCATTTGTTCAGTCAATGATTAACATCTATTCCTTACTTACTTCAATGCCGTATCAACTGTAAGTCATCCTTGGCTTTACTACACTTGCCAAATTTTGTTCTCCCCTTGTCTTGAAACAACTTTGTTGAATGGCTTGTTTTTTTTTGCGAAGACGACAATCATAAAAATGCGGATAATATTTTTTTGAAAAAAATTCCTCAAATTAATTTTAAGAATAGGTAAAAAAAAAAATTACGCAAAAGGTTAAAAAACGAGAAAATAGAGAGAAAATGAATGATAAAGAAAGAAAATATGAAATAAAATTACAGCTAAAAAATAAAGAGAGGAAAAAATGGAAAGAAAAACGAATGAATTTTCAGCTTGTGTGTTAAGGGAAATGCCAAAAAGAATGGGAATCAGTTTGCTCGAGGGACTTGAAGAAAAAAGTTCAGGGGTTAGAGATAGGAATTGTTGTTCCTGTTCCGCTCTACTGGCTGTCCGTGCCTCACGACTAAATTGGGCAATCTTTGGAAAACATGATTATTCATTTGATTCAATTAGAGACAGACAAAGGCAGTTTTAAAAAAAGACTCAAACGGAGAACGACAAATATTGGACTGTCTCTAGTTCTTCATTTTCGATTATTTTTTCTTTCACTCCTTTCCTTCTTTTCTCCCTGTTTCCTCCATCACATTTATAATCTCATTCAAATCTCTTTCTCCTTTTAGTTCTCCATCTCTCATTTTCTCTTTCTCTCTCTCTCTCTCTCTCTCTCTCTCTCTCTCTCTCTCAATGTTCTCTTTTTTATTTCTTCACCTTTCTTCTCTCTTCCTTATTTCGCCTTGCTTCTCATCTTTTAGCCTGTTTTCTTTTGTTTATCTAATTCACTTCTACATCATCATCATCATCATCATCATCATCATCATCATCATCATCATCATCATCATCACTATATTCATTACCAAAATAGTCCGCCATCAAGTGCAAGAGACGACGGATAAAAGTGACTTGATTCTTTTCACAAAGTGTTAGTGCCAAGTCCTTCACCCCTAAAGGCTCTGGCGAACAATCGAAGGGTAAATTATACGAATAATCACAACTTTTTCCGGTCGACTGTAATCTAAACCTCCAGTCCCAACCACTTTAATTATCACCACTACTTCATCATAATAATTATCCGATATTCGTGGATAGTCGTGCAGGCAGCTTGACGCTTATGGGGTTGAAAAAATCAGATTGGCTCAGATATGCATTTATCCTCCAACGACCAAGAAACAGAGTGCGTTGTCATGGTTTTCTCTGCTTTAAATTGTCTTATGGTGTCCAACTCGGTCAGAAATGTCTAAACTATCATCTATATATAACCGTTTTCTCAGACCAATGATTAAAAATGACTTGAAGCGAAAGGAGCTCCGTAAGTCTTAAAGAATACAATCATTTATCAAGTACTATACACTGGTGCTACAAAATCACAAAGAACTTTACCAAATAATAAAAGTAATATCACTCGAATTCAACAGCAGTAGCATCAAAAATCGTTAGCCTTTGTAACTAGAAGAGAAAGCAATGATATAGTCAACAATTTAACTTCTTTACTGCCAAAAAGAAAAGGTTTGGAAGGAAACTCCAGTCAATATTAAAAAGATTAATAACAGTATACGTGAAATTTCCTGAAAAACTGATTTAATAAAAAAAACGTTTTGTAAATAAGTTAAGATCAATGAATTCCGAATGTTTTCTTCTGAGTTAATTTCATCGTTGCCATAAACTATACTTCAAATACGTTAAGTGAAGTTAATTAATGGTAAAGTGACAATTTTATATAAACTTGTTTAGGGAAAGCCTTTTTATAAATTGAAGATAATTTTTTATTCAAAAATTTCTTTTTAAAAAGCTTTCAACTGATTAGTACTCAGCTCTGCTACGCTATCTACACGGACCGTTTTTTACTAGCAAAAATTATAGTTGCCAAACTGTAACTTAGCAATTGCTTGCGAAAAAACATGTCAGTAATTGTGTAACTTTATATGTTAGATATTTATGCACCATGCTCTGCTATAAAATTCTAACATCTGAGCAATCAGTTCAGTAATGCGTTGTTTCAACAGATTATACATCACTGAATGCACATGTACATGCATTGAATAAGTTGATGCTGCAAGTGATAACTATTAATGATAAATAATTGTCGATAAATTTGTAAATCCTAAGTTTCCTAATATAAAAATATTTTTTGTTTGAATTCATATCAGTGAATGTGCACACCTATATATATATGTTTCTTTCACATTGAAATGATACCAACAAATGCAGCAACAATAAATAATAATATCTAAATATATTTAAGGACTTGGAATATGTAACAAGATTTTTAAAAATGTACTTGAGGATAGCACTAAGTGAAAGATGACAATGTGTAGTCGATAAAAACATTTTTCAAGAACTCAATCTCTATTACTGCAATAAAACTGAATCTCAGGGAATTGTAAAGAAAGATATAAATTTACGAAGTTAAAGTAAACAGTCAACTACCAAATATATATATGGCTGATTTGAAAATATTTCAAGAATTGGAAGTATTGATCTAGAGAGCTTTTTTAGCCAGAATATTGGAATGGAATTCGGGGACAAGAAATGAATAACGTTGGTAATGCAAGAAGCAAAAAAAAAAAAAGAAAAAAAAAAAGAGCTTCAACGGACCAGAAGGAAATCATCAAAACACTGAACGGAGATGAATACCAGTAATCGATCAGTTCCTTTAAACAGAATAAAATTGTATGGAAAGTAAGTATATATCAGAAGAACAAGGAAGAAATTCAAAACTAGACTCCACAGGAAAAATCGGATTCCAATCATATTCAAAGACATTTCTAAAAGGAACAACAGAAAGGACTGAGATATTTGCTTCATCTGGAAAAAGGTTGACCATGCTTAAAGTCTAGCGATTTATATGAAACCAAAATTAAGGATTTTATCAACTGAACTATTAAAAATCTGAGGAATACACACGGCAATGTAAGAGAATAAAAAGCCGCAGAAAAAACTGAGAAATTTACAACTGAACATC
The DNA here is from genome assembly GCA_963932145.1 of Acanthosepion lycidas. Classification (NCBI taxonomy): domain Eukaryota; kingdom Metazoa; phylum Mollusca; class Cephalopoda; order Sepiida; family Sepiidae; genus Acanthosepion; species Acanthosepion lycidas. The sequence continues at coordinate 38,549,494 of OZ010612.1, forward strand.
AGCAAACGAGAAGACAAAGATCGAAAGAAAACAACTTCATAAATATTTCAATAGACTTGCAAAAAGAATGAAAGGAAAAATGACATGGGCGTGGTTGCGCAGAGGATATCTGAAGCGCAAAAGAAATCCTTATTAATATGAGCTCCGAATAATTGCTCAAAATAAACTATATTGGACCTTGATTTCTCAACTGCAATTTTCAGTGATCAATGAAAAGATGTATCGGATGGACTCAAGATTAGATCCTTTATTGAAATTGTCAACTAACACTATTTACAAGGGAAGTAGCAGAAAGATGGGGAGGTATTTTGGGTTAAACAGTAAATAGCTCCTTTCAAAGTTGAAAAACTCAAAGACTATATTCTTTGTTATTTAATGAAAAGATTTTGACTGATACTATCCAAAAGCCATAACCTTCAAGCTTGTGTATATTCATAGAAGACAATTCTCCTTTGCATTCTACAAGATATTTTGATTTTTACTGATACACGTCACATACAAGAAGATTTAAGGTAGAATATACAGTCATGAAACACAATGTTCCTACAAAAGATTTTGACTGATACAAGTCACAAGCAAGAAGTTTTAAGTTTGATTTTATTCACGGAAGAGAATTCTCTTTTGCATTCTACAAATGATTTAGATTGATACATGCCACAAATCAGAAGCTTTATGCTTGAGTCTATTCCTGTAAGACAATTTTCTATTACATTTAAAGAAAGATTTTAAAAATACAGTATATTCATGGAAAAAAATCACCTTCAGAATTTTTAAAAGATTTTGACTGGTACAGGTCAAAAGAAAGAAACTTTAAGCTTAAATATATTCGTGTAAAACAGTTTTCATTAGAATTCTACAAAAAAACATTGATTGAAACACGTTACAGTCAAGAATTATTAACGTATATTCATGGAAAACAATTCTCAAAATATTTTGATTGATACAGGTTAAAAACAAAAATGTTAAACTTCTTTTAATTCTTCTTCACATTCTACAAATGATGTTGACTGATACATATTATAAGCAAGAAATATTAAGTTTCACTATTTTCCTGTAAGAAAATTCTCCTCTGCACTTGCCAAAATATTATGATTGTAAATGTCAGAACCAAGAAGCTTTAAGCTTGTGTATATTCATGGAAGACAATTCTCCTTCGTATTCTACAAAACATTTTGGTAAGTAAGCGTTGCAACGAAGAAGCCGTAAACTTGAACATATTCCTGAAAGAATTCTCCTTCATATTCTAAAAAAGATTTTGACTGTTACATGTTTTAATCACCAGTATATTCATGTAAACACTTGATACAAGTCATAATCAAGAATCTTTAAGCTTGAGTATATTCATCGAAGTCAATTCTACTTTTCAAAAAATTTGTCTGATGCAGGTCACCAACCTAAAGCTTTAATCTTGTGTGCATTCATGGAAGACAAATGTCCTTTGCATTCTATAATCAGCAAGGTCAGCAAGAAAACAATTTTGAGTTTGAGTATATTCCTGCAAGATAATTGTTCTTCGCATCCTATGAAATATTATGACTAATTCAAGTCACAAACAAAACGCTTTAAGCTTGAGTAAATTCCTGTACGACAATTCTTTTTTGCATTCTACATTTTTACTGATACAGAACACATACAAGAAACTTTGACTTATGTATACTCATGTCAGACAATTCTCTTTTGCATTATACAAAAGATTGTGACTGATACAGGTGATACCGTTTTAAGTTTGTGCATATTCATGGAAAACAATTTTCCTTCTACAAAAGATTTTGACAAATGTACTTTACTATCAAGAAGATTTAAACTTAAATATATTCCTGTAAGACAATTCTTTCGCATTCTACAAGATTTTTAACTTCACGCGTTGCCTAAATATTTCCAAAGAACCAGATTAATGGATTATACCCTACAAACCTAGATAATACCCTAGATCTTAATCTAACAGAAATGAGGTGCATATTGAATGGAAAACTATATTTTATTTGGTGTACCACTTGATAGTATGCTCCGTTTAACGGCCCTGCAAAGTCTATATGTATTCTGGACCATGGCATATCTGTTTTCGACCAAGGTTGAATTTTGATAGTAGGTGACTTCGCTACCAGAGCACAACCTCTGTATGATTTCACTAAATTTTCGATAGACTTATCCATTTTTGGCAAATAAGGATAAATCTCATTAAGGATTTAATTCGAGAAATTTCTGGATGTCCTCTGTGGAATTCTTTTATCATAAGTCTTTGCAACGATGCTAGTATGACCGCTCTCTCTCTCTCTCTCTTTCTCTTTCTCTTTCTCTCTCTCTCTCTCTCTCTCTCTGCGTGCATCATTACATAATAAAAATGCATTATTTCCAATAATAGTTTTTCCTTTATATCTTAATTTCACCTTCATTTTTATTAAGATGGATTTTTTCCGCTTTAATTTTTATTTCCTTCAATGTTATGAGAAATTCTCTTACAATATATTGTATAATACGTTATTAATTTCATTTTTAGCCCTTATCGCAGGAAATTACTGGGTCTTCAAGTGGTTCGCAGAATCTTGCTATTAGTCTAGACAATCCGTCAGCATGACTTAATTTTTTGAATGGTAGAAATTCCATTTTATAATTATAATTCAATAGTCTATTCGCTATATATGTGGGAACATCCTTTTTTGATCCATATATGGACAATAATGGACGATGGTCTGTCTGTAGTATGAATTTTCTACCACGCTTGAATTTATGAAACTTTTCATGGTAAATATCGTGGCCAATGCTTCCTTTTTTTTTAACTGTCTGTAGCTTCTTTCAGCTGCAATTAATGATCTTGAAGCACGAGCTATTGGTTTAGTTGTTCCGTCCTCATATTTGTGCAGTATCACTGCTCCCATACCCGAATTACTTGCATCTGATGCAACCACAATCTTTAATTTAGGGTCAAAATGAGCTAGTGACAAATCCGATGTTAAAACTTTCCTGATCTCTTCGAAAGCACTTTGACATTTATCTTGTCCAATCACATTTCACATCTTTCTTCAGTGGGTTATCCAAGGACGCTCATAGTATTAGGTATGTATATATCATAGTAGTTAACAAACACTAAAAATGCGTGTTACATTTGTTGGAGTGGACATGTCATTTATCGCGCTCGCCCTTGAAGGAACTGGTCGTCTACCTTTTTCATTAATAATTTGTCCTAGATATTTAAGTCTGGACATAAACCATTCATTAACCTTAACACCATACTCTTTGATTCTCTCAAACACTTTCTTTGCATCTACATGTTGCTTTCGGGTCTTACTTTTAATAAGTACCTCATCCAAATATGCTTGAGCACAATCCAAACCGGCAAGCATGGTATCCATTATCTGTTGGAATATGCTTGGTGCTATATTTATACCGAAAGGAAATCGGGTGAATTTGTATAACCCTCTATGAGCGTTAATTGCTAATAATTTTGAATAGTCTTCGTCCATTAGTACTTGTAGGTAAGCGTCTGACAGGGCCAATTTAGAAAAAAATTACCTCCATTCAGTTTGGAAAAAATTTTCCTGGACTTGGTAACGGACAGTTATGCTGTTTTAAATTTTCATTAAATTCCGTTGAAAAACCAGATTTTATTATTCTTTTTTTAACGTAGACTCTTGGTAATGTCCATTCGAAATAGTCTGTTTTTGATATCACACTTAATGTTTCTAGTCTGTTCAATTCATTATTAATTGGATCTAAAACCGCAAAAGGTACACTCCTTTTTGGTTTAAATGTCGGTGTTACATTGTCTTTGAACTCAAACTTAGCTTTTGCTTTCATGTATGTCCCTAGACCTTCTGAGAAAGATTCTGGAAAACTCTTTTTCAGTTCATTTTTCAATTTTTCAGTTGCCATATTAGTACCGGGGGTAACAATATTTATCTTGTTTCAAAATAAGTTAATTGGAAGATGCCAAAGATCAAACAATGCAATCCAATCTGTTCCAAATAAATTAGCAATATTCTTTAAGACAAACACCGCCGCTTTCTTGGCTTTTTTCAAAAGAAATGTTACTGGTGAATTCACCCAAAAAGTTCAAACTCTCTCCTGAAACTCCATGCGCCAAGTCAATAAACTGTGTTTACCCATTTTTTCCATGTCTGTTTATTTATGATAGTGATATCAGATCCTGTATCTAGTTGCAATTTCATTTTTACATCATTAATTTGCACAAAAACAAATTTCCTCTTTTGAGATGTCTTCTTAATTTCGTTTTTAGTCTTCTTATCCTTACTGCATGTATTTATCATGTTCATTTTTTTCTCCATTTTTTTGTATCTGTGAATTGGCTTTTCCCTCAATCCTTGCGGTATCGAGTTTCAAATTCAAAATACGTTGCACTAATCCGCTATTTTCTGGATAGTTAATTTGGGATCCATTTCTAATTTAGCAAGTATCCTGAATCTTATCTCCGCATCATTATTAGAAGTTAAGCGCTGTAGGAATAACAGTCATTTAAATAAATTAGGAGTTAATTTATTTAACTTGAACTTTTCACATTCTCGATTCACGATTCCTGCATAAGTGACAAAATCTTCATCGACGGATGAAGTTAAGACATTGCCATCGTGTATTAAATAATGAACACCTATCAACAAAACTTTTTGTAGTATTAGAACAGACTCATCAAAATTTATCTCTCTTGTTTTTTTTGTTTTTTTTTTTTTTTCGGCAAAATATAATTTCATGTTCAGCAGCGGACAATTTCCTTAATAAATAACTGAACATTTTTTTCATCATTCCAATGCGAACAATCCATTTCCAAGACCCCTTCGTATCTTCTATAATAAGCTGGAAAAGTTATCCCTTCATCTGGATTGTACAAATTCGCTGACTGAATTAGCAACAGAATCCGAAGTGAATGAATCTGAAGCTTTTCCTTCCATCGTTTTGGTAAACAACTCAAAAAACTTCTGTTGTTGTAGTTGTAATTGTAGTTGCTGTTGTTGTTGTAGTTTTTGTTACTGTAACATTTGAAGCATGATAGCTTTTAATTCTTCCATTCCCCTGTACCCTGCTGGATATTTTGTAGATTATTTTTTTCATCGTGTAAATTGAACGAATCCTCGCGTAAGTTCAACGAATCCTCGTCGCCAATTTTGTGACTCTGCCCTTCGACATAGACTCGTCTAGAAATCCTCTCTACCCGGAGACGGAGAGTTTGACCAGCACACTACCGAAGTAAACCGGATAGTGAGATATTCACTAAATGGCCATACGCCCGGATGCGGCACAAGGCCAATTTTATAGTGGGGTATCCGAGCCCGTAGACTTGGGCAAAAATTCCCTGTAGACACCGTAAAAAACGGGGTCGTGTAGCTGTCTCCCGAGACGAGACTCTGCTTTTCGACGTAGCCTCGTCTGGGGATATTCTCTGCCCGGAGGCAGAGAGGTTAACCAGCACACTTTCGAAGTAATTCGGATAGTGGTCATTTAGACGCCACGCCCATATATACATTTCCTTTAGCATCACGTGATGTACTTATTCAAAATAGGATCGCCCGTGTTTGCTTTCTGGTGATCTGTATTCAAATTCCAGTGTCGGAAGCTACACTTTATTCCTATATAACACTTTGTATACTGCTGCCACATCTGCTCTAGTGCTCCTGATATATATTTAGAGATTCTTAATAAAATCCAAAGAAGAATTTTCAATATTATCGGTCCTGACCTGACACATGGACTTCAATCATTTTTCCCACTGCCGCGATGTAGTTTCCCTCTGCCTATTCTATAAATAATTCCACGGTAATTGTTCTGATGAACTTTACTCTATGGTACATAGACTTTATGATATTTAAGCGCAGTACTAGATTGGCGCCAAGGTCTCATCATTTTACAGTTTAATTGGCTAGATGTAACCGTAAGTTCTATGCTAACATTTTCTTCTCTCGCACTTTTCGCTTTCAGCTTCTTGCTTCCCAGTTATCATCTTAAATAATTTAAGCACAATGTCAATCGTCATCTATTGTCTACTTAATTCTTTTTGTTTTAATTGTTCTCTCTCCTTAATACCGTTTTTCTCATATTATTTAATACCTAGTTACTGAGTCCTAGTAGCTTTACACTAATATTCTGTAACACTCAATTACTGAGTTTTAGTGGGTTTATTACCTTGCTTTGGGTGAAATGATTATATATATATATATATATATATATATATATATATATATTCTGTTGTAAAGTAGAGAAAATGCTTAAATGGAAATAGTTATGCTGGCATCTATTTCAATATAAATGCAAATCTTTCACTGATATATGGCAGATTCGAAGAAATCTATACAAAGATAAAGTGACATATACTAAGCGAATAGAGAGATTGTGTGTTTGTACGCAAATACATATTAACAACAAACGCTCATCCAATGTGTGTATACACAACTTCTTGTAAATCACTGCTGCTTTCTAAACACATACAGACACACACATAGATGCACCGGCAGACGTAGACAAACACGTCCTTAACAATAGCAAACAGTTTTCATTGTGCCTAAGCAAACATGGCATATTTTTCTCTGCTGTGGTATCGAACAACTAAAAAGATGAAAAGACAAACCGGTGTCGCCAAAGGCAAACGGAAATACAGAACACCATAAAATGCGACAAAGATTTTGTCGACCATCTTGTGCTGGAAACCAATTTTCTTCCTCCCCCGTTTCTCCATCCACATATTGTCCCTTAGCATCAAAGTTCTAGTCAAAGACCAAAGCGTTTCTTTCTCTTTAGTTTCTTTTGGCACAATTAAAGGAAAATGGCGTCAAAGTGGGAAGGTGGACAGAAAGTGAAAGAGGTAGAATTCTTACTTTTGGAGAACAATTTAGCGGTCAGGGACTAATTTAGTGGTGAAATAATAGCACAGCCTAAGGATAAAGGGACATGTAGATAGGTTACTTGATTATCATTGATTTTACAAGTACGTGAAAATATTCGCGAACTACAATTTTCACAATGATTAGTCATAATTTGATTGCCATAGCATAGTTTTGACAGCCATAAAATATACGAATATTATAATAGTGAAAATTGCAACAGATACTGTGTCATGTGTCCTCAAGGATTATTATTATTATTATTATTATTATTAAAGTTCTCGACTGCCTTAACCGTATATATATATATATATATATATATATATATATATATATATATATATATATATATATATATGCCACAGTGGATAAAGGAGTTAGTTAGATCCAATGACAGGACCCAAACAGTCAATACCCGGTTAAGGCAGTGGAGAACTTTCAGAGGGAAATTAACAGGAGTTAACTGATAACTGACATCCATCAAACATGGCACGTGGAACTAGAACAGTCTACCCCAATGAGCGAAATAAATGGTTCAGTTCGACATTCCAACCAACTGAAGAAGGCCGGAGCGTACAACGGCCGAAACGTTGTAATAAATATGGCGACAAAGATGAAGACAATAGTCCGAATAATGTAAATAATGTACATAATACCTCATCTCAGAAATATAGACAGATAGCTAAATGCAATCATCAGTTCTCTTCTAATAGACCTTCTTTTCTCGCACTCCACTAAATTCTGGCGTTTTTAGATTCCTGGAATTGAAATCAGTCGAAAGTGACCGTTAAACAGAAAAAACATGCATTGAATATCTATATGTATATGAATATGTATTTTTCATACACACTTCAGTATACTATATCATGCGGAGAAAGGTACTTTATTTAATATGGATTGTTTCTTTTGTATTATAATGGTTTCTAGAATTTTGAGTCTTTCTTTACAGTACTTACAGTTAATAATTTGCTGTTATCTATTAAAATGTTTCTCGTGTTAATCTTATTTTGGTTGTTTCGGATATGCTGGTCGATATATGCACGAATTGCACTAAGTTTCGGCAAGTGACAGATCATCCTACGATGGAGTGAGGTGCATCAGTGTCCAGTGTAAGATTGATTATTAGTATTGAAAGTACAATCCCCTAAAGGATATTAGAATTCATAAACTTTATTTTTTACATAGGTGCCGAAATATTGGTAATAATTACATTAGACGTTTTGAATTTTTATAATAAATCTAACGTATTTGTTAGAATCATTATCTATTATATACCGGCGACTTATATGAAGTAAACTGTCACACACACACACACACACACACACACACACACATATATATATATATATATATATATATATATATATATATATATATAAGGCCCGTGTGCGCGCGCGCATGTGCGTGTGTATGTAATCAGGAATTACACAGCGTTTGTCACTAAGTGTCGAATTAAAGCAAGCCAGGTAACAATGAATGACGTCCACCTTACAAGAATCGGGTCGTTATTTCATCCTTCTATTCCATATACACAAAGTGTTATATTTCTCCGCTCCTAATGTGTTTTGAAATATATCCTTTTATTATTATAACTTAGCTGTCTTATTGTTAAAAGGTTAATTGTTTATTAGGTTTTAATCGGAGAATTTTACTTGTGTGAAATTCCGACGTTTAAATTCGCACACACCCTCCCACTTGCACACCAAATATATCAAATTAATTATTTTTATTACAAGGTTGAAACATTTTTATGGTCTTTAAGTGGTCAGATATTAGATCGTAGAGCAGGTCGAGGTAGCAAGGAAAAATATTCTCAATATTGTCACTCGTCAAAAGCCATTGTCATTTTTTTTTATTTTTGTTTTCAAACTTTTTAACATTTATATTTTCCCCATAAAACTCGTCCTCCAAATGTTTCTTTGATTTCAATTCGTTTTTTCTCGTAATATTTACGACGATTCTTTTTTGATACTTTGCTTAATTTTAGCATAGGCATCTGTAGCTCACCCCTTTTATAAATTTCTTTTCTCCCACTAAAATAATTACTTCTATCAATCATTACCACCAGCAACAGCAGTTCATGGTCGCACACGCACCAATGAGTTTTCACGTATCCTGCTGGTTTATCTTAATAATTCAATGCCTTTTCAAATTTTCAAATCTTTCTCAACTTACTCTGATAGAATAAAATGGGAGCTAAGAGACTACATATTTCTGAGGAAACCAGTTTTAATCAATCCATCAAGCACATTAGAAATGAGTGGCATCTGACGAGCTCAATTCTCAAATACGAACTGTACATACCCAGTGATATTAGGTATGTCCAGCGTAAAGAGAACAGTCTATCGCTGTAGATTAAATAAGAAGTTCATTTGGAAATTCCTTGAAGGTTACCTGGATCAACAAATACGTGAAGAAGGCCAGAGAGCACAAACGTCTGATAATAGGAACAGACATGAAAACTGTAAAATTTAGCTATATATATATATATATATATATATATATATATATATATACGTGTGTGCGTGTACTTTAACTAGCCACTCATGTCTTTTCACTAAATAAAATTGAAAATTTTCCTTTGAATGTTTTATGCTTCTGTGTTTGATTGATCTTGATCCAGAGGTCACATCATTCTGAAATTACAAAAAGAAAACATCTACTTACGAACAAAAATATGGACATCAAACTACGGCCAAATATATACCCCAATATAAATACACAAAATGTACAAATATGGCCAGCGCCCTAAAATAGGGGAATGACCGGCTTTCGATTGTTCTATGCTTTAATCATACTAGTGACAATCACAGACTCATTTGTACGAATATCGGCCCTTTCTCCAAAGCATCGCATCACTTTTACATTTTTCCCAGTTATCCTACAATCACCATAATAATGAATTTACTCTGCGAATCCCTAATTAACCCTATATGTACAAGTTTGTTGTTGAGGTGGGGCGTTTAAATGTAAATTAACAACATTTAAAATTTTCTCCACTGCTATAGCATTTTTGCTAAAACCAAGCTAAACTGTACTAGTTACAGAGATCCTAATAAATCTATGCATGCATGCATGCATATATATATATATATATATATATATATATATATATATATATATATATATATATATATATATATATACCTTTATGTACAACTACAGATACATATAAATGTAAATGTTCAAGCGAAACGGCTCGTAAATATTTCCTGAAATATTTGTTGCGTTTTTATCCCCATTCCTTTTAAGAGGATGACTGTACTTCAAAGCCCGAATAGATAATCGGTAAATTTGAAACTGTAATACTGGTTTCCTTCACATATTCTCTTTTTGATTGGTATTGGTTGCTCATGTGGACATTTATCAAAAGATATAAAATTGTGTGCAAGACCACAATAAAAGAAAGTATTAAAACGACATAAAATTTTACTCGGCACTTTAAAAAGTCCAATTTTATAACACCCCACGTCAGTTGCTGTTATTATTATTATTATTATCATTATTATTATTATCATTATTATTATCATTATTATTATTATTATTATTATTATTATTATTATTATTATTATTATTATCATTATTATTATTATTATTATTATTATTATTATTATTATTATTATTGGCTAATCGGAAGTCACGTTCCTGGAGCAAAATTTGAGTTGAAACAGCACGCTTCGTATGATACGATTTCGCCCATCAATTCTTGAGAGATTTTCTGGCGTGATGTGTACCTCATATCGAATTTCAGTGAATCGTTTCGATCCGATAAGGACCGAACCAAAACAGGTTCTAAAGAAAGGAACTGTAAAAAGGATGTAGGAGATAAATTTCTTTCAAAAAATTTTAAAAATCGAAATAGTTCGGACCAATTCATGTTTAGGAATTAAGTGAGACAAGTGAAATTCCATTTCTAAAGTCTTCACTATTTTTCCTTAAAATCAAAAACCGAAAGATATCGTTTATATTGTCATCAAGTTTGGTAACTGAACCGTAGATTAAAGAAGGTACGTCAAATATTTTGCCTAAATAATATAAATACTTTTCTTACTCAGTATATACGTATATTTGCGGTTTCTTGGTTTTGTTAAGATATGAATGTCCACTAGCAAACAAGATAAATAGAAATTTAGTTAGTATATTAGTTTTAAGAAATACACAGTAAACTTAGAAATTTCTTAAAATGATCTTTCGTCCGATCGCCATAGATTTGCCCTGTTGTTGCTACATCATAAAAAAATTATAAAAATTAGAATGTATGTAATTAATGCTGTATAATTATCTCTCACAACAGAGCAGATAATACATGTAGAATTTGATCTAGTGATGGGCAAGAAGACAACTGCTAATTGGAACTAGGAAGTACAAGTGTAGAAACTTGAATAAGACCGAAGAAAAATTATTTTGTGTCTATATTTAAGATTGGTGTTAAAACCAGGGAATCTCTTTTAAAGAGAAAATGTTATGCTACTTGGTGGCTCAATAAAGGTCTATGTAAATTCTTGCAAAAAGTGATGTTAATTAGAGATGCGTTCTTCAACTGGCAAAACTTTTGCGGTGAAGTGAGAACAGAAAAATGTCGGTTGGAGACAAAAGAAAAGCGACGAGGGAATTTTGATTTAATTCGATGGTTAATGCAAAAATAATAACGAAAGAAGATGGCAAATTTATTTGATAGAACCGTAAAGCGGGTAGACGCCGAAAAGGAATTTACACAAAGTAATTGACACTGGAGTTTTGCCCGAAATTTCTCAAAGAAATAATGTGGGTGGAAACGGTCGGGGTAGAGATTGAGCTTGAGATCAGGTTTTCGGCAGTAAATGGAGGTCACAGAGAAAAATGACTATAAGGTCGCGCTGTACCGTTGCTATGGTTACAAAATTGCCAACGATCGCTTGCAGTCCCGGATCTGGTGATACAATGGACTTGGCAGTATGCCCGGAGATGAACTGAGACTGTTAGTCGTAAAAATATGACACCATCCACCACTTACTGTTTATTCTGTTGCATTCGTCTCCAATTGCCAGAGAAGAGTGACCATCCTTAGGTAGTTTGTTTTGTTTATCCGAAGATAATAGCTAACAAATGGCTGGGAGAAGGAAAACGAAATAGGGTTAGTTCGAAAAAGATATCGAGTTGACGTGAGGTCAGATGAAACGTGCACACATAAAAATATGGACGCGTCTTCTGCGTGCCGTGATTGTTTGAGCCAATTATAAATATATGAACAGTTAGAGATTACATCGAAATAGAATACAGACACGCAAAAATTATCGCTCTCTCTCTCTCTCACTCACTCTTTCTATTTCTTTCTTCACTCTTTCACTCTCTCTCTCTTCTTTTTTTACTCCATTTTTCCCACACACTTCTTCTTCTCACTCACTTTTCTCTCTCCCTACCTCGCACGTTCTCTTTCACTCTTTATTTTCTCTCACATTCCCTATCTCTCTCGCTCTCGTACTTTTCTCTTACGATCATTCTATCCTTCTCTCTCTCTTTCTCTCTCTCTCTCCCTTTCTTTCCTTCTTTCACACGCATTTTCTTCTTCCTCTCTCTCTCTGTCTCTCTAATATTAACCAGCTTATATGTAGAATATAGTTTGGATATCGTTTAATTATTTCTTAATCATTTCACCCCAGACAAGGTGATAATGCCACTAAGACGTCAGAGGTTACTGAGAGTGAAAGTGTGAGAAGACAATAAAAGAATAGGATTCAGGAAGACAGAAAATGGCGATTGAAGTTGCAATTAAATTTTTGAAGATCTTAGTTGGCATGGAAGCAATAAACCGGAAGAGAGTTCCACAGGTGAGAAAAGAAATTATTAGATTAAAACTTACGTTAATATCTAAGCTATTTCAGCAGTAAAACGATGAGACTCGGTTGCCAGTCTAGTAGTAAACTTAAATTCATGCAGTTAAGGTATCAAGAGCGAGAGTTAATTAAAACAATTGCCATGAAATATTTATAGAAAAAATACAGGGAAGCCAAGTGGAAAAGTGACTGAAGTCGAACTATCAAGTTTAGGACCGATGATATTACAAAGCCTTCTTCGGATTTTCAGATAGTGCATTAATGTGAAAGGATCTAGAAGAGTGGCCGTCCAATACGGCTTTCATTAGACTATGTGTAAAGAACGATTGGATTAAGTCAAATATTAGGCCAGAGATACTATAGCCCTTTAGCTTGTGAAAAAAATAGCATGCTAAGCCCTGTCACACGGCCTCAAATTATCTAAAACCACAGCCCGATCCTCGCCGTTTTGTAGACAAATTTAGTAATGACTGTTAACACATCGACGTTTGACCTTAGAGAAAAGAAAGCCATATAGTTTATCTGAAAGAGGTCGTGTGAAGTAATATGCTTAACCTATTCGAAGATGATTAGAACATTTAGTACTTTACCAAAAAGAGGTAAAAGACTAATAATTAGAGGGGTCAGAATGTTCACCAGATTTCCTTAAAAAAAAGAACCCCAGAAAAGGATTTTTAAGAAGCTGGAAAGCAAGAAACAAGAGATTTGTTGGAGAGCTTGGAGAGAACACGTGTTGACAACAACGACGGTCAATATTTAAACAATTAATATAATTATATATACCAGTGATTATATTTATGCATTTATGTACAAGTTATTATTGTAATCATAACATTTTCCTTCTGAATCGCTTTGACGTTCATTGCTTCATTCAAAAAGTCACAAGCCTTTGTTACAATTTTACGTAAACTGTTCTTAAATCAAATTCATTTAATGTCCTATTACCTGTTAGATTCATCTATCATATGGAATTCTTCATATATATATATATATATATATATATATATATATATATATATATATATATATATATATATATATATTAAAAGATTTGTAGCATTTTACGTGATTTTTAGATATTTGTATATAGATTCATTCAACCACATATGAACAATTTTATTCCACTATCTTCACAATATTTGGAAGAGTCTCATTATTTCCTCCTTCCATAACTTGGCATCGTTCTTGGTGATGAACTGGTTTAAGTGATTTTTAGAAAATCAAGAGAATTTTGTAGGCATCAAGATAAGTGTAAATTCAAAATAAGTGTAAATTCGAAGACGTCAGGTGAATACGGTGTGGGCGTCGCATCCAGTCTCTACCAATTTCTGGCAAGTCACCAAAGAGACTTGTCATGATGAAAAATCGACAGTTTTCATCGAATGCTGCTTTTAATCAGTTCAATTGGGAATACTACTTGCTTGAATTCAATGTCTGATTTTGCAAAAGGAAATTGTAATAAACAACTCTATTCCAATCTCATTAGATAAACATTTTCTGTAGATGCAAAATGGCTTTTAGAGTCGTTGGCGGTGGATCATTTCGTTTTCCCCACGATGCAAATTTATTATAAACAATAAATTTGTAATCTCGTAATATTTATTTTCAAAATTTAGTCGTTTTTATTCTATTTGATCAGAGAACCGCAAATGGAAATGCGACCCATTTCTTTATTTTCCTTAAATCATACGGACATTCAAACATCGTAGCTTTTCACGTATTCATTTGCTTTCAGCGCTTTACAAAGCTAATGTGAGAAATGTGGCGTATCTTTGCGATGTCCTGTGTCGTGTAACCTGAGTTGTTTTTAATCGGCGTTTCGATTTGGATATCATGAATAACTGCAACGTTTCCCGAACAATCTCCGTTTTCCAGGTCAAAATTTCCATTTCTAACCCCAGTGAACCATTTCCGAACAGCACTCTCAGCTATGGTACCATCACCATAAAGGGCACATACCATTTTTGCTGCTTGTACAGCAGTTTTACATTCCTTGAAATAAAAAAGAATTAAATGACAAAACTACCTCTCAATTTATATCATTTTCTCTTTTAATGAAAAAGGTTTTAGTATTCAAAATCCACACGCGAATCAAATAGAAAGTCGTTAAAATCTCACCTTTCAGAATGTTTATATATGTTATAAGCTTCAAACACGTGTGAAACGAAATCACGTGTTCAAATCCTACCCATTGAAAAATGCTACGAACTTTTACTCCTCTCCGTTTTAACACGCTAGTATTTTATGATTGCTTTCTAATAGATTCATATGGTTTTCTCTCCTCATGAATTCAAAATTAAAACTAACTGAAATATTTAAAAAATAACCGTAAGAAACTGAATAAAATGAAATTTATTTCATTAAATCATTTCGCCACAACTCAATCCAAAATTTCAACTCGGTACAGAGATTCTAATCGAAAGACAGAGCAACATTAAATTATCAAAGCAGATGGTGTTCTCAAATTTATTTGAAGTCGCGTAAATAAAAAATGTTTTCAGTAATCGAACTACGGCTATCTTCTATAAATCTGTCTATGAAGCAGTACGAGTCATGTTATAATCTGATATGCATAAATAACTAAAATCTCATCTTCATTCATTACTTTAGACCTTCTGCGTTGGGTGTTTTAAACACTCGCCGATCCTATCAATTTCAATTATTGATTCAAATGCTGTGTCGGTTTATATATATTACTTACTATTCATTTTATTTTATTATTTTTCTGAAAAGACGTTAAACACAAAGGAGGTGATTGATGTTCTCTTAATTTTATGCATGAAAACTGGTAGGTTGTGTCTGGTATTGATAGATCTTAACCTGACCTGCAACAATGAAAACTCCGCCCTTATTTTTTGAGCTGAAACTCTAACTAGAAAATGAGTATTTGAGTTTTGCGATTCAGTTTTTACCTTTCTATTTTACCTTGCTGAGATATATTAGGTTGGTGCAAAAATAATTTCGTTTTCTCACATAGTAACATATGTTAGAAAACGAAATTATTTTTCCACCAACCTAATACAACGATTACTTACCATGCAGACGTTTGTTTTCCACTTGGTGCTTTTTTTTCCTTTCAATCTTCATTGGTTAGGCGATTGCTTTACAACTTTTAGTCCATTTCATTTCGTTCTTTTAAGTTTCTTATTTTCCAAATACTTGTCAGCATTATGAATTTTGATTTGTACTCAATGAACCTAAGAATATTTATTTTTCTAATATTCTATAGATTTTCAAGTTTCGAACAAAAAATAAATAATTATTCTTTTCAATTTTTTCTTATTGGACAATAATTAAGCAGAGCTACTTAAAGCGCTTTCATGTCCGAATGAAAATGAAATTTGCTCTTATTTTCTGAAACGACTTTGTTTTTAATGTGTACGTAACTTGCGCAATTTTCCGATTTTGAATGATTCAAAGATAGGTCTTGATTTTCATGAAGGCTTTTAAAGAATTTTAACTTTTAAACCTGCCGCCATTTTCTCAATAAATATACAGCAATTTGTATTCAACTAATAATAAGTTGGAATGCATTTGTTTCGTTTTCAAAAATACTGACTTTTCACTCCCGGTATCCTTCTAAATATGCCTTTCATTGTGATCCATTCATTTACAATGCCCCTGACTTGTTCAAAAACGTTTTATCATTCTCATTATTATTATTAATAATATTATTATTATTATCATTATTATTATTTATATTTTTCAGGGTGTACATATCAAAGAAGAATAAAAAGAAATCAAAACACACCAAGAGTGATTGAAAAAAAAAAAAAACTGGAAAGGATCACAAAAATCACCTTTCACCCTAACACGCACACACGCCTACTGACACACCTACAAGCTGTTCCGGAGGCCCTATCGGCGAATGCCAAATTCCACCCCACTGGTCCCAAACTAAGTAACCATTACTATGACCTGTGGTTAACAATAACTTGTGCGCCGCTTCCACGTTTGTCGCCGTCGCTACACTGCAACATCACCCAAGTTCGCCAAAAGTGACTGACCTAAACATTGACAATGTCCCATCCACACGTCCGCGCCTATGTCAAGCGGGTGGCTTCCATTGATCAGGAGGCTTTCCCGGATTGGAACCTTTCGGTGAGTACCAAATTCTGGCAGTGGGTTGTCTTTAGTTATTCATTCTCTATCCATCGACAGACATCTTCGAGAGATCAATCAATCAGTCAGTCTCTCGTACTCTCTCCTCTCTCCCGCTCTGTCTGTCTCTGTCTCTGTCCTGTCTGTCTGTCTGTCTGTCTGCCGGTCTGTCTGTCTCTCTCTCTCTCAGTTGTCTCTCCTCAGGACTTTGATGATCATGACTCTCTAGAATTTCTTAAATTTCATTGCTCTCGATAATATTTTCTTTTATATCATCCCTTTTAGATATTGTAATCATTATCCATCTGTAAAACCTGTCAATTATGTTCTTCATTGTTTTCCAATGCTTCTTTTCGGTGTGAGTGTTAAATTCTTGAAGTTTATTGCCTCCAATATGTGAGTATTAAATTCTTTAAGCCGCCTTTCCTTATTGTGTCTCAGAAATATCGGTTGCTTCTTTTTACTTATTATGAACAGTTTCTTTCTAGTTCACGTCTTCCTTAGAAATCGCTAGTTTTTCATATCCTGTTTATAGTATTCTCATTACATGTCACTTTTGTTCTTCATTTGTGACAAACTTGTCCAGCTTTCCGCAATTTATATATCGATATAAAAATAAAATTTTGTTTTATTTTGAGAACATTTTTATTTTATAGACACTTTTTATATAAGTTTGTATAATGTTTAGTATTATATTAAGTTCGTACAAAATTCTCCAGAAAAATGATTTTCAAATACTTATTCAGTCTCTTACTTTCTAAATGAAGTTCGTTGTAAATACGCCTAATAGATTTAGCAAAATTAATTAAATAATATTAGTATATCAATATTTCTTTATCATTTCAATTTATTTTAGCGATGTGTTTAAGGAAAGTATATCAGACTGGGTAACAAACATTTTAGTACTGTTGTAAACGCGTGGATTTAAGACTAAATCGAGTACTCTGATTCCTGATATTCAAACAGAATTTTCCTAGTACCTCAGCGTTTTACATTAAGGACATACGAATGTTTAGGAAGATCTTGTCTTACATTAATTTGTCTTGAAGTTATTTTTTTCGAAGTATTTTTCCGACTATAACTTTTAGGCATTTCTTTTTAAGAAGACGTGGTAATTATTAATATAATGTATATTATTATTATTATTATTATTATTATTATTATTATGTTATCTTATTGTTATGCTTTAATTGATTTGTTCTTGTCCTCTATCGGAATTGTCGGTGCTGCTGTTACGTGTGGGTCTATTTAGCTTAACCTCTATTTAGTTGTTGTATTATGTTCATTATGAGAAAGGAGGTTGTGTGAATATCTCATACAACATTTGAAGAACGTACTGCACATGACTGGCGAAAACAACAGTCTGTAAATATCCTTTCGGGCGTAATGTTGGAGACCTAAAGAGAACATACTAGAAATGTTACTCGGGGCCTATACAGAAGTTGAAAGGAAAACGGAAGGGAATACCTTTTGTTGTACCACTTGCATCGCCTCATTGTTACTGTTATATGACTGATATTTGACATAAAAAAGAAATCATAATTTTTGTATGCAGGTTAAAAGTCGGCCGTAAAACCAGTTCCACGTAACTTCGAGAATCCTTTTATAGTTGACCAGATTAGATGATTTAATTAACACACAACACAACGAAGCAACTGACTCTTCTAGGGTTGAAGATTATGTAACTAAATCTATGAAAAATGTGTCGCACTTATTAAGTCAAGAAAACATGAACGATTTATTAATAAGAATTCTGTCCTTGTCATAGGAGAAGGCAACATTTTAGAATTACACGCTACCGCATAGAATCTACTTAAGGAAGTTACGAAAAGTTTCTGCTCTCGCCATAAAGATTTAGCTATTTTTCAAATGAAGAAAATAACGCTTGGTTCTGATATCAATGCAGGAGTAAAAACAGAAGCACAAGGCTCACGAAAGAAGATTTTTCAGAGAGATTCCACTACAGTTTAGCCTCTATGTTGTGTTGTTACACAAATGGTGTTGAAAATACTTCTATTTTTGTAGATCATTATGTTTGGAGGAAAGAAAAGTTTGGATCAATAGAATTACTTCTGAAAAGAATTAATTACCCAATTCATAAGTGAAATATTGATGGTGATCTAAATGTGATTTTCGCATTAGGTTAGTGTCGTACTGTAATGATTCATTCCACCTTATGAATCTATGAAAGGCTTACACGCAACAAAGAACCCTGACAGGCTGAGAAGAAAAGAGATTGGAACTGCAACGAGGATATGTCTGCTTTTTGTGTCATTGGACACTCGTCGTAATGACAACAATCATTATGCTGCAAAAGACTAACATAAAAGAAACGTACACATAGTTCATCAGCATAATATACAACATATGTCTTTTCCTTCCATCCTTTCACATTAAAGTTAAAAACAACTTCGTTAAAACAATGGCAAATGATGATTGTGGGTTCCATTACCGAGAAGTAAAATTTGGCGCTTAGTAAAGTGACACAAAATTGAATGGAAATATATTTTACTGAACTCAGATTCAAAGAATTCATGTCAAAGTTAAACAATTCGCTTTAGCTGGTGTCATGGGATTCATTCGTTTTAGATGTATTTAGCTTTTGGTGGATATCGAAGAGCTGAAAACTAAGACGAAAACATCATGGGATGTCAGATGATTTATAAAGTACATTCTCATCTCGATTTTTTTAAAACAGATTTTGCCGCGTATAGAATCGATCTATCAAAGTCAGTTCAAACCAAACAAGATTGGTAACTCATACTGGTATCGAAAAAAGGAGACCAGTAAAATGAATGCACAAGTACAAAGAGCAACTGTCGGAAACATTTATGAAGATATCAGAAACAAAACCAATTTCCATAGCAATCTAAATTTTCCTTGAAATGCTATTTATAAATATACTATTTGCCTTGAACACAACTATATTATATACTCTATTACTATTAGTATAATGTTTACTTTCAACATAAATATTCTATGCGCTTATCTTAAAACGCATGGAGCTAGGACAATACTGACTAGACGATTCGGAATCAGCGTACTCGATTTAATCTATAGAGCAACTCAGTAGCAAGAAATGTGTTTCGTTTAGTTGCTCAGTGTCTTAAACGGACATATATAAATATATCCACTTGTCAGTTGGTCAGTGCCACCTCTTTCTTTCTCTATATATATATATATATGTGTGTGTGTGTGTGCGCGCGTGCGTATGTGTGCGTGCGTGTGTGCGCGGACACGTGTCTGTGTGTGTATGTGGGTGTTTGCGCGTGTATGATGGTGTATATAAATGTACATGTAAATATGTATGCAAAAATCAGTTGTTATTTTCATTTTATTCCTTTCCCTGTAATACACTTGATTATTCTCTTCATCTATGGATCAATAGGTTCGTGTCTGTCAATCATAATCTAAACTTGCATCAATGTTTCACACAATCTTTTTCAGATTCCAAAGTGTGTCTGCATGCAAATCTATAAACTTGCATAAAGTTATGGATTTGCATGCAGATTTCTAGTTTCCTTCTTCCCTGTGTATGTATAAATACTAAGATGTATGCACAATGTCTTTCCTTCCTGTTTATATATTTCCGTATTGATTTATCTGCTGCCGGCTACTTTGTCTCATAATCAAATGTTAAAAAGTAAAAACTTCAGCGTTATTTCATTTCTCTTTAATAAAACGAATGAATTGCTTCCGACATTTTTGCCAAATCTCGGAGTAAGTTGATCCTTTAAAGGTGGCTACCACGTGTCAGTTTCCACTTCCTTCTTGATGGAAGAGTGAGAAATACAATTCGATAAAGATTGAGTTACGGTCATCCATTTTGAAACAGAAACAGAAAATAGGAAGTTAAATACCGCAATTTTATTTCGTTTTATAGCTTTTCTTTGGCTTTTCCTTTAGTCTAGTCGGTAGGAAATCCCAGTGGCAAAAGCGGAAGAAAGTGAATTATCGTTTCCCAGGAAAAAATCAAGAATCTGGAATGTTTGAACGATAGTAATTATTATATTACATAAGTTCAGAAGCAAAACTCACGTTTCAAAGTAAAGCAAAAATAATTTTCGTAAATCTCTTACCCGTGTGCTTGAAAAATCTAACACCAAAAACTGAATTATTATTATTATCATCATCATCAGTATTAGTGAGTGGGTAAGAGAGCAATACATCAACAAAATGAGGCTGGGGTACACATATACGAAGCCTAGTATTACCCATCAGGATATAAAATCTGATGCAGACAAATACATTACAAACAAATGTGCACGATATGGTCAATAAAAGTAATTCATAACTTTGCAGGTGGAGTATAGATAGCAACACCTTCAAGCCAGATGACCCAGTCAGTTCCGACTGATGTTCTCAAGTATCTAGTTGCCATAATTTATAAATAAAAAAGTAAACAAAACTCTTGACACTCCACTATGATGCTCATTCATCAATCCCACTAAAAATTATTATTATTATTATTATTATTATTATTATTATTATTATTATTATTATTATTATTTACCAGTTATTTTTCACTTTTATTCACATACTAACGCAACAATTTGTTAATTCATGCAAAGTCAATCTATTCAATAGATTTGTTTCACAAGATCAAAACAAACATTGATCTGTTTTATGCCGGCAAATATGTGGAATTATTGACTTATTTTTCAGGGCTGTTATATAACACATAAAAAAGGAAATCATTTGAGTGAATGGATTGAAGGGCGACATTTCTCTTGACATAAGATTAACATAGACTTTCTACAATCATCGAAAGTAATGAGGAAAAATGTATAAAAGGCAAATAAAAAATCAACTAAGATCTTTTTTTCAGTCTTTGATTTTCCCTAATTGGATGCCGCTTTCTAAAAGATCACATTTTCAATTTTAATAACACCAAATTCACTCGAATGAATTCCTTAACATTTTCTATAAATATTATTATTAATTACAATACATTAAAAAATAGAAAGTGAAATGCAATAATCATCTATTGTTTCTGCATTTTCTTAAGAATCTAACTTGAAGGAAAGTTTGGAACATTGTTTTTCGATCGTCCTGGTAATAAGCAAATATTCTTTCTTGCTATCATTCTTTTTTCGTTTAACTTATCACTCCCCATCACTAGAACCCATCTGTCCAAGGGTAGATGAGTCTTGGCTATAAAATTTGGAAAATAATTCCTCTTTTAAGCGAAGATAACTTACCCAAAAGACGAGACATTTGAATAAATATAATGTTCTCCGGCGCATGTGTACGCGGGTGTTCATTATATATATTTATTTTATTTAACATTTTCCCCGCCCCTATTATTTAAGAAATAAAATAACATTCTGGTAATAAGGAGAGTTTAATTTTCAACTCGTTTTTTTTTTTTTTTTTTTTTTTTTTTTTAATTTAGGAGGTACCGTAACTTATACCAAGTTAAAACTTAATTAAAGGTAATTATACATTGGTCGTTCCCTAAGTAACCCTACCATGATTGATACACTCGAATTTCACGGCAAAGGCCCGAAGCACACCGCCTTTTCTCTGGGATTTTATTTACTATTTTTCTTTTTTTAAATAGGAGTAAATAAGTTCGCTTATCGCTCGATTCACACTCCTTACTCATCTTTTGAACAGGAGTAGAGGGTTATCCCTTGTTCTCTGTTTCTGGAAGCAGAGAACCCGAAATCTTGAGTAGCACTAAGAGAAGCTGCTCTGGTCAACAGTGACATAATATCTGGGTTCTTGCCATGCCATATTACGTATGGATAGGTGTCCCAGTAAGCATTTCCGGTGGGCAACCCTGGGGCTACACTAGACAATAGTCTTCGCTACCTTCCAGCTGGCTTATACTGTCATAAGCGATCGACAGTGACCATTATTCTTGGCCTTTACAATATCAGATTGTTCTGGTGGCAGAATATTTTTTTAAGCAAAGAAAAACGTAATTTTTTGTTATTAAACAATATTTTAGCATCAGCTGTTGTGTGAATCCTAAGATGTCCTGCAGTCATAAATGGAAGGCGTATAAAAGCGGATGATTGCAAATAAAAAACTCTACGACATCCAAGCATTTTTGTTTGGTTCGACGTGAAGTTACCATGCAGATTATTTGGTATATAATTTTTGCTGCAAAAAATAACGAACTTATATCTGTCAGATAGGGAACGGTATTTAACCAGTTTATAAAACCGAGTGAAATGGTCGACGTAATCAGATTGACATTTGTGAAAGAGTCGCTGCAGATAATATAAGTGATTTGCCCCACTCCATCCCCTGAATTCAAAGGAGGTTTTCTTTTTCTTTGTGCTTTTAATCTTTTGGGGTTAATTTTTATATGTAGACAGTTTATGAAAACCACATTACATTTTGATGTAATTCTTCAAATGGGTTGTATTCATTTCAAGTTAATTTTCCATTCGTTGAGATTACTTACATTTTTGGTAGGTTATTTTATACGAAAGTTAAATTACAATTTGGTGGAAAATGAATTAAGTATATAATAAAGAATTTCCTCAGACACTCGTCAGATACTATTGATTTTCTTTGATTTGAGCTTTTTTGACTTTGTATTTTGCAAAGGGTCTGGCAAAGACAATGAAAACTTCAACAATTTCATGATTAGACAGTTTCTATCTGAGTTTCTGGAATGAGGATTTATCATTATTTATAATATTTACATGCAGACTGTTGTCCTCATCTTTTTTTTATCACGATTCGGCCGTTGTGTTATCTGGCCTTCATCAAGTTGATCCGTGTAACCTACTGGAAATTTCTAACTGAATAGTTTCCGTTAAATTCCCACATTGGAAATAGATTAGGTATGCAAATTTTGTAAACCTAAAGCTATTATTTTCCAAATGATTATGTTTGAGTCCAAGAAAGGATGACGTCATGTTGCTTTAAAGAACAAATAATGTCTCCAGGGTAAACAAAAAGAAGATGACCGTCCAAAACACAAGCAAAATATTCGGTGTGGTAAGAGAGTGATAATAAGGAAAAATAAAGACAGCACAATGCTACAGTAATTTGAAATGGCAAAAGAAACGCGCGAATAACAATTTTCAAAGTGCGAAAAAGATATTAAGAAATAAACGGTAAAAGAGATTGAACGAATGGACTGGTTATACGAACGCGTTGCAAGGAAAGACAGATAGAATAGAGACGCCTTCTACCTTGTCTGCCCCGCAGCAGTTACATAAACATGACGGACGCTACAAGAGAATGGTATGTTCTTATATTAGATGCCGTGCTTAATTCCACGGTGAAGTTTCTATATCCCCGGAGGGCTACATTTTCGACAGCACGACCCAATACAGCTGACTCTCCCGCTAACACAGCTTCAGCGTTTCCTGTGCTATCTCTGCCACAACGTTCACCATCTTACATAGTGAAATACGTGACTGGGTGGATATGGGAAGTCCTCACTCTTTAACTACTAGCTGGCTAAAAACAACAAAATATACATGGCTATGAATAGATCAATAATAATGTTCAAAAATAGAGAGATATATGGCATCATAAAATATGTGTTTCTGTTTACATGAGAAGGGAAAAACATAGAGCTTATATGAAACACTACGCACACACGCATACAGTAACATGCATGCACACACACATACAGTAACATGCATACACACACACATACAGAAGCATACATACACACACGTATCTACATACGAAGAAATTTTATATGCATTTAATATGAATTAATAATTGCCTCTGTATGAATGTAAAGTCTGTCAACGTGCACACACGTGGGTGTATGCGTATATGTGTTTATCTATATGAATCTGTGGGGAAATTTGTCTGCATTACCGGTTTTAAAATATATGAAATAATATGATTATTTTATTATTATTTCACTATACATTGTTGTATCAGAATAGCACTATTTCCTACCTAAGTACATATATATATATATATATATGTGTGTGTGTGTGTGTGTGTATGTGTGTCTGTGTGTGTCAAGTTGAATCTGAGTCCGACAGAATTGTAGACTTTTACTACAACTGGGAAAACCTCCATTTTTTTAAATGTTTCACCGATGAACTGGCAAGATAATAAAAAATTTTTTTTTCACAAAATCTACATTATCAAGAGAAAATGTGATTTACGTTGATCAGCTGAATGTTCGACTTTCTTCGAAGTCTATTGTTAAATTTTATCAAATTTCAACAGACGATAAACTCAAATGGCTATTTCAATTTATCGTATGTTCTTACTAAATTAGTAGTGAAACAATGTAATATACGTAAACCTTGAAATATATATATATATATAAAAAATATATATATATATATATATATATATATATATATATATTAAGCTTTTCACCCCAAGCAAGGCGAGAAGCCACTAGGACGCAAGGGGTTACAGAAAATTTGGAGCAAGATCAGATAGGAGTGATAGAAGAAAGGATGAGGAGAAGGGTAGTGGATAGATCAAGGCAACTGGAGATGTCGATTGACATTACATATATATATATATATATATATATATATATATATATATATATATATATATATATATATATATATATATATATATACATGCAATTTCTATATATATTATTTATATATTATATATGCGCGTTACTTATTGGAAAGCGTTCAATATCAGTGATAGAAGTAACACATTTTATATATATATATGAGATAACAATATACATTTTTATATATCAAGAACAGTATTGGGGAAATTTTCTGATAAAGTGTGAAAAGTTTACTTGTTTACTTGTGACTTCTGACTTAGTGTTGATTTCCTTGCTGCTGATTTATACCAGAATTTCTTTCATCTTTTTTCTCCGTATCTCATTTTATGATGAAGCTTTAATAAAACTTGAACATGTCAAATTGATAAACTTTTCCTACTTGTTTTTTTTTTTTTATTCTATCATTCTGTGTCGGATTTCGATCCATATTTGATCTTTTTATAAACCAATTCATATATATATATATATATATATATATATATCAATTCATATATATATATATTTTTTTATAAACCAATTCATATATATATATATATATATATATATATATATATATATATCGGTACTCAATAGATATAAAACTTTTTTTACGAAAATAATAATAATTACTAATATTACTAGGAATCTAAAGCTTGAACTGATAATAACATTTTTGGACACATCATTAAATGACGTTCTATATTTAATGGCGTATCCATTATTTATTATGACTTTGGAATAATTTGAAGTCAAATTCCACTCATGAAGTTGAAGTTCAAGTTTAAGTTTCAGCCACAGATTTTCTATACGATTTATTCAGGTGACTGAGTAGACCGAATCAAATTCTTATTTTTATTGTCTGGGGCCCCACTTTATTTCTTTTCATTGAAGTTTGATTAGGGTCTTTTTCTTGCTGAAAAATCCAACTTCTCGTTAGTTTGAAAAATTTCACAGATGGACGCAGTATATTTGTGGCAACACTATCCAATGATATTTCAGTTCATATAATGTTTTCTTTATCCAAGTAGTTCATAATAAACTTATAGAGCATTTTTGTCGTCACTTGCAAATTATTAGTAACACATTCGCCTTGTTAAATTTAATATATATATTTTATTTTCAACCGCAATTTTTGGCTTTCATACGGTGCGTTTGTCTTTGAACAGAAACTAAACTCGAACTGTAACGATTCCTCCACGAAGGAATCGTTTAAATGCTAAGTCGTCTACACCATACAGATCAATGCTCACCAATAAAACACACTATGAGTAAATAAGTTAGACTGCAACTGGTTTATCGGTTAATAATTTCTATTAATTAATATATTGGTCTAAAAATCAGGTAATTTCGTTATTTTCTACGTGTTTATTGTTGTTTTTGGAGATTTTTGGAAGAGACAGAAAGTTGAGAAATTTACACAGATGCAATTAATAGTGAATAAGATGAAACGATTCTTCGAAAAATGAGTGAAACATTTAAGAGGATCCCTAGCGTCATTTAGACAAGTTCACAACTAGAGTCATATACAATTATACGAATGCATAGTTGCATACAGTTGCAAATTTGCACTATCAATTCCCAAATTATATTCGGTGAACTTAACAACTTCGATTATGTTGACCCAACAATTTGGGCAATCCAAGTTTTAGTTTTAATCAAGTGTACAACCAAAAACAAAACAACAAAAAAGAAAGAAAACCTAATTTATTCAGAAAATGGTAACGGAAAATCTGTCATTAATATCCATGGAAATCAATTGTCCGTACAAAATATGTCGTCTTAATAATTCTTTGGGAAACTAAAATAATGTTAAGTAGAGTTTTATCAACTCTTAGCTAACTTAGATTTACTATTATGATATAAACATCACAGTACACTATAGATTTACTATTATGATATAAACATCACAGTACACTATAGAATAAACATCACAGTTTTTCTGTTATTGTTTTATAACTATGCATAAAAATTCTACGTAAACACCAATAAATGAAATGCTAATACAAACATCTAGAATAGGCCAGTATTATAGATGAAAAGGTTATTTAAATGCCGTTTTTGTTCAGTGGAATTAGATTGAATTTATGCTTATTGTTTTCACGCTTCTTCACATATTTCTATCATAGTAAAATCTCTATTGTCAGAAGATATGTATATATACATAGATCAACTGGGAAATGCAAGGATAACGACGATCACCCATAAACATATGAAATCATCACGCACTCATACAGATATACAGAACTTATGAAATGTCATTTATAAGCACAAATATACTCAAAGATATATAAGCACATGTACACTGACATCTTTCGAATGGCAAAGAATGAGGGTACAAAAACTCAGCTTATTTAAAGTTAGCGCACAGTTTAAGTTGTGTTTGCCTTAATGAAACAAACATATTGTCATAGGGAACACAAGTAGACTCTTCATAAGCAATTTACCGAATTGTGTTCAGTTCGTTAGCTCCTGGCAATAATACAGTTTAAAACAGTTTTAAGTTTAACAAAAGCCTCGAATGATATTCCCTGCACACAAAGGGATCTCTCCGAAAACAAGCGAAATATTATATTCTATAATATGTCTATTCCTTGGATTTATTTCTTTTTCTTTTCGGACATGCACTTACACATCTATCATCAGAAATAACTCCCAAAATACTGTATCACATCGTCTGAATAATCTCATTTGTGTCCGTTGTAGACTGTCACATGATCTCAAAATAAAATACAGACACACACTCACCGATTCAAAATTTTGTATACACACTCTTTTTTTATTTATTTCTTTATACTTTCTCCATATCCTGACAGGAAATGCAATTATACAAGAAAGTATGAAACGTACCCAGAAAGAGAAAAATAGCATTCGTTACTCTTGCCCGTATTCGTTCAATTCGGTTGTCTGCCATTCCCAACATCCCGACCCACAGAATTCCATGGAGAGATTAGCGATGAAGAAGATTATCTGTCAAGTGGAGCGATTATAGAAAGTAGTCTTAAAGATAAGAGACTGGACACTTGGCGATGGCTGAGATAAAGTTTGGAATGCGCTCAAGTACGGATGGTCAGTGGCCATCAGAAAGGAGAGTTATTACTGAAAGACGATGGTCGGTTAGTTGGCCGGACGTTGTGTAGCAGACGCCAGTCACGGTAGACACGCAAATATGATGCTTTATACAGACACCATCAACAGACATATTTATAGACGTATTGCACATAAAAATTCTAGACATTTCAGACAAATACACAAGCATCGAGACAATTTTATGTTCATTTGAATAGATACAAAGTTTGATTTTAGCTTAAAATGCACATATATTGATAACATTAAATGCATTTATAAATATGCCTATGTGTATTCATACATGCATACCTATATGTGTACATATTCGTGCTTACACACACTTACTAAATGTATATCAGCATATATCTGCTTTGTATATATGTGTCTATAAATGTATGTATGAGAAAAATGATATATATTCATATTTTTGCGAACACATATGCACACACACACACACAAATAGTCATTTACACACAAATACACAAGTTCAGACACATTTCTCGGCGTAATTTACTTACCTGACCAACCTAATCTTTTTTAGATCATTTCAGTATCCATTCGTGTACATATATACATATTATATATATTTGCATATATACATACATATATATACACATGCATACATATTTGCATACGTACATATATATATATATATATATATATATATATATATGTATATATGCCTATCTATCTATCTATCTATCAATCTATATATATATATATATATATATATATATATATATATATATATATATATATATATATATATATTCTCACATTCAGGTAAGTAAATCACACCGAGAAATGTATGTGTGTATATAAAGTGAAGTGCCAAAAATTCATATAAAGTAGAAAATTGGTTGTTTTGTAAAACATTCTCAGTAAAATGACATGTTTGACGAGATAGGTAAAGAAGTACTGTAGCAGTGGCAGTGTAGATGTGGCAGCCATAAGATGTGGACAAGACTTAATACCGTTTGACTACAGAATTATTGTTCGGGGCAAAATGACGACTCATTCTATATCCGACGCGGCAACTATTTTAGTATTTTTTATCAGGCAACATCAAAGGCACAAGAAATAAACGCCTGCCTGGTATTTTAAGGACACGAGTCAATCAACACAGTGTTCTCGTATAACATTGGATAGTTAAAAATGTTTTCTATCATTGGGTAGCGTGTGAGCAACCTTTCTTGTTACATCATCATACCACTTGCCCCTTATTATTTAGAAATATATATATATATATATATATATATATATATATATATATATATATATATATATATATATATTATAATTATCTATAAGATATATTATGTTTATTATTTAGAATATTATGTTGCTCCTAATGTGTACAAGTCACTGGGAAGCAAAGCATAAACGTCTTGACACGGTATGTTTTTGGGTGCTGCATCTTTTACTTACATTATTGGGTACAAAATGACATTAGTACAACCGAATTATCCTGTGAATTCGGACAATAAAGATAAAAGAAAGAAGAAGAAAAATATTCTTTGTAGATAATTACAAGATGCATAATAGTGGTGTTGAATATTACAACGGAAATGAAACTATAGAGAACCGTAGTGATCCATGACGTGAAGGAATGCGTATATGTGTTTCTTTTAGTCTATATATGCCTGGATGTTTGCTTTTATATAATGTTATATTTAACTTTTCTCTATATACACATTATTACAATGCATAACATAGATTTTATAAGAATGATTTGTCTTTGTGTATAGACGATATAACAATTACCAAATGTCTAAATAAACGTTCATATTTCATACCTGTACTATTTATATCTATAGAACGACTTGTATCCCGTAAACATTTTTTTTATTAGGCATTGTTGACTTTGTGTATATTCATTCATATTATGATTGGGATTAACATTTATGGCGAAAATTATGAATAATTGTCAAAGGGTTTGTATTAAATTTCTATATGTTCACAGTAATGTGACTAAGGAAAAAATGAATGTTCTTTAGAAGTGTATCATCTACTGGCATGTTTGTGTCTGCGTGTGTGTGCAGTTTCGGCTATAAAAGACGGATTTTCCCATTTGTCACTCGGTAGAAGATGGAACGTTATTTCAGTAAAATGATAAATATGTTTATTAGAATGTAGAAGACAGTTTACTTCACGGTTGGTCAAATATATCCGGGAGAGAGTGAACTATTCCGAGAATTGACGATGGAAACTGCAAAAGAAAATTAATCGTCTGCATGAAGAGTGATGCTATTTATGGAGGATGAATAGCAATTTATATCTGTTTTCAAAAATTATAAATTGTCCTTAGCTTTATCAGAAGATTAATCCTTTGTAACGACTTAGATAAGAAATTGAGAAGTAAA
This sequence comes from Acanthosepion lycidas, assembly GCA_963932145.1. Classification (NCBI taxonomy): domain Eukaryota; kingdom Metazoa; phylum Mollusca; class Cephalopoda; order Sepiida; family Sepiidae; genus Acanthosepion; species Acanthosepion lycidas. Next base: position 38,580,116 of record OZ010612.1, read on the forward strand.
AATATTTGAAAACAAGGATGACGTTTCGAGATAAGATTAGCTTTTCCTTTCTTGGCATTTATATTAAAAACATTTTATAAATTTGACAACATTCATAATAATTTTGAAGTTTCATAAAACAAATGAAAAATGGCTCAAACGGAATAGCAAAACCCAATTCTGTGATTCTCTTGAACAGTAGTAAACTGCCTGTCTTCGAAAGAATGAGGCAGACATTTTCTAAGAATCCACTCCTACACTGAAAATGAAAATTGTCTTAATGATTAAAATTTTAAGTGCAATTTTTGCGAGATAAAAATTAGGTACTATAACTGGTATTTTAGTAATAACCAAATACGATATGTGGGTATCGGCGTAGGAAATGGAAACAGAGAACAAAACCCAAATTTCCGGCTAGTTTGTTGCGTTTACTTTTGACAAATAACCTTGAGAAAAGCGTCTCTTCTGTTACCACCTGGCTATGAGTTAATTAACAGGGTAGACAATCAATCTAAAGGAAGGAAATTTCTGTATTTCAACCCATGAAAAAAAACAAAGGGAAACCATTTCACAATCTTTCACAAGAATGTATGCAATTCACAGATTATAAAGTAAAGGGATGCTGTGGAGAACAATGGTCGCCTACGTTCTGAAAGGATATAACATTAAAAAGTAGCTAAATACTTTTAAGCAAAATATTATCCTAAAACTTCCCTGCACCACGCTCACATTTATATATGCATGCGTACGCGTGTGTGCAGACATATGTTTGCATATATGACAGCATTTACATATTCACACATTGTGTATATGCCACATACACATTTCTGAAGTTACACATTAATACGCTTTGATATTCATAATCGTATTCAAACTAAAATAAACGTTTCTCTCTATCCAAATCCATTTCTTATGCACATTTAATTGCTGATTTACAGTCACTCAACCGGAACCGGAAGTAACCAGTGTCCGTTTCCGGTACGGTTGCGCATCAGTGACCTCACATATCCGTTCCCTATCAAGACCAACAGCAAACAAAGAGTCGACAACTAAATGAAAAGTAAATAAAAAAAAAAAAATAAAAAAAAAAGATGAAAGTGAAGAATAAAATCATGGGCGTCAAATACAACAGAACTGCTTCCTTTATTTAGGATATGCCATATTTTTACCATTTCGGGGGATTTCTATATCTTCATTTCCAATGAGCTCTTGATATTTTGGCAGGATTTATTCGCCAAGATATTAGACACTAGCGGAATGATTATTAAAATAAGGAGACTCAAGATCCATCCATCAAAACATCTGTCAGGCGATAGGAAAAAGAGATGAAAAAAATTGATTCACAGACAGACAAATAAATGGACAAACGGAGATAATTACAGACAAGAGAGAAGACAAATGGAATGGACAATTGAAAAATTGAATGTGAGGCGAAAAAGAAAGAGAGAAATAGACAGAAAGAATAATTCATCAAGAGAAATGGATAACAGATACAATTTGAATTGCTGAAACAAAATCCAAGAAATCTATCAAATTAATGCATTTAAACTAAATTAATTTCTTTAATTACTCTAAAGAATGTAAAATAGCTGAACCTGGAAGAGTAATTTCGAATATTTAATCTTACATTCCACTGCTCGAAGCACGTAACTGTTTGGCCGTGTTTGTTGTTAAAAGATATTAAAAGTGTTTTGTCTTAACTAGTTTCATGCAAAAAGATCGCTTTTCTTTGTACTTAGCATGGATTTTACAAATGTCAAATTTAGCACATCTTTTCTTTAACTGAAGATGGGAGAAAGTATATAGCATTTGGTTTATTTTAAGAAAGGTAAAATCTCAATTTAGACGCCTATAATGAATTGCACTTTATATAGAAGATTCTGTGAATTACCAAACCACTCTAAATTGTTCAGGTTATCGAAAGCAGTAAATAATGTTGTTCGATAAAGTTAAAAATTTTAAAGTTAGTTTTTATTGACAAAATTTAATTTTTGCCCACACAATTCCGAGAGTCGTTTGACCAGGTGATAAAAGTCTTCAAATTAACCTGTTGCTATTTTGTTTACTTGAATCGTTAACAATGTCTTTTTAAATGTCAAAAACAGTGATGCTAAGATGAAAGTTGTCTCATGAATTCTTAATATAATTTGACAATTTATATTTGCTTTAATTTTATTAGCCACGCTGTCGCGTGCATAACATTTTAAAGAGAAATCAATAATCTCTGGCTTTAAACAGGATTAATAAAGGATCAATAGAATTAGGATAACAGTTCCAGTTTCGTAATACAAATATATGCACTTAAGTATTCTTAGATAATTATAATTTACTTAAGCATAATTCTTTTAGAGATGTTCATTAACTAAGATGATTTTTTTTCTATTTTAAATAGCGTTTGAAATTTAAAGAATGTGCATGTTGACTATTTCATGAAAATGAAGATGAAAATATAGACCAATCAAAATTTATCGTAAGGCTTTGAAACACAACCATCAACTGCAACCTCATTTCCATTCAGGGCACATATATTAAGAATTTCACTGAATCTATTTCATTGATTTATTTTACTACGCATAATTATGCATTTACTGATTAATTAAAATGTAGTACAACGTAATCCTTTTCGCATGATTTGGTTTCTTGTATTTCTAAAAGATTTACTAACTTATTTTAAAACCATATAAACAAACAAAAATAACTACTTAACAACAACATTCTCTTTACAAAATAAATAAGCATGATGAATAATTCTCGGCCTGACCAAGACATCCTTCCAAAATAAATATGACGTTTGTTCATTTGGTCAGAAATGTTAAGTCGAGAATTTTTCAGCATCAATCTAAATAATAAATATGAAAAAGTGTGGCTTCACAAGGGGAACTAATTAGAAGGAGATAAATACCGAATTGATATGTGCTGTAGTTTTATTTTTATATAATTAACCTTCGTACATGAGAGCAAATTCTCTTTTTTCCATATTTGCATATTGAAATATGGAAATTCACTGCGCAGAAATATTTTTTAGAAGATTTTTATTTGTTTTTCTTGTTTTCTAACACGTATCTTATTGCTAAATTTAACATTGCCTTTCCATCATGTCACATGTTGTGACGTCAAATTTTGAGTTGGATTTTAGAGGAGTCAGATTTTAGAGGAGTTTTTCATTCTTTTCAAAAAATTCATTTGTACCCTACTGAAACAGCCTTAAATTGACTGAAAGTACTTATTTACACTATTTACATTGTTCAGACTGTTGTCTTCATCTTTGTTGCCATATTCATGAGGTTTCCAGCGTTGATGCTCCAGTCTTCTTCAGGCTTGAAACGACGTAAATATGACAACAAAGATGATGGAAACAGTCTGAATAATGTAAATAGTGTAATTAATTGCAATGTCTCGTCTCAAAAATATCGACAGATAGCTAAAAGTACTTCCAGAAAAGAAATAGTTCTATGATCTTCGTATATATATGTATATATATATATATATATATATATATATGTGTGTATGTGTGTGTATGTGTGTGTGTGTGTGTGTGTTGCACGAGATCCGTAACGCATTAGAGTCATAGTGGCACCACAAGTACTGCGTGTCTTTGGCAAGATAGCATGACGGCGCCCAATCCTCTCCAGGCTGGCTTGAATTCAAAATTTTAATTCTTCTACATTAGCCACCAACCAAGTCTACACGATCTAGTCTGTCCAGGTATTTACCAACAGAAGGGGAGATAATTTCCCAAAGTATTAGGACGTAATTGAATTAGCACGTAATGAATTCAACTGGAATTCGAAATCAGGTCAGCAATTCCTCAGTACGAGATGCTATCCATTACTCCAGCGAGTTTTTCCATAACTCATATTAACACAAGAAAATTACTCGTGGAAAGATTCACAAATGAATAAAGAACTAATCAATGAACCGACATATATAGTTGTTTTTTCTGTTTTCTTTTTGAATTTGTTGGTCTGATGAATTGGATCGTATTTAAGATTCCAATGGAATAAATTATGACCATGGAATATTAGTGTTTAAGCCTTTTATTATATATACAGTGTAACCCGGTTATAAGAGACCCGGTTATAAGAGAAACCCTGATATAAGATAGATTTTCTCTGGTCCCAAATTAGAGCCTGTGTTAATGTAAACAAAATAGACCAAACCCTGATATAAGAGACTTCTTCTCCGGTCCCGACAACTCTCTTATATCCGGGTTACACTGTATATATATATATATATATATATATATATATATATATAGAGAGAGAGAGAGAGAGAGATAGATAGATAGATAGATAGATAGATAGATAGATAGATAGATAGATAGATAGAATGACACCTAGTGTTACACATAAAATGATATGATCCAACATTTGTCAAGGTGAACAGAATTTCTATTAATAAAGGATTCAACAGTTATCTAGAGGAATGATAATTGTATCGAAAATATTGATATTTTCTTACCTGGATAATGAAAAGTGAAGAATTACGAAACCTCCGATAAGTATGGTACGCTTTGAAGATAGATAGATAGATAGATAGATAGATAGATAGATAGATAGATAGATAGATAGATAGATAGATAGATAGATATGTTAAAAGTTAAATGATTTCATTCTCGTGTTTTCTTTTAAACGCATTAGGAAGAACAAATCTCGCTCTTCGATCACTGAATTTGTCGCTGAAATAATTCAAGATATTTCTGAAAATGTGCATGGGGTCACACAGCGACCCACATTCACATACATACGCATATATGTGTATGTCTTATCAAACGTGCGCGCGTGCGTGTGTGTGTGTGTATTTGTGCACGTGTGTGTGTGTGTGTTTGTGCGCGCGTGTGTGTGTGTGTAAGTCCATGAAATGTCATTGATTTGCCGCCAGAAATATGGAGACACACCAATCTGAAGCCACGATTTTCTATTCTCAAGAAATTATCATTCCTCATAATTTCTTTCTCATATCTTCTTTCGTCATTTTCTATTTTTATTCTCACCTCCACCCTAACTCTAAAAAATATTTTCTGTTATTTAGCATCAAATTTGGCAACTCGTAAGAATAATGGCGAATAATGATAGTTTATTGTTACAAATCCAGAATGCGCCTTGGGAAGTGTGAAGAAAATTTTTCAGAGTGGGGATGGGAAATAAGGAGATAGAGAAAAGAAAGAAAAAAAGGGATTTCGAAAGAGAATGTAGAATGACAATAGAATGATAAAACAAGGAGAAATATGAGCGCCTTATTAAAAGATGAAAGGTTTGGAGAGAAACAACAACAGAAAGGACTCAAGTAAAAATATAAAGACAAACAAGAAAGAAAGAAAGAAAGAATGAATTGAGTAAATGGGAATAAACGATTCTCAGTCAATTGTGGAGAAAATACTACAGTGAGAAGCATAATTTATAATTTAGAAAAAAAGAATATGAAAAATTCAAAGAACGAGTGAATATAACGCTAACTGAAAAATATGGAAAATAGAAGAATGACAAAGAATTAAAAGAACGAAAAAAGGAAAAAATAGAACAAGAGTAATAATGATGTTCGTAAAATGAAAAGAAAGAATGGGTTGAAAAGAACGAAAGGAAGGAACAAGATTGAAAAGTAGAGATCATCGAGCAAATGAAACAGAAAAATCGAAAGATACGAATATCGATGAAAAGACACAAGAAAATAAGTCGTAGAAGTAAGAAAGAAATAATAAAGCAGCGAGATGTAAACAAAAAATATTTCTGAAAGGGAAAAATGATTTTTGAAAAATTATTTTACTAAAAAGAAATTGCGCAGAAAATAGAAAAATAAGAGACGATGATTTTACCTTTTATCGAAAAAGAAAGCGAAAAACTAAGATTTGCGGAAGAGGAGAAATGGAGAATAAGAAAGAGCAGATTGTCTTAAGGTGTGACATTAATTCTTCTGATTCTTTGTCTAAGAATAGAAGAATTTTCTTGATTTTTGGCGTCATTTGATGCCAAAAAATCAAAACAGTGTCTCTATCGAAATGAAAGGACTGAATCTAACGGCAACAGAAAAAAGTTAAAATGATTATAATTGTGATGTATTTTTCTAAACAATAAAGAAACGAGGTAATAGTCAAAATAAGTAAAAGAAATTGATTAGTTCATGAACGAATAACCAGAAGAAGAGATTTCAAAATATCTTCAGACATTTTGAAGTGAAATAAAAAACAAATGTTGTAGAAGGGATTGTTTGGTGAATGGTGGATGAGTGAGTGAGTGACTGAAAGAAAGAAAGAAAGAAAGAAAGAAAGAAAGAAAGAAAGAAAGAAAGAAAACAGTGGAAAAGATTGAACAGATTTTAAAAAGTTAGAATTGGAAGTTGAAAAATATAACAAGCTAGGGAGAAAAATGAAAACGATACAAAGAAAGAATAAAAGAAAACTGTGAAGAAAAATCGTAACAAATAAATGTTAGATTAACAAAAACACAAAAAGCGAAACAGCAACCGAGAGAAGAATCGTTAAATGATAAAAGAAAAAAGTAAACTAAAGATTTGATAGTAGTTGGATAATTTACTAGGGAACGAAACCCAAATACTTTCAGCAATTTTGCCAACAGCACTGACTTTGATCCTTACTCAACGCACCATTATTATGTGTTTATGGGGAAAAAATAATTTCATATGCTTAAAATAGATAGGATTTATGAGATAAATGAATACAGACATTTTATAATTTTTCATAATGAATGGAAGATTTAATGTGACTTGAAACAACTGCAAAATTAATTTTGCTGAAATTTATTTTCTATTCGTAATCATCAGGAACCCTCAGTACATATATATATATATATATATATATATATATATATATATATATATATATATATATATATATATATATATATATATATATATATATATATATTACAATTATAAGTTATTGGTTAAAGTTAAATTAGACCAGGAGACAGTTGTATTAAATAGTGCTCAATACGCATGTAAAGAAAATAAAAATAAAGATTTAATGTGCAGAGATTTTAAATTTCAAAAATTGGTTGATCTCCTAACTTTTTAAATACACACACACACGCACACACACACACATACATATATATATATATATATATATCACACGGAACGAATGTTCTGTCCTAGTTTTTGGATGAAAATATTGAAAACGCAAGTTCAGTACCAAAATCCACCCATCACGCTTATGTGGTGATTGCATTGTGTGAAAGATTTTACAGTTTACAAAATTGAGGATGTTAGTCTAGAGGACGAGGCAAGTGTTGCCACGTCCAATCGGACTCGATCAAGAGGATATTAAATCTGTTACAGCAAATTCTGCCACTGCTGCTATAGAACTCATAGATTTAATGTTAGTTTTACACGAATTAAAAAGGATTGGAAAGGTTTATGTGGTTGGAATATGAGTCGTACAAGACCTGTTTCCAGAGAATTGCCCACGACGTGTTGATTGTTGTGAGTCATTGCTTACAGGACAACTTCAAGCACCCATTTTGAACAGGCTTGTTACTGGTGATTAAAAATGGATCCTTTACCATAATGTTAAGCATCGTTGCCAGTCGTGGAAACAGGATCTGTTCAGCAATCGAGAGAACTTCGGCCAAAGAAGGATTATGTTAACGCTTAAGGAGTAATATTTCTTAATTAAAGTCTAAGTCTTCAAATCTAATTTGAAACTATTTCAAGATGAAGATTTGATGGTAATAATAAAAAAAAAATTGCCTTTACACTTAATCTATATATATACACAAACATGCACGCATATATATATATATATATATATATATATATATATATATATATATATATATATATATGCATACATACATACCTCATACATATATTCATACACACCACATACATATTTACGTAAATATATATATACACATATACCCGTATACATATACAAATAGATATAACCACATACACAGGTATCGATACACATGCATACACACACACACACACACACACGCATATATATATATATATATATATATATATATATATATATATATATATATATTCACTCACGCATCCATATATATGCATATTTATTTTTTTATTTTTTTAGGTTAGCGTTTGATAGTAATTTAAGTGTTTAAATTCTCCACAAAATAAACTAGGAATTTAATATAAACTGAATAATATATTAATAAACAAAAATTACTAATATTAATATTTTTAACATTGTGAATAACGGTTAAGGAGTAATATATATATATATATATATATATATATATATATATATATATATATATATAGTCATCCACCCACACACACACACACACGCGCGTGTGTGTCTGTAAACATAGGCAACTTTTAGATTTGGAATGTTATGAATGTAGAAAAATACCCTTGCGATTTACAACAGGTATAATATGTTAATTTTGGTTAGATATTTGCATATTGCTAGTTTCTCATAATTCGTAGCAGGTGGAAACTCACTATAGGATGAACGATTTGCTTTTATTGACTATCTAAATACGATAAGATCGATATTTGTCACTGTTGTTAACTATGTTTTTCTTTTATTTCTTTATCTTTATGCTGAATTCTGAATCAGTTTATCAATTTTAAACTAATAATTGTATTTACTAATAATGCATTTTAATTCTCTTTAATCTTAAGTTCACAAATAATAAACAACGCATAAAATGTTATGCCTCAGCAAATATTGATGACTTCAGTTTCTTGAATGACTGATCAAATTCGAAAGTTTTAGTTGCTTTGAAATCAAAAAGAATTAGTAATAAATGAAGTATTAGTCGTAATCCTAATCTAATAATTATTTGCCAGGTCTTTTTTTTTTCAGAGAAGATCACCAAAAGTAATTCAGGTAAAATAATTGATTGAATTTTGATGTGAAGGTTTCTACCTTCAAATAAAATTCCATTCATACTTAGAGAATCTTTCCTTCATCAAAAAATATATTTAGCTAAGATATTTTTGATATTGACGTCTGTTGAACAAACGCAGAAATATATATTCATGCAGGCATGAATTCCAGTAAATATATAGGTTTTACTCTATCTTTAAATGTGCAAAATCTTAATCATATAATATATAGGATTCCAAGTCTTCATTCGTCTTTACTGTCACACTCTGTCACGTCATTCACAGTTCCTTCTGTTAAATTTCTAGTGGTTGGCCCACGTATGTACGCATAAGTAAAATGTAACTCACAAAAGATGCCCCCTGCTTGCCCCCCCTCTATCTCTCTCTCTGTCTCTCTCTCTCTCTCTGTCTCGCTCTCTCTGTCTGTCTGTCTCGCTCTCTCTGTCTATCTCTGTAATATGTATCAAATATGTTAATGTGGTTGTGTTTTTGTGGCTGCATGTCCTCATGACTTTATACACTTTATTGACAGCAACTTTCACATCTATAATAAGACATTTGCATCTTCCTAATTAACTTATTCTATATCGTTTTATATCTATCACTGCATTCTCTATATCTCTGTTTCTTTTTTTTAATAATAATAATATATGTGTGTGTGTGTGTGTGCACGCGCGCGTGTGTGTGCGTGTAGATAAATGGGTCAAAACGGAAAAGCTGTTCAAATACACGTTTCACCTCTTGATAGTCGTCTTCAGCACAGAATGAGAGACAAACTCGTGTGTGTGTAAAATGTCTTGTAATATAGAGAAGATATAATAAAGATCTTTATCAGACGCTACGGCTAGAAAATTTGCCTTTTTTAAATTTTAGCTGCGTTAATGGCTTCAATATGAGAAGAGAGAAAAAAACCTTTGTACGGATATTATTCTGCACCTACTGGCACCCCTATATATATATATATATATATATATATATATATATATATATATATATATGCATGCGTATGTAGATGCATCAGTAAATTCCTTTCTACAACAACTATGTATTTTTTAACATAATATCATCCTTAATTCGTTGGTGAATATTAATCACATACCTCAAGTATTACACAGTGAATTTTTCAGATCAAATCTTTCAGATCAAATTTCAACTTCTATTCAAAGTAAACTTTATTTTTAAGTTTGCATTTCTTGCATAAAATAGCCATAAAAAATATTTTTCATACATAAAATATCCAGTAATTATTTGGATTTATGCATTGTTGTACGTTTGTATCAGTTATTCTTTAACATTAGATTTTTTTTTTTATATTCTATGTATATGAGTTTTATGTGCGCTGTGAGTATGATATTACTGTTTTGAGTATATATGTGTGTATGCATGCATGCATATGGTTTGATGTATGTCCGTGGTGCTTGCAAAAACATGATTGACAGTAAGTGTCCGCCGGTGTCCGATTACAGATTCTCCTACTGTGTATAATCAAGTTGGACACTCCTAAAAGATCCCAAATTTCTCTCTCTTACTTTTTTTTAACTGTTCTTTTTTTTTCAATTTATTCTGTTTTCCTTTCTGAAAAAATTAACAATAAACAAGTAAGAATAGTAGGAAAAAATAAGAAAAGAAAATTAAAGCAAGAAAAAAAGAGAAAACAGAAAAAGAATCTTTAAAAAAATCAAGGAAAGGCTTGAAACGAAAAATATTTCTTAAATATTGCTTTTCCTTCACTTACAAGAAAAAGACGAAAAAAATAAGAGGTGTGTGTGGGGGTGGGTACATCCTTGGATGCGTTTGAGAAGTCAACAAAAATAACCCTGTAATTTTAAGCAGAGGACATCATTTTCCTTCCAGTTTGACCTCATCATTCGCTAACGCACTATCATCCGAAAAAACAGTTTTGAGTTTCAACTTGAGCTGTCATAATTTTTAGCATTTCTCTTCTGTCATGCTGAGTCTTCAGAGTAATCTCTGTTGTTAGTGTAGCGAAATAAATATAATTAGTTACTTTTGAAATAAATGTTAGTAAAATGTTGTGTATTGCCAAAGTAACTTTAACCAAAGATTTTTAAAATGGCATATCCCTTATTGTAACGGTTAGTGAATCGAAAAAAGAAGTCATCGGACTTACTTTCACTTTCACGCGTTAGGAATAGTAGGAATCCGTATCCCCGTCCCCACCCGAAAATAGCTATAGGTTAAATAGAAAGGTTGACTGTGCCCTCTTGCCTTAAGGTGGTAACTAAACTAGTAGAAGGAAAATTCTGAATTCAAAACCAAACTGAAGAGGGATGGGCCCCGTCAGACTATCTAGACATACTACTGATGTTATGATGGCATATTACTGATGGCTACAGTACGTGATAACTTCACGACCCTAATCGGTTACAGAACTCTTGATGCAACGTCCTGTCAAGATGTCGACAATCATGACCCTCCACAGATTCCTTTTATTTATTTATCTGCCAATTGCCATACATTCCTGGAAATATATAGTGGAGTGGTTTCTCGATGCTTTCTCCACGGTTTGACATATGGGGTTTTCCTTCTTTTGGACTGGTTGCTACCCAAGGCTAGGGAATCCAATCCACTCTACTATTGAACCTATAATAAAGGACAGAGAGAAGAGACATGTTTATGCTTTTCCCAAGGGCATTCGTGCCAAAGTGAACGCCAGGATTTTGAACTCATTTCGCCGATTACACTTTGCGCGCTGATAACCGTTACATTACATCAAATCTATGCATTAAGCAAGCTTTAATACCGCACAAACTGAACAATCTGTTATCTAAAGATTTACTTCTTGAAACTCTAAATAAATTCACTCGTTCGTTAAAATTCTACGAGTATATTTCCTTGTTGCATCGATTTCTACTCTATTCATACAGCGACCGACTCTAAAAAAAGTTTTGCGAAATTGAAATTGAAATCTTTATTCAAACTTGCATCAGTAAGTAAAAGAAACTATATATATTTAAGACAGATTATTCTTAAACCCTAAATTATACATCTATTAAGTTTTAATTAAAATTTTAGTAAGCCGGAACAGGCCCGTTGGTAAGGTGCTTTGAGCAGGATAGTGAGTGAGAATTTCAAATAAGAATAAGGACAATAAAATATGATCCCAAGGAAGAATCATGATTTCTGTCGAGTGGTCTGAGCCCGAGTAACACTGATTATAGCTAGCTAGCTAGATAGATAGATAGATAGATAGATAGATAGATAGATAGAACATAGTAATATACATATATATATATGTACATATATATATATATATATATATATATATATATATATATATATATATATATATATATATATATATATAATTTCGTTCTATTTATAAAGTCAGCATAATTTCTATGTCCACACTGTCTATATCTTTAAACGCTTTATCTCCGATACTGAACACCTGCATATATATATATATATATATATATATATATATATGTATATAGATAGATAGATAGATAGATAGATAGATAGATAGATAGATAGATAGATAGATAGATAGATATGTGTCAGTGTAAAAAACTGTAAAAGAACTATATAAATAAAGACAAAAAAACTTATCTTAGCCGACGCGTTGCGTCCTCTGGAATATAAATCTGTCCTTGGATTTTTCCCAATATCTCTATTTCTGACAGAAGTGCTACTTTCCCAAGCCAAGATACATGACTACAAAAATCTTAGAAAATTAAAAGAAAATAAATTAAATTTACAACCTCATATTTATTGAAAATATATATCACATAAATTAATTCTAAACTAAAATAATTTGAATACTAATTTGCATAAAACATTTTCAAAAATATTACTTTCCCACTTTCATTTATTAGACATTGAATTGTGTCACTTCGCGTCCTCCTCCATAGTTTGCCTGACATTTCAGCTAACGTGATGAATATTTAAAAATGTTTTAAACCAATAACATCTTTGCATTGGCCTTGTAAAGTTTCTCGGAGGACGAAAAGCGTTGGCTCAGATAAGTTTTTACTTCTCTCTCTCTCCATCTGTCTGTGCCTGTCTCTACCTGTCTGTCTGTCTGTATATATATATATATATATATATATATATATATATATATATATAAAGTAAAAATACAACACTATGTTATGTGGGTCTTTTATTCCACTATCTTCTGCAATTATAATTCTGTCGTCCCAAAGATTTCTCAGCAAAGACAGCTCAGTGTGCTTTTTTGCACTCTTACAAGTGACAAGTATTTTGTAATATTATTCTGTAAACGATCCAATATTTGCAGACTCTTACCTATTAAGCCACCTGGAATGATAAAACACAAAGGCATGAAACCTGTGTTCATCTATCTCTTTGTTTCTTTTAGTAATTGTTTTGCCTTTTTAACTCCAGCCAGCAAAAGCCTGATGATAGCTTTAGGTCTGTACCTACCGCTTATGTCCATGAAGTACATAGAAAAGCGACAGATGTTGACTTTATTGTCTTAAAAATGCCTTCACCTGTGAATGAGACACTATTCGGCAGTAATTGAATTTGTGTCTCCAAAACAGCAAAATAGCAGAGTTTATATTTTGAAAGAAACCGTTTTGATGCACAAGTTTTTAGAGGTGAATGCGTCACTTTATTTGCCTATAAAGCTCTACGTCGATTTGCACGCCTCTTCGTCAGCTTCTCATTCACTTCTGTCAATCTGTTTGTCTTTGTTCTATTTCTGTGGTTCTACTTGCTTAGATGTATTTAATGCGTATCCCTGTCTGCTAGTTTCTTTGCTAAGTGCCCCTCTCTCTCTCTCTGTGTGTGTGTGTGTGTGTGCGTGCGTGCGTGTGTGTGTGTGTGTGTGTGTGTGTGCGTGCGCGTGCGTGCGTGTGTGTGTGTGTGTGCGCGCGTGCGTGTGTGTTTCTGCATCTAGATGATGAATCGGCCTTATGTCCCTTATTGTCACTTTAGGTCGTCGGTTCACTGCAATGTTTGATTAAGAAATGTTACAGTGAACACACATGTCAACTCTCTTCGCTCATCTCATATAATTTCCACACAGCGTGCCTCCGAGCACGCTCTTGTGTGTACAGAATGTAGTGTTCCACGCGTGCGCATATGTACAAGTCTCTTTCGATTGCACGAATGCACACACTCTTTTTGTTTTATGTGGACCTTCCTCTTAAATGTCACCACCGGATTGTAGCATTGCATCAGTTCCTGTGTCTGTCGCTCGCATAATGCCAATAACATCCATGAATTTGAATATTAGCAACAATGTTACAAGCGTTGCGCGGTTTAAAAATACCTATGCGATTTCCGTAAATACGCAGTCACACATATGCATTGGTGTGTGCAAAAGTTAATGGCGATCACTTTTTTGAAGACTGAATACACAGTTGAAAATATTTATGTATGTGAGTAAAAGCATACATATATGCATATATGTATGATGCCTGCAATGTATATATATTCCTGCTAGGGTTTTACATTCATTTACGCGGATGTAGAAACGTTTCGCGCCTCGTTTTACATTAAGAGTTTAGTCATTAGGATATAAACAAACTGAGATAGATAGATAGATAGATAGATAGATAGATAGATAGATAGATAGATAGATAGATAGATTAAATATTATGTATGGTGCTTAGTAGTAAAATTGGTCATGACACAAAACACATGTGATATAAATCATAAAAAGTTGAGTTCACGACAAAATATTTTTAACAGACATCTAAAGACAAAACATTGAACAATATTAACAAATAAATGAGGCATAAACTACGTGATAAAACTCCACACGAAAATATTATATCTGCATTTAAGCGTGCCTTCTCATATTTTTTCAGACATACTCATTTTCCAAACAGCATCACAAGAAAGGAAAAGGGTCAAATTTGATAAACAGGCGTTTGCCAGCTTCTTCATAAGCCAGTCAGGACAGATTTCGAGAACTGTTGGGAATAGGAGATTGTCGTTACGATAAGGAAAGAAGAGAGAAGCGATTTGCAATCCAGAAACAGTGGTGACTGAAGTGTGAGTCAGAAATAAACAGCGAGAAAGAAAGTTAAAACAATTAGACAGTGAATAAGAGAAACAAAAAAAAAAGAACTCAAGCAAATAATCGAATGAGTAAATAGAAAATGAGATCAATAATGAAATTACATACATTGGGCTTCGGTACAATCAGGATCATGAAAGGTAGAGAATATATTCGGAAAATTTACTGATAATTAAGGGAAAACTTTCATAAATTTCTTTTACACAATTTCAATTTTAGAAGAAAATAAGAAATTGATCCAGGATAAATTTCTTGCTTGAAATATCCCATGAATACAAGCTTGTCGATAGCGAGTAATTTTTAGGAGACTTACATCTTTTATATTTTCATCTCTTTCGTTGACCTCTTTAAAATCAATTCTCTAATTCACTTACTGTGTTGCCCTCAAGTCTGAGCAATTATTTCCTATAATGAAAGAAACCAAAATATCTATGATTGTTCGTAACATATTCTACTTTTGATTTACTAGTGTAAATGAAGACGTTGAAATATGCAACGTGATTATTATTTTTTTCTTTTAATTGATATATACGTCTCAGAATCACGTTCAGTGTGGTCGTCTCCTATATCAATATACTCTTCAAGAAAATAATTAAAATTTCTTTTATTTAACAATGCAATCCATAACAGTGGCTCTTTAACAGATTAAGCTGGTTAAATGTTGATCATCTTAACAACCGCTTTAGCAACAAACAGTATGGATTTTGATCGGCACGGCCTACCGCTGGTATCCTGTCATTACTCCCAGAATCAGTGAGACATTAAACAATGCATCACGAAGACGATCGCATTATACGAAGGCCTATGTGTGGCATAGTGGGTGCTACACGATCTCTCCAACTATGGCATCACTGGATGAGTCTTTTCAATTATAAAGTAACAGACAGGTTCATAAAGATAGTTGTTAAGTTCATGAGATCAATGCTGGCATCCTGCAAGTCTCATTTCTCAGACCAACTCCCTTTCTACTTTAAATTAATGCACTGTTTAAGAATATACTACGATATTTTGGGTATAGCTATACAGATGATACAACAGTATATTGGTACACCTCCAAAATTCTAGATGACAAGAGCTTGCCAGCTCCGACATACCTCTCAATGAAGAAAAACTAGCTCGAGAAAAACCAAACATCGACCGCTACCTTTAATCAGTTCAAGTTGGAAATGTATGAATTCATCGTCTGATTTTATGGAAAGCTCTTAGAATACACAAAGCTTTTCCAAACCCATCAGATACCCAACATCACTTTCGAATGCAGAGGGAATTTTCATTTCCCTCGGGACTTTTTTTCTCTTCACATTGTTGTAAACAATCCATTGTTCATCAGTTCTTTTAAAAATGCGTCATTTCTTATGCATTTTTGTAGAGGATCACAGATGATAATGTTGTCCATCACTTTTTTTCTGTTAAATCGTGAGGCACCTAAACAGTGTTTTGATTCACGTATCCAAGTGTTTTTAAATGACTTCATATTAAATACATGGAGTATCTCTGCGATGTCCCACGTCGTATAGCCAGAATTATTTTTAATTAGCCTTTCGATTTGCAGTTATTAGTAAGAAGAGTTGAAATTAATACATGCAAGATTTCACAGTTCTAGCATCACTCATTCATAGTCAGCCTATGAACTTTTCAGCCTACTCCCGTAGTTTAAGAAAATTATTTTATTCTATACAATTTTATGAAACTTAGTAGAATGAAAAAATTATTTTTATATGACATTAGAAGCAGTTTTTTTAGTTAAATGATACTTAATGAGTTTAATACATTTCTTTTATTTATTTTTTTTTCATCTTCATATCCCTTTGATGTCATAAAATATCTAATTGCATTCAATGTGTGTCTTTTTAAACATTCTGAATTGAGTTTTACTCTTCCAATGGAGAAAAGTAGTCAAAGATGGTAATTCGGAATTATTTCACTTTTGAATATACATACCAAAAATAATATAGCATTTGGTAAAATTTAAAAAAAAAACAAGACAAATGCAGTTCACGGTTCAAAATGGCATTAAACTTTACATTTTTCGAATTTTCAAACATCGTTATTTAATTAAAAAAAAAAAACTTTTTTTTACGAACAGCAACTGAGTGAATTTCAAAATTGCACTGAAAAATTACAAGTAATTATTTTTAAACAAATATTGGATCGAAATTTTTCTCTCTGTTAGGAAAATTTATTTTTTGAGTTTTATTGAATCATTTTTGGTAAGATTCTGGACGATTTTTCCGTATCTTTCTACTTGATATTGCGTATTTTTGTTTTGTTTTTTTGTTTTTTATTGAAATAACACCTTCATGATTTTTTCTTTATGTAACAGGAAAATGATTGGACAAAAGACAAATTAATAAGTACACCCGAGATATCGAAATGGGGAGGGAGTGAAACTGACCCCAAAGAATTTTTCTGATAAAATAACCCATTTGCTATACAATTAATTTATTAATGAATTAATGAACTTTGGCATATTTCATTAATGTTATGGCGTCAACATAAAAATCATATTCTTTCACAATAACAAAATCTACCTTAACGAGACAAAAAGTAATTCATGTTAAGCGTCTGAATGATTGATTTAAATTTCTTTTTCTCGTAACGCCGGATCATCGGTGAAATATGTCAAGGTATTTTTTCAAAATTATCATACATATTCCAGATAGATAGATAGATAGATAGATAGATAGATAGATAGATAGATAGATAGATAGATAGATATGTGTAGACTACCCGAGAGATATATGCAATAGCTTAGGCAAATAAGGCTGAAATGAAGATGAGCAGACAAAATAAAAATAAACTTAGCGTTAAAAGAATAAAACTAAGCTAAGAAAAAATATAATTATTCGATGTAGTGAATGTTAAAAATGCTTTAGATTTGTCGATACATGTAAAGGTGACAGAGAAAAGCAAGTGAAATAAAATAACTTGAACTAAAGAATAAAATGATGATACAAATGCAGAGAAGAATCCTGTAAAAAAAAAAAAAAGAAAGCAAGCCAGACTGTCAAGAAAATGAATTGGAGAAACATTATAACTTGCGTCGTCCGTTGCTATTGTGCAAATTGTGCTCTTTTAATTTTGTGTTCGTTGGCGCCATCTTTTCTTTCACATCGCCATACCCTTTCTTTGACCCTCGAATGACTGATACGTGCGTTAATTAGTGATAATTAATCTTATACAATAAAACTGTGATTGAATGAGAAAAAAATGACCAGGGAGACAAATGAAGCTCTTTTGTTATTCGCCTTTTTCAAGTGCTTTTTCTTTTCATTTAGTTTTTCCTTGTCTATTCGAAATGTGAAGAACAAGAGTTGTTATTATTATTATTATTATTATTATTATTATTATTATTATTATTATTATTCAATGAACGAACGGCGATAAAGCTCGAAACTGAATATGTAAGAGACAAATTGCGAGTAAGAGAAATAAATGTTCAGATACTTTGCCGTATCTGAACATTTATTTCTCTTACTGAAATCTCCTGCCAATCAGATATGATGCGTTGGTGTTGGAGATCTTTGATTATTTTTATAAAATATTTATAATATTTGAAGAGAAAAATGCGCACGATAAATTACGTTATTTGAAATGTCCAGGAAATAGAATATTAGAAAATAATTAAATGAATATTTGGCTGGGGTCGGAAACAATGAAAATTTAGCAATTTATCTTTCTGTTTAACAGTTGAATGAGCTTCATTTTGATGTCTTTTATAATATGCATGCAAATTTGTATGTATGACGAATTCTAATCCACTCTCTCACTCTGTCTGTGTCTTTTTCTCAGTCTGTTTATATCTATCTAGCTATCTCTAAATTTTATTTATTTCAGAAATACCACTCTTTATATCTCTCTTGCCTCTCTTATGTAATCAATGATTCTCCTATCATCGCTTATTCGCAGCGGCTCCATAGCGAATCCAATATTTAAGCCACAGGCGCTTACTTCCTGTTTTCATTTCCTTTATCCGGATTCTATCACTTGCATTTCGCGTCTATCTCTTTCAAAATCCATATATAACTATATATATATATATATATATATATATATATATATATGTGTGTGTGTGTGTGTGTGTATGTATGAATGTGTGTGTGTATGTGTGTGTGACAGAGAAAGAGAGATAGCAGGAGTGAGAGAGAGTTTATGGGATTTGGAGAGAAGCTACCAGTCTCCACAACACATTTTAGTGTATTCAGAAAGCTCAAAGTATTTATAAAACGTCGTCATTAAAATATTTGTCTAAAAACAAAAATCGTGTTAAAATCTTAACATGAAATCCTTAAATGCCACACAGTTTACTGATTTCATTTTTAAATCGTATCATTTATTCTCCTCTTATCCGTGGAAAATAACATTTTGTAATTATTAGTGTCAAATCAGAATTTACATATTTATGTAAGTTCTGATTTGACACTAAAAATTACAAAATGTTGTTTTCCACGGTTAGACAGGACTTTTTTCTTTTCTTTTCAAAGTAAATCTCATAAACGCCTTAGCGATGAGGCCAATTCGCAAGTCAGTATTTAATTTCAATTAAGATAGGCGACTGATTTGCTCAGTATGTTTCCGCTGAAATCGGATTGTATCTTATATGCTCTTGTCTCTTCTGTGCCATAAAATACGATAATTTTATTTGGTGTAATTCATCTACCGAGTCAAATACAAAGTAAATTATAACCAAATCTATTCGGCCAAAGACTCGTACAATTTCCTCTGGGCATGTACACTGGGTAGTGCTTTGATCCATGTCAGTTCAATATGAGATTCAATGAGTCAGAAACTAAAGACCGAATTTTTGCTTGTCTCTTTTTACTTAGCTTTGCCAGACACTGAATAATAGTTTCTCTTTCGAATGACTGTTGTTCAAGTTAAACAAGGCAATAGTGAAGATGTAAAATAAGGTTTTGCAGAAGATGTTTTTCTCAAATAATGTTGGATGGATGCCTGAAGGAGTCGCCTAAAGATGATAATGTTACTGACAATTATGATGACTGAAGGTATGACTCAAGTGAACACTGGAAAAATCTTGCTTCGATTGAGTGATTTCAGCTACACCGTATTTCTAGTATAAACTGTATTCATATAAAAAATATTAATATCTACTTCTTTCATGTGTCCGTTAAAAAGCGTCTCAACATCAGCTAATTCAAAATATCAACTGTTTTATGGTCAATAATGCGAATACATCACCGTTACTGGCGACCCAAGAAAGACTGTCAATACTTCAAAGCATCAGATAAAATAATATTCAATCATTTGAAGCAATTCTTCTCCCCATTTGGAGAAATATTTTAAAGAAACATGCAGGCCTATTTCATTACTTTGAAATGTCTTTTTTATCCAAGAAGAATACCATGGACAGAACATGTGGGCAACGAAGAAGTTTTTAAAGAAAATCAGAATAAAAATGGAGCACATACTTCAATCAGAACGAGACATTTGAAATTTATCTGACATATAATGAGGAATGGACTAGACAATTTAGCACCGATAGAACATATTGGAGGTGAAAGAGAAGCCAGGAGATGCAGCGAGTAAACTACTTAATTAATTTTTATGAATGAATGACAGATGAACAATGAGGAAATGATAATGAATGAAAATTTACTTAGAGTAAAAAAAGGTAGAAAATATCAAGAACCATGATTACCGTAGTCTTGAAAGGATTTGGCGCATAAAAGAAAACTACTTTTAATCAGAGATTATTTCCTATTTGAAACTCAATTGAAACTTCACTTCCATGGCAATATATGAACGTGCTACTTAATCAATAAAACATTCATTTTAGCTAATTACATATTTATGAAAAAGAAGAATTACTTATGCACAAGTATACATGTATAACAGGACAACCAAATTTTGCATTTTCATTAGTGCATATATTTGCATTCGTATCAAATCAGACTAAATTACGTTCTGTATGACTATCAGTCATTTAGAACAATCTTATAACAGGTCCAACATGGTGGAACATGTAACAATGTCTGAGAATTGAGGTCGTACTTAGAAATCAGTAATCGCCAAAGAGAAACGAAATCAAAGAAACTCTTTTATCTACAAATCAAGGAAAATTAAATCAACTGGACACTTTTTCATTTTATTTCGTTATTTTGTCAATTCTTATTTTCTCTCCGTCTTGTTATTTTCTCCTTCATCAATTTCTGCATCTTTGCTATTTCTCTGTAAACCTTTTTCTAGTTTCCATTTCTCTCTTTTTCTTTCCTATTTCAAATTCATTTTCTTTCTTTCTTCTTTTAATCAACCTTTCTATTCACACTTTTATCTCTTCCTTCTCTCTTTTTTCTCTTCTCTTCCTTCTCCTTTTTTCTCTTCTCTTTCTTCTCCCTTTTTTCTCTTCTTCTCTTCCTTCTCCTTTTTTCTCTTCTTCTCTTTCTTCTCCCTTTTTTCTCTCATTGCTTTTATTTCTCTCTTCCGTTTATTTTATCTGAAAAAAGTTTTGTCTAAGTTCACTTAGACAAAACTTTTTTCAGTTCAGATTTAATTCCAATTTCTCTCCTTTATTTTTCCAAACCGTTAGTTCACACCCTTTTTTTTAACGTTTACTCTCCCTTGCCTACTCTCTACCCCCCCCCCGCCATTATACTTTCTCTTCTTCATTCCTATCTATACTAGAAGCTTTTGCCATTAATTCCCTTTGTCCTTCTCCCTTTTTCTTCTTACACTGTTTCTTCTTTTTATCTATTATTTCTTCTCTCTCTCTCTCTCTCTCTCTCTCTCTCTCTCTCTCATACATACACACACACAATCATTTAATCTATCTCTCGTTCTCGCTATGCTTGATAATACGGAAATTTAACCAAGCATAAAATTAAACCTTATACTTCTCTTTCTGATTACTGCCCCTGTGTCCCTGCAATATCAGCACAAATTCCACTCACCATCAACTTTCCAAAGTCTCTCTCTCTCTCTCTCTCCCCTCTCTCTCTTTCCCCCTCCCTCTATTCCCCCCTCTCTCTCTCTCTCTCCCCTCTCTCTCTTTCTTTCTCTCTCTCTTTCTCTATCTCTCTCCTCAAATTCACCTTGCCGGGGGCTCTGATGTTTCGAATCCACATTATATTCACTATTACAGGTTTGTGACGTCAGTAAGGTGCCGACAACCCAAATCTCGTCTAATCACGTTGGGAGAGAGTGTTTAAAGCAATAACGGATATAGAGGAAGTCGGCTTCAGAAGCTTGCCGATGCGTTTGTCGCCTCGTCTTCATTTTGATTGATATTAAATTGGACGCAGGACTTCAAATGGGATCGAAATTAAGTGCTTGGTAGTATTGGCTTTGCTCTTGTTAGGTTTCTTTGCTGTTGACAGAAACCAGCTTCTGGCTTCATTTTGTCTCTTTTCCTCAGCGTGTACTTCTCTGATTGCAGATATAAGTAGATAAGTGAGTGAGTAAAGCATTTTCTTTACGACACCAACGTGCATATGTGTGGAGATGGAGATAAAAATAAAGCAATCGGGATATTTTTTGTGGTTTACTTTCCTGTTATTGCCTATCTGCCACAAAGATTTCTTTAATTTTATCTTGTATTTTTTGCAGTATCGTGAACGTCTAGGTTACTTTATTATTATTATTATTATTATTATTATTATTATTATGTTTTCTACATCCAGGATTTATTTTTGTTTTTCTGCATTCAAGATTTGATCCCGGTTAAATTAATCAGCTGACATCAACGGTGTTTTGTTTAATTTATATTATTTCTATATCTTAAGGTATTACATATTAATAAAATCTGTTGTCAAAAATCGAATACGTAACAATCCAAAAATAAACGCACCTTTGTGAATGAGGTTATTTAAAAACAATGTTTTGGTGTGGCCACCTTTATTTTTTATTAGTGCTTGTGGTCTTGATGACATTGACCTCACTAAATTTGCACAGAATGTTATTCGGATATATGCAGTTTCAATTCTGGATTGTTGTCGTTTTTCTACTTTTCGATTAAGTATATTCCGCAGTTACTCAACTAGAATTAAATTCGATGACATGTTCATCCAATCGAGCTCATTTGCCGCTTGCTTCTTCAGAAACTTTCTTATCGACTATCATGTAATGTTTGATTGTTGTAATCGAAGCATTCACGGTACATAAGTTTTTACCATTAGCAACAACAGTAGTAGATTCTTGTGCTATTCGTCTCCCAAGTTTCTGATACATCAAACAGACACTGGGGTTAGCTTGCATGGACGACCTGGATGCTTCTCAACAATGACTTTCCCAGGTTTCTTTCAAATTTACACAAGAAATTTGGCAACTTAACATCAGTTTTTCAGCCATTTTTGATAGCCTTCGTTCTGTTTGTGAAAATAAATAATACGTTCCTTAAAAACATGAGGGTTCTTTTCCATTTGGAGCTATTTTTAAGAGATACAGTGAAATCTTTATAAAAACTGTTTTAATATTGTGTGCTTTATTTCAGTTCTAATTTACTTCAATTTCCTCCAAGAACAATCAATTTTGGTTAAATAATGAACTTTACTATATAAAATGAAATAAACTTATTTCGCGGGAGTTTTTTCGACTTCTATATATTAATTTTTGTTGACTACAGAATTTAAATGCTATGAATTTAGTAATAATTTATACCCACTAATATCTGTTTTAATTGCATAATGTTCCACTAGAATTAATAAAGTTCAAGCACGTTTCACTTGGAAAAAGATTAGCTTTTTTATTTTTAAAAATACTGAACCTATGCATATTTATAGGTGATACAATAAATAAATGGATATGTAGTTAAGAGAAACGAAACACATATGTCAGTCTTCTTTTACCATTCTTTTGTGGTATTCTTTAGATGAATATTTACTCAACGAAGAAATATACATAAAAAGAAACACTTTCACAAACCTCCAGTATCGTTATTATTTCATACACAATGCTAAGAGAATATCCATACAAAATATACAACTGCCCCCCCCAAATGATATTATTAACAACAATAACAATAAAAAACAGTACATTATACTACCTACTAACTCCGTCACATCCATTATCCAAAATAATTTATCCAATCTAAACAACATCTCAATAATTACAACCACTTCTAAAACTATTATGGATATGATCAGAACCAAAAATAACTATAACAATAACAATTCTAATGCAGGGATATATATAAAATAAACCATTACAACTGCTCTTCACAATTTTTATCTATGAACACAAAAGGGATCTTATCGACAACAATTTATCAAATACATTAGTTATACATAGAAATAAATTCAACCACAACTTTGATCTAAAGAATGCCACTCTTATTAAGTAACATAATTAGGAGGAAAATTCTCGAGAATGTCGCTATCGTATTTTATCAAAATATAAATCTGAGCCCCGGATTTTTTCCAATATCTGAAAGAATTACTTTTTTCCCAAGCCAACACACGATTACGAAAATGTTTTAAAAAAATGAAAAGAAAACAGTTAAATTCATAACCTATTATTTAAAATAAATATAAAATAATTCCAAATTAAAATAATTTAAATACTAATTTACATTTTATAAAAATATAGTAACATCATTTACACACTTTCGTTTATTAGACATTAAATATTGTGTCACTTCGGATCCTCCATAGATTGCCTAGATTTTAGATTAAACTGATTAATATTTATGAGCGTTGTTAACTTTAAAAATTTTGAAAAACCAAATTTTTGCTTTTATATATAAGTGTTTCAAAATAAAATCCTTGCAATTTCCTTGACAAATTCTCACAGAGGACGAAACGCGTTGGTTAAGATGAATTTATTTTTTGTCCTTTTACAGATATATTCTATCTGAAATTTTAAACACACACACACACATACAGGGTTTATTGAAAGGTAACTTCTTATTTTATGTATGACGCACTCTTCCGTCTTCTAAAAATGATAGTTAGACGGGAGAGTCCATCATACATAAAATAGGGAGTTACTTTTCAATCACCTTGTATGTGTATACATATACATACATATATATATATATATATATATATATATATATGTGTGTGTGTGTGTGTGTGTGTGTGTGTGTGTGTGTGTGTGTGTGTGTGTGAATAAATCACTAGTAATTTTCATTTCACTTTCTCTCTGTCATATATATATATATATATATATATATATATATATATATATATATATATATATATATCCAAATGAGAGAAAGAACAACCTAGTGCCGAAAGACGAAACCTATTGTGTAGCGATTTCAACATGTTTTTGTCCTAATACCTTACAATAAAATTATATATATATATATATATATATATATATATATATATATATATATATATATATATATATATATATATATATATTATGCATGTTATCTCTCCTGTTAGGAATCGATTTGACGGAATAATGTCTACTCTTTTGATCAAAGCTCCTAGTCATTGCATCCAGGGGATTTTCTGAATTAAATCTGACCATTCATAAAATATGCTTTTCAGATCGATCTAGCTCAAAGCAAAAAAATGTTTCTGCTTGTATCGCATAGACATGTACAAAAGGGCGGTTTCAATTCGTTGCTAATCTCAAAGTGTGGTCGATTTCTCGTTCATACTCAACACACATACACACACACACACACATATATATATATATATATATATATATATATATATATATATATATATATATATATATATACTGGCTGAAAATCTATATTTAGGAGAGCTAGTAATGCGAAGTGTTTTATATTTAAACAACCATTGGTGCTGCATTTTGTCTTATCAATTTTAGAAGTTTTTCGTTTTTCGTTGAACTTGAAAATTTCTTTGGTTGATTTTGATAGAAGAGCTAAAATTAAGTAGAATAACCTTGTAAAGAACCTAAAATAATCTATTATTTCTAATGTTTTAATCTTTTTAGCCATACTCGAAAATAGTGGCTTTAAAATCAGGGTAAATCTGAATGCGTTTTGGAATACTCCTAATGTTTCATGTGCACTTCTGTTGATGAATCTATTAGCCTCCTTTTGACTCTATTCGTTTTTGTTATCGTTTCTTTTCTTCCTCTCTTTTTACTCCGCCTTTTCCACTTGCATCAATAAAATAATATTCATTTGATGATGTCCTCGTCTTTACAGTGACCTCATTCAAACTATTCGTCCGTTATTTTAACGGAAATAAATCTTTTTTTACGGCCACTTTTGTAAGTGTTTATCAAATCGGTGATCAGCTGCCCGACCATTTGGTGTCAGCATCATAAATGATTTCCAGAACATCTCACTATTCTGTTCTCAGGGGATAGTTTAATGGTTACAATAGCTAACTGAAGTCTATCAGAGTAACGGTTCAATTCAGGCTACACAGTTTGAGAAATTCCTTTCGAAAACTCAGAGGGTGAATGAAGGCTTCACTACAAGAGAATCTGATGCTTTTGTAAAATTACTGAAATCAAAATAGAGCAAATAAAAAATTGGAGTTCAGAAGTTGACATCGGTAACTGATGTCGCTTTCTGTATTAAATTCAGCAGATAAATGTACATTGATAAAGGCAAAGATGACTGCGTGTAAATTTTTTGTTCCATGTTTGCTTGTTGATTCAATAAAATTGTTAAAACAAAAACTCTGAATGTGGAGTGATTATTAAACACGTTAAATAAAGAGTAAGTAATACTTTGATTCAATTTGTCAAAATCTTTTTGTTATTAACGCCCCATTCATCGCACATGATTATTGTTCATAAACGCAAATCGATAAATGAATGTAAATGCTATGTGTTATATACTTAAACTTCTCTTGACACAAAGTCACGGACATGAGTAACCAGTAAAAATCGCACACAATCGTAATGGTCAATAAGACTATCTCGCTAAACCCTACCCCACACCGAGAGACTGATGCTGTACACTTTTGTGGTAGGATCATCGCAATTCATTTCGAGTTTGGCATTTCGAGCAATCATCAGTAAATGTTCGCCATCATCGACTACCGATAGTCTGTTACCAACTCAGGAAAAAGGCATATTTGTAAAAGAACACAGCTAATTTCCTTGAGTTAGCTGGTTTGGTTTGCTTTTCAGCGGCTGTGTTTGTAGTGTGTCCGTTTTAACCACACAAACATGCCACGCTTGTAGCAAAGGACAGCTAAGAGGGCCGATACAACGTGGAAATTCAGACTGAGATGTGTTTGGGGATGCGTAGGAGAAAATGTAAGATAGATCAGGGGAAGGAAAGAACAAGTGAAGTAGATAGATAGATAGATAGATAGATAGATAGATAGATAGATAGATAGATAGATAGATAGATAGATAGATAGATAGATAGATAGATATGAACAGAAAGAACTATAGACTGAGACAAAGGTAGACAGTATACAGTTTCAGTCATGATAACTGATGGAACTAAATTGAATAAAAAGATGTTGCGAAATACTTTCATTTTTCTTGATTTATAATTAAATTTATGTGAGATGAACCTGATTATTGCTACATTCATTAAGCTGGTAAAAGGCTGCAAGATCGGAGCAGCCCTTGAAAATGTAACTGATTCCACTAGTGAATTAAATACTGTTAAGCTCATAAGGTACAATAGACTTGGACTGATCTACATTGCTACATGCCTTTGCTATTGATTTATATTTGTCTTCGCAAATTGTACATCAGTGAAGAGAAATAATAAAAGCAGAAAGGAAGAAAATAAAATTGTTAATGTAAAAGACATGCGGAATGGAATCGGGAGTGAAATAAAAATGTAAATAACTGTAATTTGGAAGTGGGGGTCGGCCGTGTTATATCGAAACTTCCCCCATTTTAGTCTTTTCTTTACTCTTCTTCATTCAATTCAAGTTTTTCACTTCCTTTGCAAAGATCTTCATTGTTATGATGTTCATTCCGTTTTCTTCATCAGTGATATATACTGTCATTCATATCAATATATTCGTTTCTTTTCTCTTCAATTTTATTTTTCTAAACTTTCCAATATAAAAAAGAACCATTCTCGTTTTATGTTTTCTAGTTATATTTAAAATTACAAAAACTCACGCATAAATATTCAATATACAAAGGGAAAATGACTTAGCCATCATTAATACATGCAAATACACAAACACAGACATATATAGAGAGAGAGAAAGAGAGAGAGCAGTAGCATATTTCTGTCTGTCTCTGTGTCTCTGTGTCTGTCTGTCTGTCTGTCTCTCTCTCTCTCTCTCTCTATATATATATATATATATATATATATATATATATATATATAATTTATTTATTTATTTAAAAATATGTCTCCATCGCGACACATAAATTACTGTTTCGAAACCGAAGCTTAAACTTAAAGTTTAACTTTAAAGTTTAAACTTAAAATTCGGAGTTGGGTTCCATTCTTGGGTGATGCTAGGAATAAGTTACGAAAAAAAAACCAGATTTACTATTTATTTAAGTTGGTGGTGTTAAGAGAATTCCCATTTTTTTATTATTATTATTATTAAGGGGATGTTTGCTTATCTTAGAATGTAGAAAGCAAGCGTATCTTTCTGTGGCAAATTTAAAGTCGGTTACAGTTATGTGGAGTTATGATTTCAAGCTGTCAAATTATTAGTGACTGGTTTATTTTATCTTCTTAAGGTTTACGCTACAATATATTTGGCATTTATTTATTTATTTTCTTTTTAAAACTAAATCGAGATTTTCTTAAAGGGTATTTTATTTATATATATCTAAAATAAGCATTTATAAATTATTTAATTTATGATCAAATAATAGATATAAATATGTGAATTATTTTTATAATTAATTATTTTTAAAGGGTATATGAGACAATGTCTACAAAAAACTGCTGTTTCATTATTTGATTTAATAAATTTTTATTTTTCAGATTCTTAATAATATATAAGTTTTCATGTATGCATGGAGGACATGAATCATCCAAGTTCTTTTTTTTATTAGTTTCCATTTTGCTCTTAGTGTTTTATTTGTTTCTCTTAATTGCCAATAATATCTGGATAGGGATGTTTGGTTACGATACTTGATATTATTGAAGGAAGTCAAATGCTGTCGCCATCTTAATTTAAATTCATTTTTTATACATCCTATAGAGATTTTCACAACATTAGGATTTTCAATGGATGAGTATATATATATATATATATATATATATATATATATATATATATATATATATATAAGTTTGATTAAAAAGAACCGAGAATGTCTGTTTCATTTTTATTATATTTTACAATTTTCAATTAAGGTGTTGAATATTGTGCGAAGTTCATATTTTGTTATTTTTGTTGAAGTGCTTTCAACTTTCACAATGTCTGTGTGATAGTTAAAATTCCTTTATCTGTATCTGGGTATACTTTCAGTAGCTGGTCGTTTGAAATATAGTTATCACGTCATGTGTAACGGCTATTGGGAACGAGGCTGCACAAAAAATTACAATTTTGTAATTTATTAATTTTATTTAGATTTTTTTTCACTTTTATTTATTATTTTTTGTATTATTATAATAAAATATGCGCGCGCATTAATGGATATAATATGCCTTTAAGATACTTTCTCATGTGGCGAATGATATTTTGTTTAATGCGAGTTGTTCATTTTGTATAACAATAGCTTCTAGACTCTTGAGTCTTTTCTTGCATTGGCTTCTGTAGGGTATGCCAATAGCCATAATTTTACCACCTCCTTGTACAAAAAAAAAAAAAAAAAAACTAGCAGAAACACGTGTTTACTCAACGAGAAAAGTTAATGTCTTCACACATACAAAATAGCTCTTATAAAAAATATAATTTATCGAGCCAAAGTAATCTCTTCTTCGGACATATTATTCTATAAGGAACTTCGCAACATTAAATAAACCCTAATTAACAATAATTTCCCTCACTACGTCGTCGACGAAAAAATATAATTAGCCTTAACGAAATTTAGAAAAAAATGATGACGCAAACAAAAATAAACACACTATTAACATATTATAACTAAATGCTTCTCTTAATTATACACAGGAGGAAAAAAAAAATAATTCATAAAACATAATTCAGCGGTACATATCACTCAGTGATCCTAATAAACAACTAAGATTTGTCATCTACTAGAATAAGTTTAACAGATCTAATTTAATTATTACTAACAACATAAATCCCCTTATGTAATAAAATATTATCTCATGTCTCCCTGGAAGATTTGATCTCCAACAATAATAAAAAAAATGAAATTGGGCACATATGCACCAAACACTCTCGTAGATTGACCTGTCACATCTTAGTGCAATCTGTGCACATATCGACCAGTACATCATGGACGACCAAAGTAACGCTATGAACAGAAGACAAATACTAGTAAATAACACCAAAATACTCTACAGCACTATTGAATATATGCAAAATTCATATTCTTTTTTCGCAATTGTTGATATACTAAAATTCACACCTATGAAATAAAATGAATCAATAATTTCTTTGATTAACTTCGAAGCTATTTTAACTTAAACAATTCTAGGTAACCTTGCCGGTTTTGAGTATTTACAAATTCGAAACATTAAAAAAAAATCATTGCTCCGTTCTCTTAAACACTTCACACATTTCATATCGTTTTTCTTTTTCACCGGAAGTTAACTGAAACTTCGCTCATCAGTCCCTGGGGGTATTCGACGCCATATTGGCTTTGTTATTCACACATTTGTGTAATCCCGTTCCCGATTAGATCTTAACTATAACGAGAGAGATTAGCCGACAGCTAATTATTGCCGTATGAAGCCCCAGCACAAATAACCATGTGGAGATGGGAGAATATTGTCTGTTCATTCAATTTTATCATCTTTCAGCATTGCGTTTTGCTTTTCTTTCTCGCTAGCCAGACTGGCTGTTTCTTTTCTTCTGTTTTCGGCCATTTATTTTACTCGGCTGAATATAGCATGATCATTTTCATAACAGTCCTTTAAGACTTTTTCTAAGCTTTCTACTTTACAGTTTGTTTTTAATTTCGTTTTTTTTTTTTCTTTTACAAAACTTCCGCTCCTTCTAGCCTATAATTCTCGTTTCGATTTTCTCCTTTCTTCAGCTATCGATGATAACATCATCTCTATCCAAATTCTTCTGAATTTCTTTGTTTTTTGCCATATCCGCCTAATTCCCTCAGTCGCTCGAAATACTTACATTTTTCGTTAATCTCTCTCTCTCTCTCTCTCTCTCTCTCTCTCTCTCTCTCTCTCTCTCTCTCTCTCATCACCTTATATTGTCAACCATGTGTATCTTTCATCGGATTTGCGGCCAGTTTAACCTAGAGCGTTTCGGAAGGAGAAATCGGCAAATTGGGTTCCAATTCTAACCAAGTTTGTTGCATTTACTTTAATTGAGAAAAGTATGAAAGCTCTTAATTTGTCTCTTCTCCAATACCCTATGACATCACGACTGATTTCAAAGGTTGACTGGCGATCTAAATTATATCTGTAAAGAAAGAAAAATATTTTTCACGTTAAAACAATACGATGCCATGAGTTTTGTCTGGTTTGTGTCACTTATAGTGTATAGAGTGAGAGGTGAAATTGTAAGCTTGGGTGGGATTGGTCGTTAGGTACAGTTTTAGGTTTGTTCAACTTAAATTTGCTTTCATTTTATAAAGGAATTGTTCGTTGAAATGAGTGACACAAAGCAAATCTTTACAGGTCAGGTTTGTTTGTTTTTTTTTGTTTTTTTTTTTCAGGAATATAATGCACTTTCAGATAGAGGTAACGATGAAACTTGTGATATTTACGTCAAATGAGGGTTAGATTTCGGAACACGGAAAATGTTCCACTGAAGTGAGCAATGCAAAACCACAATTTTGATTGTCTCGCCAGTGAGAGATTGACTGGGATGGAGTTTCTCGTCTTCCCCTCTGATACTCACAACAGGACATTGTTTTTACTGGGTTCTTGGGGGCTTTCCTTTCTCTCCTTCAAGGCGTACAGCAAAAGATCAAGCATTATTATGAGCAGGCCAATCAGAGCAGTGCAATTGGAATTTGCATCCCCATAAAAGCAGTTGCCGAAAGAGCAAAAATAAGATCAAACTGGTCTATCAGACCAATACTCTCCCTCGACTGGTGCCCCAATCAGCTAAAAACTGTTCTCTTTGCTGGTTTTTGAATTCCATCGATCAGTTGCCTTCATTTAAAAATTGGAATGACTCTGGGCTGTTTAGCCAATCGCTAGTCAACCTCTTCCTCCCAGCTTAAGAATTCCTTATACGGGGAAACTTCTTCAAATCCCTTTTGTTTATGTGTTCATTATCTTAATCAATCATAGTACCATAAATAAAAGTTATTTTTACACTTGTTAATGAATTATTAAAGTTAATTAAGTCTACAACGACACCGGGTCTTTCACAAACATAGCCAGGACAGAGAGGAGTCAAGCTTGATCTTCGATAGTTCTTCACCGATATTACTGCGTATACTGAAACACACGTGGGGCGCAGGATTTATGCCGGAGACAGACCAACTGACACGGAGCAAAATACGAGTGGTATTCAGCGAATTACGCAGCAACAGGGCCATAATTGGTACATTAGTGACCTAGAATACAACCCCTAGATCTCATCCACAAGCCCTCAAGCTATGGCAGGGTTAATTAGGTTCTCTTACCTTGAGGTGGCAAACAGTCCAAGAAGAAAAGCGCTGGATTCAAAATCAGCCTGTAGAGGAATGTGCTTCTTCAGGATATCTTGTCAAAGTCACACCACTGCTACTATTATGTGTCTTTCATCTAATCAATATAATTCACTGTCATTGTTTCAAGAAAGGCAACAATTAAACGAGAGCAAGAGAGTTCGATTGATTAATTTTATTTAGTAAAAGGATAAAATGAAAAATAAAAGAATGTTGACGCAAAAAAGAAGTAAAATCACATAAAAAATGAGAAAAAAGACTCAAAAATAGATTCACAAAACAACAACAAAACTATTCTAAAACAGAAGAAAAATCGGCGAGAAATAAAAGAAAGCAAGCTGACAACCAGATAGAAAGAAACAAGAACAAACTAGCCGATCAGAAGAAAGAAAAGAGAAAAAGAAAGAAGGAAAACAAAACGATTACACCGGAAACGATTTTTTGGAAGGCGCATAAAATGGCGGTTAAAGATAAGGATCTCTCTACACTTCTCTACAAAGAACAACATGGGAAAAATGCAGCCGGTTCGTTGTTAGTTACCGCAAAATAATGATTGCTCCCTTGAGACCCAAAAGCAAACACTGGAACTAGAAAAATGGAAAGCACGACAAATAATGTCTTTCTTCGTTTGAATGTTCATTAACATTCAGCTCTTTTCTAGGAAGCTATGAAGCTAGGAAGCTAAAATCAGTATTTTTTCAATTTTTTTTCCTCTTCGCTGGATTCCTGGCTTAAAACCAAAGTCTATTTTTACTTCATATGCATAGCTCTTAGAGAACTAGTATAAAACAGTTAAACATCTGAGATCTTAAACATTCTATAGTCTCTAGTCTGTGGTGACTTTTCTGAATCAGATTTTTGGAAATGGATAAAAAACTTATTGCACATATAATTTACATTAAATATTTAAGACGTACAATCTTCCGGTGAAATAAATCGCAAAAATCTGGTCATCCTATAAATATTCTTCATAATAATGCACAGTTCCATGTGCAGAGATTGAAGACAACGAATGGGGAAAATTTCACACTCCCTTATTCTTTAGATTTTGTTGTCTGGTTTTTACTGTTCTAGAATTAACATAACATTTTTGATAGACTGCAAGTTTTTCCTTTTTCCTAGTTGGTTATCATATCAAAGGATAAGAGGTCCAGCAGTGCCAGTGAGCTTATCACGAGCAGGGACACCAACCCAGATATTTCTCTACCCCCGTGTCTGTGCTAAATGCCATGAATAATTAACAGGTTTTTAAATCTGCAGGACAAAGCCGTTCTCAGAAAAGACTGGCGGGGGGAATGGTTTCGTCGGCGATGACCCAACCATGCAGTATGTAGTACTAGGTTACAATATTACCAGTAGCATTAAGCATAGGGTGAACTGTCTTCAATATATATATATATATATATATATATATATATATATATATATATATATGTGTGTGTGTGTGTGTGTGTGTGTGTGTGTGTGTGTGTGTGTGTGTGTGTGTGTGACCATTATCCCCGCAGTGGGACAATGATCACACACCTTCCATACTTGATACATTAAAAGAGAAGTACACTACATTCACCCCACAAAACACATTTGAAATAGTAGTAGCAAATGACATAAAGGAAACAATAGCGCCTTAGCTGCCACGTAACAATATTACTGAAGAGGAATGTATAATGCTTGACACACTGACACATAGAGATGAACTAATCATAACACAGGCTGACAAAGGGGGTGCCACAGTGATCTGGGGAATCAAAGAATACATTAAAGAGGCCAACAATCAGCTAGCCGACAAAGAAATGTATAAAAGGTTACCTACAGACCCTCTTCCTGAATACCAAAAAGAATTAACTAGCTCACTAAAAATAATGCTTCTTAACAATCTAATCGGCAAGGAAACATGCACAACACTTACAACCACAAACATCACACCTGCTCGCTTCTATCTCTTTCCTAAAATACACAAAAGCAACAACCCAGGAAGGCCGGTCATTTCATCATTCGACTGCCACACGACCAATACGTAGACCATTACATACAACCCCTATCTAAGGAAGTAAAATCCTAGCTAAGGAAGTAAACCCCTAGCTAAGGAAGTAAAATCCTACATCAGATCTACTAAACAAAACTAATCTCATAAAACCTGTGCCAGAGAATGCTATTCTAATGACTATGAACGTAAAATCACTCTATTCAAACATTCAAACACATCGAAGGGCTAATCGCCCTTCAGGAAGCACTTACTAAAAGAAGAAAACAAGACCCCTTCACCACCACAGAAGTTATTATAAAGCTCATGAAGCATATTCTTACATTGAATAATTTCAACTTCAATGGAGCACACTACCTGCAAGTAAGAGGTTGCGCCATGGGCACCATTGCAGATCCATAATATGCTACAATGGAAACATGTGAAAATTTGAGGAGACCCATATCTATCCCCTCATCGGTAGCGACTGCGTATTCTATTCAAGATATATTGATGATATGTTCTTTGTATACACGGACAGTGACGACAAACTTATCCAATTCCTCATGACCCTAAACACAGTGCACGACTCAAGTTTGATTATGAAAAATCCACAAAATCGGTAACATTTTTAGACACCCGCAGTTACATAGATGAAAACAGGAAACTACAAACGACACTACACACTAAAATCCCCAAAACCCACAACTATCTACACTTCCCACACTGAACACCTCAGAGAGAACCTTCGCCATTCCCAAGCACTTAGACTCAGAAGGATATGTTCCAACAATGAAGAACTTAATAAACACATTCAAAATCTGGAGCATCAATTCACAACACGTGGCAATAAACAACACCTAATCAGGGAACAAATAAATAAAGCAATTTCCACACCTAGAGAAGACACCCTAATGTACATGATTAAAAATAAACCCGGCCGCATCCCTCTAGTAACCACTTTCAGCCCCACTCTGCCTCCACTATCCCAAATAATGAAAAGTCGCTGCGAAATACTACATCTCAAACCTGATCTAAAAAAATTGTTTGAGGAACCCGGCCTTCTAACATATCGTAGACCTAAGTACCTAAAAGAAAACATAGGTAGTAACCACATTTCAGGGAACAAGGTAATCCGTAATAAACAAAAAACAAAAACAACAGGATTTTCTCAACCATGTAACAACAAAAGGAGCTTATGCTGCAACCACATTAGACAGACGAATTCATTCACTAGCTCAGTCACTAAATCTACTTTCAAAATCTACCACGAATCTAACTGTAGAAGTCATAACATAATTTACCTCCTAGAATGCACACTATGCCAGAAACAATATGTAGGAAAATCTGAATGGCCTTTCACTACAGAATTAATAATTATCGCAATCGAATTAAGTCGACTCCCTATGAAAGATTATTACCTGTAGAACAACATTTCCGCCTAGAAAAACACGATTTTAAAACCCATGCCAAATTCGCTATAATTGAGAAAATAGAAAAGTTCAGAGCTGATAACATTAGAAAAATTTTAGAGTTCCATGAAAATAAGTGGATACGACGTTTAAAAACGCACTATCAAGACGGGCTTAATCATAAATTTAACAATATAGATATTATTAATATATAACCCCACGAATCAGGACCTACCCACATTTCTCACCCACACAAGACAGACATGCTTACGGAGGTGTTGAGGCCTCACACTTATACAGACACCCACACAAATATACGCACTTACACACATCATACTCACTCACTCCCTAATGAGCCAAATGATAGCACACACCCATAGTAATATACACGCTTACACATATCATACTCACTCACCCCCTACGAACCAAATAACACACACATACACTTAACAGAGACACATCCCCTTTCCATGAACCAATAAAACTGTCAAAATGATCAATGGAATTCAGAGCAGCATGAATTCATTCAGTTCTTATCTTAAATAACAACTTAAAAAAGACTGTTTGACCAAAACAAGGGTTGACCAAATTTGATGTTAAAAAATAAAAAACAAATGAAAACTACAGACAAAAGTTTATTTTCTCCATCAAGACATTTATTTCTGTAGTTCATCTGCTACCAGCAAGCAGGTATTTTTTCTCCTGATGATGGCCATGTTGGCCGAAACTAGTCGAGGAATCTAAATGAAATAATAATAAAAACGAAAGAATATAAATATACAACCCGGTGTGTCTGAAAATTTTAATTTTTTATTGCTCAATATATATATATATATATATATATATATATATATATATATATATATATGTGTGTGTGTGTGTGTGTGTGTGTGTGTATAGTTCGTGTCTTCTCGAAGCCTATAACTGCAGACTTTCATGTCTGCAAGACAGACAATCATTTTAAAGCATGTTTTTTAAACAGTGAAATTAAAGTATGCTGGTATAGAAATCGAAAGTCTTATTAAAGAAAATATTCCTCCTGATATGAATCAACCTGTATTGTCTTTTAAAGTCACCTTCACATTAAAAAAAAATGCATGTTTCATATATATATATATATATATATATATATATATATATATACAAAGAAATAATCACACATAGTGCAAAGACGCAACGCTAAGTTTTTCAAAATTTTAAGTGAGAATTTTATTTAAATATTTCTTGTGATGTGTTAAATCCACGTATTCTATTTTACAAGTGTATTCAGTTTATATGTCATGAACTAAGCATGTAGTTAAAATTAAAATTTTGAAAAACTTAGCGTTGCGTCTTTGCACGTTCCAAGATTGTTCATAACCGTCATTAATAGCAGATATTCAAAAAACATCTTTCGGTCGACAAACAAGTATTTCGTCTTCAAGTTTTTGATTTTATAAAGAAAAAAACACATGCCTGATGATGAATAGAGGACTATTCGTAAGTACTAGCATTTTAACATCAAATAAACTGAAAACTACAGACATCAATGGTTTCGACCAGGATCACTTCACTCGATGGATTAACAGTATTTTAATGCATATATTATGTCTCTAGTGACGGATGTCACCATTAATCGCATTAATATTTCTGATTGATTCTATGTGTGATTATTTCTTTGTATGTAAATTATATGCCGCCTAATGTTTTATGTTTATATATACATATATGAACAGAGAGAGAGAGAGAGAGAGGTTGATTCTGCGTTTCCAATTTTGCCAGGATAGGGAAGTTAGTTCATCCCCACAAAGCCAACTTATAGCTTAAACGGCAACTATATCAAGCGGGCCTTGGTTCTAGGAATCAGTGCACAAACTGGCATGACTGCACAAGCTGACATGTGACTTCGTGTTAGCACAACTATCGAACTGTTTTGTCTACTTTGTAACACTATTTAGGGTTGTGTGAAAAAGAAAAAAGAAAAGGAGGCGAGAATTAATTGAGGTGATAAGAAGCTATCACGAAAAGACACTGAGCGTTGTTATTTTTTCTAACAAAGAAAAGTGGTAAAGATTTTATTTTCATTAGCGAAGATTGCCGTCTGCCCATGGCGATAATGAAAATTTCAAATTGATCAAGTGGCCTACAAAACAGAATGCTAAGAGATAATATCAGTCAGGTCTCACACTGGCGGAGAAAAATGTCCGCTGGACCACCCGCAGAGTACAACCTTTAACTATCTGTGGAGATATCATTTGAGAAGAGCATCTGTTCTGTTTCGGAGCTGGCCATGATAGAAAAATTATTTTATCGGAACGAATAATTGGCACCAGGGTGCAAAGTCGCCAGATGACTACCCACTTGATGCTGGCGAAAATCTCGTTGACGAATTCCAGATGGCGTTCGGTTAAGATAAGAGTCGTAAGGGTTTGTTGTCGGGAAGAAGAAAAGAAAAAGAAAGGGAAGATAATTTTTTTTTCTTTGAGCGAGATTTTTAAACCGAGGCCAGTCTAGCCACACCCACGCTGCTGGGCGTCCATTGGCTGAATGGTGGCGTGAGCGGTAGGCGAAGGTAATCATGTGAAGAAGGTGGGGTGGCCTGTTGCCGCCCCCTGAAGGGATTGGTGTGAGATGCCACTGTGAGAGAGATGGGAAACCTGTTGACGCCTCTGAAGGGATTGGTATGAGATACCAATATGAGAAAGAAAGAATTTGGGAGGACGATTCCCTTAAACTAGAAATTAAGGACTTCCAAAAATGGAAATTAATAAATTTTCCTGGCCGAAAACAAAGGAAATCCTTGATGCGGATTTAGAATTATCAAGGAACCTCAGACCCCGACAGGCCTACCCCGGTTTTGGTCGGCGTCTATATAAGCAGAGTCGCAACTAGTAGACGGCAGTTAGTTGGCGTTGAAGACAGGCTAGAGATGAGTCAGAGAGAAGTTAGTTGCAGTTGAGCTGTGAGCTCTGAGACCCGCCTCGCAGGAACCTGACTGAAAGATCCACGCAATCACGACCTCAACTTCTAACCAAAAACAATTTATTTTTGAAGAACGACTTAGACTCACACCATCAAAACAAGTTTTACGAATATCACCTGAAGATACACCAAAAAAACAGTTATCGAAAAACAACTTAAGATATTAAGACTCGCCTAACAAACGCAAAGTGTCACGTATGCATATTAGCGGTTTGGGAGAAAGACGCAGTCCTGTATTCAGCAACCAGATATAAAATATTGTTATCCTTTTTGTAACATATTTGAACTTTTCGAGTTGTTACTTTATTTTCTTTTACATATACTTGTGCGGTATTACTCTTGTTAGGACTCGACTTGCATTACGGCCCGGCGACTGATTGATTTCGTCTACCTAAGATCAAGTCACAACGTGGGTAGGTTAGACTAGAAATCAAAACAGTTACTTTGGTAACCAGACGTTGGAGGCGAGCTGGGAACAACAAGGCTGATACCGAATCTAACCAGATTCCCATCCGAATCAGCAAAAGGTTAGAACGTCACATTTGGTGCCGCGACCAATACCAAGTCACATTGGTCGTCACAGGACAGGATAGGACGGCGACGGCCCGGAGACAGACGGGGTGACGTCACAACTTTATTTCAATCACAAAGCAGGTGATACGATTTATAGGTAGTTTTCTACAATGTCACCCAATATAATATTATAAAGAAGATACGTCCTGACAGATCGACCATGGTTGGAATGCCTTCGCTTTCACCACCACTCGGCTATGCATCCGTGTTTATATATATATATATATATATGTGTGTGTGTGTGTGAGAGAGAGAGAGAGATAGAGAGAGTGAGTGTGTATTTGTGTTTTATATATGTATATACTCTCACACACACACATACACACACACATACACACACACACACACACACACACATATATATATATATATATATATATATATATATATATAAAAGTAAAGAAAATTAGGAGATCAGGCGATTCCGCTACCTTGATTGAAAAACTTTCGACATCTTCAGTCGGAAGATACCGAAAGTTTTTCAATCAAGGTAGCGAAATCTGCTGATCTCTTAATTTTCTATACTTAAAGCCGTCCATGTTAAATTTTTATCTTTTTATATGTGCATTGGGCACCTTTTTAACACTACTGTTTCCTGTCTAATTCAACTCTGACCATTTACTTACATTTATATATATATATATATATATATATATATATATATATATATATTATAAGGGAGGCCGAACGTGATATGCACCTATAAATTCAATGAATATTAAGAGACGTTTATTCAAAGTCTTTCATGGCAGGACAACGTGCAAGAAATCAAGGTATGGCTCACTTTGACACATGTACAGTACGAACAGACAACCATACACATCGAAACACACTCTCGGGTATCTACACTCCGAGACATACGCACACACTGCTCTCATTCGTTCTTTTACTCCAATTGCAGCCATTTCGTCACTCATGCGTATTTTTTCATCTCCTCATTGGATTGCTTCCGCTTCCGGTAACCTGGTTACTGAAACAACCGGAAACTGAAATTTTGCCAACAGCCAAAGAACTTAACAAATGTCAGTGAAATGGATTACGCACGCGCAAGAATGCACACGCACTCGCAAAAAATACATATAAACAAGCGTGTGTTTTAATAGTAATTTTTAATTGGGAATATTGGATTTAAAATATAAGTCTCACTCAGTTTTGTTTATTTTATTAGGAATCCTCCGCAAGTGTCGGATACGTTTTTCATGTTATATGAAATTTGATTGAATTTACTTCAAATGAACATACACCAGCTTCTTTTATTTTTAAACCTGTCTTCAAATTCGTTTTGCTTAAATATACAAAAACAAAGAAAATTAAAAAAATGTTGTTGAAAATGAAGTTGTTTATAATTATCTGAATTTTGGCGGGAGGAATAGGATCTCTTAAATCTGTAATTTCTCTCTTGTTTGACTTTTAATCTTCACTTTTCAACGGGTATTATCTGCGCATTTGTCAATCCTTGTAATATCGAAATCGGAAACATTACGCATCTGCCAAAACTCTGCGAAACATTAACCGATTTTCATTAACCGCCTTCATCATCTGCTTCTTAAAAATTAGCCCAATACACAGTATACCAAAATTTATCAAATGTTCTCTAAAAACGATGATTTCTTTTTTATTTTCTTTATAATTGTTTTCGTTTTACTCATGTTTGGCTTGATCAAAATCGACTGGCAATCTTTCAAACGTCTTGTATTTTTAATTGGCTGATTAAGTTTGAAGTGAGGACACTTGAGAATTCGGTCTGAGAAATTCCTTGTAATTGAAAGAGAGTAATAAAATATTTATTGGGCCTTAACAAGAAATCGGTATTTAGTTTCCGCTACTTCAATCATTTTGTCGATCCCCTGTTGAAATGATCGGATTTCAGTTAAATAATGTGAAAATCGAAACATTCTGACAAACAGCTCTACATATAAGAGTGGAGTTGGTGTATCTCTTTCTCCAAATGTTAATACACACACACACACACACACACGTGTGTGTGTCTGTGTGTAAATTGATCTCTCAAAAACATAAAATAAACGGTTGCTTACAGACATCTGAATACACAATTTTTTTTTTTAATCTGAGGTCTACTAATACATAAAGTATACCTAGAAATATGATTCTGGCTCTTGTAAAAGCTGGCTGACACATTCTGATAAATTCATTTTGAAAATTTATTGTTGTTAGTTGTCGTTATCGCCGTCATTATTGTTGTTTGAGATCCTCTCCGACTGTTAAATTTTTCAGTTGAGCGATGATGGTCATATCACAAAACCCAACCGAAGCTAAGATAGACAACTTTTTTCAACACTGCCACCTGCGTCCTTCTAATTTCAAGGCGTCCCGAGTGTGCCAGCCATGAAAGAAGCAATCTGAGGTGCTTATGGTACAGTTCCTCTGTGAGGTTTCTGTACCTCTGTATTTTTTCCTACTGCACCCTCTTATTCCGACATGCCTATCAGGATCCATTCGTAGCTGCTCTTATGCACAAATGTGTTGTCAGGGCAACTTTATTCCAAGCGCTTGTCAATCAAAATGGTCGTATCCTATATGAGTTTCACTTGCCCATTGTCGGCTACTCGCAGTGGTGAATGCTTGTACCACTTGTCTGCACACTCGACGTCATTATCCTTACCAAATTCACAATGTATTCTGCACATTACTTTCTGTAATCATCTCGACTCTTTTTGCACCAACTGACTGCAGCCACTGACAGTTGTTATTATTATTAATTTTTTTTTTTTGGGGGGGGGTTCGAGTAGAGACTAAAGTAGTAGGAGTAGGTACTGAAATATTTCTCGAGTCGATCCTTCTACAAAATATTTTAAGAAGTTTGTCGGTTTGAGAAGTTTTCAGTACACCTCCTTAAAAAACAAGAACTTTATGAATAAAAGATAAACACATTGATGGAATGTATTTTTTACGTTAATTACAGATAACATGATTGACCTACTATGCAGCCATTTCGCTGCTCATCAAATGAAGTTCAATCTTACGACGTCTTTTTTTAAATAAGAAAGAAAAGAATATTTCTTGAATATTCCCCATAAGCCTTTTTTTCATTTAGTGGGTGTAAAATTAGCAACAGCGAAATGTCATAATTCATCATTGGTATGCATTCACAGTTGCTGGTAGAACTTAGTAATAGAAAGTACAGTTCGGTGCAAGCAAGTCTAATGTTCTAACCGCAGCAGTGGAGTGTTTGCTCATGTAGTCATAAGATCACAATGGAGGATGTCTGCTTTATCAATGCATACCAAAATCAAAGCACCATAACTGCTCTAACAAAAACGCAGACGTTGTTTTGCTCTATTCGGCGATTGCACACACATCGAGAGACGAACACACTCATCTCTACGCACAAATAAGTCAGACAAATAAAATTAAGGGGAAAATCTGGCAAACTGCCATTGTTCACTGATAAATGTGCGTGGCGTTTTCTAGTGACAGGTCACGTGATGCAAAAGAGTTATCAAGGAGAAAAAGGAGATTCAATGGTAAAAGAACTCCTATCCAAATTCGTTTGTAGCTCAATGGATCACTGTTCGTTTACACAAAGATTTTACATACACACACATACACCCGCTGACGGGAACACATTTTTTCACATTATACACATACATAAGAACATTGCTTTCTATTTCTGCTTTATTAAATGTCGGTTTATTATAGCGTTTCCACTATCAATAAATAACAAAACGAGTAAAACTAAATAAAACCACACGCACACACACAGACATGTCTAGCATGAAACAGCCTGTCGCCTCTGAGTGTTGACTTCAATGTTGACTTTTATATTTACATACGCTCTATCTCTGATATTGAACCCTTTATCCCATAAATATAGCACACCTTAAAACTATATTTCTTCATATATATATATATATATATATATATATATATATATATATATATATATATGTATATATATATACTTATTGTGTGTATGTGACCTTGTAACCCTGGATTTCACGCCTTTGCGATCCTCAGAGAAATTTATCTGAAGTATGTTAGTTTCATCACTGATATTGAGCACTTTCTAATAAGTACCGCACGTATATAATATATATACAAATCAAACACACACACACAGACACACTCATATATATATATATATATATATATATATATATATATATGCACACACACACATATATATATATATATATATATAGTTGGATTGATGTGAGTTTGTGACTGTGGGTTTCACGCCTTTGAGATCGTCAGATTTGTCTGACGATCGCATAGGCGTGAAACCCAGGGCTACAAATTCACAACATTTCAAATATGTTAGCACCTTCACTGATGTTGAATGCTCTCAAATAAGTACCACGCATATATAATATAAATAATATATATAAAAATTACATATACATATATATATATATATATATATATATATATATATATATATATATATATATATATAATTTATTTAAAAATTATAACATAAACATGTTATAACATCACTACAAAAATAGCCATTTTGTTTCAACACTTCTGGTGTCTTATCAAGTGATGTTGTTGTATGTAGAATAAAGAGTTTTAAATGTTTCAAATCAACCAAACCCCCCTCAATAGGGGAAACGCTGTTACATAAGTTACAATGACCAATCAAAATGCAAGTATATGAGAATTCAAAAAATCTTGACAACGAACCTTGGTTATAATAATTAATGCCTTAATGTTAATGTTAGATTAAAATAGAAATCATTTTGATTCATTTTAAATTTTATTATAAATGAAAATAAAAATTGCCAATTTTAAATTTAATCTCTATTAAGTTTAAATATTATAGAATTATTTTGTGAAGGAACTGAGGAAAAATACATAATTTTATTATTTATTTTGTTTTAATCGAAAAGACAAAATCTCAGTTTGAGCAAAGACTAATATAAGGCGATACAAATATTGTAACAACTTAGATACATTTGAAATGATGATATAAGCAAGGGAAGAAATTTAACAAATGACAATACATACACAATCATAATATACAAACACATAGAAATATTTAGATATATAAACACGCAAAAACACTGACGAAACAGGAAATAGATGTTCATGACCCCCCTAAAAAAAAGAAAATATAATATCAGACAAATATACATATAATGAAAGCCATATATAGGCAATGATACACACATACATTAATAAAGACATAGACCTGTACATAGACAAACCCACAAAGATTCAAGTTTGAAATGTTAATAAGCGAATGCAAACTATTAAAATATTACTTACATGGGCAAAGATATATATCCTTGCCCATGTAAGTAATATTTTA
Source organism: Acanthosepion lycidas (assembly GCA_963932145.1). Classification (NCBI taxonomy): domain Eukaryota; kingdom Metazoa; phylum Mollusca; class Cephalopoda; order Sepiida; family Sepiidae; genus Acanthosepion; species Acanthosepion lycidas. The sequence continues at coordinate 38,624,701 of OZ010612.1, forward strand.
AATTTAAATAATAATTTAAACAATTTAATTATAAATTAATAAATTATACATTAATAAATTATAATATATTTAAATAAAAATTTCAATATTGTTGATAAAAGGAGTTAAGAGTTGTAGAATAGGAAAACAAATATTCGACAATGAATAAAGCAAAGGAAAAAGACAAACAATACAAACGGACAGACAAAATATATATGCATACAAAAAAAAACACCAAATTCAAATACTCAGTCAAAATGCAACATGGACAATAAAGCCAGTTTATATATAGAAAAGAGAACATATTGACACACAAACATATACGAATACCTCATATATACTCATATACGCATGAGTACACATGAAAACATACACTGATACAAAAATATATATATATATAAATAAATGCACACATATGTGCATACACATGCATCCATACAGATACATACATACATAAATATACATACATACACATACATATATACATATATGCACATAGACACATATACACACGCATGCACATAGATATACATACACACATACACACACACAGAAATAAATACAAATATATCAACCTACACAGCTACATATAAAAAACATACAAAAATAAGCCAGCAGACCGACATACATGCGCAGATACACATATCTAAATGTATACACCCATATAAAAATAAGTAGAAACATGCAAACTAACTAGAAAAAATACTAACAATATTATTAAAATGTGTATAAATGATTCAAATCCCATTCAAGATTAAAATTAAAGTGTAACGAAACACAGCTGTTAATTATTAAATTCACAAGCAATTTTAAAATCACTATCAAACAAAAGTAGATTATAGTTAACATAGATTACAAATTTAAAAACACTGAAATATACACATATATAGAAATATACACGTAGAAATATTCATATATATATGTATGTATGTATGTATGTATGTATGTATTAAGACATTTTTATGTTTATACATTCTTTTTATAGATAAAATATTTAAGTAAATGTTCTGTTTTTTAATAAACAGTATTAATAACATTTACCGGCCTGAATGTCCGAGAAATTTTCATAGACAATATTCGTCCTCCACCAGGAATCGAACCTGTATCCTATACGGAACCGTCATTTAACCTGATGTACTGTAATCGAATGATCCTCCGTGGCTCGATTCATACACACACACATATATATATATACATAAACATATAAATGCAAGTACAAATATATTCATATATACATACATACCTGCAAATACACACATATATACCCGTATATATAAATATACACATAAAAATTACACTAACATTTACAGACACAAACAACATTAAAAACTTTTACGTACATGTATGTACAAAAATAGGAGGATTAGCCGATAACATTAGTGATAGCATATTCAACTTACAATAACTTTGCATTATCGTCAAAAATATTACTACCCCTATAGTAGGTTAAATTTTGAGCTATATTTACAGTTAACAGTGAGTTCATTCCTTTGATTTAAGAGACGGCTTTTGTCTTTAAATCTAATGATTTCAGAATTTTCAGTAAGACATAAATAACAAGGAGGATATAGAGAATTACGTGCTCGAACTCTCTTAATTAATTTCCATTTAACAGTTGATGTCTTGTTTTTCTCCTTTCAACTCCAAAAATACTTGGACAATGAAGTCTTGTATTTATGATTTCTGTTGTTGAAAGATTGCCCAGGCTCTTTGAATGTGGTCATCGTATTTCCAATATAATTTTTTTTAATATTGGAGTTTTCTAGTCTAGAAATTGTATTAAGACGCGCTAAAGAACTAGTTAAACATTTATTCTGTAATGAGTAATTATTGGTATTCCTACAATTGCACAAGTTACTATGAGTGGCATTATATTTGGTTTCACTCACTGCGACCTGGAGATTAGTCAATTTTTCGAGTCCTTATACTTGTTGAAGACTCTGTTATATAATAGTATTCAAGGATACCCGTCTACTAGGGCGGCTATCCAATCCCTATTGCAGATGTTCACTCAGGTACATTGTGTTTGCTCAACACACCACATTTGTTTTCTGTGTGCGCGCGATTTCATGATGCTACAAAAACTCATTATTGATTGGATGGTACCGTTATTTTTTCTTTCAATACAAAAATTAAACTAAAACGTTATTAAAACAGACAGACTGCCCTGTTTGTTTATCACAATTCACAATTTACTCTCTGAAATTCCAAGTGATTGTTTACTTTATATATATGAAATGTTTTACAAATTAATAACGCAAATTTCTCAAATTTGAATTTTATCGTAAGTATAAATGAAACTGCGATACTGGAGACGTTCTGTTTGAATTTCTGGAATGAAGAGTTAACATTATTTACAGTCCTAATCTTTGTTGTTATTATCACAGCGTTTTAACATTGTTCTCTCCGATCTTCTTCAAATACAATATCGATCTGAATGTTACACAGATATTACTTGGTATCTTCATGATCTTCTGTTTCTTAAATGAAAATCGGTTTCTAAATGAAGTTATAGAGTTTTCTTCTCATTTCCCCTTTGTTTGCTGAATTCACCTTTCCTTTTAGAGTTTTTCTATTCCACATTTTCTATTGCATAATTAAAAACAAACTAATTTTCTATTGTATCATTTTTTTAAGCTAATAAGCAGTTGTATGATAAGTTCATGAAACACATTATTATATTAATGTTTGTTATCTATTTTCCTGTGTCATATTGTGTTTGTCTCTTGTAGAAACCATTGCCAAAAATGCCAGTACCGGAACTGAACTCAACCTTGGACAAGTACCTCAACCTTGTACGACCAATTGTGAATGATGAACAATATGAGAAAACTAAGAAAATAGTCGCAGAATTTCGAGCGGAAGGGGCCATTGGTGAAAAACTACAAAAACTTTTAATTGAATATGCGGAATCAAAAGATAATTGGGTAAGTTCCGAAAAACTTAATTTTTAGCTTGATTTTTCCGGCTTACTTTGAAATTATCAAAAAAAAGTTTCATCTTATTACATCGAGAATATTGGTGAGTGTTTTTTTTTTATATCGTGAATTTTAATTAACGCCACTCTGGCACTTTAAAATTTGTATTTTAATTTATTTTCCCTATATAATGGGTGTTTCATTAAAACGGGTTATATATAATAAATTTATATATTTCTCTATTGGATCATGTTATTTAAGTCATGGCAATTATGTGTAAAAATTAATATCGCCCAAATGTCCGCCAAAGAAAAAATTATAAGACGCTTAAACTTAATTCACATTAAAATCGGCCCAATCGTTGACGTTTTCGCTAAGTATATAAAACATTTATTTATTGATCTGACATAAGCTTTTTGAAGCTTACATCATTTAACCATTTTATGGCGTCGGTTTATTTTTCTCAACAAAAAGGAATCAAACGATAAATTAAAAAATACAAATGTTTTTATGCGATTTTTACAGTCACCTATAATAATTTTAAACTTACATAATAATAATAACAACAACACATTTCTATTAAAAAGAAAGCAATCTGATACCTGATACGGTATCTAAACTTAATATTTTAAAAAACATTGATATTTTTTTTTTCATTTTCTACATTTATCTTCGATCTTATTCAATCAAGTGTAATACGTTGTCTAAGAGCTTCACTCATTTATTCATATTTATTAAAAAAAAAAATAAGTCGTTTTAAACAGTTGTGATATACTTTCCGCTGTTTTCTCATAATATTTATTTAGATCCTTTAACGCATTCATTGTGCTGGTTATTAATTTATTTATTTTTTTCAGGGCGAAAATGTTGCCTTCCAAGTCAGGCATTTAAAACTTAACCGTTGTTATTTACATCTTTGGGGCATTATTTCATATTGGATCTTATGTTTCTTAAATGTTAACAGTATCTTTTATTTGATGAAAATCATGACATAATAATGACCCTACGACCTTCATCATATTGCACAGCTTTCAATGTGAACAATTCTTGTCGCAAAGAAATTAAGCTCCATCCAAAATAGGCGGCCATTTTCGGTCATTAACCAAAAAATCTGAATTCCCTTAAGACCAGTTCATCGCACTCAAAACATTTGTCTTGGCTATATATTTTGCATTAATGCATCAATGAATCGATAGATAAAATAGATTTCGATATTTGTCAAAGGATATAGGGATCTATAAGTGAATAAGAGAACAGACGACGACAGATAATAAGTTGTTTCCATTTCAGTCAGACCAGCAATTCAATTAAAGCAAAATTTTAATACGAAGAGATTATAAAAGAGGTCTTGAATTATAATGGTTTATTCAAAAGTATTAAATGGGATAAATCGCTTAATTAGTTGTCAAAAACAACTAAGGCCATAAATATAAACTGCCTAAACCCATTTGTGAATAAAACTACATGGATGCCATGCATAAAGCCAAAATTGTTCAGAAATATCTAAATTATCAGATGTATACAAACGCTTTCTTAAATCGATGGTTAAAAATGGCTTCGAACGAGAGATGGTTAAAGTGGCTTCAGCGAGGACTATACTTTTTTGGACCTCGTGGACTGGCGCTACAGAATCAGAAACAAAGAACTGTACCAGACAACAGAAACCATCTCACTTGAAGATTTTCAACAACAGCAACGATTAAAATAAAGAATAATGACATGATCAAGTCGCTGGCGTTCGACTCCTGCTTTAAAGAAGAGGTTAGAAAGGAAAACTCCATCGGTAATGGAGAGAGCGATAACAGTTACTAAATTTGAGAAGCTATTTTCTTTAAAAATTGTTTTAAGAGATAGATTTTATAAATTTCAACCGAAATCAGTACTGACTGCTCGGTCAATGAATGCTGAATGTTTCCTTAAAAGGATACGGCCACTATATATATATATATATATATATATATATATATATATATATATATATATATATATATATATAATATTAAAAATATATTTAAAAAAATCATATATAAAATTCATTGAAAAATTAATTTTCCCTTTACGTATCACCATATACTTGTAAAATCCATCACAACTACACGTAACAACAACATTTTAACCTTATTCTTTCTATTTCTAATTTTGTTCAGACTTAGTATTTGCTGAAGAATAATCGTGTTCACCACTGAATCACTAAGTCAGCCGGGAATTCTTTCATGTGAAACAATTTGACAGTATTGACACCGAGCAGACTGTCATGCTTATCAGCCGTATTGAAAAATGTCGTTTTTAAAACACTTTCATTGAAGTTTGAGAAACTAGATTATCCCTAGATAGATGATTAGAGGGAATGAAAACAATGATTAGAAGAGTCTAGACATTGTATAATAGCCATTATACAATCATATGAAAACGCATCATTACAAGAGTTCTGCATCTAAATAAAATACTTTGTAAATATTGAAAAACCTTGCTACAAAAGGGGGATTTGGGCCATTTCAGACATCTCATGTATACATCAAATTCTACGACTTATGGCTTATTTCCTGTCGACATTAGCATCGTGGCTATAACCGAAGAAAATAAAATCCAAAATGAATGCAAAGTCTTCAGATGTCATCATGAAATATCTATAACTATTTCATCTTAGTTAAAATGCTGATCGGAAATGGCATTGTATTATGGAAATGGCACGCTCGAAAACATAGAATTGCGTGTATAGTCCAAAAATAGATTTCTTAAAACCTTTTCTTTTAGAATCATTATTCAAATTCTGTCAAATTCTGCCACTCAGTTGTTTTTGTTTTTTTCCTTTTTTCTCTTATTCTTTTATCTTTCTGCCTTTCTTTTTTCCTTCTCTGGAGATTTCTGTCACTCTGTCGGCTTTTCTCCTACTTAAAAATACGAGTATTTTCACTCGTAAAAACAATATAGTACATATCAGCATTCAACGAGAAGCTACAAAAACGGTATTAATATAGCCAACTGGGTTAACACAGATATTTAATGATTTTACAACGTGAACCAATTTCTTGAATTTTCTTTGCAACGCCTATCCGCTGAAAATGAAGCTACACAATCTTCTATGCACCACGTTTACGTACAGTTCTTGTAAAACGTATAATATCCAAGTAGAATATACCCAAACACCCTACTTTTTCTCATCTCATTACTGTTGACCGCCTCTCCATTAAGCCCTACATTTCCCCCTTTCTCTCCCCCCCTCCCCCAGTTTCTTCTTCACTCTTTTTGCTATTCGCTCCTGCCAATACTCCCGACTTTCCCTATGTTCATCTCTTCATCTTGCCACCGTCCTCTCCGGTTTCCGGTGTCTGTCGACGTCCAATTTATTCTGAAGTGCTTTGCTCTTTCGGTGTCGCTTGGTTGCCATGTTGGTAGAACTCGCTTCCCTTTTCCGCCAAACGGCCGGTGCAAACAGGAACCGCGTCCGGTTTGAAGAACCGAGAGACTGTTTGGCAATTGTTACAAGACCGATAGACATAGACACGCAGAGAGAGATTTGCAGACAGATTGCATGCCTTGTCCCACCCAACCTCCTATCTGTTACAAACCTTCACACAAATGCAAGTTTTCCTAATTCTTTTATTTTATTGCAATTATATCCTTTCTACTCGTCGTCCTATAACAACTAATGCAGCTGAAAACAGTGAAAAATTATTATTATTATTATTATTATTATTATTATTATTATTATTTAAAAATACATAAAAAATTCAACATTTTTTCTTGTTCGTTGGAAATTTGACTATCTATATTTTTTAGATGAGGTATTGTAATTATTTACACTATTTACATTGTTCCTACTGTTTTCTTTGTTGCCATATTTATGATGTTTCGGCCGTTGTACACTCCGGCCGTCTTCGGGTGATTGTAATTTCAAACTGAACCCTTTATTTCGTCCACTTGGGTAGATTGTTCTCATTCCATGTGCCATGTCTTTTCTGGATATCTCAGTTTCAGTTACTTCCCATTATTAACTAAACACTTCAAGTTTTTGTCCACCACTGCTGTGACCAGGGATTGAACTCACAACACTTTAGAATACTTCACTGGAATACTTCAACCAACAGTGGAAAATTATTATTTTTAAAAATTACATTAAAAATCCGACATTTTTTCTTGTTCCTTAGAAATTTACTTTTAGAAGATTTTTTTGTTTATTCAATTATAATTTTTCCCAGTGTTTGTATTTTTTTATTATTTTAGTTATTTTTATTTAGCAATTTTATTCCATTTTATCGATTAACTTCGTCTTCTTGTTTTTTTCTGTTTCTCATCCTTTTTTCATTTCCAAATATTTCTTTTCCACTGAATTGATGACCTGTTCGATTAAGAAGAATCGGATTCAAAATGTTATGTTCAGTAAGGCTTGACTTGTAAATCATGCTCCACTCTTTTGGCTGAATGCTAAAACTACGCTACACATCGTAAATAATAATCGGATCTATAAGTCAAACTCTGAAGAGAAATGATAGATATAAAACTTAAAACACCTTCTTATGTGTTGTGCTCCTTCAGTACGTGAGCGATCATGGCTCTACACAACTTTCTATCGTTTGTAACTCTAAGTAATTATTCTCCTTACTATCTCTTCTACGCCCTATTCTACCATCCACAAGCTCATTAGGTAGGTTGCTCGCTGTTTCCACTTACCTTCAATATGTCATGTGAATGTTAAATTTTCTGATTCCCCTTTCCTCATTAAGTATCCCATTAATTTCAACTGTATTTTTCTCATTCTAAGTACAAGTATCATTTTTGTACCCAATTTCTTTAAAACTCGCTCGTTACTCACAGGTTCCATCCATGGTATTTTCAGCATTCTTCTGTAAAGCCACATGTCTGTTGCCTCAGGTTTCCTTTTTATCTGCGATGAAATTGTCAAGTATTTACTACTATATAAGATTATTAAAATTATATAGCATTTCAGCACTCTTTTCATTGTTTCAAATGAAATGTTTCTGTTTCTTAATACTTTGTTTGCCTTTTATGAGGTACCTTTTACTATTCCAATTCGCCTTAAATTTTCATGTCACATTTTTCGTCGTCTGATATTTAAATGTCTTTACATGCCTGATTCTAACGACTCCAATTCGTAACTCTCATCTTGCATGTTTACTCTTACTAATGACCATGCATCATGTTTAAAAAAAAATAGATGATTAGTCATTTATGTCTACTTTTCTTATGTGTTTGCCATCAACTCGGTGTCATCTGCGTATTCTATATTGTTAAGGTTATGCCTACTAATACTGGTAGGGCTTATCCTTTTCCTAGACCGATTGCCAGCCACGGCTAGAAAGTACAATCTGCCTTGCTATTTAACTCATAGCTGGAGGGAGACGATGGATTCATACCTTTCCTCGCTAGTGAATGTAATGAACATGACTGGAATTCGCAACTCGCAATCAATTATATCACCAATACGTCCCGCATGACCATGCAACAAAGATGTTGATATAATTATATCAGAGTTGGTTCCATTTCTCCTGGCGGATTGTTATCATGAATTGATAAACTCAGAATTACTAGATGGTGTGAATCAAAGCCAGAGCCAAAGACTACAAGGCCAAGAGCTTATGGAGAATCTGGTCGGTTGAATTTTGGAGTTTGTTTTTATTTATTGTTTACCCAATACAAGGCCCATAATCCACTCAAGATAGAGGTTTACTGAATGAGGTTGTTGTATGGCGTAAAAGAGGAAGTAAGAAGCGCATATTATGTATATATAAAGTTTAACCCTAGACTTGAAAAGATTAAAAATGTAATAATCGGAAAGCATCTTCTTGGGAGTCTGTTCGACACAGTAACAGTTCTGGAAAAGAAACTTCCGCCTTACTAATGGAATACACGTGGAATAAGGATGATTCGACTTCATGGCATGCCGTGTCCTAGCTGTGAATATCTGAAATAGTGGAGCTAAGTTCATCTGAACATTTGTCATAAAATTATAATAGAGTAGCGAACGGTTAGTAAAGTTTTTCCTATGGCAAAGGGGGATTGCAGAGTGGGAAATACTTCATCGCACACACGGTCGCTTTTGAACTCTGTCAAGGTTGGACAGTAAAGACTGGGCATATCCAGACAACCTATGACAACAATACTCCGTTTTGGTTTGATTTGGCTCTTATATGGGGGGGATAGAGCACAGCATTTTGATATGACCCTTCTAAAGATAGAGCATAAGTCAAGTACTGGCCATTTTTGTAACATCTTTAGTGATGGTACTAATATATGCGAGTTTTACTCGAGACCAAGGGTGACCTTTAGTTCCAATAAATGTTCAAGGCTAGGAGCCTCATTGAGTATAACCGCTCATCGAGACATAAATAAATTTAGGGTCTAATTGGTGGGGGATGAAAGGTTCACTATTACTTTTTATCTGATTTGCTTTTAATATTCATATCTGACATGGGATTCTATATGTTTAGAAGACGAATTTCTCAACAGACAAGATAACAAATAAAGTATATTGAAATTATTTTTGCAAATGTTAAAAGTCATTAAAGATAAACGTAGTAATATTGGATGTCTCATAATCAATAACAAAAAAAAATCTTACCACAGTAAACTTCGATATTTCAGAATATAAATGATTTAAACAAATCTAGTTGACTATTCACTTTTCAGAAAGTTGCACATACACAATTTCAAGACTGATCAACATTTGAAGTTTCCATGATTTTTTCAGTAAAGTTCACATGTGGTAAGAACTTTTACGCGATGTTGCATTGTACGTCTACTAAATTGGTCGTTCTGTAAGAAAAAAACAACTAAAAATGCGTGCTTCAACAATGTAATGCTGTGCTGTTTCTACAGACAAACAAAAATGTCTCTGCTTTAATCGTTTCGATGCATAAAGTAGACAGATGGCTTGTCTTTCTCTGCTCTTAGTACATTCACATATTTAGGAAATAATCGATACTACGTAAATAGTTGGATACTCGTGTGGTCGCGTCTTCTACCGAATGGTTTTAGCTACTCACCAAAAACTACACACGCACGAATAGAGACAGAAAATACGAGCAGTAATGGTTTCTTTAAAATAAATCCTCTTTGGTACCTAATAAAAGGAAATGTCTTTATAATTGGGGGTTTGGGATTTTTTTCTCATTATAGAGGCGAGGGTCTTAATAAAAGATGATCGGAAAATCATTTAAAGATTAAAAAGTGCGAAATCAATAAACAGGATGCTCTTAATAAGTCAGTGGGTTCGAAAAATTTCCCTATTAGGTAAGCTAAAAGTAGCCAATTATGATGAGGTCAATGCTTAAACTAACTTCAAAAATTTATTTTGAATTTTGAAATTTTTTACCTGGCCTGCAGGCTCGGATACCCAACAATAAACTTGGCTTTGTGCCGCATCCGACCGCGTGGGACAGTAGGTGAATATCTCACTATCCGAATTACTTCGGAAGTGTACTGGTCAAATGCCCTACCTCTGGGCAGAGAGGAATCCACATGAGGCTTTTTTTGCCCGAGCGTATGGGCTCGGACACCCCACAATAAACTTGGTCTTGTGCCACAGCGTGGGGCGGTTAGTGAATATACCACTATCCGGATTACTTCGGAAGTGTGCTGGTCGAACTCTCTGCCTCCGTGCAGAGAGGATCCCCAGACGAGGCTATGTCGAAGGGCAGAGTCTCGTCTCGGGACACAGCTACCGACTCCATTTGTTTTACGGGCTCGGATACCCCACATTAAACTCAGCCTTGGGCCACATCCGACCGCGTGGGGCGGTTAGTGAATATCTCACTATACGGATTACTAGTGAGTATTGTTGAGTGTATTGAGTTACATCTTTATTACATTTACTGAAGCCTTGTCGCCGTAAGTTTAATATTTGTTTGCCTTTGTGAACGTGTTTTTGTCCAACATAAGTTTCTTGCTGTATCGTTTTTTTTTTGGAACTTTTTCGTGTTTGTGCGCTGTGGTGAGGCGACGATCAATATGACCGAGTCTCCCCAGCCAATTGTTACCTAAACGGAGAAGCCATCTCCAAGTCCATCTGAATAAGAATAGGACTGAACAGGTGGGACTTCCAGCAACAGCTAACTAGAGTAGTTTACTTGGCATTGAAGGTCGGTAGAGGCAAGTATCCGGGATTTGAGGGTCTGCCCTATGAAATGTACTTGAGGCTGTCGCACATTTTTGTCCCGATTTTGACTGGCGTGTCCAACAACTGGTTCCTGCAGGGGTGAATTCCAGACCGGATTTCCAGGGGCGTGGTCCTTCGATTGAAAAAGGGCAAATGTGTTAGGCGGGATTTAGATCATTAGAAGCCCATAACTCTGTTAAACTCAGAATTAAAGATTTTGGCCAAGATCCTAACGGAGAGGTTGCAGTCAGTTGTCGCGAGCTTGTAACCTGAGCAGACTTGTGCTGTGAGGGGACGAACAATTCAAAGCAACCTGCATCTGTAACGCACGATCATACAAGGTGTAAAAGACGACAAACGAGCCGCGCTGATCAATTCGGATCAGTCCACGGCATTTGACAGGGTTGACCATCAATACCTAGCTGCTGTCCTTGCAGGCCACCGGATTCGAACCTCCTGTATCGTTTCCCCAGTGTTGTGGAACAGGTGAACGGGACCTACTTTGCTTCTAATTGCCCATCAACGAGCACCCGATGTCATCAGTTATCAACTCAGCATTTATGCTAATGACACAACTATTAATATCTTAATGGTAAATATGATAGGTTTAATAAGGTGAAATTGGCAACTGATCTCAAAAATGACCTTCAATCACACACACACACACACATATATATATATATTAAAAAAGTCGAATGTCGATCCAAAAGCGATACTTTCTATTTTATTATTTTTGTCGAAGACCTCAGAGATGGAGTTATTACAGATAACAGTCATTTTCAGTCTCCTTAATTCTCGTTCTTTTATTGGTCTCTCTTCCTAATAATATTTTTTCCGATACTTTTACATTCAGTAAACATTTGCATGGGGTGAAATTATTAAAAAACAAACTGCGTTCACATACACTGTTCGATTTCCGTAAACGCTTAGCAAATATTGATGAATACCAATGGATGCGGTTTTTCGACATGTAGAAATTTAACGATACGCATCTGTTTCATGTGCACTTTCATGGCAGACGGAATTTTGCCAGATTGTTAACTGTAATAAATCAAAACAAATTATGGGTTATTGGCAAAAAGTTCAAACATAACTGCCATACCAGCAACATCCATCTCTGACGTCTTCGACAAACATAATAAAATACAAAAATTCGTTTTTATATATACGTGTGTGTACTTGTGTGAAAATATATATATATATATATATATATATATATATATATATATATATATACAGAGAGAGAGACAGGCAGAGAGAGACTAAGTTTTGTGTTCGTTATATTCGTGTGAGTTGATATTCAGGTGTCTGAGCTTGTAGTGCTAGACCTGTATGTAGTTTTCTGCCTATAATTACGTTTGTGCGAAAGTAATATATTGTGTGATACTGTGAATGCCCATACTCGAATTGTTATATTCCTTACCCTCTCTCATTTGCGCATGCGTCGAGTGTGCTCATGAATATGCATTAAACTTTTCCACTTTGTTTTTTCTTCTGCCATTGCTTGTTTGTCGTTTGACTTAATGACAAGTTGATCACCCGTTTATTCAATTCAATCCGTGCTGAGGCGAATGTTTATTCCCTTCCACAAAATAAAATAGCGTAATTTAATCACGTTGTTAAGCTTTTCTCTTCTTTTCTTTATCCTCTTCACTTACTTTCTTTCAAATAACTAACACTAAATGATGTTCAGTGGATTATTAACGGCTTTTCTAAATATGTGAAGATAAACGTTTTTGTAAATATATGAAGTAAGTTGTTGGGTTATTATTGCTATGGGTCATCTTCTACTGCCATAACACCAACATCCGTCTTTGAGGTCGTCAGCCGCCATAATAAAATAGAAAGGATTACTTTCGGAGTGACGTTCGTCTGTTTTCCTGTATATATATATATATATATATATATATATATATATATATATATATATATACGCATTTAACTGGTGTGACTGTTACATCTACATCGTCACAGCTAAACTATCTTTTCCCTATTACGTCACAGCCGATGTAGGAGATGCTGCAAAGATTAAAATTTTCATTCTCCAAGTGAACTCATATATATATATATATATATATATATATATATATAGATAGATAGATAGATAGATAAATAGATAGATAGATAGATAGATATTAGGTTGGTGCAAAAATAATGACGTAATAATGACGTTTTTGGACGTTAAAAAATACGTCAACAGACGACATTATTACGTCATTATTTTTGCACCAACCTAATAGATAGCTAGATAGATAGCTGTATGTCTGTGTGTGTACAATACATCACTATAATTTACACTGAACTAAAATTAAAGATCATAGTAAAATTACGAACATTTTTCTGTAAATTTCCAAACATCTTTATATCAATGGCCGCACATCACTAAAAGTTACTCTTGCTTTTTATTTGTATTTCATTTACTGTCACCTAATTTCGCTTCTTATTTCTTCGGCCTTTTCTCATTTTTTTTTTTTTTTCTTCTTTTTCTTTTCACTCTTTCTCTCTCAACGTTTCTTCCTTTCCTTTCACTACTGCCTTCTATTTCTTCCCTCCCTTTTCTCTTGCCTTATTTTCCTTCATTCGAAATTAAAATCTTATTTATTCTCTTTATTTCAATATTTCTTTATTTTTGTTTTTTAGGGGGTTTTTTTTTATCATTTTCTTTTTCTATTTCCACGTGCTCCTTTTTTTCCATTACTTTATTTTTTCTTTTCTTTTTCATGTTTTTGCTTCTCCGTTTTTTCTTCCTTTTTTTAATATTTTTCAAATTGATCACTTCTATCTTCTGCATTTCTTCAAATTATCTTTAACATTCCACTTTTGATAATTCTCTTATTTTTGTTCACCTGTATTTTTACTTTCAGTTTTACTTCCCTTTTTCTTCTTCTTCTGTCGTTTCTTTTTCTTTTTTGCAACCAGTATTCGTTTCATTTGCTTTTATCTTATTCCACTTTTTTTATCCTATCCAGAAGGAGACATGTTTTCGTTGACATTTTGGGGACTCTGAAAAACATGAATAATTAACGTTCATTGCTTTTATGATTCTAAACGAAAACAGACAAAGTTCTTTTTCGTAATTTGACCCAAAACATTTATGTGAAAGTCTATCTTTCGATTTCCTTTTCGCTCATTATCCATAGTAGAGTCACTAAAATATGCATCAAATTTACTTTATTTCAATTAATTCCCTCTGTCTCTGTGGTAAACACAGTACATACAAACAATTTATTAATCCCTGAGTGATACGTACCAAAATTTAATATGACTTATTCTTTCTTTTAATTCCTCCCATATCTCTCCTCATACCTATGTCCATATCTACAAAAAATAAAATAAAATCAATTTAACAAAAGGATGAGCCTTACAAAAAATAACACAATGACGTGATTTTGAAAAAAATAATATCATCATTCTTTCTGCCAATCCATAAATTCTGTTGACTCTGACATCTCACCAGCTCAATGGGAAATAACGCAAGTGGTTTAAGACTATGTTTCGATTTCACATACAACATTAAGCGCAAATATTCTTGTGTCCAGTAAGATTTACACACACACACACACACACTCTCTCTCTCTCTCTCTCTCTCTCTCTCTCTCTCTCTCTCTCTCTCTCTCTCTCTCTCTCTCTCTCTCTGCGATTTCAAATGAAAATTTAATGTCCTTTAATCTACCCGCTGTTATGTGGGTACTTTTGCTTTGATGAGCCTCCCATATTCTTCGATGTATATATGTGTGTGTGTATGCAGTTTATGCGTGTATGTATCTACATGTGTGTGTATGCATGTATTTATGAGATCATGACAAATATTTTCGGATAATATGTTTTCATACTTGAGTAATCTTTCATTTCATGCGTTTGCATAAGTTATTATTATTATTCATTATTATTATTATTATTATTATTATTATTATTATTATTATTATTTACTCGCCAACGTTTCGCACCAATCTGGCAGTTAACTTTGGCGGTCAAGTGGTAGCAAATCTCCCAAATTCTACACCATTCTAATCAATCTTCTAGTTGTTTTAAGTAATGTCTTCAAGATTTCTTATGCTTCTTATTTGCATGGCTCTTCTGGTCTGTTTCAAGTGCGTCAATAATGATAGTGACCACCATTACTAGAATGTTTCACAATGTATTTTTACAATCTTTTACAATTCATCTCTTTCTTTTAATTTCCATCTTGTCTTTTGTAAACGTCACACCCACTAATATAATATATCTTTTCCTTTTGTCCTGACTAAATTTGTTCTTCTACCCTGATTCAAAGATTGAATTGAATTTCCAACTTTGACAGAATTTTTATTATTATTTTATTGACTTTTCCCCATTAGTAGTGACTATTGTTTTTTGATGGACATTAAACAACAGAAAGTCTTATCAATACGACAGTATTCACCTCGGTATTCTGTCTTCGGCAATTCTGTAGTCTGATCCGTTTAAATTTATTCACAGAATTCCATTTCTTAAATTAAAAAATAAATATCAATGGCTATACTATTATATTTATTGACAATACGATGATCAATCCTAGAATTGCACAATAAAATCTCACATCACCAAATACATTATTGCGAATTTTTATAAAGATATAACTTCTGTTTATCATATAAATCTAAGTACTGTATATTCTTAAAATTGTACTAACATCGATTGTTTAATATCAGATTTTAATGTAGAAGAATTCAGTTGCATCCTAAAATTAGGAATAAACTATTATACTTACTTTTATTTCTACCATTACTGTTCCTGGTCAATTTTGTAGTGCTTTAATATTTTATCGATTAATCATGTCATTGGATCTTCGCAAATGTTTAGTAATTTTTCTTTTTATGTAAACATTTCATTTTTCTTCTCTTTTTCTATTCAGTTTTTGTTTCTTTGCTGTATTGTGTATAATTTTAACAAACCAGACATTTCAGAAGTTTTTACTTGTACCCAGTATAAGACAGCTGAACTTTCAACTTCACAACGCTTCGGCCGTTGTACACTCCGGCCTTCTTCAGCAATCTTCGTAGAGATTTTATCAGAACACACTGCTTAGGTTATCTAGTGTTACAAAGATTTCTCTCTAATTATGTTATTAGTTAAGACCAGCAACAGTATTATAAAGAAATCGTTATTCGTTTTGGGCCTTTATATATAGTCTACAAAAAATTACTTTACAAAACAGTTATTTGCAGAAAACGTTTCTTATACTTTGGAACTCATAGTTCCAAATTAACCAAAATCAACTTTCATAAGTTGAAAGTTCAGATAGTCATATAAATATGAAACACATTGTATAGGAAGGAGTACAGTTCGTAAAGTTTTCTTGAATTTTTGCATGCATCATTTTGCAAAGAAAAGTTACTGCAATTAGGAAGAAATAAATGCTAATTTAAAATAATAAATGACAGTGTTTGTTTTTCTCTTCGTTTTGTCGATTTTCTTCCTTTCTACTATTATATCTTGCTATCTCTTCGTTGCATTTCATCATTAATCCTTGTTTTCTTTTTTACAAAACTTTTAATAAAAAATATTTTTTTTCTTTTGAAAGATTCAGTCATTTTGTAGAGTCGTCTTCCCTGCTGACTGGTCATGTTCAGAGCGCGCTTTGGATCGAAAACTAGTATCTCTTTAAAATATCAAGATCTTCGATTGCTACAAAAACATTGCATTCCATTTTTCTTGTATCCCATGTGAGGGGCAGTAAATTTCAAATAGCAAGATTGTTGCCATCTCTTTTTCTTATCTTCTTTCTTCTACTGATCATAACGATCAGATATATCTGAATATATCAGTTTATCTAAGATATTATTTCTGAATATCATGATGTGCGGTCGAGTGAGATAACACTACTCACAAGAATATTATTTGTGTTTATGGAACAGAGTGATAATGGTTCTTTTATAGATTTAAGATAACCTTAAGTCTGAGTAATCATTAATTTCTCATAGTTCTTTATGAAATGAACGGAGTGTATACAGTAGAAACTAAAAAATTAAATACTTTTTACGACATACGTGTTTAAAGTGAAATTTTAACGTATCTTATGTTTGATACGGCAACATGAATGGAACACAATTTCTATTTAAACTTACTTGGTCAGTAAAAGCCTTCTGTCAAAGTGGATGAGCAGACAACGATTGGGCAAATCATCATACCTTCTGACCCAGTGCTTACTATTAGTCAGTGTAGTCGCATGTTTGTATGAGTGTGTGTGTGTGTGTGTATGTGTGTGTGTCTCTCTCTCTTTATATATATATATATATATATATATATATATATATATATATTACTCTCTTTTTCTACTGTGTATGACACAGAAAGAAAATAATTTAATACTTATTTACAGTAATGTACGGTAATCTTTTGTTTTAGCTATTTCATTTCATTTGTAACCATTCGTTTATCTTTTTTTATTTTTATTTTTTTTTAATTCAATTCTTTCTTTCTCAATATTTGTTTCTGCCTCTTTGCCGCAACTATACTATTTTGCTCCCCAAAAAAGAGAAAAAATTGAATCTGCCTTTTTTCGGGTGGGAAAATTGAGAATTGGGTGACCAAAAGAACGCGGGAAAATCAATTTTTGACATGAGTCAAGTTGTAATGAAATTAGAAATGATTATTATTCATAGACCAAGTGCGTTCATGCATATCATTTACATATCATTTGCATAAATAACTGCAGGGTTTCAATAGCGGGAGGAGGGAAGATACTTATGGCAAAAATCGATGAAAGCGTCGCAGCTTTTTTTTGTTAAGTTATAAATTAGAAAGAAAACGCACGTCTGAGAAATGATGCTTAAATAGAAAATATATACTTCAACACGATCTGCTCGGGTGAATAAAAATATAAAATGCTAAAAGTATCTATTATTACATTCGGGAAAATAGCAAAAACAATTGCGTGTGTGCATCCAAATAGAATATGTATTTTCACAGATTTGTAGACATCTATATATATTTCTTTATGGGTCTCTCTCTCTCTCTCTCTCTCTCTCTCTCTCTCTCTCTCTCTCTCTCTCTCTCTCTCTCTCTCTCTCTCTCTCTCTCTCTGTGCGCGTGTGTGATGAAATATTACATACATGAAAAAACATAAATAGAGAAATTAATTTTCCCCTTCTCTCCGTCTCTCTCACTATTCTCTCTCCTTCTCTCCCTCTTTCTCTCTCTCTCGCTATACATATATATATATATAGAGAGAGAGAAAGAGAGACAGAGACAGAGAGAGAGAATAAGAGAGAGAGAGAGAATAAGAGAGAGACAGAAAGAGAAAGAGAGAAAAGAGAATAGATAAATAGAGCATAGAGAGAATAAATAGTTCAACGACTTATATTTCCAGACACTGATCCGCTAGTCGGGGAAAGGTAAATTTGTTGAGTTTATTAAGAGATGCATTTATTTTAAAATGTTTATCTTCAAGTCGGAAGATAAGTCGAACTTTATATTTATCTGCTCTCTATTGATGCTCTATATTTTTTTAATATTCTGTGTGTGTGTAGATAGATAGATAGATAGATAGATAGATAGATAGATAGATAGATAGATAGATAGATATGCATGCATGCATTTAAAAGACATATTTACAGTTACATGTATAACGATACAAACTAAATGAAGAATTGACAGAGTTAACAATATCAGTCCAGAATCATCAACTTTCGTTTTATTAGAAAATTCTACCTGTTCATTCTCCAGTTTTCATGAGGTGTTTGCTTCATTTTCTTTCTATGGTTTTCAAACAGAACCTTTTATTTTGTTTCAGAATGTGAGTAAGGATTAAAGTCATCAAATCTTGCCACGTTCTTTTCAAATGATTCTTCATGGAAAACAATATTTTTTTCGCCGAAGTCGTCTATTGCTCATTGGGATTCGTGTAAGAACTTACGAAATGCATATCGGTAGAATTAAACAAGTAATTGCAGAAATCAACACCGAATCGCATTTTGTTTACTTTTCTTAGCCATTGTCTCTGAATTAAAGGTTCCCTTCGATGGTACCTAAAGGTTATTCAAGAAGGTGCTCTGATCGAAATTCCGTGACCAAAACAACAAGAATGAAAAGGCTGGCATGAATAATTGAAGGATCGATAACAATTCCTGACTCTACCTCCAAATACATATTTGATTTCAGGCAGTCACATATGTAGATACTCCACTCTCTGAGATCATAAATATAAAAATAAAAATACGATCATAGACTTATGTATGGATCCAAGTGTACACATGTGTGCATTTGTGTGTAAGTGGAGAGATATCTTCACACACAATACTCGCAAAAACATATATGCGCATTCTAAGTTATATGGTTTGTGAGCAGGAAAACATATTCATATATTGTTTTCGCTGTGTGTGCGCGTGTTGTTATCTATCTCAATTCTTAACATATATATGCGTGTGTGTGTGCGTGTGTGTATAATTTATATAACTGACTACAGATCAAACTCGATATGTGTGTGTGTGTGTGTGTAACAGGCCATCCTTAAAAGATAAGAGAATCATAGTTCAAAATAACCAAGCAATAAATGCCTTAGGTCTGTACAATAAACAGAATCCACTTTATTGGTAATGTCTTCACGTTGCTTTTTAACATTTTTCTTATTTCTATGTAATTCGTATTCTTGGTTTTGCAACTATTCTCTTCTTTGCCCTCCTTTTTTCTGTTTTTATTTCTTTTTGTTTTCTGCTAATTCTCTTCGGGCTTATTTGCTCATTTTCTGGGTCCGTGATTGGTGAATAAGAGAGCTGTTTACCGTCGGGAAAAACAGGCGAAGGCGATCTTGGTTTCAGGTAGTGGATGAGGCGAGGGTTATAATTTCCCAACTTC
The DNA here is from genome assembly GCA_963932145.1 of Acanthosepion lycidas. Classification (NCBI taxonomy): domain Eukaryota; kingdom Metazoa; phylum Mollusca; class Cephalopoda; order Sepiida; family Sepiidae; genus Acanthosepion; species Acanthosepion lycidas. The sequence continues at coordinate 38,644,528 of OZ010612.1, forward strand.
ATCACCTTCTCTTATCATCATCATCATCATCATCATCATCAACATGTTGTCTATCGACCAACTGCTTCCGATTGTGATGCTTTGTATTTACAGAAAGACTTTAATCCCTGAGCAATCAAATATTTCATTAATGGTCAACTACTTCATTGAACACAGTTTTCAATACGTGTAAATGTATTTAAATAAATTGTAATTATGCCTGCATGAAATCAGGATTGAGTGATGCCTCACGCATACGCGCAAATTCACTAACTTTGTTCTTCTTTTGTAACAAAATATTGCGTTAAATAACAGGGCTGACTGATCTTGCCTTGGGGGTGGCAACCAATTTAGAAAGAATTCAAAACCAGCCTGAAAAGTATTGGGCTGTGTCCGGCTACCTTGCTATAGACGCACCACTCCTGCTATAGCTGCAGTAGATAGTGTGTCCCTACGACCTTAATGGGTTACAAGACACATGACGTTCTGTTTTTTGAGCACTAATGATTGAATAAACAATTGAAAAACGTGAAATGCGAAAACGCTAGAAACTTTAGCACTTGTCTAATATCTTCCTACCTGTTGTAGCACACCTACAGACGATAATGGATATGTCCCCATTCACATAAATACAGTAGTAAATACTGTATGTTGGTCTACGTCACAGATTCGTATCCAGCTGTTCTGATCAAACTGTATGCCTCTGGGCAGAGAGGAGCCCCAGACGAAGCTATGTCGAAGGGCAGAGTCTCGTCCATGGAAACACCTCCCCGTCCCGTTTTATACGGGGTCTACGGGGAAATTTTGGTCGAGCATACGGGCATTTAAATTTTAAATTAAATTCGGCCTTTTGCCAAATCTGACAGCGTGCGGCAGTTAGTAGATATCATGCATTGGAGATTCATCGTTAAATTCACTTGACTCACTTCTAGCAGCTGACTACTTCTACGCGCCGCTGGCGAATCTTATATGTGTTATTCATGTTCTAAGTATTATCGTTCATTACCAACCTTCATCCGATTATTCTATTCAGTAACCTTCTCTAGGTTACAACACTACTATGTATAGTTAATGTATATATGTGCTATGTATGTATCAAAAACCTACATACACATATACATATAACACACTCATATATATATATATATATATATATATATATATATATATATATATATATATATATATATATTGTTACGAACTTGTAGCATATAGGTGAACCACGGGTTTAAAAAAAAAACGTGGGGTCTTTTCTCGGTCTTCACTCAGGAATGGAAGCGACACAAGGGAGTCAACGAAGAACAGACGCAGAACGATGGATTTTAAAATAAAACATTTATTTATAAATACATAAACAGGTAAAGAAAGGAAAAAGAAAATTCATGTAACAAAGGGGAAGGGGATCCTGAAAGAACAGAGCGGGGCGAGCGAATACGTATATATATATATATATATATATATACATAAAAAAAAAGATCAAGAGGGTCAACTTATCTGTTAGTCGAGTTGATAAACAAAATTCTGTTTCGCCGAAGCGAGAGTTCTTATGATAAAACAATATTTTGGTCGGCCAGCAATTTTCCTGGATTCCTTTTCATTCGAAAGTGTTCGGGTTCCACAGCATCTCGTACAGGCGTTTCGTTGGTCGATTCAGTTTCGTAGGAGTTCTTTCATCTCTAGTCTACAGTTTTTCCTGTCTTCTTCATTTCAGTGGGCAGTACATTTGGAATCGGGACGCGATGTTCATCTGCCACTGGTCAGACGGAAACTGAAAATCCTTTTTTTAGATTTTTGCTGTCCCTACGTGGGTTCCCTGCGTCCTTGACCGGCTACGCAGGAGGATGGGGCGCAAATCACGCAGGGTTTATGTGATGGCCAGAATTTCAGTCCACGCTTAGTATGGTTTGATCACGTGAATCGCAGCAGGAGACACTGATGGTGCCTGGAATTCACTTATGGTCAAATGCCTGATAGCTGCGAAATTTTGGAACCAGTTCATTCTCGCGTCGAGTCGATTCAAAGTTCACGGGCCCGTGGCTTGTGGGTGGAAAGTAGGTAAAGAGGGAAATAATTTGTGAAGAGAAGAGGAGGGTATGGCAGATCATGGAACATATTCGCTCGCAAGTTGAAAGCATTGGATTTTATCTATTTTTATTTATTTATTTATTTATATCTAACTAATTTTCGACTAGAATTTGAGATTTTTCTTTGGGGTGCTTTTTAGCCTTACGCCTATATGGTTAATGAAATTGTAGGTACGTTACAATATATATATATATATATATATATATATATATATATATATATATATATATATATATATATATATATATATATACTCACACCTTATAATTATTTATATTAATTAAGATTGCCTTCGTGCAATTATTCCAATTAAAATATATTAAATGTAGACAATGAGATGAGAATACACGGCAAAAGATATAACAAGTGTTTTCATGGCTCTTTTGCCTTCTTATCCTTTGAAATTCGCTTCAGATTTGTCCACATCATACTTGGCACAAATGCTTGCAAATGCTCAACTGACTTTATTTTAACTCCATTTTATCTGATTAGTAGGGAGTAAACTGAGAGAGTACAGACGACAACGGCGGTGAATTACAATATCCTAGTTATTTTATATATAACCCAAAGATGAAAGCTTACATAATCTACAAAATCAAAGAAAATAACATAAAAATACTTGATAAAACTCGATACATAAATACGACAACAACTGAAAATAATTTGATCCTATCTTAATATAAATCTAGTGTAACCGTGCCGTCAAAATCGACAAGAAGGAATTTATTATAAGTAATATATATTATATTGTTAGTAATTTCTTTTAATCCAAGTACGATTTTGTAATTTAAAATAGTTCGTTGTTAACGTTAATAATTGAACCGTGTACAATTTATAAACTCCTACGGAAAGATATACGTATATTATCCTCATACATGTAATATATTTACAATCAAAATTATGTTTACTGCAAAAGTTTCCAAAGTACAATATTTTTTGTATAAAAATTGAAAGGTCTGAGTAAATCTTGACAGTCCGTAGATTCAATCTGTAATTTCAGTCTTCTTATTTGTCGCCCTACTAAGAGCAACGAATCATGAGATACATTTTTAAAAATTCCACAAGATATGCTCCGAATCGTAACATAAAAACTACATTAAAACTAATTATTTAATTGTATAAGCTTTTAATTGCTATTTTAAATAATATAAATGAAGGAAGTAGTGTGAATAAAAAAAAAACTCTTTCAAGAATCCCCACCTCTTTCTTTTAATTATAATTTTTAATGTTTAAAATGAATTTCTAAAAATGAACAAAGCATTCTTGGAGATATATGTAGCGTATTATATACACCCTTTTCGATAGTGATATCAGTACGTGCCTAAGGGACCAAGTTTGCACGGCATAGTTATTTTGCACACTTCCCCTCAATTGTTACACATAAAAAACGTAAATATATATGTGGCGCATTATATATATAGATGATGTGTTATAGATAGATAGATAGATAGATAGATAGATTATATTGCCCACTGCCAATACAACATATCGACTTTCTACACAAAATTACAATGTGCTATAGACTAAAAACAATGCAAAATAAAGGCCAGCTGAATGATATAAACAAAGTTTAATATACATCGGACTTCAAAATTTAAATTTAAAGGAAGAGCGTGCGATGGGTAAATTGTCGCTATTTTCTATTTTTAATTTCGCGCATGCACGTTGTTTGTTTATGATTTTGACGACTACATTAGTAGGGTGAGTTGGGCACTGTCTGCGAGGAAAAGAGCACCATGACGTAATTCACTCGACCAGAAATTTGGAAACGGAATGCTGTACTTCTTGGCATCCGCGCCGGAAGCTCCAATACGAATATTTTGAGGGTAGTGCAAAGGATGTTGTCCCCAAAAGATATACCGAGAGTGATGAAAACCAAATATCCAGTGAATATCATGTTGTTTGGAGTGATCACGAGTGATGGCGACGGTTATGTTTCCATTCATCTTCCCACAAAACCTCAGACTCAATAGGGAGCCCTAAATCATCTGCCTTGAGGAAGTAATGCTCTCCTAAGGTGACTGCTGCAAGACCCTATGTCTGGCAATATAATTCTGCACCATGCCACACAAGCAGGAGAACACAGTTATCGCTGTAAGGCAATTTCTGTGACCACATCACCCCTTACATCTGACCACCTAACTCCTCAGGCTGTAACCCCCTTGATTATTGTGTGGGGCGCAGAAATCAACAAAACTCCTTGTAACACCGAAGATGAACTGAAGGCAAAGATTATGGCAGCATTCATCAATTTAAACAAGGAGACCGTCCAGAAGTGATGCGGGAAATTCCGAAGTCGTCTGGAGGCCGTGGTCGAAGCCAATGGCGATTTTATTGAATAAATTTACTAATTTATTAGTCTTTTAAGAGATTTTTGTGTAATTTTGGTAAATATATCTGTTAAAATATGTAATCTGTAATTTGCTAATCGAGTAAGCTTAGTAACTACCTATGTACATATAACTTGCTAATAGACAATATATAACTCATCATTTGTTGAATTATCTTGGATGGGGCACCATTCGGAAATTTTAAAGAATAAACTGTGTATATCAAACACAGATTCAAGCGATGCACTGATCCTTCAAGTTGCACATAAGAAAAGTGCGTCTGTTCCTTAATAATAAAAATAACTTAAATTTCAATCGTTGCTTTGTTAATTTGTAAATGAAAGTTTAGTCCCTGCATGTAAATCCGAGGTCAAATTGTAATTGATCTTTAATTTTCAAAGAAGCCCAAATATTTCCGACCAACTGGAAACTTTTCAAATTCGGAAACAAAATATATTCTGAGGTATAAAATGATAATTTTTGGCAATATATCTACCGTGTTTTAAAAAGCTCTTTGCAGACATTAAAATTAGATATGCTTTACTTTATCTCAACAGATTCCTGCCTTGTTATACTGCTATGCTTCATCTTAATTGAGTACTCGCCAACTTCTATTTATGAGATAAGAAAGTACTTAACCGATGTACCTTGTGAAAATAATGATACATTTTTTTTCTTTTTTTTTTTTTTTTTTGCTTAAAGAGTCTCTTCGATCTTATAGAGGAAATCCCCTTCCTCAGAAAGAAATGAATGTCAGAAATGAATTATGTGCGGTTTTAAATCAATTTTTTAAAACTAATTTTACATCGGTTAGAATTGAAATCGAGTGAATATACCGCTTCATAAAATCCAAGTCTTAAATAAAAAATTAATCAATCTTTAATATTAATTATTAGAAAAAAGATTCCTCTTTGCATGTAAATTTATATCTGATACGGTTTCATTTTTTTTTTTTTTTTATTTATTTGGTTCCTTTCTTCTAAAATTGACCCGTAATGTTGTGCCTTTAAGGACTGGTTCAAAAGAAAGATGCAAATGATAATTGGATATTTTAGAACTTGTCAATAAATCTAATTCGGCTATATTCTATACTCTACAGTGCTAAACAATAATTCGTTTTTAAATAGATTTACAACATCCCTGAAAACTACATTATACAGTGCTTATCTATACACACTAATGATAAAAATTCATAGATATTAATATATAATAAGAGCAACATAGAGACTAAAATGACACATGGCAAAACACTATCTTAGCCTATCGCACGCAGGTAACAATAAATCCTGGATTTTATGACGTAAGGCTAGCAAAGTTAACAAAGTCATTAAAAAAACACCTCTTTGTTTTCCCTGCCGACCCTTATTGATTTCACTTAACAGAACATATTTTGTTTCTATCTAATCACTGCTTAGTTTTATGTACATTCTTCAATGGTTATATCCTTGACACGATAAAAAAAAATATTGTATAACATAGAGTCGATATTTCACTCTTGAGACTTAGGAAGAAAATTACAGATACATCGTTGAGTGTTATTTGATATAAGTATGTAAATCGGTGAGAAAAAAAAAAGGGACCTAATGGAATTCAAATGAATAATAAATTTCACAGTTCAAAATTAAGTGTCAGAAAATGTTTACTCTATTTTCAAGGATATATATTTTATATTAACATTTATCTGTCATTTTAGTCCAACATATTCTCCATCAGACGTGCGTAAAAAAACAACAACGGATATATTCATGTATTTACAACTGCTTATTATTAACTTACTTATGTAGCCTACTATGATAATTCGATCTGAAATTATTGATTAATCAATCATTCAAGGTCAGTAGAGGTCATCACGGAATGCTAACCAAATGAAGCGCTTTTTAGATACAAACATATTTTTCATAACTTCTCATATGGTAGGTCGGATATAGTCAAATTCAACCTCTTCCCCATCACCGATTAATTAATGGAGGCCATTAATGGAAATCATTAAACGTTGAATTTATTTATAGGTGCAAGTAGGTAGAAGTAAAGATGATACACTGTGCTGTCATTGGGGGCCACCAGAAGTCAATTAGGGATTCAAATATTTAATAAACAAAAAGAATTTGACATTTTCATTTCGTACGTTAAAAAATGCAAATCTGAAAATATTTCATTCAGGAGAAATTCCAAAATTTTCAGGATTAAACTAAAGGATTTTCTTTTCAAATATTTAAATGTCAAAAAAGAAATCTGAATCTGTGATCAGGACGTCTTTGCTCCAATAAAGGATTCAATCGAAGAAATCAACTGAACGCTGTTACTACAGAATGCTAGGGAGATTCAGTTGTATAAGTCAACTGTCTTGAGCTGCCTGTTGTTCTTCTTCACAGACTTCAACTAAAAGTTTGGAAGCCTGTCATGCTTCTCGAAAGATGCTTAATGGAATTTGACGAGTTATCAAGCCATTTCTCCCACATGACATCGAGGTAACTATCTTCAATGGAATAGGCTAAAAGGTGGTGTATTCATTCCCAGAAACCCCATAATCCCAAGAGACTTCAATTCTCATCAGAGAACCACAAGGACGATATCTCAAAATCGCTGGCCTCAATCTGATTTCATCATACTTTTCGCACAGCAGATGATCAAATCTAACCAGGTTTGTTTTGTATGAACGCTTTGCACCGACTTCTTTGACTTTTATCTTAAAATTATCTTTTATTACACGAACCATTATGAATTATTCTTTAATTTTTTACTAATATGCCATTTATTTGAATTTTTATTGCTTTTCTTCGGCGTTGATTGAAAATGATGAATAAATTTTCCAGTGAGACTTGAACTCGCATCGCTTCATCCTCAGAAAACAAACTAATAGCCTTTCTACTTCCGAGAGATGAAAAACTCTTGTATGATGTGCAAGTATTGTAGTGTTTATCGGTGCGAGAAGTGAACTTGGTGATTCTAATCAAATCTGTTGCGCTCTCTTTGTGCTAATGTCTTTGGGAAAAGCATGAATCTGTCTCTTCTTCTAGTTATGGTTTAAATAGCAGGTTAAGTTGGGTTCTGTAGCCTTGGATACCATTCGGCCTATAAGAAGGATTTTATTGAATTCAAAACAGTTGAGAAGGCAACGGGAAAACATTCCACTATCTTTCACAAGAAGGGATGGCAATTCCCAGTTAATATAGAAAGCTATAGTTAATGTGGAAAACTGTAGTTAATGTGGAAAGCTATAAGCTCATACGTCCTGAAAGGACATAGTATTAATAAAACAAATATATATACATATACTCACCATGTATGAATTATTAAAAGTTTTACGATTCTATCTTATTCTTGTAAAATCCAGAAAAGGACTCAGAAATATGTTGTTACATCTTTAAGTAGTTATGCTATTAATTCACCATAATTCTCAAGGATGAACCGTAAAACTTTGCTCCGACCATTAAGAGACAAATCTTTACTTAATCCACAAGGCGTGTAGCTTACAAGGTGGGAAAATCCTTGTCTCTTTGATTTGCTACTGTCCTTCTATTTTCCTTTTCCTCTAAATATAATCTCGAAGGATTCAGCAAAAGGATTTTTCTGGCACTAAGTGGCATAAAATGCGATGATATAAGGAGGTAGGGGGAAAAGATTTGGAAACATTGTGACCCGATCTTAGCCAGGGTCCTTTTCTTCATTATTACTTTACTTAATCCATTCATTTGGCCTGAATATCTTTCAGCTTCCTATTTCGTTCTATCAATTTCTTTCTGCTGCTGAAATAATTCTTCATAGATTTTCTCTTTTACTTCCTTTTTGACTCTTTAATTTTCCCTCTTTTATTTCATTCTTTTCTTTTTTTTTGTTCTTTTTTATTTTTTTCTTTTCTCTTTCATTTCTCGTTTTTGTCTTCTTTTATCTTCTACTTCCTTCCACCTTTATTTTTTTTTCTTTTCATTCTTTCATTTTTCTTTTGCTTCTTCATTTTCTATCGTTTATTTTTATGGTACATCATTATTTTTTAATTCCATCTTTCAGCTTCTTTTTCTTTAAATTTATTTCCTTTCTTTTTCTTTTCCTTTTTTTCTCATTCATTTTTTACTTGCTTCGTTTCTGCTATTCTTCCTTTCATATTTCTTTGGTGGGCTTCGATGTTTTTTATTCCTTATTTTTCTTTCATTTCTTCATTTTCCCCTTTATTTCTATGTTTTCTCTTATTTTTTTCATTTTCTCTTGGGATTAAGATTTTGCTGTATTATTTTCTATTTTTCTTCATTTCTTATATCTTTTCTTTTCTCTTTTATTCCTTTCTTTTTTTTTTCTTTCTTTCGCTACTGCATTATTCTTTTTTCTTTTCATATTTTTCCTTCTCTTCAGACATTGAATGCATTACCAAATTTCAATAAACAATGTTTGCAAATTCACGTATAATATTAAACCATGAAGTTAAGCAGGTTCCTTTGCAAACATATATTTGCTTCTTTTGTCCGCCTTTCCCTCAAATTTCCACGAAAGATTTGAAACCACAGTTTAAGTATTTTTGCATACAGAATTTGTCAAACAACGAAAATAAATCCGATTCGTCTGATTTGGCGTTCATAAATATTTAGCGATGAGAAAATGTTTACTGCTTATGATTAACATTTCGGTTGTCGGCTTTAGGGTCAAAGGTGAAAGTTTGTTGTGCATAACGTGAATGTAGACGATGACAATATTTAGCTGCGATGTTATACGCGTCGATTGGCTTTTAAGATGACAAGCAATATATGGATATGCAAGAATAGTTTTGAATCTTTTAAGAATTCGCTTTTCCTCATTATTCGCTTTGAGGTTTTCATATACACAGTTTAATAGAAACAATTCTGGTAGATGCTCGTCTTTTTTTCACTTAATGATTAGAATTTAAATATTTTCGTTTTCACCTGTCCACATAAGCTATTTACTTGAGTTTAGGCATACATATGTTTAAGCTTCCCTATATATTTGACGGTACAATTTCTTCCGCTTTCTTCTTTATTTAAATATATACACTATATATCACAATTCATGGTTTAGTGGTATGTAAAATAAATAATTATTGGAGTGTGAAGGTTTACTTGCCCAATCAAAATCTTGTTCGTTCTATAGAGAGGCAAACAAACAGCAATCATTTGTATAAAATGTCCTGAATTTCAAAGAAAATATCTACGTTGCAACTCTAGGCTTTAAAATGGATTGTAAGGATAATTTGATGAATAAATGGTAAGTTTTATTAATTTCAGAGCTTGCAACGTCGGCAGGTACCATCGAACTTTGAGGAAGTTCATTGAAGATCTTGGACGCTTTCAGTGCAAGTCTGTTAAGGGCAAGTCGATGACTTTATTTCGCCGATTCGTATCACCTATCAAAATTATTTTTTTTAAATCCGTCTCTGTCAACCTATGAAGATTTTAGTTCTTGCGGCTGTTAGAAAATGTGGAAAAGCATGAGATGTTGGCATCTCAATCAAGTAGCAAAACACGAGAAAGATCATTAGGTATCTTTTATTAGGTTGGTGCAAAAATAATGACGTAATAATGTCGTTTTTTGACGTTAAAAAATACGTCAAAAAACGACATTATTACGTCAATATTTTTGCACCAACCTAATAAAAGTTGCTCATCAGGAAAATCGAATGAAATATGAAACAGAATAAATGAGCACTGATTTTTAAATTGTTCTTCTCACTGTGTCATTCAGTGCTAATCTCGATAGACCAGATAGATTGCGGAAAAACCTGATGGCTACTCTTGAAAATCATCTTCATATCTTAAGACGTCAGCAAGGCAGAGGAGGTGTCGTTATTTTTTGACAAAATTTTAGGTAGTGAAATGGTGGACTGATAGCGAATACAAAATGGTGTTAAGATCAGGCGTACATTAAGTTTTTAAAGGCATACGTAGAGCCTTAGTTCAAGAAAAGCTATGATGTTTTTAAGCACGTCATTGTTCCATCATTCAACGAGATAAAAATTAATGTATACATGAATAAAACGGATTTTAATAATATTCAATTGATGAAGTAAAGTATTTGATTGACCTTAACATGATTGAAAACCTGTGGATAATTCTGAAGAAGAATTTACACTGATGAACAACCAACAAATATGAAACTTAGAAAATGAATATGCGAAATACTTTTTGGGAACATAGTGTATGCATTAATGATATATTTATAAATGTGTCGCCATTAAACTGATAATGTTTTCAATATTTTGTTGAAAACATTTGATTTGTAAATTTTCTTCACTTTCTGTAATTAGTATTTTTAAATACATCTTAATGAGTCTTGGAATTTTATTAACATGGCCAATAAAACTAAAACTGTTGCTACCATAAATAAAATGTAGTCTGCTATAAGTTATACATATTAGGTGATATATACTGTTGTGAATGTTTCAATGGATCCTTTCATTTTTTAAGATGTCATGTCTCTTCAGGACGACGTAAGGATAATAACTGTCCACAAATTCCATTGATTTATTATTTGTGAATTACCATGACTTCTTCAGAAATATAGTAGAGTGGTTTCCCGTTGCATTCTCTACGATTTGAACTTAGAGTAGACTTTCTCCTTCACTGGCTGTCACTGAAGACTATAGAGAGCTCAGTCTACCCTGCTATTCAAAACATAGACGCGGAGATGAATGAAACAGACCAGGCCGGTATTCAAACTCGGTTCGCCGATTCCACTCTCCGCACAGATAGCCGTTGTGTTACCTACACACAGCTTCATAAGCTTTCTAAAAATAGTGAAAATTAAGAGTGTTTCATAAAGGAAAACGGTTACATAAAACATTTCCTTTAGTTTTCATTCTATATATCTGAACATGACTTCTCTCTCCTTTCTAGTTCTATATTATGTCTATTTTTTCTGCTATAAACTCTTTTCTATATTTGCATGAGTTTCATTCGCATTTTGTTCTTTAGCAATCACTTATATTTACTTTCATCTACATTTTTTTGATTTCCCTTCTGCTGCTTTATTGTTCATCACTCTCTAATTTCTTCCACGCACAAAACAAAGGCATATATAAAGTTAAACATGTAAACTCTGTTCCGTTTTGATCTACTAAACTGAAAGTAGGTAGACAAATGGCGCTTTCATTGCGCTAGCGTTAAAGGATGGTTAAACTAATTTGCTAAGTTAACCAAAGCGCATGGATACGACAACTGATTCTCGGCATTGAATGGCTTAGCAATACCTTGATCCTAGGCATAAGATCGTGTAGCAATACCTTGATCCTAAGCACTTCATGGCTAATACCTATCATTTTGGCCATCATAACTGCCTAAATACTTAACATTATGTATATAAAAATGTCGTGTGTGTGTGTGTGTGTGAATTCATTGCTCTCTGTATGTATCGATCCGATCATCTACACTAATCTCAAATCGTTCCTATTTTTATGATGAACAATGAATGTACGTGGATGTGTCATGTCGATTTTTTGTCTGTGTGTCATTTTGCCTGTGAGATATTTGTTTAATTGATTGTCAACCCCATCCACAACATTTGTGAAATTGTGATAGCTATCTCCCAATATTCCAACAGAGAAATGCTCCAAGCAATCCTTCAACCACTTCCGCTGAAAGTTTTCTCCTTCCGGAAATGATGTGGTAAATTTGGAAGAAAAGAAACATAGCAGAAAATGAGAAAAAAAGAAAATGGAAGCAACGAAAACTAATCTTCAAGGAATTCTATTTTTGTAAATATTTTTATTTCGAATTTGTTTCTGCAATAATTAGCAACTGACAGATTTGAACTTATAACAAAACTATTAGGTTGGTGCAAAAATAATGACGTAATAATGTCGTTTTTTGACGTTAAAAAATACGTCAAAAACCGACATTATTACGTCGTTATTTTTTGCACCAACCTAATATGTGCACGTGAGGCTGTTCATCTGAAAGAACACTTGTTAGTGTTTTTATATTCCAAATGAAATAATCTTACAAATACATTTTTTCTCGTTCGATTTATTTTTACAGGAATCTGAATTGGTGTGACTAACAGTCAATGTTCCATTCGTTCTTTAAACTGTAACATTTGCATTTGCGTCGAATTTTTACTGAGACCAAATAAATAATGTACAAGATTTTTAATGATGCCCAACTAAAAGCGTGTAGAATCAGTGGCGAGTCATGTTTAAATTCACGGTCAGTCTGTTGCGGTCAATTTCTGTGGAAAAGGAATACATTTGTCATTTCTCCCCGACTAACTGTAATTTAAACTGCTTGATGGCCTTGGGTAGTAACCAATCTAAGAGAAAGAAAACTTATTCACAAACCTTAGAGAAAGCAACGGGAAACTAGTATCTCTCACATGAATGCATAGCAATTTACAGATAATAAAGAAACATTTGTAGAGATGCTATGATCACTCACGTCGTTAAGGTAATTAACTTTTTTTTAAAATTGGTTTTTGAATCATTCAAAAAATGCATAGTGATTTAGAAATTCAGTAATGTTTGTAAGAAACTAAAAAGTAGAGGAAAATTCGAAAAGGAGAGAGAGAGATGATTCAGTTCTTGAATTCTAATTAAAACTTAGTTGAAAATAGATATCTGAGACGTCATATTCAGGTGATTGGTGAGAACCAATAATTAAAAGAACAAAAGGCATATTTCAAAATACTAAGATTTGTCTGATTTCAAGTGAAAGTTATTATTCTGTGAATGGTCAAATAATAACTCAAATCATATAAATATCGAAATTTAATTCTTTATTTTCTTGAACATTTGAGAAATATCATGAAAATATGTTGTAACCTAAGGAAGGTTATTGAATAGAATAATCACACAAAGGTTGGTAATGAATGATAATACTTAGGACACAAACAACACATATAAGATTTGCCGGTGGCGCGTAGAAGTAGTAGTCAACTGCTAGAAGTGAGTCAAGTGAATTCCACAATGAATCTCCAACTGCAGATCAACATACAGTATTTACTACTGTATTTATGTGAATGGGGACATACCCATTATCGTCCGTAGGTATGCTACAAAATAGAAATAATGTTTTATAGATCTGCAGCACTAATTGAGATGCTTTCTGTTGCAATATCATGATACTTAATATAAGATAGCATAATTATCTATTTTACTTTCAATAGTATTTTTTTTAAGCATTTCACCCCAAGCAAGGCGGGAAGCCACTAGGACGCAAGGGGTTACGGAAAATTTAGAGCAAGGTCAGATAGGAGTGATAGAAGAAAGGATGAAGGTAGTGGATAGATCAAGGCAACTGGAGATGTCGATTGACATTGCACTTGTATAGCTGGAGATTATAGCTCACAGGGAAACAGTAATAGGGAAGGGAGTTCCACAGGCGAGAGGTGCGAGACATGAAGATATTAGAGTAGAAGAGACGGCTACATTTAGGAGTTTCAACAGTGAAGGGGTGAGAGCGGGATGTCAGCCTCGTATGGCGCTTGAACTCATGACGTCTGGGAACCAGCTCCTCGGAGCAATTTCCATGGAAGTATTTGTAGAACAGACAGAGAGAGCCGACGGTGCGTCTGTGAGAAAGTGACTGTAGACGAGACGCCAGGGCAGGGCCAATTACATTGCATATCCGCCTCTGGAGCCTATCAAGAACCCCGAGGCAAACAGAAAGGGCACCAGACCATATATGGCAGGGGCGAATTGTTGTTTTGTAGATCTGGAGGATCGACTCCTGGGAGAAAAACTTCCTGACGCGACTCAGGGAGCCAACTTTCCTTGCAGTGGACGAGGCAATTGACTCAATGTATTTATTCCATCTCAGGTCAGCAGTCAACGTGAGACCGAGAAGCTGCAGAGAGTTGCTCTCGAGAAGTTGAGCATCAGACATTCTAATGGAGTGAAGGGAAGGACCTCTGTGGTGATTAATAGAGAGCAGTTTTGTCTTAGAAGTGTTGAAGTTGACCAGCCAATCCATGCCCCAGTTCACAATCGATTGGAGGTCCTTTTTGAGACGCACGGCCAGGCAAGTTTTGTCAGCGAGGCTAAATTTGTTTTTGAGGCAGGAATAAATTGTGGTGTCATCCGCGTATATGCCAACTTGGGAAGTAATTGCGTCAGGGAGGTCATTTATGTAGATAAGGAATAGAGTGGGGCCTAGGATGGAGCCTTGAGGAACACCTGCGTTCGTCTTGTCTAGGAAGGGGTTCCCGGTACTCTTTCTCTTTCCGGCCTCTGTATTAGTGCAGCTCTGTTTCTCCCATGATGTGTGCAGTCTGTAGCATCACCTCTTCATTTTGAGGGTACACGGCTGACAGTTCTCTGGTTGCTGTTTCCGACTGGTAGTTAGGAGCCCTAACTCTTGCGTAGCGTCTTGAGCGGCCGCTCTGATGAACAGTTGTATAATACCGGAGTGTTTGTAGTGCCTCCGATCTCTCAATCCCCGGCTATCTTCCTCTCCTCAGAAAAGACTCTCTAACCCACATGCACGGTCTTGGTGTTTACGTCAAGGAACATCTCCCTCTGGCCAGAGACTCCTCTCTCGAATCGCCAGACCAGTCATACATGTGTCTCCGACTCTCTCTCCTCAATGCGGTAAGCTACCTCTTCTTCCTTTACCGCTCTCCATCCTCTCAAGACTGTGAGATACGCGATTGCATTTCTGACAGCATTGACAAAGCTCTCTCCCTCCACCCGTTTGCTCATATTTTTGTGTTTGGCGACTTTAACGCCCATCACACCTTGTGGCTTAAGAATGCTACTACTGAATATAAGTATGCATGCATCTAAACATTAGTTTATATGCATGTATGCTTATGGGTTTGTTATGGAAGATCGGTAGTTGTATTTGCAACACGTCTCTTCTTTCCACGACACAGCTGTTTTCCAAGGGAAAGTCAAGGGCCAGTACAGCAAGAGTTGCCACAACGAAATTGAAGATGACATAGAACTGTCATTGGGATCAGGCTCTGGATATGAATTTAGAGTTGTTATTCTCCTAGTATGGTTTCCAACCATAACTACGAAGTCCAGACTGCTCTACTATTTCTGATTTTCTTTCTCCTAAACGTCACCCAGTCTGTCCTGCATTTGAATGAATATTTACTATCTAAATAAACCTCAAGTGTGTGTGCGTCTATTTGTGTAAGTTTGTGTATGTGTGCAGGAGGAGTTAATGAGACTAATTTGAAAGCCCCATTATGTTCACTTTTGTTTGAATGCTGTCCTATATACTACAATCACCCATATTAATACTTATTAATTTATATAAATTAAATAATTAAGATGTGATCTAGATGTGACCTGATGAACCAGGAAAAATATATTTTCTGGGGAAATAAATTATAGTCATGGAACCTTAAGATTGTCTCTTTCTTAATTATTTAATTAATATTTGCTATATTTATATAATTACATATAGTTAGTCAATGAAAAATGTTCAATAGTGTGCAGTGCTTTAAAAATCATAATGTGTATATAAGAATTCGGTAAAATCTTATAATGATGCTCCCAAAAAAGTGGTTTTAAACAAAGATTATTTTGCCTGGAATCTTTAAATGATACTAAAATAATTAGAACCAGACATAGAAAAAGCAAAGTTATATGGTTTAACCCTCCTTTCTGCAAACTATCTTCTATAAATATTGGTCAATACTTTCTGAAATTGACAAGCATTTAAGAGAAAATAACCCACTAAGTAAAATTTTTAATAGTAAAAACCTTTAAAATTAGCTACTCCTGCACATATTAAACAAATTTTATTACAATAACTTACCAGATCACAAACTCTCTTGTAATTGTAGAACCAAAACAGCTGCCCAGTTGGAGGTATATGCAAATCCGAAAATGTTATATACCAAGCATAACATTTTCCCTAAAGAAAATATAAGTAATAAAAAAGTATACATCGGAATTTCCGCTGAGATCTGGAAGCAAACGCTTTACAGTCACAAGCATTCTTTCTCTGACCCTTATTTAAAACATCAAACAGCTCTTTCTAAATGTTTCTGGGGATTAAAGAATAAAAACTTCACCCCGCAGATAGAATACAAGATTATAGGTGAATCCCAGACAGCTTCAGAAATAGATGAAATTTGTGCCTGGAAGAAAAAAAGTAAAATATTTAAATATAAAAATACTAGCCAGCTATTGAACCAAAGGAATGAGATCGTATTTAAATATCCCCATAAGAATACTAATTGTATGACTAAAGAAATAAATGCAAAATAAAATTCTATTTATAGAATAATTTTTATTCTATAAATAGAATTTTATTTCGCATGTATATCTTCAGTCATACAATCACTTTGTATTATTTATACATGCTTTTATTTGTGCGTATGCATATGTTTTTGTTTATGTAGGTGTATATGCGTGCATGTGTATATGTATCTATATACATATATGTGCGTATGTATATATGTATATATATATATATATATATATATATATATATATATATATATATATATATATATATATGTGTGTGTGCGTGTGTGTGTGTGTGCGTGTATGTGTGTATACCTTTATATGTGCATATGTGTATGTGTGTGAATATATATATATATATATATTAGGTTGGTTCAAAAATAATGACGTTTTCTCACATATGTTACTATATGAGAAAACGTCATTATTATTGCACCAACCTAATATATATATATATATATATATATATATATATATATATATATATATATATATACGTATGTGTGAGTTCATTACATATGAGTATTATTGTGTATGTATATGTATATGCATATAACGGGGGTGTATATATATATATAAATATATATATATATATATATATATATATATATATGTGTGTGTGTGTGTGTATATATATATATTGTGTGTGGATGTTTATGTGCGTGTATATTTTATGTATGTGAACGTTGGTGTTTATATATATATATATATATATATATATATATATATATATGTGTGTGTGTGTGTACATGCTTATATATGTGTATATATGTATGCATATGTGTATTTATCTGTATAGGTATGCTTTGTATATATGTGTTTCCTGGTGTGTTTGCATGGATGTGTATATTTTCATATGTTTTTATTTGTTCCACACACAAACGCACATACACACACATGAGATGTATTTTATTATTATGAAGATGAATTAGTTATAATTAATTTAAGGTATTTTTTTTATATATTATTCACTTTTCACTTACACACACACATATATATATATATACATATATATATATATATATATATATATATATATATATACATATATATATATATATATATATATATGATCATGATTTTTATTATGCTGACGTAAATTAGATGCTGACGATATAGATTTTGATTTAATTCCAATTTATTTCACTAGCTGTCACTTGTACTTCCCCTACACATTGTACTGACAACTTGCTTCACCTTTTTCTTTTCCCCAAACCTCTCTTCAATAATGTAAATCCCAAGAAAATTTTTCTAGGTCAAATAATTTAGACCTTTACTTCTTGTTCTCTTGTGATGTAATATATTGTTTGAATAAATTAAACCATTGTTTTAAATTCGGTCTGATGAGGCAAATATATAAACTTATCTGTCGAAATAAATTTATTACCGAATTCTTCGATGATATGTTATTTTTTCCTTTGATATATATATATATATATATATATATATATATATATATATATATATATATATATATAAACAAACATCTCAAAATATTCTGCAATTACTAGATAAGTAATAAGAGTTGACAAATTCAAGTTGCCGAATGGATAATCAGAGAAATAATTCTTTTTTCTCATTTCTGTTTATCCTTTCGATATCGGTTTCTGGATTTACATGCACTTAAGGATGGTAACATCCCTATTCTTTTTTTCATGAAAAGACAAAGAACAATAAAGTAACAGCAGCAATTGCAGGAGACTCGGCCTTGTTTCTTGGCTGGATTCACGCATGCGCAAGCGTATGCCGAAATGAAGCAATATCATCATGGTGTACTCAATAGTTTGAAAAACATTTAGTTATTACCGAAAGAGGAATGAAGAGAGGAGACAGGCTTCGAAGGAAAGAGAAAGATGTAAAGATGTGAAGATGTAAGATGTAAAGAAGGTTTGAAAAGCTGTTAGATAAGAAAAGTAGAAATGAAAAGATATGAAAAATGATTTAAGGAAGAAGAAAAGAGTAAGAAAATATGGAGACGCAATTCAGGAAAAGAAAATGTGAAAATATTAGCCGGGGAAGATGACTAGAACAAATTGAAAAAGGTAATATAAATAATAGACAAGTAAGAATGAAGACGGACAAAAATTCTGTTTACGAAGACGCTGTAAATCAAGACATTTTGCAACTTTTTATTTTTTGTAATTATAGCTTAAAGATTCTAGGTATTTTTGCCTATAGTTTTGATATTACTGTATTTGAAATATACATATATAAAGAGTGAGAGAATCGACACACAAAATCCCATATTTACCATGATTCAAACTTTAATATAGGTGCGTATATATTTATATATACTTAGAAATATTCGTTTTAAGATCATATATATGCGCACATTCTTCACGTCTGTTGACTTGTTATTTGCCTATGCCTTCAACACATTACACAAGACCACAAAACAACACTTAATAATATTAGTTGATATTAAATGCATATATATGACGAAATACAAAGAAAAACTCCAATATTATTATAAGAAAATACTTTTTAAAAAAGTAAAATTATTTGAAAAATTTATAGTATATTCATCTTTGGACGCTGGGATATTTTCTCGTCCCCAACAGGTACATACCTGTTTTAAATTTGAATTAAATATAAATTGTATATTGTTACAAACCTCTCTATACCTGACATTATTTGTATTCACAAATTATTAATTGTATTAATTAGAATTAGATTTAGAATTATTGGCTTTCTAATGACAGGATGAAATTAATGATAACTTTTCTATATAGACATTGAGAATGACGAGAGATAATCGAAAATACTCGAACAAAATAATTTTAAAGTATGAACAGTTTATGCGTATATTTGACTCAGATGTGTGATAAATTATATCGAAACAACAAACGTAATAGAATTCAAACGACATACCTTTAATATATGTAGCTTTAAGATTGAACAACTGTATTTCCTTCTCGCTTATAATTTAATAAAATTTATTCTGTATCGATGTACATTCATCCAACACATGCACACTTGAAAACGAGAAAATCTTTTTGCCCCGATGCTGACACTTACTCTCTCTTCCATTTTCACATTATATTAACGTTGTTCAGCCATACTTCATCTTCTGTCGCTATCTCATATAACCCCGCCATCACATCTTACCACCAAGTCTTTCCACTGTCTGTAAATTACAGATTCGTTCCTTGTCTTTCTAACTGCATCTGATGATACCTCTGTTTGGAACTTAAAAACAGTTATTAAGTGTCCCTGTCAAGATAGAAACTCCTTCCTTATACTCCTTTCCATTTTCCTCTTCCATTTCTTTCTTCATTTGTTTGACATTTTTCTTCTTTTTTATGATCATTCTTTTACTTCTTCTACTCTTCATTCATCTTTTCTACACTTCCTTGATTCCCTGCGTAGGCCAGAGAAAGTGAGTCCGATAAGGAATCCTTGAAAGACTTCATGAACTTGTGTTGCAGTCACTTACCGCTTTCTGTGTTCTGTATAGAATATATATAGGGTTCGGGAAAGTTATCAGTCAACTCACTTAAAATCTGAACAAATATGAGAATCTCTTCTTGGTCAGACAGAACTTTTCAGTAATTCAGTATATATATATATATATATATGTGTGTGTGTGTGTGTGGTCATTTCGAAAAACTGCTGGGTTTGATGGACACGACTAGTCAGTTGTGCATTGATATTGGCAATAGTTGTCAAATAAACATCCTTAGATCAGGTTATGGGTGACCACTTTGTACAGATACCCGTGAAGATATATTAAGGACACTATTATCTGAAAAAAAAACAAATTTCCGATGAATAATTAATTTTTACAAGATTTGTTTTCATTTTTTTTAATTTCAATTTAAATAAATTTTTAAGTTTTTAAATATATTTTAATCTTTTAAAATTCTGTCTTTTTCCTTTTTAGATGATATTTTATTATTAAGTGAAAATTATATTAACCAATCATAAATCAAAAAGCTTAGTATAAATCATCACATACCAATATTTTTTAAAGAATTTTGTATCTTGTTTCTTGTGTATAAACGTGCCGATTTTCTATATACGGTTGAATATACACGTCATTATCAGAAAATACGAGCGATAACGATAGTAAATTTACAGCTAAGGTTATTTAAAATATAATAAAAATTAGATTACGGAGAAAATTTTCTTAATTTTTTAAGATTACTGTGTGCTTAAAATTATTAAGGGAGATCACATTAATTCAATTTCTTTCTTAATGCCTAAAGCCACCATAGAACAACACTGAATAACTATGAGCTTCTCATCAAACTGCCAAAACAGTAAATCCCTTAAATAAACAGCTAATATTTTAAACATAAAGTAAATAGTAATTATTGCGAATAAGATTGATTATAAATTATATAAGCTAATGCGCGTCAAATACAGTTTCAAAAATGTATATTTTATTTTGAAAGATTTTTTTTTAATTTAACTAAAATTTAACTAAAAAGGGTGCTAATTGAGGTAAAAAATACTACTTCCAGTCAATTTAAATCAGTTTCAAATTAGTTTTGAAATACAGCAAAGTGTTATTATTCCTGGAAATAGTACTAAAATAAAAGCTTAAAGAATAAGTCCATTTTTAAAAATTAATTTAAAAAAAATTAGGTATAGTTTTATTTTTAATATATATATATATATATATATATATATATATATATATATATATATATATATATATATATAAACCTATATATATATATATATATATATATATACGTAAATTTATTTTATATCCACACATATATATGTTTATATATGTATGCATGTATATATATGTATATATATATATATATATATATATATATATATATATATATATATATATATATATATATATATATATATATATATATATATATGTATATATATAGGTTTATATATGTATATACATATGTGTATATATATATAAATATATATATATATATATATATATATATATGTGTGTGTGAATATATTTATATATGGATATATGTTTACTTATATATATATATATATATATATGCGTGTGTGCGTGCGGGCGTGCGGGCGTGCATGCGCGTCTGTGTGTGTGTACATATATCTATAGTGTTCATCATTGTTCTACGACAAAAGTGTTCATCTCAAAGTTAAAAATATTTAATTGTTAAGTGAAAACCGATAAAATGATGTACTGTCCAATTTAAATTTTATGATATCAGGGGAGGTAACTAAGTTATGAAATGTCTTTTTTTTTAACTATTTAAAACTATTGGTTAAAACCTAGATATTTTAAACTATCTACTGTAAACATTTAAAAACATTTGTGCAGTAATCATAATTCATTTTATTAAGGATTGGTTTCGATATTTTAATAGAGATAGCTTCAAGAATGTTTAAGTTTATATATATATATATATATATATATATATATATATTTCCACTGGAAAATACGAAGACTTTAGGAATCAGCACATATGCTAGGCCACAAAAATATCCTGAGCCTACCAAGCTTAGAAATGGATGAAATATGGGAACCAGTAATAAGGAGTGCGTGAGAAAATCAATGCACAACAATAAAAATTGCAATATAAGCTCTGGTAAAAAAAATTATTGCATTAGGTTTATAAGTCCCAGAAATTCATACACGGATGTGCTTAAGACATAAAGTCGTTGGCTAGATCTAGTGATTAGACCCAGAGTTGTGAGTTCAATACCAGGCCACAGCCATGGTGAACCAAAAACTTGAAGAGAAACGGAAATAACTAAGACATCCGGAACAGGCATGAAACGGGGAACTAGAACAATCTACCTCGGTGGATGAAATAAAGGGTCCGATTCGAAATTCCACTCAGTTGAAGAAGGCCGAGTCTAGAAGAATCCTAAATAGAATGCAGACGGCACTGGACGGTCGTTTCGTGCTATTTTCATCAGCAGTGAGCAACCACTACCGCAAGCGTCATAACCACTGAACTGACTTCTGAAGAGTTGTCGCAATATCAAGTCTGGTTTGTTACCTCTCCACCACCGAGACCCAAATTCTCGGTTGTGGATGCGCACTCCTGATGAGACCCCAAAAATAGGACGAAACAGCCGTCCAGTGCTTTCTGCATTCTGTTGACGATTCTTCTAAAGTCGATGAATTAATTATGATTATTCAAATTCCCCTCAATATATATATATATATATATATATATATATATATATATATATATATATATATATATATATATATATATATATATATATATATATATATATATTATTGCTTGAACCGGTTTCTAATGCCCGGCTTGGGGATAGAAGACATGACTCATGGGGGGCACAGTCCGTTGCTATAATAAGTAGATTCAGATGAGTCACACGACGGAATTTGTGAAGAGGTGGCGCTATATCGAATCTGGTTTGTTACATCGCCGTCACCGAGAGCCGTTGGTGCAGTGATTATGACGCTTGTGTCATAGCGTAACGGTCCGGGTTCGATTCTCGGTTGTGGATAGGACGAAACGGCACTCTCTTGACAATTCTTCTAGACTCGATGAATTAATTATAATTATTCAGATCTTTCCTTTATATATATATATATATATATATATATATATATATAAGTATAGGATTGGTGTATACGGAATAAAGACATCCAACACCGTCACTTGATAAGACACCAGAAGTGTTGAAACAAAATGGCTATTTTGTAGTGATTTTATAACATATTTATGTTATAATTTTCGAATAAATAATATATATATTAATTTGTTTGTTTAAAAGAATCTGTTGGATTTAATCCATTTTCTAATAAATTTGCTTACATTAGGATACGAAATAGAGTGGATATGAATATTTCGCGAATTTGGAAGATGTGCGTTCAAAAGCACTATTCGGGGTTTTTTTATAAGTAGATCATACGAGGCTGAGTAGGTCTGAAGCACGTCAGATCTAATGACGGTTTCCTCTAGGGGACGACGGTTCGAATCCTGCTGGAGGACGCATAGTTATAACAAGATTTCTCGAATAAACAAATATACTGTTTAACCATACTTATTATAAAACCCAGGTTGTGTGTGTGTGTGTATGTGTGTGTGTGTATCTGTACGTTTATATATTGGATTGGATTTCCTACATTTTTCAACCGATTTCAACAAAACTTCACAGGACTACGTAAAATTACAATTACAATTGTTATAGACAAAAATATTTCAGTAAATGCTCTCTTTATAATAAACAGTATTAAACAACATTTATCGGCCTGAATGTCCGAGAAATTTTCACAGAAAATATTCGTCCTCCGACAGGATTCGAACCTGTATCATATACGGAACCGCCATTTAGCTGGACGTGCCTTTAACCGATTTGTCCACAGCGGAGCGTTCGGTTAGAAGATTGAAGTTCAAATACAGTAAACTCGATTTTGCTATCCGAACCCTTTTTAACCCGGTTAAAGACACGTCAAGCTAAATGACGATTCCGTATAGGATACAGGTTCGAATCCTGTCGGAGGACGAATATTTTCTGTGAAAATTTCTCGGATATTCAGGCCAGTAAATGTTGTTTAATACTGTTATTTATAAACAGAGCATTTACTTAAATATTTGTATCTATAAAAAGAATGTATAAACATAAAAATGTCTTAATATATATATATATATATATATATATATATATATATATATATATATATATATATTGTGTATGACATTAAGGCTGTTTGTGTGAAGACGGAAGAGGGTGATTATGTTCACACCTACATGCACACTCTCCCTGTGTATCACTTATGCAGCTACACACACACATATATATACTCATTTATTTTTGTGCTCTGATATGCATATCAATAATTTTACATTCATAATTACGTATAAGTGAATACCTATATAAAAATTGTTGAATACTTCTGTTTTTATTGAGGCAGTTCAAGAATGATATTCAGTAATAAGGATTATGACAATAGTAGTGAATTATAGTAAATTATGACAATAGTAGTGTATAGTAGTAAATTATGAAGAAGAATCCGCAAAAAGCTGTTCGAATGTGTCTCTCTGAAGATGCTATTACACAGAGAGACATATATTTAAAATAATGCTAGTCAGATAACTCTAGGCAGAAAGGATAGGAAATGACTGAAGCGAAATGAAAAGAAAAAGAGAGAATCAAGAGAAAATAACAGAAAATAAAATTGGGATTTTCGTGAGAAAGAGACGTTAATAAAGAAAGGCAAGTATTGGCTGAATGCGATAATACAGAGACTGAAACTTCACCGAAGAGAATAACAGTTGAGGAATGCAAGTGCTTGATGGCACGTCTGTATCTTTTCTAAGCTCGTCACTGCAATTCTATCTTATATTAGGTTGGTGCAAAAATAATGTCGTTTTCTCACATATGTTACTATTTGAGAAAACGACATTATTTTTGCACCAACCTAATATTTTGTCCTGTTTACTTAAGTTCGAGAGAAAATATGTGTAAATTCAAAATTTTAATTCCTTAATTTAGATACTTGCTTGATAAAAAATTTCCCCGGTTTTCTTCGTTATCTCAAATCTATCTATGTCCTTATCTCTCTATTTTATACGGTCCTTATTTATCTTAATACCTTAGTTTGTTATCTATGTATTTGTCAATCTCTATCTGCCTCAATCTGTTCTTATCTATCTTTGTTCATATCTATTTCTCAATCTCTTCATATCTCTCTAATTATTTATCTATTTCTGTGTTTGTTCAAGTTAATCTGTGTCAAGATGTCTTATTCTTTTATATGTAACTTCGTGCATGACAATAAGTATCGATTTTCTATTCAGTGTTTCTATATACATACCCAAAATGTATAGTCGAAGCAGGGAAAGATTATGTGCCGCGTGGATGTGGGTGTATACACACGCACGCACACACACACACACACTAATATATATATATATATATATATATATATATATATATATATATATATATATATATATATATCCTGTAATCCAATTATTCTTCCTGGACGCATTATCTATTTTCACTTCTTCTCCCGTCTCTTTCATCTTCTTTTTCGACTGAGAAAGACAGAGGAAAAGAGAATGGTATTCGACAAGAACAAAGAGAAAAATACTGACATCTTCAAAGAAGCCAACTTGTTCGCCAAAAATCAATCGTAGCCCGATCGATACAAGGAGAGAAACTCCCTTGAATATACACGCTCGCCCGACAACACACATTGCTGGTGTGAGGGGGGGTGAAACACCAGACATATTATGCAGAAGTAATTTCATTGCGTTGCACACAACCTCAAATGTCATCACATACGCACACAATCACACAAGAAATTATATTTGCTACTTATGCATATTTGTATCTATTTTATTTGGTGATAGATAGATATGAGTAGACTGATAGATATATATATATATATATATATATATATATATATATATATATATATATCGAGAGAGAGAGAATGAGAGAGTGCAGCAAATTAATTTATCTGTATACATTTACAGACAGACTTCAGCATGCAAGTAGAGAAGTAAAGCTGGTTTCTAAACAGTTTTTGGAAGAAATATGATAAGTTCAAGTGAAATTTTCAATGTTCTCTTCTCCTGTCATTCAGTATATACCATTACATGAAAAAGCTGCAACTCACAGGTAATAAAGATATGAAATTCATAAAATGAGTTTTCTGCTTCTAGGTCATTGAAATACTGAATTCATGAAATGGATCAAGAGATTTTTCGACAGCTTCTCATATATGTATATTCAAAACTAATTCTCATGCAACTAAATCCACCCTTGATAAATGAAAAAGATTTACAGATGTATACAAATAAAAAGTAGTATGGCTCATGCAATAAAGCCGCTGAAAGCTTAAAATATTTTGCATAAAATAAGCTTAAATTTGACTCACGTGAAAACTACTTGTTAATTCTGAAAGTCTATTACTCCCTGTTCTCTTCGTTTTATTCGTACATTTATAAAATGTTATAGAAAAAATATTTGATAAACAGTCCTGTGTGTATGTGTGTGTGCGTGTGAGTGAGTGCGTGTGTGTGTGAAGACGAGAGAGAAAAGTATGCGTGTGTACTGAAAAGTTCGCGACCCGTCTCAATTTCCAAATTCTGACTAAATATCAAATCTTTTTCTTTGAAGAGCTTCTTGATTAGGCCGAGAAATGTTTAGTACCCTTCGTATTTCTTTGTGTAACTAAGTAATTAAATAGATAATAATTCGATAGAAGAAAAAACATAATCCAACTACAGAAATGAAGAAAACAAGAACTGAAAATAGCAGTGATTATAACCAAAAAAAAAAAAACAACAGTGGCGGTTGACGTAGTGATGGTGGCTGAATTATCTCAGATATGTGGGGAAAATTTATTTTTTAATCAGAAAAGAATTGAATCGAAACAGTGACCACTTCAGCACAGATACACAGAGGAGAAATATATAAATAGGAAAGAAGGTGTGTCATGATCAGTATCGACCAATCACGAGCCAATACGTCAGCTGCGGTACGGAAAATGAACGCATGCGCATTCGTCCTTCTACTTACTCCTGCCTGTTCTTTTCTCCTATTCACATATAGCTAACACGTTCCCGCCTTTTTCAATGTTTCACTATTATTCTTTTTAGAAATATAACCGCCTTTTCTGGCGAAACATTTAGTTCTGTAACAAAATGTCCATTTCCTTCACAGTCTCCTATTTACTCACTTTTCTTTCTTCGACAAATATATCTTCCCTAAATGTATTAACTTGTCTTTCTCTTGCTTCCTCTTCTGCTTTCAAACATTTTTTTTTCTTTTTAGTTACTCTTCTCTACTCATTATTTACATTTTTATTTCATATGTGCTTTATATATTTCCGATTGGTCTAATATTAGTATTTTTAGCATTTCTCCATTTCACCCCTCCTCCCCTGCGACTGCTCTCTCTCTCCCTCTCTCTCTCCCTCTCCCTCTCTCTCTCTCTCTCTCTATATATATATATATATATATATATATATATAGATAGATAGATAGATAGATAGATAGATAGATAGATGTGAAAGCGAAGTTATCTTTTTCACCAATCATACAAAAATACTGAAATATGCCATTATACGTTTTACAAATAGCATCAGCTCTATGCATTAATATATCCATGAGTTCAGACCTTATATTTTCAGTTTACCTCAACTTTATCAGGATAGATACCTGTATAATGATAATCGTTTTCTTAATATATCCGGGGGGGCGTGTGTGTGTGTATGTTTGTGTGTACATGTGTGTTTGTGTGTGTAAGGTGTTTCTTTAAGATTGTTTCTTATGTACCTTTCGGTTATATTATTTGGATATCTGTTACTTCTTATTTGCTCATTTTGCAAGAGACTTTATCATAAATTCTCATTTTCCATCTTAATCTCTTCCTTTGTATCGTTTCTCAATAATTTTCCAATTATATCCAATTTTACAAATTTTATCAATCCATACACACGCACACTCGTGTGTGTGTGTGTGTGTGTGTGGATAAAGAGACTAATAACACTATATAGAAGTTCTCTCCCAGCCCCTATTTTCATTTGACCCTCTCTACGCCCTTTCACAAATAACCTTTCTCTCTCTCGTTTCAACATCTTTCACCCTACCACTTCAGCTTCATTCATTAAATTTTACTATTTTCTTAATTCTCATTAATTCTATTTTCAGACATTGGCTTCACAAATTACTTGACCTCAATGACGTCAAAATGACCCGAGTCGTATTATACACCCCCTCCTAATTATCCCCACTCTTTGTTTCTCTCACTTTTAAGCAAGATGAATTCGTCGACAGTTTCTACCTTTTCACTATCTAGGCTTTGTAACACAGACGTATTCAGACGTATTCATATGTTTACATATATTCACTATCTTGACCATTTCTCTAGGTTCTCCATTTTTTTAGCTCATTCTCTACCATATTTTCATTCATTCTCTCTTATTTTCTAATTTTAACAGTTCTCTCTCTCTCTCTCTCTCTCTCTCTCTCTCTCTCTCTCTCTCTCTCTCTCTCACACACACACAATTTTTGTATGTGTGTTCCTCTTTCATTACTTTAACCCCCCCCTCCCACTTAAATGCTCCAATTCTTTGCAGCCTGAATTACTTTCTTTCTTTCTTTACTTTATGCCTTTCAGGTTATCTCCTTTTCACATTTTTATTTAAATGATTTCTCTTCATTTCTTTTCCTTCCTAATCAATGATTTCAAATCTACAAGTTGCTCATCTTTTTTACTTACTTCTTTCCTTTCCCAATTGATGTCACTTCACAATAACGGGTTACATCTTGTTTTTCATTATTCCAAATACAGAAATCTGACCAGTCATATTCTTTCACTCCGATTATTACGATATTGAAACTAATGTTAATAGATTCCTTATGTCCCACAAGCCTTTCACAGTTCACCCCGTTTCTCTTGCGTGTGTGTGTCGATGCGTAGTAATCTATCTTTCTACATGTCTACACATTTGTAAAAGTAGACAATTGCTATTTTCCCTGTTTAATTTAATATCAACCTCATTCTCATTTATCCCCGTCTCTATCAATCTACATGCTCACAATTCCATTTATTCACATTTTCGTTGTATTGCAAAGTTACCGATCCAGGCAGTTATCCTCTCACTATTTCATCTAGAAAATATCCTTCATAATAAATTCGATGACAAAACAATGCGTATGCTTTCACATACAAATATAGACCTCGAGGCAAACATAAAAATCTACGAATATCATTTAGAATTGAAATAACGGAAATCAATCAAACAATTTACTTACAAGTAATAAAATGAAACAAGAAAAGCATTAGAAAAATGTCGTTTTGATTTTTATTCATTTAATTTTTAAAAGCAGCTTTAAGTATTCATATCTTTAACTATTTAAAAAAAGACAAGCCTCACTTATAAATTCTTTGAGGATATGCACATGTCCCTCTTTAATATTTATGAATAGAAGATAGCGACAGTAAGTAACTTTTGAAAAACTGAATTACAAAACATTATAACGCATTCTATGTTATGTTCTTTTTTAATTAGTTCTCAGAATTTCCAAATTAGTTTGAATTTAATTCTCTTTGGTCATCTCTTTAGCGCTCAATTTTCTACAGTTTCAAATAAAATCTAATATTCTAATCTGAAAAATCACTCATATACGTTTTATTTATATTGTATACAGGCTTTATCGCTGCATTCGTTTTCATCAATGCCCTCTCGTCTTCGATTTGAAATCAATTCTATATCCAATTTACAAAGAAGACATGATTTCTCATAAGAAATATTTTCCAGATGTTCAACTAACACTGTCCTACAGTTTAATTACCGTAGAGAGCTTTCTATTTCTTAGAAGACATTGTCATCGATTTTAACCTTATTTTCAGGTTACTTTATATCTTTCTTGTTTATAACAATGATTAACATTACCTTACTAAAAACAAGGAAAAATTATTCCAAATTTCTAAGGATTTACACAAAATTTCTGAAAATTACTTTTGTTTCTCTTTCTTTCAACATATGCTGATATCGAAGTTCTGGAAGAGTGTTGTATACTTATCGTTAATGAATAGACAAATGACAAATTTGTTTTTGTTTTTCAAATGTGTCAACTTCCCTCAAACATAATGAGTTATTGTCAAAAATAATTTTGTTTCTACCTGTTGCAAATAAGAAGTCTCATTAGTTATAATCATTTGCATTCGATATCTTTTTTTCTTACTTTTTCTTCACCAACAAAGAAGAGAAAGATGCAAAAATGGGAATAACAATTCATATCACTTTACAGTTTCTTTTTCTCATTTTTCTCTTCTGCTCATTCGTATTTTTCTTTTCGTCAAATTCTTGTTTCTTCTTTAAGGTTTCTTCTCTGCTTTTCAGGTAAACTAATTTTCATAACCTTTACATACTTTCTTCCGAGAATAAAATAGTTGTACCAAATTGTTGTGGATTCCGGGATGAAATCCGGTACCAATAAATAACAAACTCCAAGAATGAATATAGGAATATAATGTATTAACTTAATAATACAAACTGGTAATGCAGGTTAGTAGTTCCAGGAATACGGGTTAGTAGCAAAATATATGTACAGTCTTTGATTGATGATCATGTATTGAAGTATCGCTGTATGACTTCTTACTGAGTCTACGTGCTCGTTCACGGTGACTCTTGCTCGCTACGTTCGTTCTGTCTGTCTGTTACCTTAATCTCACTCTTCCGGTTATCTACAACCTTTCACTCTCCCTCTCTTCCGGTCTTGCTCTGTCTCTGGTCTTCACGTAGCAGTAGTATATGTATGTACTGGGTGAGTCAATTTGTGTAAAAAGGGGAGGACCCCTCAACACAAATGAATGCACGTAATATTATAGCGTTTTTTATTTCAAGGAAACTAACAAATCTTGTGTGTATATTCATGTCTGTTATGCATGATTATATGTGTTTATCACAAAAGATATATTTGAATATATCGACTTAACAGTGGTCTTGTATACATGTATGATTAATGTTTATATGTATGTAGGTTTGAGCATCTATCAATGTACGTTTGTGTGACATAGAGAAAGAGACCCCACCCCCACCCCGAGGTGGATTTAGTAATCAACAGTGCTAAAGAATAATTATTTAGCACTGTTGAAGGATGAAGGTGCTAATTACTTGGGTAGAAGGGATTCCGGAGTAATTCCAGAAATAAGTTGTTTTTTTTTGTTTTTTTTCTCTTAATAATTGTTTCTGGGGTTGAGTTATTAGTTAATTACATGTAATAATTCCAAAGTGATTAAGAGACGGATTCGTTAAAGTAAAGTTTGTGATAAATGGCAAATTGGATTTTTGGGTGGTCTGAATAGCGGAATTCAACCAGACGGGATAAGTGGTTTTGGCAAAATTTAAGTATACGTTGTCTGCGGAAGATCCAGCAAGAGGTCCGAATCCGATTTTAGTACCTCTTGAAAACTGGTTGCCCGTGGAGATCCGGAGATTAGGCGGAAACACATGGTGGTCCAGGCGATTTGCATATTAAAATTCGGGGGCGGTGCCTAAAGATGGTTTAGCTCCGCCTCTCTCTATATAAGCTGCCCGCACGCTTGAGTTAGTCAGATGTTCGGAGTTCGGAGATCAGAACGCGGAAGAGGCGGCTTGTTGGAACTTGCTTGTCTGGTCTGTTGGTTGCCCTGTGTCAAGAAGACCGATCCGAACCAAGAGATCGAAATAGAACCCGTACGAATCCAGATAACTTCGTCAACAAGGCTGCGAGAAAACAGACTGCTATATCGTAGGGTGCAGACGAAGATCCACGAATTACTTCCCTTAGATCAGCCGAAATTGTTTAGGCAAAAATTTTCCTACTCTCTCTCTCTCTCTCTCTCTCTCTCTGTCTCTCTCTCTGTGTGACTTTCCGACCCAAACGAGTGAATCTCGTTACGACATTTTGTACTCGTGTAAATTCTTCGGTAGAGACATAAAAAACAGTGGCCTAAATAGGGCTCTTTGTACAGGAACAGGAGTTGCTTATTTTTTTTCTTTTTCATGTGTTTGCGGCTACGACAAGAAACTTTTGCTGCATGAATAATGATTTTCTTTCAGCGAAATACCCAGCCATTTCCTCCCTTTCCCACCAGATCGTTCTGGGGAGATCGATACACTGCTGTTCGGATCAAGAATTCACAACGTGGCGAATAGTGGTGGTTCCTTCAGTTCACCGGAGGAAGATCGGGTGGATTTCTTTTTCGGCCAGAACCACCGGGGAGACAGGACAGAACTTCAACAGGCAGGGTTATTACGTTAGATTTGTCAAATTATGCAATATTGTAGGCGTGTGTGAGTTTTTATGCGCGTGTGTATGCAGATGTGCATTTTTTCTGTCAGTGAAGGAGCGTATGATCTAATGCAAATGTATGTGTATGTAGGAAAAAGATTTTTATCTATGAATTCCGATGAATTCTGACGAGCCAATATAATTATATATATCGACTCATACATGCGACATATAGGAACAGCTGTTTTATTATAACCGAATGATCAGAAACAAAAAACTTTTGGACAGGATATTAGATGCAGAACGTTCATAGTAACCTTCAAGGAATTTCGAACTGAACCCTTATTATGGATGACCGTTTGGGAATACCAGGTGTCGTAAGCTTTGAATAAGTAAGTGCTGTAATGGATAATGGCTCGGAATTGTTAATCGGAGAGCAGTGTTCCAATTCCTTTTGGGCTAGTTATATTCACTTATGTTCCAGCACTCTTTGTATGAATCCACCTCTTCTTCCCCCATCTATGGGCTAATTTAGGTACCTCCACGAAATCGCTAAAAAAAGAGCATAGCTTGATGAAAAAGACGCCAACCTTGCCGAAAACAAAATTTTATTGTCTAAATGCTTATGTTATTATTAAGAGGAAAGACCAAAGTTTTTTTTAATTATTTTTAAAACATTTTCCTTCTTTTTAGAACATTCTAAATTTTGATTAAAAAATCTTGTTTCTATTTGTATCAGCGGAACTGGTAAATAACATAGACAATTTTTAGCACGTTTTTTTTTTTTGGTATGACAGACATTAATTTGAAAAATCGTGCAAAAATAGAAATAATTGTCGGATGTTAATGAAACTTTCAGGAACTATTCACAGATGATCGAAATTATTATAAATATGTTTTTTTTATTAAAGTCATGGTAGAAATATTTTTTTTAAATATTTATTACCCTCCTCCCATAACTAATTTTATGAAAACGCTAGAAATTCGATCGCATCGGGTTTAGTGGTTACAATAATTAAAAGCACAGGGCTTTGAGGAATGCAAATCATGTTTTTTTTGTTTTTAATTGGAGCCAACGTACCTGAAAATCAGCTCTGAATTGTAACATAGAAAACTCAATAAAACAAAGATATTATTTAATTTCAAATGCTTTTATTTGCTTTTAGTTGTTTTCATGAATATGGACAATATTTTCTGAAAGCAAAAAAATTTTTTTCGATGAAAAATGAATTTTTAATACAATTATTTGTTATTTCTTTAATTATAATAGATTTTACATTTAAATTGTTAAAATATTATAAAATTAGTTAAAAGCCCCATCGGCTTTCCTAAGTGTCCTTATGAGATAGATCTTTTTTTAGCGCGTTGTAAATTGTATCATTTTGACTAATCAGATGATCCACAGTAATTAAGAAATGTAATTTTGTGCTTATAACCGGGCTGTAATTATAAAGTACGGTTGCGTTATTTGAGTTAACCATTGTTCTCCGCTGTTAAGGCCTTTACTTTTGCGAAACACGTGTGAAGTTAATTTTATTTTTCAACTGAAAAGGGTACCTACAAGTATCAGTATCATCTTATAAAATTTATATGATCTTATTTTTATATTAATCTCAGTTATGACATTTTCCATAAATGAAATATCAAAATTAATAATAAAATGAATGCAAATACAACTAACAGTAAAATGTAATAAATGTACATAAAATTATAGTATTTTATGTACAGTTCTGATAAAATTTCATAAGAAAGGTACCTATAAATGAATTAGATACATTTCTTAGGAAATATGAAATTTAATGTCACTCTTAACAGTCTTATTTTAATTTCTTTATAATATATTTTCCATAAAGCATCATAAACATAAAGGTGAAAGCTAAGTACAAAAAAAAAAATTAGACCGCTGAAAGTTTTCGTTAAAAATAACGAGGTAAATAATTTGTTCACTTAAATGTAAATTATTTCACTTTTCTCCTTCCGTAGAACAAATTAGCCTCATGGAATTCGTAAATATGTCATTCATCACCTGTCAAGAGACGCGAAAGTTTATGACCTGCTTTGTTTTATTTTCAAATAACATCTTTTTGGCACAAAAGCTAAGTTAAGTTTGGTTCAAAATATTTTAAATAAACATTATAATTTCTGATTTTCTTAAAATAAGTTTTGAAAAAGTGATAATTGATATTTAAAAGAATTTCAAAGTGAGATTTCCATTTTTTTTTAAAATGGAAAAAATGGTCAATTTTGCTGACTCAAAAAAAATAGATTTTTAACGAAAATTTCGGACGTGCTAGGAATGATTAAAAAATGGAAAAAAAATACCCCAAAAATACTTTGATCTTTCCTCTTAATAATAACAAACATTTAGACGATAAAATTTTGTTTTCGTCAAGTTTGACGTCTTTTTCATCATGCTATACTCTTTTTTTTAGCGATCTCGTGGAGGTACCTAGGCTAATTAGTAAAATTTGTATCACTAAACTATTCTTATTTTCCCGCAAAATTCTCACATTCTGAAAACATTTTCTCGTTTTAAATTAACCTACAAATGGTTGATAAGCCGTAGAAAATGAACCAACCAAGAAATCATTATTTAAGAGAAATAATTTTGCAAAAACATCTTTAAAAATGCCTACTTTCTTACGCAAAACAGCTTCGGCCAATAACTCTGTAAAAGTCAGGGATCGATTTGAAACTGTATCAATATTATGAAAAGGGACCCCTTCTAAATCGATAAAAAAAACAATATTTCTAAATTCTGATAAGTGTCGCGAACTAAGGAAGGTATACAGAAGGCTAATCTACAAAAAATACCCACTCAAATAATATCCCTATTTATATATCCCAGTTTATTTAAGTGGTGTCAAATGTTTAATTGAATAAAAATGCGCGCTAATTAACAGAGATGAAGTGTAGCATAAAACAAGGAGGAAAAATAATAACGTTATGACATTGCATATCCAGATTTCGGTTCAAGAACTAATGCGAAAATGTAATACTTATCCTTGAGAATTTTCTAATGACAAGTGAAACTTTCTAAATGATAGTGAATCTAAGTCAGCAACATCTTTCTTGCCAGTGACCAAACAATTCGTAGAAGAATGAGAATGATTCAAGTTAGAATTTCAAACAGGTTGTGTTTAATTAAAAAGCAACTCCATTTGCAGCTTTCGTATTTCGCTGTTGATGAGCAAATACGAAGAAAATTCAACAATCGTTAAGTCTTTTGGGGCTTTTCGGATACTAGCACACAAAACCTTTGATCTGGTAATAGAAATAAGTGAAACATTGGTTAACACTTCCTCATAAAGTCACCCTCGGGCTTTTCTAAGTGATCCTTTCCGTAGGAAAATAACGATGGACAAAAATATAAGAACAAATGTATGGCTTCATGAAACAAAGAAAAAATGAAATATAAAGATGATAAAGAGAAAAATTTTCGACTGCACTGATGGATTCTGACACGAAAGAAAATCTTTTTAAACAGAAGGCAAAAATCTCGTTATGTCAAGGGAAGTGATTTATTTTAAATAGATGGTGAAGTTAACAGTTACATTATAATTCATCACAATCAAAACTTTCAAAAGCATACTTCTTAAGCTTAACATTGCTTGATTGAAGTTATGAAAGTCGAAAAACTATCGTTCCTATTTTGGCAAAGATCCGGATTAATGTAACCGAGAATAACTTTTAAAGAATGAAGTGAATATACAAACAAACGGCATATACGGTGTACAATTAAATAAAATTAATGAGATGTTTGGACCGAAATATTGAGCTTCCATGAATGTATAAAGCGATTCATTTGTCTTTATAAGGGAAAGGGAAATTCTTTTGCATAATTTTAGAGGGGGGGTGGCATAAAGATTTGACTTGAGGGGAGTATAAAATGACTGAAAGTGGGGAAGAGATCCTAAAATGACTGAATTAAAAATATGAGATGGAGGATCCTAAAAGAAGTGAAAGAAAGATGTCAGATTGGAGGGACCTAAGAGAACGAAAGGAAGAATATGAGGTGGGAGTACCTAAAAGGACTGACAAAAAGATGCCAAACTGGAGGGAGTACTAAAAAAATAGAATTAAATATCTGACATGAAGGGAGACTGAAAAGACTGAGAGGAGGTAAAATGATTAAACGAAATCTGTGAAAGGGTAAATAAGGGTAAACAAAAAGGGTCTGAATTAAAAATTTGAGTTTTGGGGAAGCGTAAAAACATTAAAAGAAAGGATCGAGTTTGGGGGGGTGCTAGCAAGGATAAATAAAGGAACTTAAAAGGAATTAAATTTGTGAGTGGGGTGTAGAAAGGTAGAAATAAAAAATATGAGATGGAGGCATTAACATGACTGAAATAAATATCTGCAAATAGAAGGATCATAAAGGGAATTTAATTTATTTGGAGGTTTAGGAAGGCAGAAATAAAGATCCGAGATGGGGGGCTTTCAAGACTGCGAAAAAGAAAGAGAATAAAAGGAATGAAAGTTGTGTTGGAGGCGTAGGAAGAAAGAGATAAAGATATGCGATGATTAAAACCTAAAACGACTAAAATCAGAAATGTTAGGAAACTAAAAAGACGAAAAGAAAATTTTAAAAGGTGGCAGGATGTTAAAAATGGCACCTGAAAAAAGTACTGAATTAAAGATTTGAGATAGCGGAAGCCTTTACGAACTGAAAGAAAGGTCTGTGATAGGGCGTAATAACGTGTAAACAAGGAACATAAATATACAGAGAGACCTGAAATCTGATATTACATTAAAAGACCTGAATTAAAAATCTGAGATTTCGTGACTGAAAAAAAAAAAACAGAACTAAGATAGGAGAGTCTAAAATGACGGAAAGCTCCGGAAAAGGTATGTGAAAGGACTGAAAAGAAAGATTGGAAATGGTATGAAATTAAAAGGACAGACGAAAGATCGGTGTTGTGGGAAGAGTTATGAAAGTCTGAGATGTTCGGGGGTGGGGACTAATAAAGATTGAAGGAAAGAGATGGGAATTGAGTGAGTCTAAAATGATTTTCAGATGTGGTGCCTCAATGACTGAAAAGAGAACAGAGTTATAATGTTAGCCTAAAGTAATAGAAATATCTGTGATGAGAGGTACTGAAAGATCTGAAATGTGGAAGTCTAAAGGTATTGGATGAAGCGTCCCTCCATCTCAGTATGATCGAATGAAGAAAGAAAAAACAAATCTTTAATAACATACAGTCGAATAAATGAGCTTGCATTTCTCGAATTGTTAGAGTTATTCATACATAAGCATTTGTATTTGACTTGTTCCAGTTTACTTTTAACATTTGGTAGCAGAAAAAATTAAGCGAATAAATACAGCAATAGATTTTATATTTTACCGAGCAGTACGCCGTATGGTTTAGGTAAACAGCTATTTTAAGAACCAAGCATCGTTTCACTTGATCGCTCCCGTTTCCTTTTGAATAGTGAGGCTGAGAGTAATCAGTGGACATTGTTCATTGGCCCCGGGGGTGGAAAGAACGTACGCAGTAGGTTAGGAGGAGGCTAGATAATCAATATCATCGGAACGAAAATAGAGAAGAGGAGATAAAAGGAAAAAAAAAAAAAGAAGGAAAAAGTGGCATAGTACGAGGAGAGAGAATTGAAAAATATGATGTCGTATAGATGAAGTACATTTATACAACAGTGCTAAAATTTAAATACAATTCGAGTTTCTGTTGCTTGGTTTGAACACGTGTAATATTGTCGTATAATACATTTACTATTTTAGTGACTTTAAATTATTCAAAATCTACAATTACCATTTGTTTTTAGAAACATTTCATTCATTTTCTTACTTTATAAATAAGTCCACTCTCATCGCTCTTTCTAATGCTGATGTAAGTTTCCTTTCAAACAAGGTAGCATGGGAAATCAACAGCTTAATTATATATTTCATTTTGGTAATATGTGCTGCTCATTTTCGTTGTTTCCCCTATTGGAAGTCTTCAAGTATTTTGCAAGTTTAACCCAAACTACTCATTTTCAACAGCGGCGTATTTAACATGACTGGTAAAATTCAAAATATTTATTTGCATAAAAATGAAAAAAAAATGCAGCACAAGGCCAGCAATGGGGATGAGGAGGGATGGTCTTCAATATTCTATCTTTTAACCTAGCTCGATATAACCACTGGCGCAATTGCACAGATATTTTCAATTACCAAATCTTCACAGTAATACTTCTCAGTCGTAGTACAGATACTAAATATCACAATTTCTTGATGAAGTCCTAACTAGTCCCATTAGTACTATTTTCATGGGAAGGAGAACTAACACCAATGAACATTTATAATTAATAAAATTATTTATAAAAAACACAGAAAAAATTGTTAATATTAAAAGCTTCCAGCCACAAAAAATAATAATTGTGTTCGAAATAAGTTACCCAAACTAGAAATGTGACAATGAAAAAATTCAACCACACCTAACAACCACGCATTCATTCAAACAAAATAATGCGAAAAAATCTAAACTGTAATCTCTGTTGTGACACTGGCACCTCAGGGAGTTAATAAGAAGAAATTTTAAAAAAAAAAGAGGAAAGAGACTATTAACTGGATGATAATTGTTGAAATTCTCAGGGAAGTAGATTGAAAAGTTAAGAAAATAAAAATGAAATGTGTTAAAAATTATGTTTTAAAATAATAAAATGAAATTAAGAACAGTTCGAAAGAGAATAGAACTCAAATTTAACTCGACGGAATTCAGTAAGATTGAACAAAAGTAAGACTACTAGTCCTTCACCACTTCCAATCGATAAGAAAGAGACAATTGTGGCACATGAATATTGTCTTCGGCTGGATGGAGCTAACAGATCTTTTGTCGCATCTTTGAAGCGTTATAGCCCCAATAAGAGGTCGAACAAAGACTCAATTTTGCACACGGGATGAGAAGAATAGAAAATCGGTAAAGGAAGATGAAGTAGATGTACGAGACATAAACTTCTGCCCTCTCCTTTAAGAAACGATTCCTCCGAGACCACAAATGAGCTACGGCCTCAATCTTTTCCTGAACTTCCGACAAATTCTTCTCCAGCTGGAGGTCAGAACCAAACCAG
Organism: Acanthosepion lycidas; assembly: GCA_963932145.1. Classification (NCBI taxonomy): domain Eukaryota; kingdom Metazoa; phylum Mollusca; class Cephalopoda; order Sepiida; family Sepiidae; genus Acanthosepion; species Acanthosepion lycidas. The sequence goes on from OZ010612.1 coordinate 38,683,797, forward strand.
ATGCCAAACATCTAACAAGGCCCGTTCATCCAAATGATAGAGATAGAAACTTCCTTCCACACAGCGAAATGCAAGCCAGCAGACATCGCGGTTGATCTTTGTTCTCTGCTACATTCACATACCCTCTGATTTCTCTGTCCACTTCATATATCTTGGTAACTATAGTCACGTCGTTGGCATAAGTGAAGTAGCTGGCCGAGGTGGTGGCGCCAGGGTAGCGTGATTCCGTGTAGGACGGGATTCACCTTCAGCTTGATAAGGAAAGGTTCCAACGCAAAGCGAAAGCAGGCTGCCTTGACGAAGAGAACAAGATATCATGAAATATTTAGACCTTACTCCATTCACTTCTCGACGTGTAAAATTCAAGGATTCATTGTCCCTGTATTACTCCTTTAAAAATTCTTCACACCGAAAATGGTAAAATGTACCAAAGTTTCAAAAAGACGGGACGGGACGATTATTCCTTATTTGGAGAAAAATCCACCAAGGACATCCTTATTCCAGCCACACCTTTTATGAAATATTCGAATGAAACGCTTTGCCCTAGAATGTGTACTGCCTAAATTAAGGAGTTGGACTAAATTTCCTAAACATTTAATAAAAAGAGATGTTGGAATAGGAATGTTCCAGGTGAATTTTTCTCTAAAAAAGAATCATCGTCCCGGCTCGTCTATTTGAAACTGAGAGATAATAGTTCCAAATTTAAAATTATATATTGAGGTGAGAAACTGATTTTAAGAAAACGAAAAATTGTACCTTTAAAGTTTGCTTGAAGGAAATGTTTGCAGCCCTCTATATGCATTATGATGTACCAATCTCTGATATAAACTATCATATGATATATACTTGAACTTTTACGAAAGTAAAGTATTTTCAGTCAAATTTTCTTTCTATCACGTTTATCATTTCTGTTTTTTTTTTTTTTTTTTTTTTTTTTTTACTAGTTTATCTCTGAACGGAAATAGGCAGCAAAATGAATTTATGAGAATGTATCATTTCGAGAATTTCTGTGCGTAACTCGCGTGTACGTAACTTACAAACATTCTTACAAATTTATGTTAGAGATGCTGTCAGGAGAAACAGAGTGCTTGAAAAAGTAAAAGACAAACCTGCGTAGTCGATCGTACAAACGTATGACAATATTTGTGCATGTGTGTGTATAAAATTCGTGTATATTGTGATGTATGATGTATTGTAAATATATATACAGACACTGCACAAAAACAAATCGATCGCTAAGCGAAAAATTTTCATATCATATGGAGATAGCTCGTTTTACAAGAATACGTATGTTCTAACTACTGGAGAAGTATGAAGATTTTGTGGAGTGAATCATTTCTGTAACAAAATCAGTATTCAAAATTATAGATTCTGCGTGTACTCGAACACTGAAGGTAAATATGTAGTTATTTCAGGTATCAAGTAAATCTATAGATGTGATCAGTTAAAGATTATATACATGGCGATTTTATGTTTGATGGACTCTTCCGTCTAATTATAATTTTTACCAGACGGAAGAATCCGTCATACATAAAATAGGGAGTTACTTTTCAATCACCATGTATATAAACAAAAATTACGTAATTTGAATGTAATTCTAATGAAATACATGTTACCGTTGATTTTGTTGAAAAGTGCGAATTCTTCATTTAATTTTAAGCGACTGGTGATCGGTTCTATGGAATCATAGGTGGATTATATCGCCTACTTGATTTTACGGTGAAACTTTTTGCTACGCGTATGCCTGTCACATGTTTAATAAGATCTAATAGCGTAACGATTTATATATATATATATATATATATATATATATATATATATATATATATATATATATATATACACACACAGACACAATCTAACTTTTCTTCATCTATCTGTCTATCTATCTATCTATCTATCTATCTATATATATATATATATATATATATATATATATATATATATATATATATATATATAGAGAGAGAGAGAGAGAGAGGAGAGAGAGAGAGATAATGAGCTAGGTAGATAGATAATGATGAAGTGGATTCATACATGGTTTTTGGTAATGTCCATAGATATAATTAGAAGATCAGATTATCATAAATGTAGTATAAATATAGACCATAAACCGTTGGTGTTGGACTTCGTGGGAGAATATTATTATTCTTTCGTAATTGACTGCTAGAAACCGGGAAAATGTTTCATCTTTGTATATTAAGAGAAAAAGAAATACCAAAAAATGCTTTAAATGAATCGCAAGGAAATCCTACGTATGCAAAGTGAGGTTAACTTTAGCCTAGGGAGACCACACTTTGGAGTCGTTATTCACAAACTTCAAAAACACAATGTAATATTGCTTATTTTATCCTTTGGCAATAACAGTTTTGAACCGCACAATCTTTTCTTTCTTTATCGATTTTTTTTTCTCTTCCTTTTTTTTATAATGGCGACTTCATTGTTTGCATTTTTAGTTCTTTCTTAATTGTTCCTTTTTTTTCTTCCCTTTTCTTACCATTTTTTTTTTAATTTATTTTTCCTTCGTTTCCTTTCTTTGACTCTTCAGGTTCCTTTCAGCTCTTTTGCATACTTTCTTAACTCTGTTGTAGCCAACACAAGATGATGCCTTAATAATCAAGGATAGGACTTTTCTCTATGTAATTAACAGTGTTCTTAGTAATAGGGATTCGGAAAATCATTTAAGGGGTCTAAAAACGCGAAAATTAATAAACTGCTCTCTTAATAAGTACAAGTTATCGGAATATTTCCGCAAAAAATACACTCTCTGCTTTGTCTATTTGGCACTTAAGTGTATTTCGAAATAGATAGACAAACAGAATTATATATATATATATATATATATATATATATATATATATATATATATATATTGAATGGTAAATATTTAAGATGTCATATATTGAATGGTAAATATGTAAGAAATCATCCATCTCTGTCACTCATATATATATGTGTGTGTGTGTGTGACTTCTTACATATTTACCATTCAACCCAAATATAAAAGCGAACTACAACTAAGAGAATCTTAAAAAGCTTCTTCATTCAATCCCATTTGCCGATTTAGCAATTTCCCTTTTACATAAAAAAAAACTCTTCAGACTGTTGAAGTTAATTATTCTGGTTACCTGCAGCCATGTCACAGTTCAAAGAGCACAAAAAAATCACCTCTGCACACGAAAGTGGACTTTAGAGTTTTCCACTTCCGGCATTCTCAGCGATCGCATATTTTCGCTTGTGGTGTCATTTAAGATTTTACACTTAAAGTCTTCTATAAGTTTACAGTTTTGTTTTGCATTTTAAGTGTTCGTATTTATTTATTTATTTATTTACTCAATTTTCTTTGGCTTCCATTTTCATTGGAAACATTTTGACAAGAAATAATGTTCCTCTCACGCCTCAATTCAATAAAATGTTTCTATTCATAAAATTTACATATAAGAGGCAAAAGAAAAAAACGGTGTTATTCATTGTTAGTTTTATCCCGCATATAAAGAAATATCAGTTAACATAGGTAAGATACAGAAATTAAAATGATCAGGTAAGATACAGGAATTAAAATGATCTTTTGTTTCCCTGATAAACAAGAGACGCTAAACGAAATTCAAGCGAGACCAGCTCAAAGCCTTTTGTCATTTTCGTTCTTTCATTATTTGATTGGACGCATATTCTTTTTGTTTTAGAGGTTTAATCATCGTACACAGCTAAAGGGTTTTTTCTGAATTTCCAGTTTTCTTTCTCTTAGAAAGTTTATCGCCCAAGCTTGTTCTGTTATTTAACCGACCCATAGATTGGAGAAAATAGATTCTTACTTTTTCTAAAAATATTAATGCTCATCGAAGGAAACAGACTCGGTAAGAATTTGTGTTGCTCATTTCACTGTCTGATCTACGTGAACGTCAGAGACAATAAAAATTTGATTTTATTCGGATGCAATTAGAAATAATGTTAAACATTATCGTGAAAATTTTATTGCTGATTTTGAAATTTGTTAAAGGGAGAAATATTACGAAAGAATATTCAAATTTATTTATGAAATATAACTTTAGATCCAAACCGATTAATGATCTTGTAGCCAATTTTAAGTCGAATATTATAGATTAGGGGCAAGCAAAAGTTTCCAGAGGATTATTGAAAATTAGAGATTTCATACACAGTTCAGATCATGAAACTTTAGTACACGCACACACGCACACACGCACGCACACACACACACACACACACACACAACAAAAAGTGTCATTAGTAACATTTTTAATATTAATATAATTTATGATGAATAAATAATAAAACATTCTTTGCTTCTTTTTTAAGATATATTAATTGTACGTTTAATTTTGAATAAATTGAAACATATATAGAGTGTTGAAATTTGATTATATATATGTGTGTGTGTGTGTGTGCATGTATCTATGTGCGTGTGTATGTATGTATAAATAGCAATGTCTGTCTGTTTCTCTGGATCAAGTTGCCGCCTAAACCCGTGAACCAATATTTTAATAAACTTTGCATGCATGTTAAACTGATATCCAGATTATTAGGCTAATTTTTTTTTTTTTTTTTTTTATAAAAATCTGTAATGGGACTGCTACGGCCCGTAGATCGCAGCTAAGCTAAGCTTTTCCACGTACAAATTTATATTGATGAAAATTTGCATACATATTTAACTAAAATCCAGTTTACTAGGCTAATTGGTTTTTATAAAAATCTATAGTGGTACCTCTAGGGCCCCTAGATAGCATCTCACCGCCGGGTCTTACGCACACGTCTCACTGTGTTTAGCATTTAATTTAAAATGAAATTAATTCATTTCAAATTTCATGTGCATCATTAAATTCGCCAGGTTTGAACTTACCCTGAAAATGGGATATTGTGGTTGTCGTTGTCTGTTGAATTCAATTCGAATCGTGACGAAAAACGAAACTGATTTCAAGTATTTAATAAAGAATTGTTTTTAAGCTTCTCACTCCATTCAATAGTTAATTCTATATATAAATGTCAATTTCTGTCTGTCTGAGTAAATCTGAGTTCTCGATCTGTACGCGCACGAAAACTGCAACAAAGGTGTTCACAGGTATGTCATTTAATAAATATCGTCTGCCACTCCAATATTGATGAAACTTTGCATACACGTTAAACTAACATCCAGTTTGTTACTAGTCAAATTGTTTTGTCTTTTTTTTATATATATAAAAATCTATAATGGGACCCTCCAGGGCAACGAGATAGAAGATTGCCGCCGGATATTAAGCACACGGTTCTTTGTGTTTAGCATTTAATTTAATATGGAATTCATTCGTTTCAAGTTTCGCCATATGCATCATTAAATTCGCCAGGTTCGAATTTATTAAATACAAAGAAATTCGCTCGATCCATTCGATCATAAAAAAGGGAAAAAATAGCAACTAATTTGCGCTTATTTGCAACTAGAAACTTTACCTAAAATCATATTCCAAACTACCCGTAAAAAGGGAAATCGGGGTTGTGGTTGTTGTCGTTGTTGCTTGTGAAATGACAAACTGTTTTAAGAACACTTTTGTGCAATATATGTAAAAAAAAAAAATCTAGCTGTGGAAATATACATCTTTCTTTAAAAAAAATCCTTAATCTGCATGAGCCAGGTGCCCTTGCCCGTTAAGTTTTATTTTTAGTTACAACAATTTTTAGTTACAAAAATTCTATAGTCTAATTAAACATTAGACTATAGAATTTTTAAATAGCTTAACTCCAACAGGCCGTCCACCTCACAATTTGCACCAAAAGATTGGAGCACCATTGATACTGTTATAAAACCTGTATCCGCCGAAGTTTTGCAATGGCACACGACTTACAATCAAGAAAATCCCAACATTTTGGAGTCGACAATTCTGACTGGCAAAACAAGCAGTGAGCATATATTTATTCCTAAAGCTCCACTTATTCCCTGGGATATACTTTTCCAGCTCATGCAATGAGCATTAACAAAGCTCAGGTAAATCCTTGATGGGGTATGACTTAACCTTGCAGAACGTGTTTTCTCCCATGGTCAACTTTATGTAAGATGTTCAAGAGTCAGCAATCCCAATCATTTATTTAATTATAACTACACGGAAAGACCAAAAATGTTGTTTATCAAGGAGAGTCTGTGCAAATTATAAGTAACACTCAATCATCAGATGTTTATGATTTAATTGTATCATTTGTCAGTGTTATAAATCTTTTTTAATCTATGTTATTCTATTTGTAATTCTATATACAAATCTCTTTGCAGATCTATTGTGAAACTATATGTATGTCTATTTGTACATCTATTATAAATTTATTTTAACATTACCTCTCCTAAGGGCTATATTCTCTGTGAACGCACAAAAACACTTTTCCGTGTTACTTACTTTTAAGTAAGCATAACCGATGAAAGGATATGAGAAAGGAAGCTTCTTCGAGAATTTACGGGGTTCGTCAGCTAGTATATATATATATATATATATATATATATATATATATCGCACATATAATGCTGGTGTTAATAAAACAGTGCTCGATGTGATATAACAGAGCTATTAAGTATATATTAATAAATATAGAGTCGTGCTAGCAGTGATGGATATATACATACATACATACATATATGTTTAAAAATTTATTTAGAAATACAAATTGAATGGCTTTTTGGCTATTCCAATACAATTTGTATATAAAAAAATAAACGATGATTTATTTCATATCTGTCTATATCTCTGAGAAGAGGTATCATGATTATTTACATTATTCGGACTATTATCCTCATCTTCATTGCCATATTCACAACATTTCGGCCGTTGTACGCTCCGGCATTCTTCAGGTGATTGGAATTTCGAACCGAACCCTTTCAGACACCTGTGTATGAATTTCTGCGACTTATAAACCTAATGTCTCAGCAACCGTTTTTTTTGTTTTGTTTTTTTGTTTTTTGCTAGTACTCATATTGCAATTTTTCTGTTATTATTATGACATGTTTTTTACCAGCGCTTATATTGCAATTTTTGTGTTGTTATTCATTGCTTTTCTCTAGCACTCCTTATTACTGATTTCCATATTGTATTCATTTCTATGCTGGGTCGGCCCAGGAGATTTTCGTGGCTTGGCATATGTGCTGATTCCTTAAGTTTTCGTATTTTTCAGTGATGCTATCTATCTATTATTTCAACTTCATCCCACAGCGGGAGTTGATCTCCTTTTCTTTCCTCCATGTGTGGTCAGTTACGCCTGATTTTTCTATTTCCCCTCGTATTAACGCTTTTACGATATTCTTGCAGTCTTACCTGGGCGCCTGTTTCGCCTTTATATTTCTTACCACAGATGCACGAGATAGCGTACACACAGAGCTTAGTCATGTTCTCCTCTATGGGGGGGTTCTTACTCGGAAATGTCTGCGAAATGTCGAACCACTTTTGAAGATTATCTTGATGTTATATGGACCACAGATCTTTTGTATTTTCTCCGATAATCTGTTCAAATAGGGTAAGCAAACTGTTTTCTGGGTGTTGTTAACTTCTTGAACCCTTCTAACCTAGTTTGTTGGAGCTGCCGTTATGTACTCGGGGTAGTTGTTACGTTGTAGAGTGCAGCTTATACTGACCATTTCTTGTTTATATGTCTCTGGGTCGAGGTCTTGTCCGATGAATGTAGGCTTGCGCTATATGGATGTCTTGAACTCATGCTCTGTTCAAGATATTAATACATCCATTGTGAACTGTATTGATGATCTTATTGAGTTAATATGATCCTGTAGTAGCTGGACTTCTTCCTGATGTGGCCAGAGTATGAAGGTGTCATCTACGTATCTCAGCTATAGGGTTGGCTTTAGTGATGTAGTTTCTAATGCCATTTCCTCAAAGTATTCCATATATAGGTTTGCCATTGCTGGTGATAATGGCGAGCCCATTGCTAAATCCTCATCTTGTCGATATATGTCTGATCCCATTCCAAAGTGTGTTGTTTGCGTATAGAAGGTCAGCATCTTCATCAGGTTATCTATTGCTATATTGGTCCGTTCTCCTAGAGATGAATCTGTCCCTGACAGAGTGGCCTGAGATTGTCTCCTCCATGGGTACCTTGGTGAACAAACTCACCACGCCCGGGCTCACTATCTGGTTGGATTAGATGGAAGCATCTTTGATTATTTCCATGAAGTAGGCGGAGTTCCGGACACACGATGGTGACTTTCCTATTAATGGGTCGATTATATCAACTAGGAAGCGACTCAGAGGGTGGCACACAGAGCCTTGGCAGCGAACAATCGGCCTGAGTGGAATACCGTCTTTCTGAATATTTGGGAGACCGTACATGTGAGGTAGCTTGGTGTAAAGCTGTGACAACTGTCTGTATGTCTTAGGTGCGAAGTGGTCCATGTTCTTGATTAGGATCTGTAACAATTTGCATTCTGTTTCCATTGTAGGATCTTTCTTTACTGTAGCTACCATTCGCAATGAGGTCTTCGAGTTTTTCTGTATATGCCGTTTTATCCATCACTTCAGTTGCATTGCTTTTGTCAGCTGTTAGTATGATGATGTTTTCATTCTTCTGTAGGGTTCTGATTGTCAGCCTCTCCAATTTCGTGATGTTTGATTTGTATGGTTTAGCTTTCTTCGGTATCTGCCTCACTTTCCATCTTAATTCATCCGCCTGAGCCTGAAGGATGTTCAATGCTATTTCTTCAGTTTGACCAATGATGTCCAAGTATGGTACCCACTTGATGGTTGTGGCGAAGTCGAGATCCTTGTTTAATAGTTACTCCTCAGAGACACTCAGCTGGTGTTGACTGATGCTGATTACTGAGCCAACCAAAAATTCTCCTGAGCCGACCAAGCATAGAAATGAATACAATATAGGAACAAGTAATAAGGAGTGCTACAGAAAAGCAATGAATAACGACACAAAATTGCAATATAAGCTCTGGTAAAAAAAAAAATGCACTAACAATAACGGAAAAATTGCAATATGTGCACTATTAAAGTAACAGTTGCTGAAACATTAGTTTTATAAGTCCCAGAAATTCATACACAGATGGCCTCAAGGACACACGCTGGTTAGATCCAGTGACTAGACCCAAAGAGTCGTGAGTTCAATACCAGCCTACATCAGTGGTGAATCAAATAGAGGGAAATAACTGAGACATCCGGAAATGGTATGTGGAACTAGAAAAATCTACCGTGGTGGACGAAATAAAGGGTTCAATTCGAAATACCAATCGCCTGAAGAAGGCCGGAGAGTACAACGAGCGAAAAGTTGTGAATAGGATAACAGTCCGAATAATGTAAATAATGTTGATGTATTTCATAAGCTAAAGATTTTTAAGCTCAAATATATATGAGGAAGGAGCGATTAATCTGGATCGATAAGACTGATATGTAGTTATTAAATGAATTTTGATCTAAAATATTCGACCTGAGTAATAAATTTTCATCAATAGATTGAAAAAGCGATCATATTATATAAATATATAATTATAATATATATATATGAATATGATTTTCGTCATTAGGACTTATAAAATAAAATTACAGCACCCTGAGGGACGATGCTGATATTGAGTTTAGTACAGTATGTTCATATAGGTAATATATAAGTTCTGATAAAAGTTTAAGGCCATCTTGTATTGTAGTAAAAATCCTTCCAATGCACCATCTGTGTCTAAGCTTTAGACAATGATGAGATTTTAGAGCCCACTGGAAGCAAGCATCATGTCATAGAGATGCACTTCCGCTCATTTTGTTTAATTAGAGCTATTTGAAGATGGCAAAAGTTTGGTCCTTCTGGAAGTTGGTTGGCCATTTCATAAATTTTCTGCACGTGTGAGAGCGGAGGCATCGGTGGAGCGTGAATGTTGGCAGTAGTAGCCAAATGAATATTCCTATGACATAGACCATGTTCAGGATGGCCATGCAGTAAAAACGCTTACCGACACATTTTAAACGGAGCAACAGGATACCGTACGACATCCGTGGCACAAATGAAAGCAAATATTCCTTCGGAGGCGTCAACATTAACCGTTATTCATATGTAGTATGACTACGGCTACGCGTATATCTAGCCAGACTCAACATATTCTGCAAGACGTTCTTCGGCTGGCATGATCCCGAGACCGGCCCCTAAAGAACGTGTATAGAATAGAATGACACAACGTCTGACTCGTTCAGTTAGTCCACCAACAACTATGTCGCATCAACAGGTAGAAAAGACGTGGAATAATGCATACCATGAGTCCATTCAATATCCTTAAACGCGTATGTATATCAAAGTACAGACCCATGTTAACGCCTGCTGAGGGTAGACAGTGTATTAACATGGGGCGTGAATATCATTAAAGACTTTATTTGGGAGAAAGTATTATTCTATATCTTCTTCCTCTAGCTATGGGTTAAATAGCAGAACAGATTGAGCTTGCTTGCCGTCCTTAGAAGTCTCTGTAAAAAACTGAATTTAAAACTCAACCACCCGAAGCTGTATAAAGGCTATAAAATAGTTTTATATAATCCTTAGATTACCCAGAATGCTGTTAACACAAATGGGCACTGGGACCAAGAAAGGTGTCATATACATATTGTTTAATTATATCTGCTACATTTATTTTTATCGTGCATTTCATAGTTATCATATAATCTACATACTTATTTTTTATAAAAATAACTCACAATTTAACTGAAGAAAATTGATGAGATAATTATAAAACATTTATACTACGAATTTCACAGATATTAACTGTTTTGATAAATCAGTATTTGGTATGTAGTATTTGATTGCATTCGAGCATGAGTTGCAGACATTAGGATACTATTATTTTCTCATTCTATGTAGGAAAGAGTGAGAGAATGTATATATATATATATATATATATATATATATATAGAGAGAGAGAGAGAGAGTTAGAGCAGGAAAATAAAAACTAAAAATGTTGAATAGAATAAAATATATCTTTCAGAATGAGCGGAGAAGTCTATTGAATAACTAGGGAGAAAAAGGTATAATGGGGAAGGAAAAAGAAAAGCGACAAAAAGATAAAAGAAAAGAATAGAGTGATTAATAAATACAGTTTACAAGCGCAGAGTATCAAGAAAAAGAAATATAACTACGTGCGTGCGCGTGCGCGTGCGCGAGAATGTGTGTGTGTGTGTGTGACAGAGACGAAGGATAAGAAAGTGTGTAAGTGAGTGAAATATAAATTGAGAGAGAAAAAGTCAATGGGAGAAAAACGTGTTTGCGTATGTGTACGTGCGTGCATGTATATGTGTGATGGAACGAGGGAAGTAAATGTGTGAGAGAGAGAGAGAGAGAGAGAGAATAAGAAGATAATGAAAATGTGTGTGTACGCAAAAGCGAAACCACGAGAGTGCGATAGAGATTAAAAGAGAGAGGTGGGGTCAGAATGTTAAAGATGAAAAAGTATTTTTTGTTTTCCCAGAAATTCTCAATGTAACGATGAATATTCAAAAGAGCGAAAATTTTATAACCGTCAAAAGAAAAAAAAATAGAGTATAAACAAAATGAATATATTTTAAAGACGTATATAAATGATAAAAAGTACAAACAAATAAAAAAAATTTCAAGATGGAAGCTGACCCGTCATCCTTTCATTCCAAGTGGAACGTAGATTATGTGAAGGCGCAGTCGATTGTCATCGTCACGAAAAAAAATGTCGGTTGCAACAATGGAGTTGGTCTGTTCGTGTATCATTGTTAGTCGGCTGACCGGCCGATGTTTTGAATATATCAGGACATCTTCATCATTTCCCGTCCCCATTTTATAATTCGTCTTGTCTCTGTTCTTATCTTCCGTTACATTTTTTTTCATTTTCGATTCATGATGATCCACAATTTTGCGTAGAAACAAACAGTCGTTTGATTTCTATTCATTTTTATACCAAAATGTTTAAAACAGTTTAGTACTTAAAAAATGAATAGAAATAAAAAATAAAGTCAAGATTTATTTTTATTTTTTTCTGCTTTCGGAAGATTTTAAATATCAGCCATAATTTCCGTCCGGAAAATGATTTATTGTGGGAATTAACACTTATTTGAACACTGGAAAATAAATATAACGGGCAATTCTGCTTCCATGCTTTTCTTTCGCTCGAAAGATGTCAAACTTAGATGGTATCAATGATTATTTGAGCGGATATCGTAAGTTCCGAAATAAATCAAATGTATGTTTGTCAATTGAATTGACTCCACAGATAAAAGCAAAGATAAAAATTCTTAAATTTCAATCTTCCTCACCTCACACATATAAGTCAAAATCAATATTGTAAGTACTAAATCTATGAAATGAAAAACGCTACCCAAAATATAAGGAAAATAGGGAAAAAGGGAAAACTTATGGACTGTCAAATTTGAAATCTATTAATTAACTACTTCAATTATTGGTACCTAATAAACGAAAAACAATCAATTAATGAGAATAAAATTTCACAATGGCCTTTCAGCAAATTTGCAACCTGCTCTACTTTGGTTGTATTTAATCATTTGGGTTAATCTTTATGTGTTTTATGTAAAATTAACTAAAATACAATTGCACAAATATGGAGACGACCTTGAGAATATTGGTATTTCAAAACAAGTTGCGCTATTGTTTTTGTTTTTTTGTTTGTTTTTTTGTTTTGTTTTGTTTCTTGCTGCTGTTGTCGCCTGCTGTTGTCGCCTGTAGAGGCCCAAATTCAAATATATGAATGATGACTTATATATGAATTTTATTCATATGTTTGCTAAGTTCTTCCAATCTGCATAACTTGAAAAGCATTTAAATGCATCCAGAAATCAAAAATTAATACAAAACGTATGTACAAAGTATGTACAAATATAAGTATTAGTTGAGTAATTTCACTTTTAGGTAACTAATTGTAATGACGAATATACACCCAAACTCATAATCCTACATGCCACTTAAGAATAAATTTAAAGGACATTAACACGCGACAATGAGATACAGTGGATTGACAAGAAGAAATATACACAAGCATACCCAAAAGCTGAGCTCCATGGAAGATAATTTTGTGCAAACAGTGAGATTATTGAAATATTATTCGTTTAGAGTTCTTGAGACACAATAAAACACTATATGCACATTTATACCTCTAGCAGCTGCAATGTGTCAATAGTTCGATCGAAAAGCCTTCCTAAAGGAGTCCTTCCAAAACAAAAACTATTAAAAACAAAGAAAAAACATTAAAAAATGTAAACTTATAAGATTTCCTTTTCTGTGACATTCAATGAAACATGTATAAAAGAAAAGTTACTTAAATACAATATATATATATATATATATATATATATATATATATATATATATATATATATATATGTATGTATGTATGTATGTATGTATGTATAATATATATATATATATATATATATATATATATATATATATATATATATATGAATAAGATATATTTAATGATATATATATATATATATATATGAATAAGATATATTTAATGATATATATATATATATGAATAAGATATATTTAGGCAGTACGTATTCTTCCAAACAGGCTTGTTTAAAAAGAACTGATTTATCGAGCCAAAGTAATCTCTTCTTCGGACATTATTCTATAAGGAACATTAAACAAATCGTAATCAACAATAATAATCCTCGTCGACGAACACATAAGATTAAACATAACGAAATTTAGAAAAATGACACCAGACCAGTCCCTGACATACAAAAATAAGCACACCATTAATTTGTTCTATCATAACAAAATGCTTCCCTTAATTATATGCAGGATGAAAAAGAAATTAAAAACATAATTCAGCGGTACATATCACTCAAACAAACACCTAAGATTTATCATCTACTGCAATAAATTTAAAACATCTAACTTAATACCAACAATACCGGGCCTTATAAATCCCCCCTATATAAACATAATATTGTCTATGAATTCTCATGCCCTCTGGAAGATTGCATCTCCTACACTAATAATCGAAAAACAACATTAAATACTTACACTGGGCACACATGCACCGCACACTCTCGAAGATTGACTTGTCACCTGTCGAAACTAAGTCATCATGCAACTTCCTGGCTGTGTAAATCTTACAACTTAGTCATCTCTCTCTCTCTCTCTCTCTCTCTCTCTCTCTCTGTAACTGCAACAGTGTAACAGAGCCAATTGCTTGTTTATATTGTTTTATTCATCGAAGTTACAATATAAACAAGCAATTGGCTCTGTAGGTGCCTGAGCTAATATCTGCAACAAAGATTAGCAGACTACACTAGCAAATAGATAAACTTAGAAGCGATTAACCATCCATTATATATAATGTATATTTAGTCAGATATTTTGATCCACAACACATTATTCGATGAATTGAAGTACAATAAAAAAATTAAACTGTCCTTTGAATTTAATAAAACATATTTCAATGAATTCTTGCCGTATATACCAGGAAAGAGAGAGACAATAGATAGATAGATAGATAGATAGATAGATAGATAGATAGATAGATAGATAGATAGATAGATAGATGAAGTGACAGAATAGAAAGACAGAGATATAGAGACAGAGAGACAGAGATAGAGAAAGACAGAACAGACACACAGAAAAAGATATCGCACCAGTTATTACGAATTTTATGTTGAAAACCCTGATGATATTTTTAGTGATTTTTCAAAGTAAATGTTCCGTCAGAATCATTAATGCATATATTTCTCGTTATTGTTATATTGCATCTGCATTTTCCTCAATGTCTTTTTCCTTCATCGTTTCATCTGCTCTTTCAGTTGCTATAACCAAATTCTCCGATCAAAATTCATTTTTTTAACCGAAATTCGACTTTCTATTTCGGTCCTTTTTGCTTTTTTTTCTGCCTTCTTTTCTCTTTGTGCTGTTTGGCTTTCTCTTCTCTTGTCAGCATTGGAAATCATCCTCATAACACAGACGTTTCAAAGACAAGAACTTTTTTAGCCTACCCAACACACAGACTTGGACGTAAATTTCACCTCTGGCATGCGCATACATGCTATAATGCTCAAAACTCTTCGAAAGATCTTGGCGCGTTGGTCAGCAGGTGTATTTTAGGAATATTCACAACTCTCTTGAATAGGGTGTTTCACTAACACACCGTTTCATGATTAAAGATATTTTATGCTGATATGGATGTATCTGCTTGCGTTAAATTATATATATATATATATATATATATATATATATATATATTAGGTTGGTGCAAAAATAATGACGTAATAATGTTGTTTTTTGGCGTTAAAAAATACGTCAAAAAACGACATTATTACGTCATTATTTTTGCACCAACCTAATATATATATATATATATATATATATATATATATATATATATATATATATATATATATATATATGTATGTATGTGTGTGTGTGAGTGAGAGAGAAAGCGCGAGAGATTATACTTAAAACTTGTGTCTTTATGGATATGACTTTATTTACGCATACATTAGATTGTATATGTGAGTTTTCGCAGAGACTTTAATGAATAAAACTTGCGAACACAGATTTAAATTAAGACCTCATATATCTTGCTTTTACAATATTTAAATCAGTCTCACTCTCTTCTCATAGATAAAGATGTTTAATTCGATACACATCCATTTTTGTCTTTTTTGTGTATGTGTATGTGTATTACTCCAGAACACATTTCTAATTTTATCTGCTGTGATTTCTTTTCCCCTAACCTCATTCTCCTCACCATTTCTCTCCAGACGAAAGACAACACGCATCCAAATAGCTCGCTGTCCGCCTTCTTGTCTACCTGCACTTGGTGACGATTGGCATCGCGTGTCATTTTCGGTCGGCCCAACTTACTGTAACGGACCGACCAGAAATTCTTTCTCTTCATTCTTCTTTTACGTCTTCCTCTCTTTTCTGCACGCGAGTCGCTCGAAATGGGCGCCACTTTTGACAAGTGAAATGTTGAAGACGTCACTTCTGATTCAAGATGCTGAAATCAATCATTCTTTCGACTTTAACCAAATTATATACACAGATTGCATGTTTTTAATATATTTTAAAACAAACAGTTTTTGACTTACATGTGTTGATTCAGAATTCTAAGCAAAAATAAGATATTGTAACGCAAAACATTAGCAGTTGAAGGATTCTTTTTTATAATTGTTTATGAAATGTGGATTATTGTGTTTATAATATGAGTAATCCCAAAGAAAGAAAAAAAATTGTAATTCTTTTATAATAGAATTAGAAAAATTCAAGATCAAGTGTGTGATATAAAAATAAATTTCAAGAGTTACAAACAATTATATATCTCAAAATCCAACCTAACATCAGTTG
Source organism: Acanthosepion lycidas (assembly GCA_963932145.1). Taxonomy (NCBI): domain Eukaryota; kingdom Metazoa; phylum Mollusca; class Cephalopoda; order Sepiida; family Sepiidae; genus Acanthosepion; species Acanthosepion lycidas. The sequence goes on from OZ010612.1 coordinate 38,700,084, forward strand.
CGAACACGGCCATAATGAACAGACCGTGCTCGAGAATTAAAAATATGTCTATGTATACTTACACACATGTGTAATAACAAAGAAAATCCTTGAAAATGGCTAATAAATTAACCGGAAACGCTCGAAATAAAATAATTTGTACAATTTCTACATGCACTAAGTTCCAAAAAGAAATCTCTTGTTCGTACATAAAAGGGCTTGATAGCGAACTTTCGATTAGAATCGGCAGTGTTCGTCTTGGTCGTACAGATGCTCCTTGTTACTCATTTTTAATGAAACACACCCTAATATATATATATATATATATATATATATATATATATATATATATATATATATATATATATATATTCTACATGATTGTAATCATAACCAATTTTTAATTGATCACTTGTTTCCAAACAATCTTGCATTCTTACTCTTTATATTGTTATTTGTTTATTCCGTAATACTACCTGGAAATGTCAGTGAAAATTCCTAGAAAATTATCGCATGTTCCTTCGTCGTCAAAAAAGACTTACAATCAAATCAACATGCATGAGATCCGACTCCTGCAACATGCTTTTTTGGCGAGTTGGATTCAGTTAGTACTAGCGGTACAGAAACCACACTAAGTCCATCCTGAAAGCCTGTAATATTTTAGTCCTCTAGCCAATTAGAAAAAAATGACCGGTGTTCAGACCAGTTGGCCATGTGTCTGTGTAGACTCTATTAAAACCACAGAAAGAAAGTTGGTCCAGCAGGCAAAGGGACGCTGTCGAAAACGTCACACGAAGAATCCTTCCTCGACTGTTGTCCAAGATCTTTTCAGATGCTCTACTTGTGGAGGAGCATGTTGTTCTCGCGTTGGTCTAATCAACCACACAAGAACCATCCCACCATAAAGAGACACGGGTCGACTTCGTCTGAATGGACAATCTACAACAACGACGATGACATTAAAATACCAGATAATCCATAGTCTGACCAATAATTCTCATTTATGTGTGAATAATGTTCCAATTGTAATATTTAGATTTAGTGTTATTATAATGAAATTTTGTCAAATTATACCAGGCAGAATGAAACATGCAAATCAATTGGAAAATACATAACTTTGTCTTTAATTATTGAATTAATCAAATAAACCATAGAAAAAAAAGCCTTATTTCTTCATCTTTTTCAATTTCCTTGTGATTAAACTTTATATTTTTTTCTCGCTTTCTTTCTCTTCATTCTTCTTTTACGTCTTCATCTCTTTTCTGAACGCGAGTCGCTCGAAATGGGCGCCACTTTGTAACGCAAACGAAAGCTTGAAATTCTAATAATTTATTTATTGTAACAAACACACGCATATATAATAATAACGTTTGCCTTTTGTGAATCTTTTCCCAGTGTTATGATTGGTGGCTTGATGAAATGTACATGAAGGTCCAATTACCTCTTCCGGTCAACTCCAACCCTGGAATGATATTTAAGAAACGGAATTTCGTTGACCAGAATTCTCAGTTAAAGTAAGTATTTTCATATGTTTTCTTCCTGCTCCTTTCTTTTTTCTTTAGCGGCTTGCATTCTTAAACTTTTTTTTTATATAAAAGAACGTATAAATGTTTCAAAGTTTTGTTTTTCTTCGCTTTACTCCAATGTCGTCTCTTTCATCTTTGCTTGTTTCATTTGCTTCTCATATTTTACTTTCACTCTTCATTTTCCTTCTTCCTCTTTCCATCAATTTCTCCATCCTTTTCTCCGTAATTCTGCCTCAGCTTCAATATAATAAACATCCAACGTTCTATATACAAACCATTTACAGATATTTGGACACGCAGAAAACTTGACTATTTTCCATTCTGGCCGCTCATCATTGCCGATCTTATCAAAATGGAAGTTCTTTTTCCTATCTTCATTTGCCAATCGCTATTTCATTAATCATAAATCAACATTACCGTCAAACGATTGCTAGTTCTCGCCAAAACCTTGCTCGTTTTCTGCGATAAGCCGTCCACTTCTCCTGTCTTTCGTCATAAACAATGATAACCAGTAACTGTTCTTGACGCTAACTGAGCGAGAAAATATACCACGAAAGAGGAAAAGCAAACAAAAAACTGAAATATTGCATAGATATTATCGAGACACTCGATAAATCTTCGATTAACCAAATAAACTTTAATTTTGTGTTGCAATATAACTCCTTTTTAATGCTTAATCGTAATTGATATTTTTCCGATTATAAAATATTTTGTCCTTAATTTAAATTACATCTTGATCAACAGAATTATGGGTGAATTTTGTAGTCTTTTAGAAATTAAAACACGTTTATACTTATTCTTTTACTTTTTTTATTTTTCAATGGTTTTTCACTTTATGAAATCAGGTGTGTGTGAGAGAGAGAGGGGGGAGAGAGAGGGCGAGAGAGAGAGAAAGAAAGTGTGGGAAAGTATACTTGTGTTCCTGCTTTCTTACAAAATCATTCCTTTCACCAGCTTTGACAAGGATGACATTTTTTGATCTATCACTGACATGATTTATTGCGATTCCAAGGTTTACAACATTAAAACCAATGAGCAACTCCATAACAACGCCAATATTAATGACTTTCAAAATCAAAAGCATTTTGATACCCCTCGCTAAAAGGTTAGCTGAAAAATTACATAAACTGTTAAATGCTTTTCTCTCTCATCATATACGACAAACACTTGAAGGCCAGAGAGTGCAACGACCGAAGCGCTGAGAGTATAACAATCACGATGTGGATACTATTTCGAACAGGAAGGAGACATATGATAATGATATTCCTAATTTTAAAAATTCCGATAAAAATTAAGTCTTTTTGCCGCCCCCACTTTATCTATTCGTATGTATGCGTACCTTCTGTATCTCAATTTGTATGTAAAAATCAGCCTTTAGCCAAGTCCCATGATTAGTGGATGAATCTCAAAGACTTTAGATAGTGATGTTATCTAAATGCCATACTTTGCCATCTTTTTCTTTCCCTCTCAGCTTATCCATCAATCTTCGATTTGTTTTCTCTTTTTTATGCACAGTATCCAATGCTGTCTCTTGTCTACCCTTTTCTGTTTAATTCTATCAACACACTCCCATTATTTCTTCCTCTTTATTTCTATCATTTCCCTCTCTCTCTCCCTCCCTCCCTCCCTCTCATATTTTGTTGTTTTCCTCTTTTTTCTCTCTAACGCTTCCCTTTCTTCATGCCTTCCTCACATTTGAACGCGAACCACATTCATTATCAATCTTCTGCAACCAACACTATTATTTTTCCTTGACGGTCGCCCTTAGCACCAAGATTAGTTCTCATTATCTCAGAAAATTAATAAATTTATCATTGCTGTTTTCTGCTTCGAATAAGCTTAGACCTCACTGTGACATTATGAGGAGAGCTATAAATTCATAACTGACTCTTGTATCAATTTATTTACAAACCTTAACGCACACATACATTGCTCGTAATCTTATAGAGAGGCGCCATGATTTTGTTGGAAACATCTCCTGATAATAAGGCTACTGATCAATATTCGAGTCTAGAAAAAATATTTTTCAACTTTTATCCTATCCTCTTCTGGCATTTCCTTCTTAAAGTCTGTTAGTAGCGTTTTCTTGTTTCGTTCTAATCAGCATATAAAATGTATCAATTTAAAGTTAGGTGCAAATGTGCATCTTGGACAACTGCTATAAACAAATGATTAGCAAATCGTTTCCATGCTCATGGCTAGGACCTTTGTTCCTTACTGGAAGCCCAAATATTGTGGCTTAATACCAGACTCAATTAAGCCTAGTGAATATCTCTATGCATGTCACTTCAAAAATCAAATATAAGTCTGCATGTCCGCACCGGGATGCAACAATACATACATTTATGTATTTATATCTATTAATAAATAGGCATATCATAGTATATTAAACTTGTAGACTCCCCTGCCTTGCCACAGCCTAGTTACGCTAGGTGTGGCTGCAATAATTTTCGTAGTGAGTAGGATTTACGTCGGGAAATTTCTCATCCCATCCCCAACCTGTTTTGAATTCAGAGTTGTCCCCTTAGACTGATTGCCACCCACATTGGCAGAAGTGCTGCTTTTATGCAAAAGGGAACACACAGATCAGTTTCTTAATGTTTTTTATTAAAGTCATTAAAGAATGTGCCGTAGTTTTTCTCATTCTTTTTATTTTCTCAATTATTTTCAGTCCCAGCCAAAATCATCTTCAGGGGTAAGACAAAAACTAATCTAATAGATAATTGTGAATTTTTTTTGTAAATGCGCCTGAAACGTGCTCTGTTAATTCAAAAATTACCGTTATCAAAGGAGATACCTTAATTTATATTTATAAATTGGATAAGATTGAAAGTATGTGGGAAAATAAAAGGAATGAGTAAAACTACGGCGCCTTCCTTAATGAGTTTAATAAAAACAGTGAGAAATTGATCCGTGAATGTGAAAGGATTAAAATAAAGATAGACATAATATGTCTAGATTATTCAACCAAACATGCTTGAATATATATATATATATATATATATATATATATATATATATATATATATATATATATATAAGTAGCAGTGTCTTTGTTATGACAATGCCCAGCTGTTCAAAAAACTTTATGAAAGGTGACAGGAAAGCAAGAAATCGAAAGGGAGTTCCACAGGTGAGAAAATAATCTATTAGAATAGAATGTACTGTTCTCTTCAACAGTAAAACAGTGAGACCTACTTGCCAATCTAGTAGCACGCTTAAATTCATGCAATCGAGGTTCAAGGAGGAAAGCTCATGACAACAATTGCCATGAAAATATTTGTAGAAAAGACAGAGGAAATCCTCTTTACTTCGGTGAGAAAGTGATTGAAATCTAAATGTCGGATGAGGATCAATTACATTACAGACCCTTCTTTGAATTTTCTTAAGAATCTCGAGATTTATAGTAAGTGCACTGTGATAGAAATATTTAATGCACCGATGAATACATGTGCAAAATGAATTTTGACGAGAAAAATTGTCTGGCAAAATTGAATAATTCCTTTGTTAATGGTCTATCATAAAATAAATATTTCCTTGTATAATACTTAGAATATATTTTAAGTAAATTTGTTGACAATGAACTGCGCAGTATATAGCGGAAAATAGGGACATTTTTTTCTTTAAAAGCCTTAACCGCTTCACATTAAGTGTCATGTGCCAAGCAAAATCTTAGCAAATTATGAGGTAATGATGAATTTGATGAAATATGAGATAATGATGAATTTGAATCCTTCAAGACAAGTGAATTATTGTGATTAGGAAATTATAAAATCATTCAAGAATCTTTATTTTATAACCGATAATCCATATACAGATCATACACTGCTTGGTAAAAAGACCAACTTAAAAATACTGAAAATGTCTATTGAGAAGATTCTTTTAACAATATCATCTATGGAAAGATGGAATGCGTCAAGTATATCCATGTGGAATAGGAGATGGAACTTTTGTTCGCCTTTTATTCCAATATATAAATCCATACCTTTATTTATATACACGTAAAGAAACGTTTTATCTTTTTCAAAATCATCTTGAATCATGAGAAAAAGAACAGCAAAAAGAGAAAGCAAAAACAAGAATGGCGAGTGGCAATTTTATCGAGACAAAGAGGTGAAAAACAATGTATTAAATCTTAACTCTTTGCAGAAGAGCCATAAAACCAAAACTCATTTGTGAAACGGAAAAGGAGAATCTGACTTGAAGAAGTCAAGATGTCCGTTCCCCAGACGACCAAATCTTCAGGATTGGTGACCACAGTAAGCGACCAACAAAAAGAAAACAGTTGAACATCGACGCTAATCGAACGTGTCACGTGTCGGGCGAAAACCAATCATTGGTGAAAGATAAAGCGTCCGTGCCACCTAAGAGTGAGGAATCAAGTTGCACTGAGATCCGAATGAACACTCGCATTAAGACCCCGACATGTTAATTCGTTATGAACGAAACATAATATATCCAGTAGGGTGGCCTATCAAGTTAGAAGTCGGATAGGGGATGAAGGATGGCTGTTACATATACATTGTAAGAATTGTGGAGAATTTAGGATTTAATTCTCCCGTTGCCTTATTCTCCGTATATGATATTTCTGTTCACTCATACATTTTAAACGTCAATCTTTTAAAGTTTCTTTTTTCTTTGTAATTTTGGGTTTCATTTATTTTTTAACCATCATAATTTTCTTTTTGTTACTTTTTATTATATTATAATTATTCGTCTTATCTATTTCCTTTCTCTCTTTTCTTTCTCTCTACATCTCCACGAATGATTCATTTACATGCTTTGCTCTTGTCTTCACTTTTTATCCTTATTTCTTCGATATTCTATTCATTTTCATGTTTCCTGAAAACGCTTCCCTTGCCATTCCTTTTATTATTCGTTATTTTACAATCTTTTCTCTTTACTCCTTACTCATTATCTCTTTCGTTTTTAACTTCACTCCTTATTTCTTAATACTTTCTTCATTCTTATTCCTTTTTCTTTCTAATCTTCTTTGCTTCTTTCCTATATTTTCTTTCTTGTTTTCTCTTACTTCGTTGAAAATAATTATTTCTTCTTTCTTACTGAAATTATTCTATTATTCAAATATTCCTTCTTTACATCACATTCCTTTCCCTCCTTGCATTCTATCCCTTCTCTATCCCCGGGTCACGCCACAATTCCTGTTATAAAAGAGCTGCGGGAATTTCTCAAAATTCCCAATCCCATTTTTATTACCATTCTCGGAGAAAAGTGGTCAGAACCAATTTGAACCACAACGATTCAATCTTCTAATACGGAATTTTATCCTATAGGAAAAGATCTAGGCGATATAAGGGTTACTAATTGAATGAAATAAGGTTAATATGACTAAAAATTACTGTTTGGTTGAAGAATTTTATATTTGCTTTTATAAAACAAAATGAAAAGCAATTACAGTGGTTAGCGTTTTAGTATTGCCAATTAATCCTCGTGATTTCGTTACTCGTTGACCACTCAATATGTATGGCCTTGTGCTAAAGATCACCAAGTCCAAGATGATAAAATCCTTATTTTATGGAAAAATGGAGTCTTTATTTAAATATAAATAAAATTGTTTACCTTTACCAAATGTTGATTTTTTTAAATTCTCTCCACATTCTCTCTCTCTCTCTCTCTCTCATTCATAAAAGACCAAAAATATATTTTTGCGTACGTGTTATAATGCCAAAATACAGTCAAATTTCAGAGAAAAAAAACTCGTCATATATAATTTGTATTCTTGATATCAGCGTCTAGATGTATCTTTACACAAGAAATGCATTGATGAGGATCAATTATCAGCAAATCTTCCCATATCTAGTTAAATATTTAAAATTACTCCAACAGTGCCGTTCAGCTGTCTGAATTCTTCCACAAATTGTTTTCAAATTGGTTGTTTAGAACCCAATGTTTTAATGATTATACAACAATTATCTTTTTAATAAATGTCTATACCAGCAAAATTTAATGAGGATAAAACCAGTTCTATTCTAATAATTTAACATCAGGCAAAAAGTATGCAACATCCGGTAGGGATTGAACACAATACTAACGATCAACGAGCCGAAAATTTGATACTCACCGGACAGAATGAAGACAAACATAACCTACCTAATGAACTTGAGTAAATGGATGGCAGAACAGGATTTAGGAGAGAATAACAAAAAGACATTTTTTATGAGCTACAAAAGACAGGAAATTTGCCGGGAGTCATTATTGCCACCGCCCTGAAGAGACATGACACATAGAAGTTAATAATTTGTAAAAAAACGATGACTGGTGTACCTTCTATGAATGAATACAGTAACATTTATGATTTATAATTTACCCACGTATTTATATATATATATATATATATATATATATATATATATATATATATATATATATATATATATATATATATATATATATATATATATATATATATATATATTTACCTACTTTTTATAATTTATAACTTTTAAAATTTGCCTAACTTTCATAGAAGTATGTCTCATTTACAAAGAGCTATACTTCAGTTTTTGATTAAATATGAAAATTATTTAAGATGAAATCTTTTAGCCAGCAGATTGTCATTTAAATAATAAAAGAATCAGTGACAGTAATATTAGATTGGTGCAAAAATAATGACGTAATAATGTGGTTTTTTGACGTTAAAAATACGTCAAAAAACGACATTATTTCGTCATTATTTTTGCACCAACCTAACATCACATAGAGACATGCATATTTTATTCGTTTGTATATGCTTAGCAGCTTTTATTATAATTGATCTATACAAATAGTTTATGGTCCAAGAAACTCGCAACAAAATAGCATCAATAATTTGCATGCAAACATGAGCTCACTCTAACTCTGAATACCGGTGTTGACGCTATCGTTTGCAATTGACTTGACAACCATTGGACACCGAAGAGAGAGAAAGAATTAGGAAGAAGAAAGTCCATCTTTCAACTATCACCAGCTCTTTATTCCTTACTTCGATCAGTTTTCTCTACTTCTCCGACCTTTTCACTATTAAGATTGTTTTTGACCTCCAGTGACCTCTTCCTGCCCACCCGCTCCGTTGCACTTGGCGACATTTAATGAAGCCAATTTGTTAAATGGTTCCCGCCGGACGTTGCATCGTATTGTTGGCTACCAACGACAGCTAACCATGTCGATCGCTGGCCAATGACCACTTGATAATCGACTGACTGTATAAGAAAATACAGTGCATACATGCCACAATGATAAAGCAAGACAAAAGGGGAATATCTCTCAATATGTCTGTACAACTTGATGTGCGTGCATTTATCTGCTGACGCACATTAGCTCTCTCTCTCTCTCTCTCTTTCTCATATATATATATATATATATGTGTGTGTGTGTGTATGCCTGACGATTGCGTCTAGCATGAAACAAACTGTCACCTTTAAGTGTTGACTTCAATGTTCACTTTTATATTTACACACGCTTTATCTCTGATACTGAGCACTTTACCCCATAAATATAGCACACCTTAAGACTATATTTCTTCATATATATATATATATATATATATATATATATATATATATGTCTTCCTATGGCCAATGATATGGGTGTTGTTTTGTCCTAGTGATCATCTGATGTGTTCTTTTGTATAAATGTGGATAGCGGCTCGAATTGAGGAATTAGAGAGCCGAGTTCGAATTCCAGTCGGATCCATTACATTCGCTTACGTGCTAATACCCTTGGAAAAGGTATAAATCCTCCTCTTCTTCTCCCAGATATGGGTAAATAGCAGGACAGACTGGGTTCTATAGCCATGGGTGGCAACCGGTTTAGGAGAAGGAAAATTCAAAACCGGCCTGGAGAGGGTTGGGATCCATATCTTGCCCAAGAAACACCATTCTACTGCGGCTGCAGTACACATGGTGCCCCTATGGTGACTCTGGATAAAAAAAATACTGAAATAGACTGAGCTTACTAGACTACAAATTTTAGACATTAATGAAACCAAAAGTCACTACAGAAAGAGTTAACCTCTCCTCCATGACGATGAGATTTATTGTAGTAATTTAATAAGTTTGACTAAGTCTGGCATAAGACTAAATACTCATTGAAAAATATAAAGATAAATCTTGCAAGTGAGAGAAGCTTCCGAAATTATGCTGTTTTATCTAGGGTAAAACATCAGCCAATGGCAAGTGGGAAATAATGCCTTGACTAAAATCAATATTTTAGCCTCTTAAACTGTAAATTAAGAACGAATGTACTTGTTAAAACATCTTTTCAAGAAAAAAGTAATCAACAGATTATATAAATGTAGAATATTTATGTGCATTCAAATTTTATGTATATTTTGATAATTATCTACTCTGACACAAGCAGCTTATCTGCATTCACAACTGGTACTAAAAATCTTTCTGTCAAACCAAGAATTATTTTATTTTTTAAATTCTAATGTTTTGGTCAGATTTTGGGAAGTGGGTTGAGTCCGCACTCATAATTTCTCTTTGCTGCGTATATTTGAGTCATTGACATTTTTCGTTCTGTCATCAATATTTACGCAGATGTTGTTATCTGTTTCAATGTTATTCTCTGCTGTACCGATGCTAGTGAATTTCTTCTGTATATGTGCACTATTCTGTAAAGGAATCTTCGTGCGTGAGTCAGAGTGTGAATATGTGTGCTTGTTCATGACGAGGTCATAGTATACAATGTGGTCAGAATTGCGATAGATTTAGAATTGCGATAGATTTAGATAAAATGTATCTATTTTCACATAGATACATTTTGTTAGATTTTCTTTTGAAAATGAAAGATTTCTCAATAAAATCTATATTAACCTATCAACAAGTAAAATTATCGGCATACTTATATCTGAAGTGTATTTCAGTTTATATTGAGTTTTTTAAAATATAGAAAATATCTTATGCACCTTGATGGTTGTTCATCATATTGTAAATAATAATTGAGATAGTTTATTATTAGGAGTAATGAATAGCAGCTCAGATTGAGGAATCGGAGAGCCGAATTCGAATTCCAGTATGAATCCATTACATTCACTTACGTGCTAATATCCTTGGGAAAGGTATGAATCTTCTCCCCCCCCCACCAGCTATGGGTAAATAGCAGGACAGACCGGGTTCTATAGCCTTGGCCGGCAACTGATCTACCGCAGGAAGAAATGGCAACCTACTACGGGAAAAATCTGTCTCGTCAGTCATGTATCGAAAGATACTTCATCGCCTAAGTGTGTAACCCGCATGACACACAACTGACTGATATAAGACTGTCATGGGTCGTAAGAAAGAGATAATCCCAAAAGTGAAGAAAATACCAAGATATTATTTGGGAATTCGACGTTAGAAATTGCGAAAGCGTTGTGCAGAAACGACAGAAAAATAAAAAAGGAAGCATCTAAAAACAATTTTAATAATATTTTTAAAAACATAAGCGGTAAAAAGAAAAAAAAAGTTGATTGACCACAAGAAATATCTAAAGTGGATGTTGTAAATGTAAATAGAAAGAAAAGATGCAGAATATTCAGTAGATTGAATAAACCCAGGAAATCACTGAATCACCTTTAAGACCATCACAAAAAGAAATGTCATTTTAGCAAAGTACATAAAAACTGATTTTTTTCAACATCAATCCATCGTGATGAATATAGACCTGCATGGAGATGTCTATGATGGCGAGCCTAGAGACTGAATTCTTCGTGGAAAGAATTATCTAATATGACCTACAAGACTAATGCTTTGGACAAACATTTTAAGTGGCATAATTATCCAAATTTACCAAAATAAAAATATTTCAAATTGTTGGAAAATACATTTTTGCAGCAGTACAAATCTCAACCTAGAATATTTAAGCTAAAGAATATAATTATGCAAGACAATGTTCCTTCACAATCTGTACAGTTGGCCATTGCCAAAGACACTAAATTAATTAAATCACTTTCAAACACTCCAGTTATCAATAAAACAGAAAAATGATGAACCATCATTAAAAGAGATGCAGGTGTGAATGGCAAACAATATTCTGATAAATAAGACTTCTAGGGCGCAGTAGAAACTAAGATAAATAATGTTAAAAAGTAAAAATAATCGATCAGCGAAATCAATGATCGAATAACTAATGAAGGTTATAGAATGTATAGAATCTTGAATAATAAATTTATTTCAATATATGATATACTGTATTAATTAATTATACGATTTATGGCCGAATGATATTTGGATTTATATATTAATAAGTCCGTTTGCATAAGAAAACCTGACATTCATTCAGACGTGCTATTAGTATTTTTAATAAGGATAGATAGTAAAAGCTGATTTCGCTCAAAATATATTATTCCTATAAGTGTATCTTATCAACTTTATCAACATCAGTTTGTTAATACTAAATTTATTCTGAAATATTTACTTTCATAATACAATCTGACATTGTCGATATAAACAAGTCAGAAACGAAAAATGAAGGCAACGTTCGAACAAAAAGAAATTAGTCTAAGTTTAAATGAAGAGAAGACACAAACATGAAAAAAAAGAATGCAATTGACTTGTTAAATTGAAAAAGGATGAGCAGTTCACTTAGTAATATTTCAAAACTTAGAAGATTACAATTAAGAAGAAAAAATTGCAGGCATTGAACTGGAATGAGCAAGGAGCGGCGAGAAAATTTTCGACAATTTCTTTTTCCGCGAGTTTTCTCGAGGGAACAGCTTGTGGCAAAAGTCATTTGCGACTCATGAATGAAATTACCGTTACTCTGCAAGCCGCACACAAACCTCCGTCATCTCTCAGTTACCCAGTGCACTGTATTGCATCGTCCCCATCCTCAACGATCACACAAATTTACTGCGAACCGAGCTTACATGTTAAAAAAAGGAATATTCATATAGGGGCGCATATATATATATATATATATATATATATATATATATATATATATATATATATATATATATATATATGCACAACCGAAAGATGTAAATTATGGGAACGTAAGAAGGATAGGTACTTTGGAGTGAGACAGATGGATATGGACAGACTTAGATATATAGATAAATATGAACAAAGAGAGAAGGAAAGAATGACCTTAAGATTGTTTAAAATAGGAAAAAAAATATCAAGAGCAAATATTAAAACGTATGCATATAAATGTCTTGAAACACAATTGTATGCATTGCCTCTAATTTTCTATCATATTATTAACTATTTTCAATAGTACTGATTCCACCATCTTAGATATATCTAAGAGTGCAGTTTGTGTATTCACAAACATACAAATACATAATCACGTACACAAACGCATACAAACACACACACATAATCGCAAACATACAAACGCAAACACACATACAAACGCACACACAAAAACACATACACACATACAGGTAAAACACAAATATACATACACACAAACATACATACACACACAAACATACATACACACACAAACATACGCAAACATGCACACATGAACACAAATATTCACACAAACATACATACACACGCAAACATGCACACGCGTGCAAACATACATACACACAAACGCAAGCATGCATACAAACACACAAACGCAAACATGCATACAAACACACAAACGCAAACACATAAACACACACAAACGCAGACACGCATACAAACACACATACAAACAATCACGCACACATACACAAACATGCACGCATACACACACACACACACACACACACACACACCTAAACACACATTTATGCTTTCCCACTGTTTATTCCTCACTTATTTTTCAATTATTTAAAGTTACTTCCATGAAGACTTGTTTGGAATTTTTCTAAGTACTTTTGGTTTGATTTGCCTAACAGTTAAATTCCAAATTCTGCAATCATATTTCTCATTTTTTTTCTCTTTGTCTCTCACTTTCCACATCTCTCACTTTTCTCTGTTTTTTCATCATGCTCACCGCCTTAAAGCTCTTGTTCCTCAAATTTCTCTTTACTTACTCTCTTTTAATGATGTCACTACTTCCACCCTATATCACCCTGCCGACACCCTCTAATTTCATACTGAACCGCCAGGGGCGGCCGCTGTGGTCGCAGGCGCGATTTGCCGTTAAACTGAATCTGTTTCTATCTCACCTTCACACTAACGTAAAACGCAAAAATGACACAGGGGAAAATTTCTGATCGCCTTTCGAACTTTCCGCCACTCCAGTTCGGTTTCACTCCTACAACTCGGATAATTATCGACACCTTAAAGCAATTGTCCTTCACGCCTCGAATGTTTCTACACACGCACGGTGACATCAACTCACGCACAGAAAGAATGTGAGTCCGAGTGTATGTAATTGTATGAAGTTGGACATAAATGAGACTATACACACACACACACACAATATATATATATATATATATATATATATATATATATATATATATATATATATATATATATGTGTGTGTGTGTGTGTGTGAGTTGATGTCACCGTGCGTGTGTAGAAATATATATATATATATATATATATATATATATATTGTGTGTGTGTGTGAATACTCATGTCGAAAATCTATTAGTGTAAAATTCTTGGTCCGACTCACTTCCCAAAATCTGACCCAATCACCAAATATAATTTTGGAAGTCAGATCTTAGTCAAGCCGACAGCTTTTTACGGTAGTGAAAATTTCTCGACGTTACCAAGAAGTGATTTTAAAATAAATTCTTGAATTTTGTTATTTTGTTAGATATGGGTAATTGGGTCTGACAAAAACCTGTTCAATGTCTCCCTATATATTTAAAGAATTAATTTTCCACTATAATAACTTTTGAAGTAATAAAAATATCGAATTAAAAATAAATCAGAAATTACTTTGTTCACGTTTCGGATAAAAAAATCAACCAGATATTGGCTTCGAGAAAATGTAAGCGAGTTAATGTGCTTTCCTTAAAAAAAAGATATACAGAAACTTGCTGTGAAGATGTTATCTCCTACAAAGGTGGGGGTGCACGTTCGGACCCTGCCGAAGAGCGTATTATCTTCAAGTTTTTTCGAGTGCGCAGGCCGGTAAACGTAATACACACTGTTTAAAATAAAAAGAAAATGGGACGTTATTTCAAATACTGATAAAAATACTAAATAATCTTTTTAAGGTTAACATCGTCTGTTAACAAAGTTAACAAAGTTAATATATGTCACAAGATTATGCAGCGCCAATGTTAGAAGTGAATAAGGCCTATTAACCTTTAGAGTCCGTTTCCCTCTCCTCTTTGTTATTTGAAAACATGGTTCCATCGATAAAAAAAGGCCGTATATCTTAATATAATTCTTTAATGTTAAAACAGCGATGCCATGTTTTTTCATAAAAAAGTTAATGCATATATTCCAGATGACTTTTAACGACACATGAAAGAACAATGATTTGTTTTCTATTAATTCTTGCATTTCATTTTGACAATCAGTGATGATATATTTCGTTATACGATTTCATTTTCACCTTTTACCGTTTTTACAAAACAAAGTAATCTGCCAAACCCTGATGAGTTCAATGTTTGTTCAATCACCCCTAAAAGATAGACATGAACACACACACACAGATAGATAGATAGATAGATTGAGACATTTTTATGTTTATACATTCTTTATATATATATATATATATATATATATATATATATATATATATATATATATATACCCGGTGTCACAGCATAATTTTACATGCCACAAAATGTTTAATATTTAAAAAATACTAAACTAACTGAATTTCTTTTTTCCAGGTTTTCAGTTAAGACGTATAGTCATCTTGACACCATTTGTCGTAAGAATCACTGAAAAACTCTTTGAGTTATTCAGCTAGAAAAAGAACAGGTTAATATCGTATTGTGTCAGACCCACTTTCTTCCCACCTGAGCAAGGTTGAGAGGAAAAATGTCATTCAAGCCTTCAGTAATGGTACCAACATTCGTACTCTGGCTTCCATTTTCAAAGTCCATTCAAGAAACCATCAAGAGAACGGTGAATAGGTTTAAGGGAATAGTATAATCGAAAACTGGATCAAGTAGTCACTACAGGAGGAGGAGCAGTCATTATTTCAACTTAATGCTACAGAGTTTAGCTAGAAAATATCCAACTCAATCCATAAGACGTTTAGCACGTTTGCCAATTAACTGTTTATACTTCTCGATTTTTCCTCCGTATATGCACCTTTGATTGGTGCAAGGTTAATTTATTTTTCATAGTGCATGTGTGGGTGTGTTCTTACATGTGCGTGCTCATGTGCCCCTCTGCTTGATGGTGCACATGTGCAAAATTGTCGTTATTTGTCCCTTTCGTTGTTTTTTGTTTTGTTTTTTTTTCACTTTCGACTCACATCTTATTGTTTTGTTTTTGTTGTCTCTTCTTTCAGTTGTAGCGATCTCGACTTCCGGTTTTTCAGATATTCATAGATAATTCAAGAAACATTTCACTGACATATACTACCATGATAAATAACAAAATGTATCTTTTCTCAGCTAGGACTATTCAATAAACAACAAATAATACTAATTGATTTTCTTACTGCAAGCTAAATGACATAAAGCTTCAAAAAAATTAATACTCGAGACATATTGTATAAAGCCTGGTTTCCTTATTACTGTTTTCTTGTTGCTTCCGTTCATGGAAGAATAGGCTCTATGCGATTCAAGCAGTTCATATGCATTAATTGATGCTGGTCTATTAAATCTGATTACAATTTCAGCTGAAGCCTAATTTTAATACTGTTGAGGCAATTGCAACAGTTTTCTTATTTTCTTTACAATAAGGAAAAATTACTGTATGAACGAATTCATTTACATAAGTTTACTATTTTTCGTTAGTCTATTTGACAATATTAAAAAGAGAAGATTTATGTGATTGACAAGTCCCTTGTTTACTAAATGAAAACGGAAGTAATAGGAAACATAACTTGATGACGTCAAACCTTTTTTCTAGATCACACTGTTGTGACACTATTTACGTCGCTAGAAAGAAAGAAGAAAAAAAAAGAAAGGCGAGAATTAAATTTAGGTGATAAGAAGCCATCACGAAAAGGACACTAAGCGGTGTTATTTTTCTGATAGGAAAAGTGGTAAGATTTTTATTTCCATTGTCGAGAAGGTAAAACACAGAATTTAATCTGATTTATGTTACGGGGCGACGAGTAAGATATATCCAATCTGCCCATGGCAATGATAAAAAAAAAGATTTTTTCAAGTTGGACAAGAGACTTCCCGCAGAGTGCTGGGAGATAAAAATTAATTAGGTCAAGCTTGACCGAAACCAAAATGTCCGTGGAACCACCTCCATGTCATTTGGGAAAAACACCTGTTTATCGTCAGGGCTGGCTATGATAGCGAAATTATTTTATCGGATCAGTAATTGGCACCAAGAATGCAAATACGTCCAATTGACCACCCACTTGTTTGGCGAAGACCCCGGGCGATAAAGTCCAAGTTACATTTGGCTAAGATAAAAGTCCAAGGGTTTGTGGTCGGGCAGAATGAAAGAAAGAGAAAGAAAAGAAAAAGAAAATGTCGGGCCCAAAATAACCATTTCTGGTTTCAATCTTTTAGTAGAAACGTGTTTAAAAAATTTGGTCCATCAGAGTAAAGCTTGGGTATCTATTTTCATCGAGTAGAATATTAAACTTCTGTTTGAATTGTGCTTACGATTCTCCTAAACTTGATAAGCTTCAATGGTAGCATATTTATATCGTTGAATTTTCCATTCTTAGTTTCTGACTAGGATTTCATCGTAATTTCACTTGCTTTTTATACGATCGGGAATACGTCTTCGGCTTATTTTCCGATTCACATTGTTTATTAATGACTGAAATAATTTGGAGTTACGATAAAGAGCAATTGAAATTAAAATGAAAGCGATACACATCACAAACTAATAAATCATAAACTAATAAGTGTCTACGGAAATTCAAAATTATGTTATTGTCAATAATACTAAGCCATGTTTTTGATTAATGTTAATTGTAAAGAAAATGTGCCACCAGAAAGAAATCGAACATGTATTCTGTTTTAATCTGGAAAACAGTCAGATTAAGCCACGAGGAGCCAATCACTGCAAAGCAATGTTCAGTTGCTCTCTTTAAGAAATGCGCATCTCTCGTTGGAACCTTGATTATCGGGGACACCAGCCGCAAACCTAAGCTTCCAGCTCCTGCTATTCCTACGCGGCCACCCCTCTAAGTACTGTCCAAGGGCGTTTTAGAGTTTTAATTTTGTTTTCGAACCTGAAAAGTGTGCAACTTGGTTTGAAAGTGGTTTCCCAGATTAAAAAGGAAATATACGTTTGACTTTTGTCGGGAGGCACGCTTTCTTTAGTTTAACTTTCGATTTTTGTGCTGATAAACAATTTTAAAAATAGGATTGTCTACTAAAATATATGTACCAATCTAAATCTAACGTTTACAGTAATAAGAAATAATTTGGGATTAAAAAATTCACTAAATTGCTTCAAAATTAATGTAGAAGTTAACTTAATATAGAACTATATTAATAACTATATAAAATAAATTTTGAATTTATTATAGAACAAGTACGAAAATAATGTTAGCATATATTGACTACGTAAGGTATCAAGCTGTTCTCTAATATTACATTTTTCGTCATATGAAGATCATATAACTTCTCTAACGATCAGAGTAAAAGCAATACTATATATAAAATTATCCTAATAGATCACTAATTGTACGATTGATTCATGAAGCTATTTTTTTTGTTTTGTTTTGTTTTTTCGGATTTTTTTCACTTTTTTTAATTTTTCACTTATTTAATTCGTTTCCCCGCTAGAATTTACGTCGGTGCAATATAGTAACAACTCTATGTAGAAGCTTATGAAGTTTTATTTGATTCATTTTTATTTTATTGTGATGGATGGTTACAAACGAGAGGGGAGATGGGATGTGCTTATTTTAATAACAGTCTGTCTAATAGTTCGGGTTTGAGTGTCTTTTGCATGATTAAAATCAATGAGATTTCTTCTTACTTCTGCCAAGGATTCTTTATGGCTTCTCTTTGTTCTTGTAAGAGTTGAGGATAATGACGTAACAGTTGTGCATACTCATCACCCACCTACAAATTTATTTCGCTAAGATTTCAAATTATGACACGAGAATCTCTTCTCTCCTTTTTTCACCCTAATACAACAGAAGCTGAATTCTAAACTCCTTCCAAACTCTCCACCAACAAGAATTTCTTTCTTCTGTCGATGTTTCATTCTTTCTTTTATTTGTCTTTATCAGTGAAATATATTCTATTTGGGATAACTAGGTGGATATAATAAACTCAAAACCGACTTTTATATAATGTTGTTGAACACTTATCAGTCTTTTATACTTATCATAAATTCAGATAGGAATGAGTCTTTTGTTAACGAAGCATGACATAAAAAGTTTCCAGCAATGATTATGTATTCAGTTCCTGGTAACTCTGAAACGTACTTAACATTTCTCCCACAAAGGCAAGTAACTTATAAGCCCAAACAAATTCCATTAGACGTGTATACGCGCAAAAGCGATTCTGGGTTTTTGAATGTTTGTTGAGAGACAAGAATAAAAATAGGCAAATGTACAGAGATAGAAGTGTATTAACCTGCGCATGACTGAATAAAATTTAAAGTTCTGCTCATACAATAAAAAAAACAAAAAAAACAGACACTAACCCCTATCTGTTTGAAAGAAAAAGAAGCCAACTATTTTGAGGTATAATTTTTTTAAACAAATTTCTATCAGAAATAACATTTTTATATTAACGGTATAGCTTTAGTTTGAAAAATATTAAATAATATCAAATACACTTGTAATATTTTTTCGTGGGAATCGATTAAAAATTTAAAAACAAAAATATTGTAAACAGTCGTGTCAAACTGACTTCATGAACGCCCTACACCGAATTATTAAAACCTTTGCTTTCTTAACTTTTGAGAAGAGAGCGAAAAAAACAATTATGGTGGACGGGGATATTCGACCGTCACTAACAGCAAAGAAGAAGAAAGATAGTTTCAAAGATAAAAACGCGCCTTATATACATTTTCTCTGTATATGCTTCTGTTAAAGTGGCTTATGTGTACATATTTCTGTATATGGTGTGCATAGTCATAAACATACATGTATATTGCTTCAAGTATGTATATATATATATATATATATATATATATATGCGTGTGTATGCGTGCATATGTGTCTATATGCAAAATAAATACATGCTACTATCCATACGCAGTGTACACACGCAAACAAAATATAATTTACGAACATTAATTTATATTTTATGCATGTACGTTTGTGTGTGTGCTTATGATGCAGCGTTGATGAACACAGAATTAAAAAATACATTTAAGCCGATGCACACACATACACACACGCAAGTGTACACATTGCAATATCAGTTAAGAATGGCAACAAAAGCAAACAATGAATATATTATTAAAGATGGCTTGCTGCGAAAGAAAATAGGAGGACAGAATAAGCCAACTAGTTAAACGCAAAGGAAGCACATGAATTGATGGATGTGTTGGTTGACACCATCGACAACGACAGCCATTTCTCAAGTGACCGCGAAGGTCAGTCGAAGAAATACATCGCTAAAGTTTCAACATCTTATTCAATCTTATTTCCTTTCTTTTTTCATTTTCTTCTTGCTTTTACTCGCTCTTTCATTTACGCTTTCTATTTTCCTTTTGCTTGCCTTCTATTGATTATTGCGTCCTTTATTTCACACGTTGTGTATATTTCTATCTAAATAAACACGTATGTGTGCCTGTACGTATGTGTGTCGATAAACAATACTATCATTTTCTATCTATTTTACACTTTTTTTTATCACTCACTACGTTTCACTAACTAATCCTTTATTCGCTCTTCCTTTTCACTTTCTTTATCACTTACAGAAGGGGGTTTATCATCTTTACGTTATCCGTTACTCTAAACGTCCATATTTTGTAAAACTAGAAACAGAATACACAGTAAAAAAGTGATGGAAATTTTGGCCTATGACTAACATATATATATATATATATATATATATATATATATATATATATATATATATATATATATATATATATATATATATATATCGTTAGATAGTTTTAAGGTATTCTATATTTATGAGTTACGTAAATATAAAAGTAATAAGTGTACAATGATGCTAACACCTAGAGTCGACATTCTGTTTCATGCTTGGACGCAGTTTCATGCCATCTTGAAGATTGTCTTCAAGCATGAAACAGACTGTCGCCGCTCTGTATTGACCCCAGTGTATGTCAGTATACATACACACACACATACACACATATATATATATATTCATTTGACTATTTTATATATATATATATATATATATATATATATATATATATATATATATATATATATATTATCGTCAAATGAATATCAAGATAGATACCTCCACTTTTTCTTTTTCTCATTTTGATATGTTCTGATTACTCAAGTACAGACTTTTTTAAATCTTGTTTTTTTTTTATAATTTTCTCTTACTCATGACGCTTTCATAAATAGATTCTTGAGTCTTCTTTTTGTTTCCACTAAATAAAATTAGTGTTGTCTATTTCTAACCAGCCTTCTATCTATCTACCTATCTATCTCCCTTACACAAACATACACACACCTGTTTATTTCACTCTTTTTTTCTCTCAGGTATATTTCAGATCTAACACAATTCACTTACTTTTGCCATCATATAGTTTCTTTCTCTCATTCTCTTCGTTGTTTTCCTCTTTTCCACTTTAATCTCTGTCTGTCTGTATGTCTGTCTCTCTCTCTCTCTCTCTCTCTCTCTCTCACACACACACACACACACACACACAAGCACAAACACACATTTCAAAGTCTTCACTGTTATTTGCAAGGAGTTGCATCTGGTTAAATGTTAATTCCTGTCATTTATTCTGTCTATTTCCTATGGATCAGTAAAAGGTAAAGAGGCGACAGGGAAGTGACGTCAGTCACCAAACTCCCGCCATTTTCCTTGCTTCAATTCAATTTCCCTCTACTATAATTCGTTTCTGTTTGTTGTTTTCATTTTATTCGCCTTTTATAAACTACCTTATCGTTACGGATTTAGATAAACTGACAGGCAACATCTTGGGAGACCCTAGGGCTGGGTTAAGATTGAAGAGTTCTTTCTCCTTCTTATATGATGGATATGCCCCCAGAGTAAAAGACGCATTTTAAAAACAAATTCTTTTTTATTATTTTCTTGTTAGAATCTTGAAAAGTTGTTCGGCTGTTGAAAGTATACCAATTGTCTTCTCTACTGAAAGAATTGCCAAAGATTTACTTCGTGTAGATGGAATTGAATTGTTTGTTTATAATTATTTTAAAAACGAACGATTTATCAAAATCTCCAAAACATGGTTACAGTACTTCTGTGAGTTCATGGTACAGTCTTACTGTAGATTTTACAAACTCAAATATATTTGCCGCTGAGTGAAAAATTGAAAAATGCTGGCTATGGACATATAATTCAAACTAATATGAATTTGTATCATACACAATATTTACACTAAATTTAAAATTTTAAACAATCATTTACCTTCTTCAATAATAAGCTATATTGCTTATAGACAATTTCTAAAAATACCTTTTCAGTTTTCGTCACTAATTTTAGGCATCATTCTGAGCAACAAGAAAAAATTTCACAAGCCAATAGGAATTGGTCAAGAAAAGACAATGAGTGTGTTATGGATACATTTCAATATATATCTCGCTAATTTTATCAATACAATTTTAAATAAAACTTTTTTTCTGTTGCCCTTTTCATCATTTTAAGAACATTTCAGCCGCCTCTTGAAAGTAAGAAAAAGAAAAAGCGTGGAGTTCTATTTGTATTAACAGCTGATTCGTCTTTTTTTCCAGACAAATCCTTTCTGCAAAAACGACGAGTAGAAATATGAAACGGTAATTTTGAAGTATGAAGTAAAAACTAAGATTAACCATCAATCAAACACGTTTTATTGTTTGCAATATAAAGTTACCCGGACAACATATCATTCAACAGAGACGATGAACTCATCGATCTGGCAATAAAAAAATGTTCCTTTTCCAAGATTACAGTCTTTGAAGGTAGTGCATTTTTTCATTAAGACAATTATATAAAAATTGAAAGAAATGTTAATTAATGTTAATATGTACTGAATACGGAAAATGACTGAAATTTCTCTGCCAAAATGTAATTTTTGTCGAGTCGACAAAAAATATGCGGTGTAATTTTATCTGGGTGGAATCACATACACTTTCTATTAAGTAATTTTGGATGCACGCTTTTCGTCAATTACTATCGGTTGATCGAAATGGAAAAGTTAAAATTAATGCATGTAAGTTTTCTCAGCTGTAGCATCACTCTTTCCTAGTCAACCTATGAAGTTTTCAGACAACCCTCGTAAGTAAACAATATCACCTTCTTTGGATGAAGACCGGTTTTTCGTACGGTTATTCTTGGCTCGTTTCCTTTAACCTACTACCTTCTATGCCACATTGTATTAAGCTATCCACTTTTCAAAATACGTCCCAAGTAGTTTTAAAAAGGGGGCATTTTAGTTAAGTTTAACTAGTGAATCACGCGTTAATACTGTCAAGTAAGAATTCTTTTTCGTGTGACATAAGGACGACACAAATGAATTGAAATGTATTTTTTTTTTTAAACAAGTTTCTTGCTACGCAAAGCGATAAAGCCACTGAGGTGCAAAGGGGTTGAGAAAGGGGTTATTGAAGAGAAAATAAAAGAACAGGATTTACAAAGACAGAAGATGGTGAACATCATAGGCGACAGGTTTGGTTTGGTTTGGTTTGGTTTGGTTTACCAGCACATCAACTCTCGTGGTTCATTTAATGCTGAAAAATCGGATTTTTACTCAATAAAAGTTTTAGGAAGTTTTAAGTTTTTTTAATTTGTTGAAAAGTGGTTGTATATTTTGTATATTTTGTCTATAGGTGAAGTTGTCTAGGTTAAAGTTTAGCGTATAATTTAGATTTCCTCAAGTAGGACAAAATGAATTTTACATTAACGTTTTTGAAAAGTTCTCTATCCGTAAAAAAGGGTTTTATGGATAGAGGTAAATTCGGCAAAGTTCATCATAAAATGTTTTACTGTCTCCTGGCATTCGATGCATTTAGGTGGATCCTCATCTTTTAGAAGGAATGAATGTAGGTATGAACAATTCTGAACAATATATATATATATATATATATATATATATATATATATATATATGTGTGTGTGTGTGTGTGTGTGTGTGTGTGTGTGTGTGTGTGTGTGTGTGAAAAGTGTGTGTATATAAATATAAATAAATATATATATATATATGTATAATTATTGATATATTATATGCGCGGTACTTATTAGAAAGCGCTCAATATCAAAGATAGAGCTAACATATATGGTTGGATAGATGTGAGCTTGTGACCCTGGATTTCACGCTTTAGCGATCGTCAGACAAACGTTTGTCTGACGATCGCTAAAGCGTGAAACCCAGGGTCACAAGCTCACATCTATCCAACCATATATATATATATATATATATATATATATATATATATATATACAGTAGCGGCCATAATATAAGGAACGGAAACAACAAAGACATAAATATGTGTATTACTTAAAAGGTAATGCATGATTAGCAATGAAATTTTTACCAAATAAAGATTAGGGTGTAATGCATAAATATTATACAAAGTTACAAAAATTTACATAATAGTTTTTATGCATTTAGCATTACACCCTAATCTTTATTCGGTAAAAATGTCATTACTAATTATGCATTACTGCATCCATCAACTGGAAATTAATATCTAAAGCCAATTATAGAATTATTTGAGTGAAAATTGATGGTTAAACATTGGTCCTTTGACCCAGAAATTTGTGCAAAATATCCAATTGAGTAATTGCCCTTTCTTGAAATTTATTTTAAAAACTATTCCTCTTGGAAATTCATATGAAAATCGCCTTATTTAGAGCGGTAAAGTTTTAATCATTTCTTTCAGTGTTTTCATTATATTTTCCATTTTCACAACCCCACAAATATTTAAAATTTAAGATTTACTGGTTTATTCGCTTATATAGTCGAAAAAGTAAAGTTCTTTTTAAGGCATGTATAATTTGATGGTATGAGTGGAAGAATTATTTGCCTATTTGTTCATTTATGTATACCGCGAAATAAAATACATGGCTCAATGTCTGTTAAAATGACTAATTACAAATGAGAAAAAAAAAACTTGCTTTCACTTGACGTCTTATCATTATGAATCAATCAATTATATTTTAGATTGGCCAAGAAGTATTTTGCTGTAAAATGTCATGAGAAATGTTTTATTTTAAATTCCGATCAAGTTCCTTACATTCAACTTTGCACAAGTACTCTAGGGAAAGTTACGGATCCACCTCTGTTACCCCAGCTATAAGTTCATGAGCGACGCCGTGTTTTAAGCTAACTTATTTTCCGCTGCCGACCATCGCCATCGATGAAAAAGCCATATATATTAAGTTAAATTGCAGAGCATACTGGGCTCTAGTTGGCAACCAGTCTAAAAGAGAAACTGATTTCAAAACTGTATGTAGCCCTAGCGAAGCACTAAGTACCATTATATATATATATATATATATATATATATATATATATATATATATATATATATATATATATATATATATATTAATTTAAAGAAAAAAAGACCACTTTAAGGTTCCATTAGTTATAATCTATTTCACCAGAGATTTTATTTTCCTCTGGATCTTCAGACTTCACTTTCAAGAGTGAAAAAATGAATTTAAAATTTACACTTTTGAAGGGCCGTATTAAGCTTATATAAGGTGACATAGAGGGTGGTGATGGATAGTATGATAGACATGGTCGAATTTAGAGAGGGAAGGCAGAGTTTTAAAATTTATTTTTATTTTATCTTATTATTGAGGAGGAGGGAGTAAGGATCAGACATTGACCTATTTAATCGGTCAAATCACCGGAAATGATATGGGGGGAAAAAGAAGAAAAGAAAACAGGAAAAGGGAAAAAAGAAAAAGAGGGGAAGTAAAGAGATAAGAAATAAGAGATGGACGTAGGGTTTTGAAGGAAGAAGGGTGGTATAGCTTCATGTTTGGGCGATTTAGATAAACAGATCTTAACATTTGATAGTAATTTAAATGTTTAAAAAATCCAGAAATAATTTAGGGATTTAATATAAACTGAATATTATATTAACAAACAAATATAAAACTAAAACTAAAAATTTACTAGTAATATTTTAATATTGTGAATGGTATGTGCTTTTTTGTTAATCACTTTATTGTCGAAATTAAGCCTTTGGTTAAGTGCTACAGGACCAAATAACACTCATGAGAGTTTTGTTAAATTTCCGCCAACAAACAAAGCATTTACTATTATTTTTTATTTCTTAATGGAAACATGACAAAGTGATTCTAATACATGTATAATTGTATTTATATTTACATATGTATACGTGCTGCAAGCCAATATATGGATATAAGTATATACGTATTTACGTATGCAGGTGCATGCATTTGCACATCTAAGCGAATTATACATAATGTCATAATACATTTTATGCACATATAAAGATACAATTATCATATTTATTTAAATAGCTATGTGCATGTAGATGAATAAATATGCCTGCATCCTAATAATGAAAAAAAAACATTTTACACAAATATTTAAAGAATCTGAATTAACAAAATATTACACACTATTGCGGAGAAATCAGTTTCTTGCACAACACCCTGTTAACACTCGAACATCTATTAGAAAGAAATGGAATTTGTCTGGCGAGGCGCTCGTTTACCATTACCCAATGATGGTGTTTCTTTAACAGGTAAAGTACAGTATCAGGTGTTATTGTGCCGATAATGGTGCCCTTGTTTGTCAACCAATACGAAACTACGCTTGTATATTGTGTATGGGTTAAACTGCACCAACGCTGAATTGGAATATGATTTAATGCCATTTCCTCTTCATTTGGGGCACCTCGACGAGGTGCAATGGTTAACAAGCTTGTCTCGCTAGAACAATTACGATTGCGTAGTGAGTTCGATCCTCATTGTCTAGCTAATACATTCGGCTTTGTGCCACATCTAAGCTATGCTTAGAAAATCATATTCCTCTTCATTGGATGGCTAAAATTCTTGTCAATCGTCGACGACTTCGTGCTTGCATCGCCAATAGGAGGCTGCAGTTTGATATGCGACCCATGTCTTTCTGGAATTTACATATTCCACTGCTGCTGTTATTTTAATGCCACCGGTGGATGAGTTCTTAGCTGCACTTTTTGATGTAAAAAGGGTCGGTAGGATAGCCAAATTTCTCATTGGTTAAAAAGAAAAATTGATCCGTTAGTCTGTCATGAAAGAAGTAACGTAACTTTTCCCAAATATCGTATTGTATAAATGAATCCCTGAATAAACAACCAAATATTTTTGAAACAAGGATTGCGCTTCATTTTTCACATAGACGTTGATTATATCCGTTTCTTTCCCAGTAAACGTAAAATAAACCTTTCACAGATTTTGTGCACATCGATGCGAATGAGAATGAAGATAACGTAGGGTTGATTTGGCCAGTCGGTGAAAATCTGAGAAAGGCTCCCATTGTATATTTACAACAATGCATATTTATTTATCAAAGCAGTGTCAGTATCAAAGAAGTGATATCTATGATGAAATTAATCAGAATGGCTTAGAATTCAACGGACACCCAACATTGAACATTCTATCAATCCCAAAATTATAGGGGAATAGATTGTTACAGGAATTCGAATTAAGTTCTTACAATATATGCCCATATTAAAAAGGAAACTCCTGTGGGATCTACCTGATAGCAAAAAAATGATGAAGTATTCTCCAGATAATTTTATCTTAAATTTAATTTTTAGATTGTTAATTATTATTAATTTTTTGCTCGTAGACGTAGAACATCTGAAATATTGAAATAAAAAGCAAACATAAATTAAGATTAAAGAAAGAGTCATAAATTATTAATAACAGTTTAGATAGGTTTTACGAAAAACCAACAATTCTTGAAGTCATTACTTATCTCTGCAAAAATGTACATTCGTTGTCTTCAGGTGTTTAAGCATCTGTTGTCTTCAAGTGTTTAGGAATCTGTTGTCTTCATGTGTTTAGGCATCTGTATTGATAATCCATGTGTTTATTTACTTTATTTTTTTAGTTTGCTTAGATGCTGCTATGATTGATATTGGCGACATATTCATTTATAGTTAGGTTTTATTTTAGAATGAATGCGAATGTCATGCAAGTAAATATAGTCACTATAAAGAAATGTATGTGTTAGACAACTGGTTTCTGTATTCTTATATATAATCTCTGATTTATATGAGAGTATATTTTCCAATAATTTTATTCTTTTCTGCTTTTCTTGTTTATTAATTGTAGTAACGTAACATTTTTATAGACAAATATGTATTTTCAAATTTGTAAGAAAAGCGTTTCAAGTCGTAACGATATTTTGTTTTCTTTACTTTTTTTACTATTAATTCAGAACAGAATAGTCAATTATTTCCACTATTATTTATCTTTCCAATAATTTTAACTGCAATGATAAAAATATCCTCATATTTGATAATTTTATACTTTTAACATTATTTTCTTATTTATTGTTTGATTTCTAAAGTAATAAATATAAGCAATGTTTACTTCGACATCCAGTGTAAAATATATATATGTATGTATGTGCATGTATGTTTCTATGTTGGTACCTCTGATGCTTGCTCCTTGTCATGAGGGAGGGGCTTGCGCGGTCCAATGATTGATAGCGATACCGTTGACAGTTCTAAACCCCTAGTTGGGACACCATAGGAGGCAAGGTCGAAGACGTGGACCAATCTCAAAGACCCCAACAGTGGAACACGCGGATAACAATTACAACAGACATCGACGGTTGAACAAGCAGATGAAGAGGGCTACGCATGATGGACATGCTACAGAAGGTGCCACTCGATATTATAACAGAATCAGCAACAGTCCGTTGCAGTTTCATAACTGGATTCTGCATCCATATGTGCTGCAGAGTAAGGTCATGAAATCAAGTGTGTGGATCACTTTCTGGCAAGTCCATCTAAAACAAATTCATGCCATCGGCATTTTTTTCTACTTTTTTCTATCACCTCCAACCAACTCTCGCAAAACCAAATGGCCATATGGAATGAATAACGGGAGCAAGTTTTGGTTAAAAATGGAAGCTTCTAATCCTAAAGCTGCACGTTGGCGGCGAATTTAGTCATCAACACCATCGTCATAAAGGAAGCGATCAGCAATTACATTTTTGGATACGAGATAAAGCCGACAAAGATATGCGAGTTTATATTTTATATCGTTTTCATCCATACATCTTTTTAGCTTCGTATCATAAAAAACAGTTTGTAATCCCTATCATTCTTTTTATATCAACTTCGTTGTGCTTGTTTTCTGCAGACTTACATTTTTTGTTTCATATTACATCTTTGTATTTATGATTGTTAATCTACACTTGCATACACATGCCTAAGCATCAACTCAAAAATGTAGAACAAACGAAGAATACTTTGTGATATACAGATGTTATTTAAAACAGTAAAATGTTATCATTGAGTAGGACGAGGTTAAATTGATTATTCAACTTTTATGTATTTTCAATACATGAATAATACACATCTCTACTATAATCAGTAATTGCAAAAAATCGCCTGTGGAAATAAGTTCCAAAGTTAAGCTAAAGTTTCGAAGTAATTCTAGATATTCAAATAGAAACAAAAGCTAAATAAAATACAGATAATGAAGGACAGATTTACAATATTTCTGTTTCCTCGTTGTTGTTTTTTTTTTCTTTTCTTTTCTTTTTTTTTTTTTGATGGGTAGTAATTAGAAGCCTTTATGTTTTTTGGGAACGGCTTTTTCTTGTCTTTTTTGGTGTGGGACTTTTCTTGTCTAGTTGAGGGAAGTGCTTTCTTGTCTCGGGAGGAGTCTTGTTATTGTTGAATGCTTAATTTTTGTTATGGCCTTTTTAGTGAAGGCCTCATCTTTTTTGTGCGGGCAGAGGTTTTATTTTAACATTTCGCCATTATTTTTCGATTTGTGCCCAAATAACTGCTAGGCAATTTTTTTTCACTGAGACGCCAAATTTTTATCCGATCATAACTCATTACTTCCTAAGAAAAATTAATGAATTCTTGCTCATTCATGAGAATTATTTTCAAGTACATTGGCATTTATATCAATAAGTTTATGCCAATTATGAGACTAAACAATCTTCACTAGTGACATGTTCATTTTTAGCTGAAAAAATGATCACTATCAGTAAATACAGCTTTTAAAGGAAGGTAAAATTTCACTGAATAACAGTAAAATATCAATAAAATTCCATTTAATTCAACCCTGATAAATAGAATAAGAAAGCAGACTTGACAAGAGAACTCTTCGAATCAGAATTATCGTTATTTTAATGCCATTTTTAAAGTATATATATACATATATATATATATATATATATATATATATATATATATATATATATATATATATATATATATATATGAATAAATTAGCAATTATTTATCCAAAAACTTAAAAACCAACAAGGTAATTTTTTGTCTATATTTCTGAGATGAGGTATTATGTACATTATTTACATTATTCGGACTATTGTCCTCATCTTTGTCGCCATATTTATTACAACGTTTCGGACGTTGTACGCTCCGCCCTTCTTCAGGTGGTTGGAATGTCGAACTGAACCCTTTATTTCGCTCACTGGGGTAGACTGTTCTAGTTTCACGTGCCATAACTGACATCCATTAAAACATGGCACGTGGAACTAGAACAGTCTACCCCAGTGAGAAAAATAAAGAATAATAAAAATAATTCGACATTCCAACCACCTGAAGTAGGCCGGAGCGTGCAACGGCCGAAACGTTGTAATAAATATGGCGACAAAGATGAGGACAATAGTCCGAATAATGTAAATAAGGTAATTTTTAGTGTATTTTTCCAATTTCCGAGTAAGGTGTTGTGTATTATGTTCGATGCTGTGGATAAACTGTCCAAAGTTCATATTGTACGTGAACAAAGCAATAGCGCATTATGAACATTAGACAAATTTGTCTACGACTTCGAGCACCATACTCTTTATTCAAAAACTGGAAAAATGCAAATACTTAAACATAGTACTTCTTTGCTTCTATTGCAACTTCCAGCTTCCAGAAGAATAACAGAATATTGTCAAAGGAATTCTAACCACCACACAGACACCACATTTGTTCTTGATATTGACTTCGATAGTTGCAAGTACACGGACAAATATGAATTTCACACAGTTTATTCACAACATCGAACATTTGAATATGGGAAAATATAATGAAAATATAAAACACACCTTGTCGGTTGTTTTTAATCATACTTGGATGAATGCTTTGCTGTATAAATATATACCTTATTTAAATATATATAAAATTGAACATTAAGGTCAACACCTAGCGGCCAGAGTTTTATATATGTAAGTGTGTGTGTGTGTGTGTGTGTGTGTGTGTGTGTGTGTGTGTTTGCGGTGTGTGTGTGTGTGTGTTTGCGGTGTGAGACAACGTCTGGTGTTTATACCTATTTTTCTTTTATTTCTTATTCATTGCACTTTCTTCTTTTTCTTTTTCTGTATATGTATGCATATACAAACACGCACACATATAATATACACACACACATATATATATATATATATATATATATATATATATATATATACATACATATATATAAAGAGGAAGCATAGAAATAGATTAATATATGAATGCGTATATTTGTATAATGCGTTTTCACTCGTGTATTCTTCTTCATTCAAGCTTCTTAAAAAACAAAAAACAAAAAACAAAAAACAACTGCAGCTTTTCGCCATTGTGACTTTCCCAGAGGTACAGCAGGCGCGCAATCAACCGAGATTAACAACCTCCATTGTTTACCGACTTAAAATCATATTCCTTTTTTTCTATCCGTAACAATTCAATGGCTTTTTTTTCTCTTTTCGTTTTGTACACAAATATGGGAAGAACGAACACTGCAGTGTTTTTCCTCTTCAATTAGATAATACTATCTACTGCTTAATTTTTTTTTACATCCACCTATTGGAGCTTTTCCCACAGCTTGTCGGCTCTTCACGACCATTTTTCTTCTGGTTGTTTAGATTTCTTCTTTTATTTTATTTTCTTTTATTTTCTTTTTTCTTTCATTGAGTGTCGGTTTATTTTTTATTTAATTTTAGCATCTTAAATATTCAACTATTTTTCGTTTATTCTGTTGAGCTTTGAGTTAACGGATTTTTCTGGGTGTCCATCAATTTCCCATTATTGTAGTACACTGATTCTACTATTCTTAACCCAGTTACAGAACTTGTGATGCTCGCATAATGAAACCAACTGAGACTTTTTTTTATCTACTTAGACACTCATGCAATTTATTTTAAAGCCTTGAACCTCATCTCTTGTAGTTTCCAATAAGAAGCTCCCATATATAACATTCACTTCCTACCCGGGTTACTATTTTTCAGCATTACTTGTGAGCTAGTTCTCTCAATCAGCGTATAGAACGAAATGTAGTGATAAAAATAAAGATGACGTTAGAATAAACAATGCTCAAATTTTTAAAAAAAAAACAGTTTTAGCTTTAAAAATTCTTATGTTAGCTTTGAGTTGCTTTTTCATGACATTTAAGGCCAAAAGGTGATAACACTTTTTCGACATATACGATTTTGTAGCTATGTTGTTTTTCACATATTAATGTGAAAAATAAAATAGGCATACAGCGCAACATGAAAAAGTTTAACTCGAATGTGTTTATGATTTTCTACAAATAAATAAAAGCGATACACTTCAGGTGTCATGTTATGCATGAGTGAACATTTAGAAAATGTCTTTTATCCTATCAGTTTGAAAGCATCGAATTAATCTCTCTCTCTCTCTCTCTCTCTCTCTCTATATATATATATATATATATATATATATATATATATATATATATATATATGTATATGTGTGTGTGTGTGTATTTAGGCAGCAATCCTTCTTTCATGCACGTTTCATTGAATATGACAGACAAGGTGCTTTGATTTAGTTTTTTATACAATTTCTCATGCGATCTTATAATTTCTTTTTCTTTTCGGTAGATAAATTATATAAAAACTGTCCAATTATTCATTCTTTCCGAGCGCTTTCAACTATACATTTAGCCATTTTCAAGGTTGAAATATATTAACTGTTAACAATAAATATATTGCTGTATGTATGTATTTATATAATGTTTTCATTTTCAAAACACGGTCAAGACATTGTGCCCATGTTCATAGTTGATATTATTGAGTGTTGTGTTTTTGTTTTTATTAATAAGGCTTGCATTATTTTTAGCCTTTTTTATATGTAGACGATGCTATTATATTTTTTGTTATCAATAAGTATGTTACAAATAGGGTCCAGTAGGTCTCCATGAATATTTAAATGAGATCTAATTGAGCTATGATCAGAAAGATGTAGTGTGAGTCTTCTTGTCAAATAGACTTCATATTTCCCGAATCTATTTTACTTTTATCTTTGCATTTTCTGTCTATGAAGAGAAAATCTGATTTGTTGTTTCCTTTTAAAATGAATGACAAGCAGATTATCCTAAATATTACAATTTATAAGCCAATTTACATTTAATTGCAAATATCTATTTAATATCTAATTACTATTAGATTATTCTGAAAATAATGTCTGAATATTATAATTTCCACTTCTACAATGTTGATAGATCACAAGACACAACGAGAGATGCTGTGACAATCCCTGATGCTTACACTGGAGATGGTTCACTTAATTGCACCGCACCTGTCTTCAGTTTGACACAGTGCATGCGGGTCAAAAACAGTCCTCCTTAGAAGAATGTTTTTGGTCATTCTGTCTTAATTTTCACATATACAATTCTGAAGTGTACTGTTCACAGAAATCATGGCACACTGTCCACCATTTTTATCCTATCAGTTTCTTAAAAAAATAGTCCTGCACAAAAGTTCACCACTTAAACAAACCATATATGTGGACAGTCTAGCATTTCAACATGTCTTACATATCGCTAATCCACTTCTGATTTCATTGGCGAATTTGGAATGTGAGAACACTAAGACCACGAGGCTAATCCAAAAACATAAACAGCTATCATTGCACACAAATTTTCTTTTACAATTTCTTTTACGTTTTCCCTGTACAAGGCGCAAGATGCAGAGGATTACAGAGTAAGAGGCACAATTTATGGGAGTATGAGAGAATGATAAATGTTGATCCTAGACTTGAAGAGTAATCATGGAAGAATCCTCTTGGGCAGCGGTTCGTGGGAAGAAGATGCTCATGTGGAATTTGCATCTCACCAATGAAATACGAAGAGAATGAGGGTGGTTCGCTACAATGGGCGTGGCATGGTGGATCTTAGCCATGAATGTTAAAATTGGTAGAACTAAAGAATATAGTTTGCCTGAACACTCTCCAGTGCGAGAGGCTTGCGATGTTTAGTCTGTGTCAAAGAGGTTGTAGGGCGTAAAATAATTCGTCACCCACAAGAACGTGGAAATGTATGGTAGCCGTACTCCATTTTCAACCTGATCTTGCTATTGTAAAGTTAGAGAATATCAGGAGGAGTCACTTACTGGAGCTTACAAGGAACCGGTAATTTTTCCAGTATCTTTAGGCATAGATTGTATTTACGAGTTCCACTTGAAGTCTGGGTTGGGTTTAAGCTACAATAACCTCTCAAGGCACGATACCTCCCTGATAAAACACCCGTTCATTGCGATATGTAATTTACAAATACGACAATAACTTTTCGGCTCTCGGCGAAATTAGACTGACTGTAACAGGGCTGGTAGAAGTAAAAGAATAACCTCGCTTACCGTGTATCGTCTTCACCATAAAATCATATCTTACTAAATCTTTGTTATCTGTCGCAAAAAGTGTCACTTATTGCATCATGATTAACTGTCGGAATGGAAAACAACTTTTCTATATTTCGATTATGAATTGTTAATCTTTGACAATATTTTCTGAATTTGACTGCTTTTACAATCCCCTTCGTCCTTTTATATCAAAAGTTTCTCATGATAAACTTGTCCTCGTGAAGAAATTCAAAGCTTTGTTCGGAAGAGGCAAACAATCATATGTAATGATATGAGTTCTCATAAACCTTTCTTTCTGCAGCGAATGCGAATCTCCCATCATCACCACCTTTTTTAACAGTTTAAACAACACAAAACAACACAGATGCACTCCAGATCTAAGGAAAGACATATGATCGATCAAGTCATGATGAAGAAATGAGATGTGAAGAATATTTGCATAAAGATTTGTTTCATAGCACCTGATATCTTTGTCTAAGCAAAAAATTATTTCAAATACTAATATCTCCAAACGAATCGACGTCTTGCCTTTTAATCAAACGTTAAGTAGAAAGAACTGTCTGAGAGACTTGAATTCAGTTTTCGTTTCAGTGGGAATCTTATAATAACGAAGCCACTTGGAAAGATCTCAGAAATACCATCTTTGTTTCCGTTGAAGTCCTCGGAAACTCTAGGAATAATTAGATGACATTAGTACCCAAGTTCAATCTCCTGTCAAAATATATGCAATCCAGATAAATTGTGGATTAATAAAAACTCCTCAACCAAAAATCAAATCAACAAGTATTGTAAAAGGTAGATTCAGACTGATTTTAAGAGAATGAATGAATTTTGGCGGTTGGACAAACCTGCTGAACTAGAAGGCACCTGTAACAAAAAGAATACCATGGCGTTTGATGAAGATTTTAAAACAGTTCATGGTACAAATGAAGGTAAGTCATCTTCTGCTCTGTGTCCCGGTGGTTATAAATTGTTCACTAAAAAGTAAGGCTGAAAGGAACGAAAATATTCTTAACTCATCAATCTTACTCGAAGACAAGAAATACCTTACTTGTTCTATGAACCTTGCTTGAAAGAAGTCCAGGATTCTATTAAACAACCCTCCCCGAACAAAAACTCTATTACCTCAGGAATCTTTAAGTATGGAGGTAAAAGAAGTTGTTTCAGAAATCTCTTGTGTCATCTGTAAGGTCGGGCTATAAAACTTCGATCTTAATATATGGGCGACACTGATATCTGTGACAGCTTAAAGAACATCTTTCTAATGCTAACGAAATTCTTGCTTGTGTCATCTTCAAAGAATTATCGCTCATTTCAGAAATGACATTTAACAAGAATTTCAATCTGGTTTTCAATCATATCTGTCATTTCTGATGGAGAATTTCCAGATTCTTTTGACGTTACCAACCGAACAAACCAAGATTGACATGACTCCTGCTCTTTTTTATCCCGTTTTATTTTTATTCTTAACTATCGGCATTTTAAAGTCAAAATTTTGACCAGATTCAAAATAACTCGAGTTTTTTTATTTATTTTTGA
This sequence comes from Acanthosepion lycidas, assembly GCA_963932145.1. Taxonomy (NCBI): domain Eukaryota; kingdom Metazoa; phylum Mollusca; class Cephalopoda; order Sepiida; family Sepiidae; genus Acanthosepion; species Acanthosepion lycidas. The sequence goes on from OZ010612.1 coordinate 38,736,044, forward strand.
TGACGACTTTGCGATCATAGCAACATCAATCGATATTCATTGATTGCTTTTCACGGCCTTTGGGTAAAGATAATAAAATAAAAAAATGCGAAGTTGTACTCTGACCAAGAAATATTTCTAAACAGACAAAAACAAAGATGCTCACAAAATCCACCGATCACAATTGGTGATAGTATCTTGAATTATGTAAAATTATTCACGTACTTAAAAGGAACTGTCAACTCCCATGAATCCCTAGAAGATAAGAAACAAACACCACCTTCGGTTGATAATGTGAATACAACTTTTGAGAGAAAATCTCAAAATCTTATCTGCTTACCAAATATGGCATCGGGAGTATCGAATCGCTTTTGATGCAATGACAAGATGGACGGTTCATGTTAGCAGCATGGATGAGAATAAAACACCTAAGGTTCTCATGTAAAAACAGTATAATTATGGTGGACATACTGTAGGCTGACCTTGGTTACGTTTCAAAGAAAAGCCATAAGCATCTCTTTGAAATGTCTTGAAGTAACTGACATTGATCACCTTGAATAGAGGATAGTACCTTCCACCAAGGCATTTTCTTTGTCAATGTCATCATCTGCCCACAAACATCAAAATGTAATCAGAATAGTGAACTGTTGCAGAGTCATTGCTCAAAATCGAAGCCAGGGAGGGGATGATTCCTCACCCTGACTTCAATTTCAAATTTACATTTAAATTAGAAACTAAACGAAGCATCTAATTTCAAGCAATACTTATGAAAAATATTTTACTAAACTATTAGGACCTTGAATAAGTTCTCGCTGTTTTCCAAGAAATGGCGTTCCCAGAACTGTGTGTCTGTAGTTTCAGATGGTAACACATCTATAAGGAAGTACTATAAGCAAGCTTGAAATTCAGTGTATGTCGTTTCGCCGAAGTGTAAACAACTTCGTTTTTCATATCATTAAACATGCCAGTTTTCGTGCCAAAGAAAGTGTATGTGCCGGAAAATTTCCTGCACTACATTATCCAAAAGAAATCTGCAGCTGAAACACATAGAATTCTTGTTGAGAATTTCGGCAACCATGATCTGTCGTAAACAACATGCAGAGATTGGTTTAGATGCTTCAAAAATAATGATTTTGATGTTGAAAATAAAGAACGTTCTGGCGCACCGAAAAAGCATGAAGACGAAGAATTGAGACATTACTTTATGAAAACTCTTATCAGGCGCAAGCTGAACTTGAAGAATCATTAAGAGTTAATCACACAACAGTTTAGAAACGCTTGAAACCATTAGGAATTATTCAAAAGCAAGGACATCGAGTGCCGTACGAACGAGAGAAGTCGAACGTCACGTCTTGTCACGTGTTAACAGCTGCTTCAACGGCAGAAAAGGAAAGGTTTTTTACATCGTATCATGGCCGGCGGTGAAAAGTGGATACACTACGATAATCCTAAACGTAGAAGATCAAAGGGTAAGCCCGGCTATACATCAACATCGGCCGCAAAGCCGAATATCCATGGTTCGAAGTTTCTGCTCTGCATTTGATGGGATGAAAACCTATTTGGAAAAGCTTAAAATGGGAAGTCCTACCCAACCTGCCGTATTCACCAAACATTGCCCCCTCCGATTATCACTTGTTCCGATTGATGACACATGGCCTGGCTGATCAGAACTTTCATTCAAGGTCCTAATATATCCCAGAAAAATTCATACCAAAATACGCAAATTATTAAGAACATCTTACAACATATTCTCTAAACATGTCCATGACTACATCATTTCCTCCGTTGAATAACTCGGGATGAGCTGACAGCTTTCGAAAAAGTGGGTATATTTGAACTGAAAATACGACAGGAAAATATTCTCGCAAACCTAGAAGTTGATATGCAATCTCTAAAATAAATCTTGAACAAATGAATATATTTTGTCAAATATTACAATCCCTATTGTACATGTAAATGGAAATAAACAGGACGACCTGATCTCGTCAACATATCAAATAGAAAACATTTGTAAACAAAACGAGAATTTTGGACTGAAATTTGTGGCCGGAATAAAAAAAGAAAAAAGAAATGGCAATGTCATAGACATTATAAAAAGAAAACATGACATTGATTTCGACAAAGGCTTTTAACATAGGATTATCAGTGACACTTGAAAAGTAACAGAAAATGAAACCCTGTTAACATGCATAATAGCACTAAAATACGATCTGAATACAAGAATATATCAGAAAAGGGTGGACGTGTAAGGATTATAGATGCCAGTAGTAACAACGATAATATAGAATCACTATTAAATGATGTTAGTGTTTATAGAAAAATTGAAGTGCATAAAACTGATGTGGGTGCCAAAGTTGGGCCCACAGAAGTAAAACACGGAACACGGATTAGAAGTAAGAAAGATATATTAACAACAGGTTACAGAGATAGTGTAAGCAGAGCTTACTATAAGTTAGTGTCCAACACTGGTAGTCGTACTACTCTCTCTCTCTCCCTCTCTCTCCCTCTCTCTCTTTCTCTCTCTCTTTCTCTCTCTCTCTCTCTCTCTCTCTCCATTCATAGAATAGAGGAAATAAAACCCAAACAATTGTCCACAGAAAGAAGATTAAAATGATATAAACAGAGGATTACACAATATATAAAAAACGCAATTTCATTTTACATGGGTATATATTTTAATCACCTGGTATGTCGTCCATTCTTGTTAGAATTGAAATTTTTTTTTTTGCTTAAACATTGCATATTTTAATCTGATTTTCCCAAGTCCATTTGCTATTTGTTTGTTGCGGCTTACACTTTGCTTATATTTTCCCGTTGCCATTCTTTCACTAGTATCAATCAGATCATTCAGCAAGGATATATTGCACGTGTCTATCTGTTGTAGAATTTTATTGACTAACACCGTTTTGACTTTCATTTCCCTCCTCCAGTTCTTGAAGTCTTTCAATCCTTTTCCTGTTTTTTTTATGTACGTATTTATTAGCGTATCTGTTGAACTTGAATGTAAAACGAATAAATCCTGTTTTTCTTCCGCTTTCCTCATGTATAATGCTTGTAATGGATGTGTCCATTCTTTACTTAAGATAGCACATTATTATTATTTGCCTTCATTGAGTTTTCACATTGAGTCGGTCTCTTGTAGTTTTCACTGGAAATAAAGTGACAGTGATTTCTGATTTTAGTGATGCGATTGTCTGGATGGTTTCGATTCTTTCTTAGTTTTGTTATTCTTCCAAACTCCTCACAAAAATCGTCGGAGAGGTCCCAAAATAAGGATTTCTATAGTCCTTTCTTGCATATTCTATAACATTTACAGTTTTCTTACAAGGTCCAGATACTTTTCCAGATTTTCCACTTTCCATTTAACCGTTGAAACCGCTTCACTCACAATATAACACATTTTCTTTTCGTTGTCTACAATCACTAAATCTGGACGTCTTCGGGCTTGCTATGCAATACGATCGACTGAAAGCCATAGTTCGAAAATGTTTCTTTTGCAATTCAGCGTCCAAAATTATAAAAATCACCTGAGATAAAATATTTTTTCAATGTATACCAGAGTTTATACTAGATTATTATTATTATTATTATTATTATTATTATTATTATTATTATTATTATTATTATGAAACGAGAGAACAGCACGTAACCAAAGTGACAAAATAAACGAAGCCCAATATACTCAGCATGATATCCAATCTGATAAGAGTATACGAAACATATGGCATCACAGTTAAATATGTGCGATGTGATGAGAGATTTTGATAAAAGCAGTGCATAACCTTGAAGGAGAGGCCCAGTTGTAAATACCTTCAGGTTGGGTAAACCTGTCCGCTCAGACGGTCTTCTATTAATGGTCGTTTTCAAGTATCTACACGTAACTCTACCATGATGCTCCTCCACTACTCCCGCTCATGAACAGAGATGTACAGTGTGACAACACCTAGGAGATGTACCCAATTGTTTAGGACAAGCAAATCTGTAATACTGAACAATATTTATTGTAGCCCATCTTAATTCGTCAATACAAAGACACGTGTTAAAACTACCAAAATCTACTCAGATGAGAAACAATGAGAGTCATGCCAGATGTTGCATCGGGGCACTGATGCATTTATTTCAGACCTGAGACCTTCTCTGACTTTTAGATGTTTTAGCCGGATGACGATGATTGTCATCTTCCAGTTCCTGCCTGTGGCTTAAGGACACAGCACTTAGCACATGAGCTGCTCCAAGCAGAATTGCCACATGTGCACTAGCAATTATGTCATGTATCCTCATAGCATCTTCCGACACAGAGAGGTACTTGAACTTAGTCCAGAGTGCGCCAACCACAGAAATAACAACTTGAACTGCGGCTGCTGTTGCTTGGTACATGTCTGTCATTTAAGTTGCTGCTGCTGCTTGGTACATTTCTGCGGTTTACCCTACCACATCTTTGTAGATTTGTATTTTCCCCTGCTTCGTTGTTCTTATGCCAAAGTATTGCAACTTCTATCAGGACCAAGTCATGTATTGTCAAAGCGATTGTCAGTCATAATGATGATTACTAGTAGTTTTTATATTTGGAATCTGTTTGTTTATCACAAGTTTTAACCAGGAACCTTAAATGTCAGGAATTTAACACGTCATAACTGGTAACAAAAGCTTTGATTTAAGAAGTGTAAAAAAGGTATATAAACAAAAATAGAAAAAGGGATTAAAATTCAATATCTTCAAATCAATTTTGCAAAAACTTTAAAGTATTAAAGCTATGATTGCTTAAATTATTAAAAGAAATTTTTTAAAGAACTTTTCTTTTTTCTTTTTTTTTTTTTTTTTGACAAACAATTCTGCATTTTAAGCTAATCTTCTCTCACCAGGTAGATGAAAAATGTATGCTTGCATATTTGGGCAATAGTTCCTGAAGTATAGAAATTTCTGTTTTGATATGCCACTTTGTTTTAATTTCAAAGTCTTTGTATTTACAAAGTATTTTGAAAAAAAAAAAACAACAAAAAACAAAACGTTCACATCAAAAGAGATTGTTACGTCAATGAATAAACTTGTTTTTCTGTGTAATTCTTTATACTTATATCGGTTTTATTTGTCTTTATATTCATTTCTATTCATACAGACAAGTTCCAGAACACATATTTTCGTTGAAAGTTACTGCGACTTGTTTCTTCTTATACTCTTATTCTTCTTATTTTTGTCATTGGTTATCATTATAGTGATCTTATATTATTCACCATCATTTATATTCTTAAAAGATTAATTATCTTTCAGTTCATTAGACTTATTCTCTTTATCTCGTTTCAGATACGCTGCGCAGCTCATTTCTGCCATTTTGGATTACAAGACAATCGTAGATTCGTAAGTATAGCGTCAATATATGCCATTATATTTATTAAAAATCTTGTAAGCTAGAAATATTCTATTTTTATGGTATCGTCTATGTTGCGTATTTTTCCCTAAAAGATTCCAATGTAGCAAAAGACAAATTTTTATTTTATTTTTTTTTAATTATATATATATATATTGTTAAAAGTAAGAAAAATGTTATTGCAAAGATTAAATCTAATGCTTAAGAATATTTATTAATGTCAAAATCATTTTGCTTTCATTTGATCTTAACTGTGTAAGACAATGGTTCTTAATCTGGGTGTAAGGAAGTTTTGAGGGCACAAGAAGAAAAGACCAAAATTCTTTTCGCTTTATTGCTTTTGAATAAAATAAATCATTAACATAAAAATTGTTCTTTACAAACTCCAAGTGAAATCATTAGGAAAAAACTTTTCTAAATCTCTCAAAAATTACTAGAAGTCGTTTTTCTGTTTGTGACTATATATCTTTTTGAAGTAAAATTTTGATGCCTACTTCGTATGAAGACAAAATTAAAAAATTGGCTGAATGTTCAACATGACTACAGGATCACACTCATCTCCAGAATTAAATTAATTTCAAAGTTGACAGCAACCAGCGCAATAAAAGATTTTATAAGTAATATCTATACTCCTGGGAAATAAATATTTGACTTCCGATACATTTTAATATATTTACACTTTTAATATTTAATTTAAGAGATGCGCGTAAAACTTTTATATCTTGAAGAGGTGGAACATTTGAAAAGGTTTAGAAGCTTGTACTAAGATTATAAATGACTCGACCGAACCTGCAAGTTATATCTTGCATATAAGTGACGAAAGATTTTCTTATGCATGTTTGCAATATCATATCTAAGTCCAAGTAACCAACAATGAAGTAACTAGGAAAAAATCCAAGCCTTTCAAATTATTAAATATCAAAGGTAATATTTAAATATTTGTAGAGATTTCAGCCAAATATGTGTCGCTTTGTTCCACTACATTTAACCATCTTTGAGGCAGAGTCATGATTCTATTCTCCTCGAACATAGAATCTTGTTCTAATGGAAGACGACACCTTTCCGATTGGCATTTTCGTCGATTGCTACCTATAATTGGTCCAATTTGGTACATTACTTGTGTGGATTCAAAATCTGATTGTACGAAAGGAGCTCGTAATACACAATGTCCTTTCAATTCCACTAAATACAAAGCATCACTTTCTTCGATGCCGAACAGTTTTGGAGTCGTTAGCAGTGGCCCGTTTCGTTTTCCTCGAGATTTTTATTTTGCTTCACATTGTGGATTTTTTATCGCTTGTTTCGATCTTTTCAAAAATGGAATATTTCTAGTGCGTTTGAGTCGAGAATCAAAAATGGAAATGCGGTTCATTATTTTTTTTTCCGTTAAATTGTGAGACACAAAAATCGTAACGATTTATGCATTCAAGTGTTTTCAAATACCTTACAACACTCGTATGAGAAACGTGAAGTATCTCTGCGTTGTCCCGTGTCATGTAATCTGCATTATTTTTAATCACCGTTGAGATTTGGCATAATCAACGATTGCTGACCTGCCGGAATTTTCTCGTTCTTTCAGATTCAGAACTTCCACTTCTAAACCTAGCAAACCACTTATGAAAAGTACTCTTTTTATCTACGTCCCTATCTCCATAAAAGGCACGTCGCTTTTTTTGCTGTTCCAATAACGATTTTTACTTTCCAGAAATAAAAGAACACCAAACAACGAAAATGCATCTCATTTTCTTTCATTTTCAGTTTTCACAAGTGAAAAAAAGGAAATAAGGAATCTGGTATGACCTTGAACATCAATAATGAAAAAGCATTTCTTCCTTCAGTGTGCGTGTGCGCTCGCGTGCGCGCGCGACGCACTACTGTGTGTGTGTGTGTGTGTGTGTGTGTGTGTGTGTGTGTGTGTGTGTGTGTGTGTGTGTGTGTGTGCATGTATGTGTGTGTGTGTAATAGTTTTTCTTTAGATCCGAAAAAGATTTTTTCATGTCTTCATCTGAAAGTCTTTTGTCGCAATCACTGTTTGTGTCGTTCTGTGGTGATGCGTCTTTTGCATCGGACCCCGAAATTAACAGACGCTTCATTGATTATGTCTCGCCAGTGTGAGTGTTTTGCAGTTCGATATAATAACGTGTTAATTTGTATGGTATCTTTGTATCTACATAATATATGTGTGTATGTATGTGTGCGTATTTGTGGGAGAACACAAAAAGTACCACACATAACAATTTATCAAATGCATTAATCATACACTGAAAATAACTTCGATCTAAAGAATGCCAGGCTTATTAAAAGAAAAAATAACTTCGACGAAAAGTTATTTAGAGTGCCGTTATCGAATCGTGCCAAAATGTAAATTTGCGCCTCGGATTTTTTCTAATAACTCCTTTCCAAAATAGATATATTCCTTTCCTGTAGATGGCCATAATTTTTTTTTTTTTTTTTAAATTTTATAAAATGGTTGACACACTTTCGTTTATTAGACATTAAATTAAATCACTTAGCATCCTGCATAGTTTACTTGAACTTTCAGGTGGACTGAGAAATATTATGAGCAGTCTTAAATTTAAAAACTTCGAAAACCTAACAATATTTTACTAGTTTATAAAATCCTTACATTGGCCTTGATCAGAGAATGAAACGCACCAGTAAAGAATATTTTTCCTTTTATGGAAAAAATAATTATGCTCTACTGTTGTATCGAGCGCTGTTTTTTGAAAATAAAAATAAATGCTAAGAACTATGGATTATAAATCTCACAGTTCTTTCTTATTATTTTAATACATACATACATATATATATATCAGCAGTGTGGAGATGGATGTCTAAACTGAGTAGCGACAGTGTTTCATGCTTAAACGCAATCGTCAGGACATATCCACAAAATTATTTGAAACATTGAATCATGACTAAATTGTAAGCACAAGAAAAGTAAATATTTGTTTAAAACATATAAGAAAAAGTTAAATATCTCAACCACAAATAACAAATGAAAAAAATAGAAAGACGTATAAACACACAATAAATTTTGTTTCCTAATTTGAATAGCCGACTACATAAAAGAATATTTTAAGAAAACCTGCATTAAATAAAATATAGTTTTTACAAGCACAGACTTCTTCAATATATTTGAACAAATAAAATCCAAGAAAAATAGTCAGCTAAAAGAATGATCAAGTGTATTGATCTTTAAATACTTAAAATACGAAAAGATTTTTCATATATTGTAATATTTTATTAGAAGGAATTAACATGACGTGTCGTCTTTTATCATTAGACTAAATATCTTTGTAATATTGGATAATATACCGAGTACACACTTTACATATGTATAAATCTAAAAGATAAATAAAAACACTAAAATTCAGCGCATGCCACGTAACATTGCGGTAGACTCTCTTCCTACCGAGATGTGTGTTCGTAATTATTTGGTCCATGCACACACCATTATATAAAAGTTGTAAAAATTAAAAATTTGGATATTTATCAAATACCGGCTTAAATGTTTCGCTCGATAAGATTCAGATAAGAATTAAAAACTTTACATCGATCTTTGATAAGTATTCTTGAACTTTTTAAAATTTTGATAATAATTATTGCTTTAGATAGCTGTTGAGCACTACTCAAAAATTATGTTCTTAAACAAATTAAACTGTATATAACTATAAATTAAATGAAAATAAATATATCGTATATAAATATATGTGTGCGCATTTAAGCATATATATATATATATATATATGTGTGTGTGTGTGTGTGCTAATAAACTCTTCAGTAAGTCCATAGTATTATATTAAAAAACAAAAATTTAATTTTTTTGTAAACAACGTAATATTTATTTTTCAACAATATATTTCTATTATAACAATTGATTTATTCGTGAAATATTACATTGTCGAGAAATAAATATTACAATAATTGTTTTTTGTTATAATTCTATGGACTTGGTGAAGAGTTTATTAGCAAAATATTTTAAATAGAAAAACTCTAAAAGTTAGTTATTCCTGCACAAAGAACATGTATAATATTATTGCTGACTCATATAACAGTAAAATATTAAAATCTTTTTATGACAACAACATAACAGATAAAAAGCCGTCTTGCAATTGTAGAACCAAAGCCAACTGCCCAGTTGAAGGTTATTGCAATTCAGAAAATGTTGTATATCACGCTACCATCTTTCTAAAAGAAAATATTAATGATAAAAAAAAGTATACGTGAGTATCTCGACTGGGAGTTGATAACAGAGGTTCTACAATTGCAGGCATTCCTTCTCTGGTGCTTTTAAATCCACGAAACTGATCTCTTTAAACATTTTTTGGAAGCTTAAAGATAGAGGTTTCACCCTACAGCTTAAACGGGTGTCAATCACAAACGCCCAACAACTTCAGGAGTAGATGCAATATATGCCTACATGAAAAAATCCTAATAATTAAATGCAAAAATACAGGCCAACTGCTGAACCAAATAAATTAAATTATTTTCAAGTGTCGACATAAAAATAGATTTAAATTATCTTAAAAGCATTTACTTTACTTGTGAATTGGGCACTTTGGCGTGGGGTAATGGTTAGCAAGCTCAATGAAAAGTGAGTTCGATCCTCATTAGGAGCTCCATGCTTTCGGCCTTGTGCCACATCTAATCTACGCGTAGAAAATAACTACTTTGCTTGTGAATTGGGTCTTTAATTGTATATGTGTACAAGCATATACATGTGCACGTGTTCGTATGTGTATGTGCTTGTCTCACGTGTATATATGGCTCTGTAGATGTATTTGATTATCGTGCAGATGCCTACATCATATATATCGTTTCTTACCTTTACCAGTATTTTTTTGTTATTATTTGTAATTATTTATTTTTTATTATTTTTATTATATTTGTATATTTCTTTTATATATTTTTGTTTCATTTATTATTTTTTGATTTTTGATTTACTATTATTGTTATGATTTTCTTATTTAGTTTTATTATTTTTATTATTATTATCATGATCAGTTTTTATTATTATTTATTTTGTTATATATATATATATATATATATATATATATATATATATAGATAGATAGATAGATAGATAGATAGATAGATAGATAGATAGATAGATAGATAGATATAGATATATGTGTATATATGTATTTGTTTCGTTATATATATGTGTGTGTGTGTGTGTGTGTGTGCATGTGTAAATATATATATATATATCAATATGTGTGTATGTATATATATATATATATATGTGTGTGTGTGTGTGTAAGTGTACTTTCTTTATATATATATATATATATATATATATATATATATCTTTTATTTGTTTATAATATTTTTTATAATTATATACTTTTTATTATTATCATTAGTATTATGATATGATGATTATATGATGATGACGACGACGATGATGATAATAATGATGATGATGTAATTTAAATAGACACAATTTTAACTCTTTCCTCTGTGAGCTTTATTTGACACATTGTTGTAACTTTGTTTTAAATTTAACCCCTCCCTATTCTCTTTACCTTCCTTATCCGTTATATTAACTTTTTTTTCTTTTTCTGTTCTCTCTCTTTTCATAAAGTAAGCCCCAAAAGAAAACGTTTCTAGGTTATTTTATTTTTGCTATTGTTTTTTTATATTATATTTTTATTTGTTTTTTTTATCTTTGTATATCTGTCTGTCTGGGATATATTGATTCCATTTCACAAAATCTAGTCGGTCTGTTGAGATGAGATGCTTAGATTCATCGAAAGAAATTTCATACTTACTCTGGATTTTTAAGGCTTTTTTCCTAATTATACATTGAAAATCTCATATACAATTTCAGTTAAATGTTTCTGACTACAGAGTGTGTGTGGGGCGGCAATTTTCTTTTAAAATACTCCACAGAAGATGCCTAATTACTACGAGAAAGCTTTTTCAGCAGGTTGTATTGTCGACAAAGATGATCGGGAGTTTCGAAAACCCTTTTTTATGTGGGTCCCTTATACTTATATAATCCTAACATTATAAAAGTGTACATTTATAAATGTTCTTCTAGACGAGGTGAATGAAAGAATAGATAGTTTGTAGACAAATCTCAACAGCAGTTTTTCTTCTTCATTTCATTCCAACACATACTCTACTCAAAGTTCTACTTTTCCAAACAAACCAGAAATGTAATGTTTTCCTTAGTTTCTTCTTTCAAAAGACACATGGATTAATTTTTTATAACAATTTGCAAAATTATTTAAGTTATTTACGTAATTCAGAAAGGTTACTGTTCACAATTTTAAAGTTTGGCCTTGAAAATTACCGCTTATTTTCTATTTTCTACGTTTGGAATTTTTACTTTTTTTTTTTTTTTTTTTTTTTTGTTCCATTTTGCTGATTAATGGAATATGTTTGGAAATATCTCAGGTCAAGTAGAGTCAGAAAATTCATGAAGATGGTAAACTGTGGTAAACGAGCGGTTAAACTAAAAGTAAATTAAATAACCTGGAAATATACACTGTTCTACATGTATAGAGTAAAATGGGAAAGTAGATAAACAGTTTTAAAATAGATTGCATATATACGGTATTCAAGGTTTTACTTAAATACTGTATTTAGATGCTTAGATAATACATTACACAAGTGAAGTTAAAATTGAATCCACTTTTTAGTACGTAGTAAAGTGTAAATAATAAATTGATTAAGAAATATATCGACAAACTTTTAACCTTTGTTTTAAAAATATCATTTTAATAATGTTTTAAAAATTTAAAGTTTATTTGAAATTATTATTATCTTCTTACGGATTATTTCTTAGGATCCATTTACCTCAATAAAGGCGAAAGAGAGACTCGAAATACCCGAAATGTAATTATTTGCACACAAGAGTAAAATAGAATCTTATCCGTGTGCAGAAGTATAATATAAGATTAATTTTGACATATGAGAACTACGTGATGCCTATGCAATTTACGTGTCCTGATGTGTGAATATATATATAAATATATATATATATATATATATATATATATATATATATATAGAGAGAGAGAGAGAGAGATAGAGAGAGAGAGAGAGATTTAGTTACTTTCACAGAAACGCGATACCTTTAAAATGAATTTTTAAAAATGAAAAATCTTTCTTGAAGCTTTTTATTTTAATTTCAATAATCTAATAGGTTAAATTTAATATTTACAATAAGCTTTGCTGTATTTCAAAACTAATTTAAATGGACTGAAAGGAGTTTTCGTTTTGAAATTGCTACAATTTAGTACAAAATCTTTCAATATACTTTTCTAAAACTTTATTTGAAGAATATTAGCAGATTTAAAGTTTAATTAATCTGATTTGAAACAAATATTACTTTAGGTTTAAAATATCACAGAAATGCATATAGTTGTTTAATGCTGACATAGGTTGTTAATAGCTTGACTAACAGACGCAAGTTTATCTAATTTTTTAAACGGTCCATATGTCTGTAAAATTTCTGGACGAATAAGTACCTTTTTAATATAATCTTTAACTACCCAGTAATATTAAAAATTTACGAAAATATTCTCCGTAATCTAATGTTTTATTGAATTTTTGGTACTTTGGCTTTAAATTTATAATAATTATCGCTTTTATTTTCTCATAATGTCATGTATGGACGTACATATTTACAAAATCGGCAAGTTTATACATACAAAAAATAAATTTAAAATTCTTTTACAACATTTGAGGTAGGGGTCGCCGAATGTTGTAAGCTTTTTCATTTATTATTAGTAAATACAGTTTTTAAGTTAATAACCATATTAATAACCAGTACAAATTAGGAAAAATTTTTTTTTTTAATTTAAAACTTTATTAATTATTATAATTAAAATTTAAAAAATGAAAACAAGTCTTGTAAACATTCTTTATTCATCGAACTATATATATACATATCATTCATAAAAGCAATTAGAAGTTTTTTTTTAATTAGATAATATCTTAGTTTATTGCATTTTTTATTTTACGATTCAGAGTAGATTTTCAATAACTGTGGAAGAGGGGTCCTGTTTTACAAAAAAAATTGATTTCAATTTTCCAAAGAGTGCCGCGTATAACTAATAAAATCTTTAAGCGGTACAAAAATTAATTTCTCGAAATTTCATTAAAATCTAACAATTTGATTTTTGCATGAATATCAAAATCAATATTTTTTGCACGGCAAAGAAGAGTCTAAAATTTCCTATACTAATTTTTACCGACCCCTCGCTGACGCAAAAATATATTAACCAAAGTTTGAAACGTTCTAAAAAGGATCATAGCATAATTTGATAATAAAAAATCCTTCAGTCTTTTCCCTTAATAATAATAAAGACTTTGACGATAAAACATTGTTTTTCTTAAGTTTGAGGCATTTTTTCATCATGGTATGCTAATCTTTTAGCGAATCAGTAGCGATAACTATATTAAGAGTATTTGGGCAGCAATTTTTAATGACAGAAGGGACAAAGACAATAAATCCGGAGAAAACCTATAGATATAAGTGAAAATAAAATAAAACTGGCCACATCAACAAAAGGCGTCTAACCGAAAGTATTCAAATATGTCAGAAGTTTTATTTAGCAGTAAAACCTGGAGATCAAAGAAATTAGAAATATTGAAAATTAATTAAAAACAACACGGAAATTTTGTTTTTTAATCAAATGCCTGTATATATATATATATATATATATATATATATATCATTAAATTTTCAGAACGTTCGAAATTTTGGTTAAAAATTTTGTTTTTCTTGCGTCAGCGGGGGTGTGGGAAATTTTTGCGTTTTTTGTGGAGAGGGGGTGCGGCGCAAAAACATTGATTTGGAAATTCTTGGAAACTCAAATAATTGTTGAATTTTAATGTGATTTCAGCACTTAAAGGAATGATATTATTTTAGAAACGTTTTAGAAAATCTATGTATTTTCTTTTTTATTTTTTACATCTGTACGCTAATTTTTTAATTTTTTTTTTTTTTTTTTTTTTTCGCAAAACAGACTCCCAAAAATTTGCTCTGGATAGTAAAAGAATAAATGCAGTAAAACTAAGTCATTATTTACTTTAAAAAGTTTTTAATTGCTTTTTATGAACAAGATATTTTATGGATACTAATGTTTTAAGAAAAATAAATTTAGAACAATTAATTTTAAAAGAATTTTTTTTTTTTAATTATAATAATTTGTAAAGTTTTAAATCTTTTAAATGTATATATATTAATACTGAAATTGTACCGTTTAGGTGATATAAAGTAAAAATTATATTTACTAATCTTACTACAATTCAGCGGCCTCCGATATATTAAAAAGAATTTTGAATTTTCTTTTGTGTATGTGTGTGTGTGTATAAACGGGCAGATTTTTCTAAATACGAACGTTCATACACGACATTATCAGAAAAGAAATGAAATAGCTATCGTAAATTTAAATCCAAATTACCTAAAATTCAATAATAACATTAGATTACGGAGAGTATTATCCTAAACTCTTATTATTACTGGGTAGTTAAAAATTATGTTCAAAAGGCGCTTATGTTATATTCATCAAGTAATTTTTACAGATACGTCGCCGTAAAAACAGAATCTTCCGCCTGTCAGCAAAAGTGACAACACCTTAAATAAACAGCTACCTCAGAGTTAAAAAATGCATTTCTGCGATATTTTACACTAAAAGTAAATAATATTTGTTTCAAATCAGATTAATTAAACGTTAAATCAGCTATAATTCCTCATAGTTTCAGAAAAGTATATGTAATTTTTGAAAGATTTTTAATAGAGACAATTAATGTTAATGGATGACTCCAATGGGGCTAAAATCAAGAATTTTATCGATTTCCAAAAATTCATTTTAATCCTTAGATATTGCGTTTCTGTGGAGATATCCATTATTTGTAGACAAGACAGGTATATTATTATATATATATATATATATATATATATATATATATATATATATATATATATATATATATATATATATATATATATATATATATATTATGTCATTCGCAGACAGTACTGTTTCGATGTATCAGAGCTCCTGAGTGCAAGTAGACATTCGAAGCCAGGATCGAATCCCAACCGACTTGATGTCAGAGCTTCTACCACTGAGCAATCTTCACTCGGCAGACTTACATAGCTAAATCTAGCGTATTGTTTTTACGAATGTAAACAAATGCCAATCAGTGTTCCATTCATTTTACTGAAGAGCTTTGCATTAGCGCAGGTGGCTGTTGTTTATAAAATTAGCTTATCACTCAACAGAGCTGAATATATATATATATATATATATATATATATATATATATGTATTATATATATATATATATATATATATATATATATATATATATATATATATATATATATATGGTGCAACAGCAAACTTATCCAAAACGTGTAACAGCATAACTGTCCTACCCACAAAATGTTTAATATCTAAAAAACACTAACCTAACTGAGTTCCTTTTTCTCACCTTGACACCATTTTTCATAAAAGTCACTGAAAGACACTTTGAGTTATTCAGTTAAAAAGAGAGCACGTTAAAATTGTTTTATATCAGACCGTCTGTCTTCCTAGCTGAGCAATGGTGCGAGGAAAAGATCAGTCAGGATTTCAGTAATGGTACCAACATTCATACTCTGGCTTTCATCTTCAAACCCATTCAAAAACCATGAAGAGGTCGGTGAACGGTAAAGAGGAAATCTGGATCGGGAGGTCACAACAGGAAGAGGGATCATCATTTCAACTTAGAGCTAAAGAGATCAATTAGAAAAGATCCAACTCAATTTATAAGACGTTTGGCACACAAGAGAGGAGTTTCAGCTATGACAGCCCAAAGAGCAGTGACAACCTCCAACTAAATCACAGCTCTATGAACTCATCCCTGATATTTCTACAATCTTGCGCGAACGCGGAATGCGCTTTACAGGACAAGCAAAACAAAAACTGGCGAGTGATCTGTTCTGGACACCAAACCATGAAGCAAAACGAGTTGGTTGCCCAGCACTCACCTACATTGACCAGCTATGTTATAATCCAGAATTCTCCCCTAATGACCTTCTGACCTTGATGCAGGACCGTGGTGTTTGGCGTGATAGACTCATGAATGCCCGAGATAACTCGACTGAATAAAACATATATAGTAGACTGAGAAAAATTCTGTCCGGTCCACTTCCTAAAATCTGACATCTGACCATATTTGATAAGATGGATTTTTTTTAAAAAATGAATGCATGCTTATTTTAATAATGCTATCTGCCGAATTAATTTAATATCTAAAATTATTTCCTTTCTTTTCGGAGGTCAGTTCATTGCAACTCATCCTTCTATCGTGCAATTTTTGGAAACAGTCGTCTGCGCACCCACAACTTGTTTCTATGCCTAAACCGATCGGCTACGGTGAAGCCAACTACATCGGGTAATTGTTTTTGGACAGTGAATGGTAGCGAAAGTAATTATAGTTTTACGGTTGGTCGAATAAGAAAGACAAAGGACATGAAAATGTAAACAGGTTTATGATAAACAGACAAATAAGTTTAAATATATTAAGAGGAGGTACTGAAATTTTCACGGGCAACTTTTTCTCAGAGAGAGGGAGACAGATAGAAAGCAAGAAAGAGAGAGAGAGAAATAAAGCGAAAGGACGAGAGAAAGAGAAAACGAAAAGAGAGGAGAGAAGGAGAAAGTGAAAAAGGAGAGAGAGAAAGCGAAAAGAGAGAGAAAGAGAAAGCGGAAAGAGGAGAGAGAAGAGAAAACTAAAAGAGGAGAGATAAAGCGAAAAGATGAGAGAGAGAGAGAAAGTGAAAAGAGGAGAGAGAGAGCAAAAGATTCACTCATACGTTCAATTATATATTTAGATATGTAAGCGATTGTGAAAATGCATGAGAAATTCTGCTTATTTATCCACGCGCAGAATGCATACACATGTAACAAACACATTCATTAAAGAAAGTAAATACCTAGAAATGGCTACTCAGATCATACAAGAATGAATACAGGCATATTCCAAATCTATTCGAGGAAATTTCTCTTTAGTTCAAATATTCCTATGATACATTCACAATATGTGTTTCTATTACATAGGTACACCTTACGAAATAAATGAGGGGTACAAATATATATAAATACAAAAAAAATATACCACGAATGTAACTTATTCACTCGAAATCGATGAACTTAAAGTATATCCATATTACATCCAAACATATACTTACATTAGAATTTACATTTTACTTAAATATTAGTGCATAATATCCATATAAAGAGATATAAAAAAAAAACATCTAAATAAATAAGGTTTTATTTGACTACATCAAGGCATAAAATGTATGTATTAACATATATTTACTTGCAAAAATTACATGCACATCCCTAAACATATATATATATATATATATATATATATATATATATATATATATATATATATATATATATATACATATATATATATGTATATATATATATATATGTATGTATAATATGTATGTATGTATGTATGTATGTATGTATGCATACCTAGACCTGAACCTAAATAAACACGAAAACCTTCATACACGCATTCACAGAAACCTTCAACTTTCTTACACTGTCGCATTTGCTGTTCGTTGCTCGCCATTTTCTTGTGGTAGCTAAGGCGTGAGTAGTTTTATTGATTTCAGTTAGAGTAGTTCCGGCGATCTCCGCGAATTACAGGCGCCTATCCACGGAAGGCATCAGCAATGTTGGTACTGAAAAATGGTGGTTGAATAACGACAAAGATTATAAAGCTGCAGGAGAGGGGAAATAAGTCTGCGAAAAGGTGGAGTTTCTATAAACCACGCCTAACCTGAAATTATTCTTATTCTTCCAACTTCACCCGCTGCTTCTATTGTTGTAGAGTTGTTTCTTTTACCCACTGTGCACAGCGTACAACGATTGCCACAATACACAGTTGCTACTTCCTCTTACCTCGTTCTCCGCCCTTGCACTCTGTTTCTTTCGTCTTTGCTGACAGCCTCTCCCTTTCCCACTCTCAGATTAATCCCTCTCTTTCTTTTACTGTCCATTTTATACTTTCTTGTTTCTATCTTCATTGTATCTTTCTATCTTTTTTCTGTTTCTTTCTTTAAACATTATTTGTTCGTTTTAGTTTCTCCTAATCTTATTAATTCATTTTCTGAACTTTTTAACTTTTTCAGCGTCCTCAGATTTCGATTTTCTTCTACAAATCCGACTTCAGTTATTTTTTAATTCTTTATTTCGTTAACGCACACACACACACACACACATATGTGTGTGTGTATGTGTAAAAGGTGTGTAATAGCACTCATACTTTTTTAAGGATTGAATACGCAAAAAAGATTGAATATCTGGATAATTTTTACACATGTGCTATAAATTTATTTTTCCTCTTCGATACTTCTATATATATTTCTATATATATTTCTCTTTCATTATCTTCCTCTCTAAATGTTCTCACCCACTTACTATTTGCATCCATACTTTTACATCTCTTCTGAATGCATCTCACTATATTTCGAACAAGCCCACACATTTTTTTTTCTTTCCTTATATCTCCCTCTCTAATACCCCACCTCAAGTTTTGCATTTATTGATGCATATTATGATCGTCCCTCTGCCGCCTACGAGTTTTCCAATCGCATTTTACTTCGTATCGATTATTGATTTTTTCAGATTATTAATACTACCTCGTCCAAAACGAACTTTCGGAGTCGTCATTTTTCCTTCTTCCTTAGACGCAATTATTTTCACAATTTCCAAATCATTATTTACCCTTACATTTCGTTATCTAACAAGAACTTTCTTATCGATCTATTTCATTTTATAATTGATATTACTTCTGATCTATCAATTTACTTGTCTGTCTCTAACACACACACACAGAAATTACCGATACACACATATATATATATATGTGTGTGTGTGTGTGTGTGTGTGTAAATGATAGAGAGAGGTACGTTTTTGT
Organism: Acanthosepion lycidas; assembly: GCA_963932145.1. Taxonomy (NCBI): domain Eukaryota; kingdom Metazoa; phylum Mollusca; class Cephalopoda; order Sepiida; family Sepiidae; genus Acanthosepion; species Acanthosepion lycidas. Next base: position 38,755,344 of record OZ010612.1, read on the forward strand.
GTGTTTAACTTGACGTGTTTTGTCTGCATTTGTTTTTTGAATTTTCACAAAACTACAATACAAAATCTTATCTTCCTGTTATTAATTTTATGAAATTGCTATAAACTTGATCCTATATATATATATATATATATATATATATATATATATATATATATATATACATATATATATATATATATATATATATATGTGTGTGTGTGTGTGTCTGTATGTATGTGAATCAAAATAATTATTTTAAATACTATAAGAATTGCTGTTGTTGATAACTCAATATCAAATGACAAACCCTTTTTCAGGATAGGCATTTACCTAAGTATTGCATTTGCATATTAGATGGACGACTATTAATAGAAGTATACACTAATATATATATATATATATATATATTCTTGAAGTATCCAAAAATAAAATATTTTACTTAAGTGAGAAGTAAAAAGTATATTTGAGGCACTTATCGTCACAGTTAATTGGTAATCAAATATTTATGATATATACCAAATAAATCAAAATTATTTGAATTATAAGAAAAGTGATTCAGCCAAAACGAAAATCGACTTATACCTACCTGTATAGAAACAAATAAGAAATATAATTCATTATCGAAAGGTGAAAGTAAAATTCCTTACAAACCGTATCAATTTATCTATGTATTTAATTTATTATTCTCGTCACTGTGCAATACACAATGACATTGGCTAGCAGTTCCATGTTGCACCAATACACACCCGCACAATCTAATGAAAAAAATAATAATGTTTAAAATTATTTATGAAATATATAACCATAAATGGTCATTCTGCTGTATTGGTTTATACAAATTTACAAACGTTTCAAGCAATGATGATGAACCGAACCGAGTTCAGAATTTTGTAATATGCATTATTTAATTAACACACACTCACCCGCACGCACACACACACATACATACACACACACACACACACATATATATATATATATATATGTATATATATATATATATATATATATATATATATATATATATATATATATGTGTGTGTATATATATATATATATATATATATACACATATATATATACACATATATATATATATATGTATATATATATATATATATATATAAAGAGAGAGAGAGAGAGAAAGATAGAGAAAGAGAAAGAAAGATAACGTCTATATATAAGCATGCTGGAAAATATACAAGCCTCTATACATAGGTGTCCATAGAAAACTAGATACATGCATATGAGCTACCAAAATAAAAAATATGGGAAGTAGTTGAAAACGCAAAATGTCAAAGTGAACACTTACGTAATTATATATATATATATATATATATATATATATATATATATATATATATATATATATATATATAAGCATATTTCTTCTTCATATACATACCTATACACACTCTTCCTTATTCAACTATGCAAATAAACGTATGCTTAAAAAATTTGTTCCTCACATGCAATGGTTATTGAATGGCGTGCCCTAAATCAAAGATGTGAACAATTTATAAACATCTGCTGTATCTCGAATGAATCAGAAGGCCAACAATATTGCATTGACGTCGTATTTTTTCAACTTTAAAATCATTTCTATTTACTTCATTTTCTTGTCATTATTTTGTAGTTCTTTAAAAGTTTTGTTTCGTTTCTTAATTTCTTTTTCTTTCTACTTTTACAATTTTACGTTGTTTTTTGTTTTTTTACTAGATTTGCGTCTTCCTTAATTCGTTGTACGTCAATTAATGTTTTTGTTTTAAAATATCTTTTTTCTTTTCTTATTTCATTGTTTCGTTTTCTGTTTTTTTGGTTTTTTTTTTTTTTTTCCTTTTCACTCACTTTTCCTCTTTCTTTAATTCCATCTTTCTCTTAATTTATTCCTTCTTTAGACAAGTTCCATTTCTTTTTAATTATTTTTTTCCGTATCATTACTTAGTCTTCCTACCTTGGTTTTGACCTGAGCTCAAACCCCGATCACAGGCACCGAAGAACGCAATTACTTCATCCACCAGATTCCTTTTGATATTTTCACCTTCAGCGCATTTGATTAACGTGCATACAATTAGCGAAACTACAGTTTTAGCCAATAAATGTGATTCGATGCATTAACACACAGGAACGGGTGCACATACTCAAAGCTGAAAATGATAGGCTTCCAAATGCAACCAATGTTCTAAGACACACTTCGGCAGTAGAGATGTGGTTTGTTAGTTTCCTTTTATATTCATCTCTTATCTCTCACTATAAAGGTAGAGGTGCTCAAAAACAGAATATATTTTAGATTCTTTTATTGCAATACAGCGTCAAAAGTATATATATATATATATATATATATATATATACCTGGATATATGTACCTGGACCAAAACCTAAACCCGAAAACCTTCATACACACATTCACAGAAAACTACAACTTTTCATTGCCCGCCAATTGTAGGAAACATAATTAAGTTTTCAAGTTTTACGTTTACAAACGCTCTAAAATATCTTTAAAGTGTAAGGAAAGATAAACTATGGAGGGACCTAAGTGAGGTAATCTTTTGTTTAATAAACGAAACTGAAGAAATTTTATAGTTGAATTTTTATTCATTTCTGTAATCATTTTATTTTAAATCTTTCAAGGTCTGCAGTTAAGTTTTCTCATGATAAAAAATAAAATATGGGGGCTTTTGTTGCCTTTAAGAAATAGCAGCTACACGTGAAACAACCACAGAAATAAAACTTCCTTGCAGATATATGAAAATCCTAAAATAATTATCTTATAAAATAAACATTTAATATAGTTCCTTCCGACAAAGGTGGATTTATAATTATACACGCACAAGGATAACAACAAAAAAGTGAAAATTCTTGAAGAAAACACGAAAAAGTAAACGCAAGTTGATAAACGTAAGAGAAATTAAACATTAAATCAAGAAAATGTTACAAAATAGAGATAGTTATCCGGTTAAAACTCACCGAACAACTCCCGGAAAACTTCATATTCTACAGATTACCAAAAAAAAAAAAAAAAAAAAAATATATATATATATATACACATACATATGGTTCGCAAATTAAAAAAAATATCAATAAGATATTTTGCACAGATTGTATGCAAAATTTTGATATACAAATATTTCTATAAACAA